>CM052808.1:1950110-1970047 GCA_028533885.1 Nasua narica | reverse complement strand
GCGGGAAGGATGACTCCCAGTCTGCCTCTGAGTACGGGCTGCTCGAGGGGACGCGTGCGGGCCAGCCGTGGACGCGGCCCCGGCCGAGCTGGGTCGGAGCTCTGTCCCCCAGGGAGGTGACCGAGCAGCCCCGTAGGAAGCGAGGAGGCCGCCGGTGGCTCACGCGAACCAGACCCCCCTCGCCACCCGTCGGAGGGCAGACCTCACACAGGTTCTGCTCGAGCGACGTCAGCGGCTGTCAGAGGGCAGCCCTCATCCTCTTGCTCCGTGAACCTTCGTGTAAAACGACACCAGCCCTGGGGGTGGAAACCTGACCTCTCCCCCCCGAGAGCGGCCCGCGGCTAATGCCCCGGGCGGTCCCGACAGCAGGAGCGAGGCTGGAGGGAGGAGGCGTGTGCTGTGGGGGCAGAGAAGCAGCAGGTCTGAACAAGGCTCCCGCGGCGCCCGGCGGCTCTCACGTTGGGCCCGCGGGGCAGGCCACACGCCCCGGGTGAGCGAGGGGCCGACGCCCTGCCCGCCGCCAGCCACCCGGGCGCACAGGCCCAAGTCGCAGCCCCGGCCATGTTTGAAGACAACCTAGAATTCCCAAATCCTACTTGGGTTCTACCCATTTGTAAATGTTGATAATCGAGTCGGCTGTTAGTTTAAATGCTCTGTGGGCCTTTCCGACCGTGCAGGGGCGCTCTGCCGGGCAGTCAGACGTCTGCTCTGGACGAGGGCTGCCCCCTGTGAGCAGGTGAGGGATGGGACTGTCACCCACAGCGGCCACATCCTTAGCTCGGCCCACGCCCTGCCCTCCAGACACGAAAGGTTAGGGGGCCTCAGGAGTCTCGGGAGTGGAGGGACTCGCCGGCCAGAAAGAGGAGTCTGGGCTTCGAGCGACAGGACCAGAGTGACCGGTTCCGTGCGTCTGAGATGAGGTGGGGCCGCGTCCCGCCGGCACCGGGCGAGTTAGAGAACTTGCCCTGAGGCCCTGCTCCGTGGCGGGCACTGAGCGAGGTCCTGGAGGTAGGAGCCAGGAGGGCAAGGGCGCAGGCCGCGCGGGGTCACGGGCCGGGCCGGGCGGCTCCTGCCGTCCTCAGCGCCACGGGCACCAGCCCCGGCCGGGTGTCGTGGGGATCGCCTCCCGGGACTCCCACAGGTTCTGCCCGGCAAGGACAAGTCCCGCGTCGGAGGACGGCAGCGGGGGCGCGACGACGACGAGCTGCGGGGGGCTGGAGGGGGTGCAGGGAACGGCGGAGACGGACAAGATCCGCTGGGGGCTCGGGACGCGAGAGCGCGGCAGGTGCGGTGCCAACACGGCCCCCAGAGTGTCTGTCCCCGGCGTTAGATTGTCATTTTTTACACCATCCACACGTTTATAGAAAAATCAACAACATAAAAATTAAATGAGGAACTTTAATAAGCGACCACTTAGAGACAACCTCCAATTTTTGCAGGACACGCACAGGGGATGCGCCCCCTTCCCCGTCCGGACGCGCGACCCTGTAGCCTCTTGGTTCCACGGCGCATGGGGAGCGGCCTTATGTCCACGGCCATGGGCTCAGCCGGGCCCACGGACGCAGGGTCCACCCTCACTCTCGTTCCCACAGACGCAGAGACCGCGTGTTTCTCCCCGGGGCACCGTGCGCCCGACGCACAGGGGGCTCCTCGAGCAGAGGGCTGCCGGAGCAGGGTCGGCACGCAGACCCCAGGGGCCGGCGGCCCATGAGAGCCGTGGCCGTGAGCGGTGGCCCCGTGACAGCACTGGTGGCGGTCTGAGGGATGGAGAGCTGTGCCGGCCACGAGCAGGGCCGCACGTGGACGCTCGTGCAGGCCGGGCTGGCGGCCAGCAGCACAGGTGACCGGGTGACCGGCCCCCTCCACTGAGGGTCTAAGGGCCGCGGGGGCCAAGCCCAGCACCAGCAGGACACAGAGCAGCAGGAGCCTCTGCGGGGGCTGGAGGGGGCCTTCACCCCCAGGCCTGCCTGGGACCTCCACCAGCAAGCCTCCCGTCCACCCCGTATCCCCGACGCACAGCCAGGATGACTTCATGGCAGATTTACCGCCACATTTCTTGAGGGCTCTGCTCTTTCCCTCTGACCTTCTGAGGCCCCCGACCCGGCTGTGGTCACCGTCGTGCCCTCCTGGAACGTCCTCCAGGCCAGCGCTCCCCTCACGGCGCTCCCACACGTTCTGGTCTTTGCTTGCCGCGGCCAGAGGAGGGGGACGGGTCGGGCCAGAGGTCTGAGTGCAGCCCCATCTTGGACGCTTACCACTTACTGTGTGACTCTGGGCCCTGCACCTCTCTCTGCTCCTGTTTCCATGCCTGAGGAGTGTTGGGGACAGCCCAGAGGCCCAGGCCCTTTCTGCGTTTCCAAAATCCAAAAAGCGCTTGAAAAGCAATTTGATTTTGGGGGAGTTCAGTGCCAAAACTCACTTGGTAGCAAAGTCGTATCTGAGCCGATGCAAAGTTATTGGTGGCTTTGTGTATCCTGCCTGGTGCGACTATTGGTACGTTTTGATTTGGAAAAGGCAGTGCGCTGCGCGTGGGGTGCCACTTAGAGCCACCGCGGGGCACACAGTAACGAGAGCAGGCCTGAGCCCCATCATCGGAGCCCCCGGCCCTGGATTCTGGATGGGAAGCACATGACGGATGCGGGCCGACCCCCTGGTGGCCCCCGACCAGACCCCAGCTGTCCTGGGCAGAGAGGAGCGTGGGGGGCGCAGTGGGTGCAGTGGGGGCGTGGGGAGAGGCGCCGTGGGTGCCTCACCAGAGGCTTTGTCCTCCACTCCGTCGGGAGCATAAGAGCGTCCCGTCAGGTGGTCAGGGGCGTGGACTGCTCCATCCCGTCCCGGCAGCCCAGGGCAGGGGTTGGGACGCACGCCCGGGCCTCCAGGGTGCAGCCCCTCGCTCCTGGGCCCCCCCGGGTTCAGAGGCTTGGTCTGTAGGGGACTGGCTGGGCACAAGCCAGGTGCTTCCTACAAAACGGCCTGGGCTTTAGGGTTGTTGAACTTACTGTCCCCAGCCTGGAACTGGATTTCTGTGTCGGTGACTTCAGTCTCTGGGAAGAAGTCCACGGGACTCCCGGAAGGCGGCTGGGACGGAGGGCTTCCCTGACGCAGGTCCGGGGTGCCGTCTCTCGGCAGAGTCCCCCTGCCCCGGGCTGGGGGGGACGGTGTGATGACGAGGACCCCAGTGGGTCCGAGCGTCAGTTCTGTCAGACGGACCCCGCTTCTCCTCCGCTGGACCTTGGTGGGGCCTCCGCGACAGGAGGCCGGTCTGCGGGACTCGGGACAGGCTTCCCGCAGCCACTGGAGACGATGCAGGGGAGACAGGGACTCGGGGACTCATTGCATGACTCTGGAAACAGAACCAAGCTCTTCCGCGTAACCTTTTGTTTGGTTTACTACGGTCCGAGACGCGGAGCCCGAGCCAGGCCGCACACACCGGCGCGTGTGAGCCGCGGGCAGTTTCACACCACCTGCCGGTGTCGAACACGGGACGCTCTCCGGATGTGCGCAGCATTCGGTCTCGCCCGAAGAGCGCAGAGGACGTGGCGTCAAGTCGCGCCCACGGCGGCTGTGGTGCGGGCAGGCGCTCGATTCTGGGCGCCGAGAACAGCGTGGAGACGGGCCTGGGCTCCCAGGTTTGGGGCCCCCGCACTCGGCCCCGTGGACGTCCCCTCTGATGCCGCACACCTCATCCCCGAGTGGCTCTCGAGTGCAGGTGCCACAGGAGCCCCAGACGAGCACCCCTCCCTCCGGGCAGTGTTGGGCAATCGGCTGACCGGTTTTCTGGCAAGTTCTACAGCCAGAAGCTCATAGGATCCCAGGTGAGAAGGCATTCGTGCTTCTTTCCTGGGGCCTCTGGCAAAGCTGCTCCTGCCTCGCGGGCCGGGCGGGTGCCGGTGGGCGTCTCTGTCCCCCGCGCTCTCTCCCTCGGGGGCGGAGACGCCAGGGAGCTGTGCTTGGAGGTCGGACCCATCACCCCCGACGCGGTCTGTGGGTCAGCACAGGTTCACGAGCAGGGGAAACGGACCTGCAGCCCGCACGCGGGGACAGAGGGCGCGCGGTCTGCCCCGGAAGTGCAGTGCCCCCTCGCGTGGCTCCACGTGCACGGGCCGCGTCGGCAGCCCCGCAGGAGCCAGCTCAGCCCGGACAAGAACAGTCCTCGACCCACGAGGCAGGCCCCCTCTGCTCTTCCCGAGGCCCTGATCCGTCCTCCGGCTGCTGACGCGGGGCTTCCTGCCTGCCAGCCGGGCTGCGTCCCCTCCCCGACCCGAGGGGCACTCGCTCTGTGGGTCCGTGTTTCTGTGGGGTGTTCCCCGCGGAGAGGAAATCGTGCACTTGCTCATGTCCTGTCCCTAGAAGCTGCCACCATTCAGGCTCAGATGTAAAATGGCCGGACATTCTGTCTAGACATTCTAACGCCCACAGTCTGCGTGTCCGAGAAATCCAACACGTGACCAGTGTCGTCTAGTAATAGCCCAGGTGTAAGCCTCGCGCGTGATTTCTAGAACGTTGTTCGACTGGGAGGGGGGAATAAGTAGGTTACGTTCTTACTATAAGAGAACTAAAAACTGTGTACATAACACATAAAAATACAAACTCCACTCTATCGTAAATGCTGCTGTTCACGGTGGCAGGAAGAGCATTCGAGGTCTAGTTCGCGGTAACTGAGACGACGAGGATGCCCCTTTTACAAAGCAGAGCACTGGCGTTCTGTCCCAGGTCTGGCCAGCCGGCCGGAACCCGCACGGGCCTCCGGGAGCCCTGGGGACAGGGACGGCCATGGCCGCGCCAGGCTGTGCCCGGGGCCCCTGTACGACGCGGTCTGTCCTAACGATGCCCCTCAGTTACAGACGAGGAAACAGAGGCACAGGAAGGTTGAGGAGTCCCCTCCCGCGGTCACCCGCCTGGTGGTAAGGAGTGAGGTCACAGGCAGGCCTCCGGGCTCATGAACTCTGCTCTTGACTCCGTGCAATCAAAATAATTCCAATTCCAATTACAGAGCGCTGTGATCCCAGAAGCCAGGCCTCGGGACCGTCCTGGGGCCCGTGGTGGCATCCATGGGCGTCCCTAGATCACGCCCGTCACCAGATCCACCGCCTGAAGCTAAGTGACAGAGGAAAGGCCAGAAAATCAGGGACCGCCAAGTCCTGTCTCTTTCTCCCGGGGAGTCTGGGGAACGGTGGGCTCACCGGTCAGGGGCCCCCGACCCTGAGATGGGCCCCATGGGGCTTAGACAGTTGGCCCAAAGCCACACAGCTCCCTCGCGCCTCGAGGAGGGATTCGAAGCCAGATCTGACTCTGAAGCCGGCACCTTCCCCCGAGGCAGAGCATTGTAGACGCGCTCCATGCCCAGGGAAGAGGGGAGACCCAGCAGAGCGGGGAGCAAATAGGCAGGGGCGCAGCGTGTAGTGTGTGGGGCTCGGAGTCTGGAGTCGGACCCGAGGCCCTGTCTCCACGGACGCTCTTAAGTGAGGAGAGAAATAGTGGAATTGAGGGTCCCCATAAAAGAAACAGCAGCTTTGGGGAATGCAGGGGAGAGAGACGGGAGGTATGGCTGACGGCTCCGAGATCCTCCCGCGGATGGCCACCCTGACGCGCGTGTGCGGGTTCGCCTGATTTCTCGCTCAGCCCGAGTCCACGTGCGCTCTCATCCCGCTACAGGCCCGCCCCCGGAGCTGGGGAGCGGCCGAGGGGGAGGCTGGGAGCCAACACGGGCACAGGCGCGTGGACACCTCTGCAAATCCCCCTTCGCCACCTAGTTACACCCGTTTCTCCTCCTCCTTTGCAGGAGTTTGCTCGGCTGGCAAAGAGACTGGTTCGTGATCCCGCGCTAGAAAAAGAAATTGTGGCCAACGGGAGGGAGTATGTGAGAAGGTATCACTCGTGGCAGGCGGAAAGGGACACGTATCAGAACCTCGTCCGGACGCTGGAGGCGAGCGTCAGGGAGTTAGGGCACCCGCCCGCGGCCACGCCGCCGGGGCACAGCCCTGGGTGAAGACGGAGTTCTGGGCCAGGGGGTCCAGTCCAAACAGACAGTTTCAATGGAACCATCAAGAAACAATGTCAATTCTAACGCAGAACCTCATCCAAAACCTGTCTGGGCTTCCATCGTGGACGTGCCGAGCACCTCAGGTCCCAGGTGCCAGGGGCCGGGCAGGGGAGGCAGGGAGCGGGGCATTAGCCACTACGGGACTCGGGGGCAGGCCCCGCCGCGCGCGCACGCCCCCGCCTTCTGATGCCCTGTAGCTCCTTGTTCAAAACCAGCAACTGAGATCAGCTGTGGGCGCAGAATAGCCCCGCACGGCCTCTGGGCTCCTGGCGTCGGGAGCATCGCCGCAAGAAACGGCCCCGCCCCGTCCTGTCCCCGTCCTGTCCCTGCCCGGACACGGGTACTGGTGCTCGGGCGTCTCCCGAAGGGGTCTGTGCACCTCACTCTGTGGTCCTCACTCTGATGCCCAGTGTAGACATGAAATCATGCTTTTCTACCGGCGTTGTAGACGGCTCCAGTTTCAGACTCAGTGAACTTTATGCTCAGACATTCTGTGGACCGGTTTCAGTTCGCTGAGATCCAGGTTTGAATGATGCAGGACTAAGTGTCCAGAGAGAACCGAGATACCATGACCCCGAATACGGGGCGGGGGGTGGGGGCATGCACGATCGGGGCGCTGCACTATGTGGCAAAGAGGCACGGCTCCCCCTTGGCTTCTGGGCACGGGTGACGGGTCAGGTCCCCCTCCCCCCCCCCCCACTGTCCCGGGCGAGCTGAATGCCACACGGCCTGTTGGGTGGGCAGCTTCGCCCGGATGTTCAGTTTTACCCAGCGGACCGGTGCTGGGCGCTGAAGCCGCCTGCCTGTCACTGACGCGCAGCTCCCTGTGGCGTTGGGAGAGCTGCCGTCTTACTCTCTTTTCCAGTGGGCACACGGTGTGTTCTTCCTCCCACCCCCGGTTCCTTTTTCCTTGGGTCTCTCCACGCTCCACCCTCCCTGCCCCTTTCTGACCCAGTGTCCTCTTGGAATGCCAGGGGGCCCATGTGGGAATGACACACAGAAGGCCTTCCTACCCAAAATCCTGGTGCCCAGGCCGCATTCCCGACCCGTCACAATCAGATCTCGCGGCTGGAGGCAGCCAGGCCTGAAGCTTTCCAGCCACCCAACATGCCGCCGAGACCGACAGCTAGGACAGCTACTGCCTTCGAGGGTCCATCTGAAGACCAGAATTTCACAGAAAACAAACATCTGAGAAGAGGCTGGATGAGGACTTTGGATTGAAAAGTGAATTCAGAATGAAGAAGATAGGTTAAATTCGACCAATGTCTAACACAACTGATTGATGCCAGCAGAACTGAAACTCTAAGAGCAGGGCCAAGAAGTAGTTCCCACCAAGGGCACCTGGGGGCTCAGTTGCTACGCGCCTGCCTTCAGCTTAGATCATGATGCCGGGGTCCTGGGATCGAGCCCCGCATCGGGCTCCCTGCTTGGCGGGAGGCCTGCTTCTCCCTCTCCTTCTCCCCCTACTTGTGCTCTCTCTCTGTCTCTCTGTCAAATAAATAAAATCTTTAAAAAAAAAAAAATAGTTCCATCAACAAGTAAATGACAAGCAAGACAAGGCCCAGGACTTGGTCAGTAGTCCCCAGAGCTCCTTCTTCTGGTCTACAGCGTCTGTCACACGGTCCTTGGAGACCGTCTTGCCCTCATTGGCTACCTGGTTCCAAGCCGCCAAGGACCCTGCCTGTGGTTCAGGTCGCTTCCCAGCACCTGTCCATCACTTTCAGGAGAACCCTCATTCCCACAAGACATGCAACTTTACTTCTCAGCTAATTTCCAAAGGTGGTGGCATTTAAGCACTTTGACCATGAAACACTAAGAGGGATCAACTCTACACAGGTGAAGGGAGCAAGAGGATGTCACTTAGGATTACACCTGGTTGCACCTGACCAGAAACTCAAGGTAACAGTGGCATAAGGAGAGAAACACATTTTTTTCTCTCCTAAGTTCAGGGATTAACAGCATGTGTGGTGTTCCCGGGAGCAGGACTCGGACCTTCCACTGTCTTGTTCCTCTACCCTCAGTACACAGCCGTCTCTTACCTCATGCCACAGAGTGGCTGCGCAGGCCCTGCCATCACACCTGATGTCCAAGCTGTAGGAGGGTGGAAGATAGGGAGGAACCTATCTCCTTTCTTTCAGGACAATTCCCACCTCTAGTCACATAGTGTGTCCCACACCCAGTTGCAAGGGGCACTTGGAAATGCAGGCTTTACTCCATGTGTAGCCATGAGCCCAGTTAAAAACCAGGGGTCTGTTTTTGTGCCAGTACCATGCTGTCTTGGTGATCACAGCTTTGTAATAAAGCTTGCCATCAGGGAAATCCAAATCAAAACCACAATGAGATACCACCTTACACCAGTCAGAATGGCAAAAATTAACAAAGCAGAAAACAAGTGTTGGAGAGGATGTGGAGAAAGGGGAACCCTCTTACACTATTGATGGGAATGCAAGTTGGTGCAGCCGCTTTGGAAAACAGTAAGGAGGTTCCTCAAAAAATTAAAAATAGAGCTATCCTATGACCCGGGAATTGCACTACTGGGTATACAGATGGAGTGAAAAGAAGGGCCACATGTACCCCAATGTTCAGAGCAATGGCCACAATCACCAAACTGTGGAAAGAACCAAGATAACCTTCAATAGATAAATGGATAAGGAAGATATGGTCCATATATACAATGGAATATTATGCCTCCATCAGAAAGGATGAATACCCAACTTTTGTATCAACATGGACAGGACTAGAAGAGATTATGCGGAGTGAAATAAGTCAAGCAGAGAGAGTCAGTTATCTTATGGTCTCACTTATGTGTGGAGCATAAAGAAAAACATGGAGGACATTGTGAGAAGAAAAGGAAGCGAGAATTGGGGGACATTGGAGGGGGAGACGAAGCATGAGAGTGTGGACTCTGAGAAACAAACAGGGTTTTGGAAGGAAGGGGGTGTGGGGGGCTGGGCGAGCCTGGTGGTGGGTATCGAGAGGGGCACGTACTGCATGGAGCACTAGGCGTGGTGCATGAACAATGAATCTTGTAACACTGAAAAAATAAAATCGGGGCTCCTGGGTGGCTCAGCGGGTTAAAGCCTCTGCCTTCAGCTCAGGTCCTGATCTCAGGGTCCTGGGATCGAGCCCTGCATCGGGCTCTCTGCTCAGCGGGGAGCCTGCTTCCCCCTCTCTCTGCCTGCCTCCTCTGCCTGCTTGTGATCTCTGTCAAAATAAAACCTTAAAAAAGTTATTTTAAAAAATTAAATTAAATTTAAAAAACAAACCAACCAGGGGTCTATTATCAAAAGAGACGAGCAGGCTGCACATGAAGAGACTCTCTGCAGGAGCCGTGGCCACCGAGATACGCCGGCGAGAGGCTCTCCAGCCCCAGGCATCCTACCTACTACTAACCACTGGGTACCTTCTGATGCCAAGAGAAGTGTTTTCCACAAGGTTTTTCCTTTCAAGGCCATCCAGACTCGGCTCCCCTCCCTCCCCAAGATCCCATTTCCAGACACGCTCTCGGCCTGCGCAGCGCATCCATTAGTACCTCTCACTTTGCAGCATCTGAGTTTAAGACTCTGAGTCAAAGAACACGGGAGTTTTCACCTGAATCTCCTAAAATGGTCACTCCCGTTGGGGGACACCCGACTGGCCCTGGGAGACACCACAGAGCGGGAAGCGACCTGACGTGTGTGATCCCGGCCACCCTGCATGTTCTGTCTCCCCGGACACGGAAGTAGGTCATCGTTCACGGCGGGAGCTCTCGGGAAACGGAACTCTTCTGGGGAGGGATCCCTGAGTGCAACTTTGGCGAGGAACAAAGGAAGAACTTCTATTCAACAGAAGACACAGCGAAGTTTCTTCTTGCCTCATGTTCGGGCTCTACGGATAGCGTTTAAAACAAAACCCCGCGTGGTCCGAGTCACCCGTGGGAACTCCCCGCGCAGCCCACTCGAGCGTGACGCACGGAGTCCCGCGCACAGGCGCGCGCGAGTCAGGGAAGGCCAGCCTCCGCGTGTCTGATGCTCGATGGCCCCGATTTCACAGGGAGAACGGAGTCCCTAAGCGGGGTGTGGGGAACCGCTCCCGCGTCCTGGGGCGGGAGGTGGGGGCTTGTGTCCTTCTGGTTTCCCGGGGCCCAGGTAGCCAAGCCCCTGGCGTCCTGTAGGGCGTTCCCAGGACAGAGAAGCCAGGCCCCGTGCTCACACCCCTGCGCCCGGGTCCCAGCTGGGCGCGAACCAGGAGGCCCCCGCTTTAGAAATACCCAGAAAATCCGCTTACAAAGTAAAGATCTGATTTCCATCCGCTAAGAAGGCTCCTTCCCTCTGTCCTTTGCCGGCCCCTCCTCCCAGCCGTGCTTAGAGAGGCTCGGCAGATGTACTGACGGCTGTGATTAGAGAGGCGCCTGCAGTTGTGACTTCTGGGGGGCAGTCACTAACAGCAAATTTAGGTGAACCCCCGGTCGGTCCCAAGGCACGGCGCTCAGGCCACAGCGACGTTCCCCGAAGCCCCAAGCTCCCGGAGAACGAGAGAGGATAAGAAACCCCCCGACTCTCACGTTCAGGACAGGACTTCCGCAGAGGACCCCCTTCCCCACACGACTGGGGTGCCCTCCCGGCCGCTGCGGATCCCGCCCGGTCTCATGGGGGTGGGCCGGCGTGCCTTTCCCCACTGGTCAGCCTGACCGCGTGCCCGCCCACCCTCCCCCCTTCGTCCAACCTCCCCAGCCCACCCCGGGCCATCCCGTCTCGGCTGAGCCAGCAGACGCCCCGCCCCCCCAGCCATGTCCCCCATCCCATCCTGTCCCCCCTTGTGGGCTCCTCCCCATAAAGCAGAAGCCCCCGTGCCCAAACCCGCAGCTCCCTGCGGCTCCGATGCTCCGAGCGTGCTCCTTGCTGTCAGAATCCCCAAGAACCCTTTCGGATGAAGCCCCTATGCACTAAGCAGGATTGGTTTCCCATCCGGCGCCGCCTTCTCTGCGACGCCCCAGAGCTCACGGCAGCCCTGCGGATTCATCCCGTCTCCTCCTCTCTCCCTACCCCTCTGAGGCTACACGGGACCATGTCCGCCGGACGCTAAGGGGTCGGACAAGTGTTGAACCCAGGTCAGAGGGAGCTGAAGGGGGCCAGAACACGCTGTCCCAAAATACGCCCCTTTGGTGCGTGCATTATCCTGAGCTGGAGACCGAGCTGGGTCTCCAACTGGGAAGGAGCAGATGCAGAAAGGCTTCTTGGAGCTTCCCTTATCTGACTACGAGCAGACACTGCTGAGAAATGAGGTCGACCATAAATCCCCTCTCCCGGGGGTCGTATGGCCGTGGAGAAGCCACAAAGGGAAGGCCAAGTCAGCCGGCACAAATGAACTTTACTAAATAACCCTTATCTGCCGTGAGTTCCCAAGAGTGTTTACCTTCCCACACTTTACTGCCCTGGATGCTCAAAACCTTCTTCCTCCGTCTTGTCACCGCTATGCAAAGGTACAGTCCTTTGTTCACACGGGTTCTGTAAAAGTCTGCGGGTCTGACCACCACTTTGGGGTGCTCATTTCATGTCTGTGAGCCCCCCCCATGCATAAGAAATAAACCCTTTCTTCCTCTCCATGGGACTTGATTTGCAGGCCCTCAGTCACAGAACCTACAAGGGGTTTTCCTCCCCTCGGAGCCATCAGTTTTAACATAGCACATTTATTTGGACTGAGTCACATAGTTAAGAACTGTTATTTCTTAATAAGCAGAACGGAGGTGGAATTTTGCTCCATAGGATTTATATACAATAAGACTTGTTTCTAGAATATTTTTAACAGTTTGGAAACAACTGTTCTTTGAATAACCTCATAAACTCAGATTCTGCCTTTATGCAAATTTTTTCCTATTTTTTTGGTGGCAGAATAACAGGCCACCATTTCCACTGGTAAGTGCGTATGTTTTGCGCGCACACGCGTGCCTAATCCTCTGCGCAAAGGAGACCCTTCTGAACTTTCTGCATTTGGGGACAGAGATGGGCCCACACCCACCGCCAAATTTGGTAAGAAAAAGTCAAATCCTTGGCTTTTGTTTTCTAAGGAGGCTTTCGAATTTCCTGGGAGAGAAAACAAGTCTTGAAAAAGGAAGCTTTTGAATCACAAAGCAGGAGTGTTTGAAACCAGGCTTTAACATTCAAAATGCATGGTCTCCACAAGTATCAGAAGCAAAATCCTGAAGGACTGGTGGCAAACTTTAATTATCAGATTAGAGAGAAGTGGATGAGGAGTCTGGTCCTGGGGCTCGGGAGGGAGAGGGCCTGGGGCAGAGCCCGCAGCTGGATGCCAGAGGGGCATGTGGGGCCCCCGCCTGGGGTGGGAGTTAAATGCCAGACCCTCCTCCTGGAGCCCCTACAGGACGGTGGGCCCCAGAGCCACATCCTGGTTCCCCTGCGACAGCCGAGCAGGAAAGACGTGACCCTGGAGAGCGCCTGCTCTGAAACAGGGGCGTTAACAGAAGCTCTGAGGTAGGGTAAAACCAAGGGATCAGCTCGATAGACTTTCCAGACCGTTCCCCACAGGAGGGGGCACGCCCGGCCTCCAGGGCCTCAGCGGAGCAGCAGGGGAGGCAGAGGGAAGGGGCGAGTGTGGGCAGGAGCCTCTACTGTGCACCCCCAGGAAGGAATGGGCTCACCAGGGGCAGCAGGGCTGGGGTGGCCAGTGCGCGTCCTTTCCAGGGGCCGTGGGACACAGCGACGGTCTCTGGTTGTCCCGCGCTCATGGGATCAGGCAGGGGGACAGCATCCCGAGTGTGGGAGCCCAAAAGCTAGGGGCTGGGGTGTGCCTCCAGACCGGCTGCAGGAGGGGATGTGGCCAGGGAGGCAGAAGGTCGAGGCAAGGTGACTCAGGCTTATCACTTTGTCCAGAGCAAGGCGCGTCCACACAGGGACGGGGCTGCCCGGGCTGAGGCGTCCAACCGACCAGAGCTGGGAACGCGGTTAATACAGCAGCAGGGACGGGGGAGAGGAAGGGCCGGCTTTAAACCTGACAGGCAAGGTCCCAAGAACCACCCCGGATGCTACAGAGAGCGCAATGTCGGTGCTTCCTGCTGATCTGGCCTCTCCATGACCCCGAGAGACGAGGATCCTTAGGATTCCCGTCACGCACACGAGACTCAACGTGAGGAGGCAGAGGAAGCGCGGAAGGGACACGCTCGCCTGGCCGTGAGCAGGCCAGGTCTGGTCAGCGATGCCCGGGTGCAGCAAGGGACGAGAAGCCCTTCCCAGCCTTTGTCAGAGCTGCTTGGTAGGGACCCACCAGCTGTGAGGCTTCCAGCAAGCGGACTCACCCAGGGGGTCAGAGAATGCTAAATGCCTGCCCAAATCTGCTCTCTCCTTGCTTACCACCAACCCCAATTTTGTTCAAGCAAGGAGGTGATGCACCCAGTTCAAAACACAAACCACAAGTCCGCACCGAAGCAGAATTTTCCAGGTGTGACATTACAAGAGACAGGCGGCTTCTACCCTTCACGTTTCCCTCTTGTGTTCAGAAGTCAGGCACGACAGCTGGCACTCCAGCAACCACCTTGCAAGCATGAGGATGGTTGGAAGGTGGCAGCAGGGATGCTCTTGAAGGGCACCTGGAGGGTCTATTTCCATGGCTGCAGTAAATCTTTTTTTTAATTCCTGTCATATTTTTAAACCTTTTGTCATAGAAAATGTTGAACATACATAAAAGCAGACATAAGGATATAATGATTTGCCCACACCCCCACTGCCCATCCCCAACAACATACTTTATCGGTCAGGGTCCCAGAGGAAATGGATGGTCATTCCAACATTGAGAAGAGTTTTACAAAAGGACTATTTCACAGGTGTGGGCAGAGCCCGGGAACGTCACTCTGAGGGGTGCATATCTGGGAAGGCACCTCCTTTACCTGAAGGAGCACGGAAGGGGGTGACGACCAGAACCTGGAGAGGACCCTCTGGCCAGAGCTATGGCCTCTAGAGGAGGGATACAGCCTGGTCCCTGGGGGTCCCTGCAGGGAGCAGTACCTCTATTCTCCTGTGGGTACCGCCCCTGGGCAGAGCCCCGCTGGAAGCACAGGGCAAGCAGGCCCGCTGCTGGTCCTGCCAGGTTAGTGCCGGGGGCGCAGGGAGATGCAGAAGAGAGGCGCTGTGTGCAGGGGGACGGGGGAGATAGTTGGCTCTATGAGTTCCAACGGCTGCCATAACAAATGACCACAGATATATACAGAATATATACATACAGAATATATATTACATACAGAATATATATTTAATGGATTTATGATTCGTAAATTATAACAATTTATCATAGCTTGATTATAAGTATTTATAAAATATGTATAGGTTCATAAATAATAAAAATCAAAATTATCTATAATTTAAAGTGAAATTAATTTTACTAATCTAGTTAAAAATAGCTATAAATAAAAACTATAATTAAAAATTAAGTTATGTCTTTTGTTATTTTTAGCTATAACCAAATATATAAACGTCAAAAAATTACTTATTAGTTTTGTTAAAATTATAGTAAAAAGGAAAATCTTGTCTATAATTATATATATGTACATAAAATTATACATATTTTACATACATACATAATATGTATGTAATTTATATATAATTTTTATTTTGGTTTTTTTTTAAGATTTATTTATTTGACAGGAAAAAGAGGGATCACAAGCAGGCAGACAGGCAGGCAGAGAGAGAGGGGGAAGCAGGCTCCCCGCCGAGCAGAGAGCCCGATGCGGGGCTCGATCCCAGGACCCTGAGATCCTGACCTGAGCCGAAGGCAGAGGCTTTAACCCGCTGAGCCCCCCAGGTGCCCCTGTAGTCTGTATACAAACACACATTGTATATAATCTATATATATACACATGCATCATGTACGTGTATATGTATATATATACACAGTCTTTGACCTAGCAATCTCACTTTCTGGAATTTATCCTTAGAACGTAATCAGGAATGATTAAGATTTCAAACAATGCAAATATCCAGAAATAACCAATTAATAAAGTTATTAGAGGGTTTTAACCTGGGAGAGTGTGCAATCGTTAGAAATTACATTATAAATGATGTAACCTGACAGGGGGACAGAGTCCCCGTGATCCGTGGAGCATGAGCTCGGTTTTCTTAGAACTTACATGTAACTTACATGTACACACGCATAACCCGGAACTCGTAACAGTCCCCACACAAGTCCTGGGCTCATGAGGTTATGGGTGGTATTTACTCTCAGGTGTTTTTTCTGTGGCTTTCCAGTTTCCGGAAGTAAGCATGTGTTATTTGGTTGTAGGTTAAAAACTTATTTTTTTTTAAATGAAGGAACTAAAGCAGGAAGTTCACCGCCAAGCCGCGACTCCCCCGCCTCTCGGTGACCATTTCTCAAGTCCCACTAGGTCCAAAAACTAACTGCCATGCCTACGTGTTATTTCTGGAACAAACCAGCCGAGGGCACGACGTAAAATGAAGGGCATCCTTCTCTCTCGTTTCTGGGTGGCTCACTGGGGCGATCTCATCAAAAACAGTCCTGAAATCATCAAAAGCTAATGCCACGTATTGTCCGAGTATTTCCCAGGCTTCGGGGTTAAGGCTGTATCTTGCTCTTCTCGGAAGTAGTTAAGGAAGTGGTTGCAAAGCAGGAGATGGATAGAAAAGTGGGGCGCGTCGCCAACACAGTCCTGGAGTCGACAGGTGAACTGTCCATCTCGTAGCCGGGCCGGCGCCTGGCGTCCACCCGCGAGGGCTTCTAGGGGGAGGTGTGGAGCCCTCTCCCCGCAGACACGGCACACCCTACGGCCAGCGCGTCTCTCAACCCAGATGACATCAGCCGTGTTGTACCGCCAGCCTCTCGGTCGCGTGCAGAGGGTAGAGGACCCGCCGCCCCCCGCGTGAAATCCGGCCCTCCGGTACAAGGGTGCTTGGCGGACTTAGGCAGAGCCCGGGGGGGCCGGAAGCCTCGCACGGCTGGCCCAACAGCACCAAATTACCCAAATCTGAGCTCTCAGAGCTTCAGTTTCCTTCCGCTATTTGAGAACCTCAGTTACGAGAAGCTGCACACCTCCGGAGAGGGGGGCTTTGTTTTTCCTGGTGGGGGCAGGGTGATGAGCTGCCCTGGGACAGGAAGGTGGCCTCCTGCCACGAGAGCCACTTGTAACTCCAGTCCGCTCCAAGCCGCACCGCTGGTCCCTCACTATAATCGTGCACGTGAGCCTCATCCGTCTTCGGGCCTCCCTGTCCTTCTGCGCGTAGCGGAGTCTCCGCCACGGGGCAGCGAGGCTCAGAGACAACGCTGCAGTTGGGGGGAAAGCTGTTGGGCTCATCTTTCCTGCCCGTGACATTCCCGGGAAGGAAACAAAGGAACAGCATATCGAGGGCTTGTCCCAGCGATGGAGGCTTCCGTGTGGAAACGAGCTATTTAATGGCTCGGCGGGACCCAAGAATTTTCCATTAAGTTGTCTGGTGTCATCTCATCATTCTGGGAAGGAGACTCCTTTCTTCTGTTCTTCTGGGTCACAGGGAAGCCGGACACTCGAAAGCCCACGCTTGCCCCACCTCGGCGCCCTGCTTCTGGTGGGGGAAGAATTCTCTGAGCTCGCTCTCACGACGCCCGGTTCACTACTTTGCTCTTCGCTGATCTGAGTGCGACTTTCCGTGGTTTGTTCTTACAAAACCCACCCCGGCTGACAGTCCCCAGGCAGCTCCGAGCTCGCCCCTCACCCAGAAGTCATGCACGCGTCCGCCCAGGGGTGGTCCCAGCCGGGACCCGTGCAGCACTCGGCAGGAGTCGGACCCTGCTGCAGGCCCCGGGCTACGGCCGTGACCCCAGAAAGCAAGCTCTTTGCCTTCACGTGTGGTTATACCTTGGCAGGCAGAGTCCAACCATGGAGTGGCACTCAAATTAACTTATTAAAAGATGTTTCCGGGAGGTGCTAAGTGTGGCAAGGAGACGAAAGAGGCTCGAGAGCGGCTGGGGTCCAGTGAGCAGGGCGGGGCGCCTGCACCAAGGTGGGAGTGACGGAGGGACGCGCGTGTGCAAGCAGCTGCAAAGGGAGCTAGCAAAGCAGGGAGAGGAAATGCCAACGCACGCGGTGGAAGGGAGCCCCGGGCCCAGGGAGCAGGGGAGGCAGCCGCTGCAGGTGGAGCTCCCGAGAAAAGTGCGGAGAGAGGGCCATGAGCTTGGGTCTCGCTACGTGGGTCAAGGTCCTCGATGGCAGTGGGTTTTCAACTCAAAATCAGAAGGTTTTAATCGTGGTCTGCCTTCGCCCCTGTGCAGGGGTGGGTTACGGGAAGCAGAATGGGTGCAGGTGACAAGTCACAGTGGGGGCTTGCGGAGGAAGGTGGGGAGCATTTAAGGCGTACTTTGGGGACGGGACTGCCGGAGCGTGCCGTCACCCGGATGTGGAGGGCGCAGGAAAGGGAGCGGTTGGGGGCCCCTCTACTTCTGGCTCCGGTAGCCGGAGTGGCGGGCGCGGAGGGGGCCCTGAGCCTGCCGGCTGCCACCCGAGGCCCGCTCCCCGCCCTCCAGGCCGCAGGACCTTGGCTGCAGGAGGGGCGGCACCTCACCCAGCTGCCTGTCCACGCAACCAAGTCCTGGTCAGTTGGATAAAAGCCGCAGCCCTGGGAGGAATTTCCAGAAAGATCTCTCACACGAAGCAGGCCCAGAGACTCACTTCCTCCTTCTGGTTACTTGGAACCACCATGTGAGAGCCGGAGCCCCAGAGTCCATCTTGTGGCCTTGCGGTAGAAGCCTGGGTCCCTGGGGAGTCTGAGGGTTCACCACGGCAGCCCGGGCCGCTCGTCCGTCCGCTCCTGCTGTGAGAGCCATCACAGCCGCCGGGTTTGTGGGGTTCATGTGCTACTGCTTCTCTCCCACGCGGCTGCACCGACTCCGGGGGGAGGGACGGAGGTAGTGAGCACGCCCCGAGGGTCGGTCCAGGCTGGGCGCTACGGAGACCCCCAGAGAGCCAGCAAGAAGGGTCAAGGGGAGATTATGGACACGCGACTGGAGCGTGGGGTTCATTAATTATCAACCCTCACACAGCACATAGGAAATAAGTCTGCTTTTCATGTCCTACAAGAAAATCACTTCTTCGTCAGCTTTGCAAGATCAAAGACCAAGGACCATCTTTCAGGAAATGTTCTGGCTTCTCCTGATGGGTTCGGTTTGTGCTCGAGGCCCAGGAGGGGTCCCTCTGCGGCTTGTGGGTCCGAGTCCAGGCTGTGGCGGTGGCTGGGGGGAGCTCTGCTCCAAGGTCACTGTGACCAAGGAGGACGGGCTCCTGGCGGACATCTGTCACCACGCTGTGGCTCTCGGGGCTGCACTTGCTTTAGAGATCTCACGGAGGCTGTCACCAGTGGGAAGGGCGGTCCCTGCAGACACTCATGTGCTTCCTGGGCGCCAAGCTCCGGCCGCTTAGCCAGCCTACGGCGGTCACCTGCTTCCCGCTGGGCCGCGGGGGGCCCGGGGTTACGTGGTGACGGCGCCCAGGGCAGCCGATCTTCCCAGGGACCTGAGAGCAGCCCCCCGGTGTCTCACTGGGCTGGCACACCGGTCGGTCCCACCTCTGAGGTGTGAGGAGGACACGGAGAGGGGAAGGTCGTGTGCAAGGTCACACAGCTGGCTGGGGTGGGGGGGACCCTCGGCAGTCCCACTGCTGAGCCCAGCGTTTCTGAGGTCCGGGCCTCTCCCCGGTTCTGCTGCATCGGGGCGTCTGGGTGGAGCCCCGCAACGGTACTCGGCAGCTTCTCCGGGAACGGGAGGAGTGCGGTTTGGGTAATTCCTCCGGCTGGTCCCTTGCCCAGGGGCACAGGGGAGCTGTGACGGACCCCTGCTTCCTGCCTCCCTGGGGCCAGCAGGGGCTGTCCTTAGCCAGGAAGAAGCTTGCTGGCCTCCGAGGGTCATAGGGTCCCTGTGACCACAGCTCTTCTGGAAGCGTCTGGCACTCCTCCAACAGCCCGGTGCAGGGCGGGAGAGTCCACGCAGGAAGCCACGGGAGCCAGAAACGTGCGGCTCGCCCTTCGTACTGAGCTCCGTGCGGCAAGACTTCGTGTGCACCCGGACCGGCCCATCCCCGCCTGCGGGCTCCCGGGTCAGGCTCGGCGGCCTCCTTGAGGAGCCCCCTGCCATGCAGGCCCCGGGTCAGGCGTGGGGGAGGCCGGGGACAGAGCCCCAGCCCTGATTCCAGCCCTCCCTGCTCCCGAGCCTGTCTGCCTCCAGCCTCTGTCCCCTCCCCCGATGGCCAGGCCCCCAAGTCCCTCCACGCTCTCCCCACTCCTGCCGTGGGCAGCACCCCTGCGCGCACCTGCCCACCGCCATCCCCTCACGTTCCTCTCCGAAGGCCTGGCTCCATGCCCTGCGTCACTCGGCCGTAAACGCTGAGCGTGACGCCAGGAGTCATTCCTCATCTTCCCGAGACACATGAACACTGACAGGAGCACAGTAAAATAAATACCGCTGAGGAAAAGCGAGAAAGAAATGCTCCAAACCAAACACACGGGTGCCCTGTCCACCTTCCCTGCGTCTGGGCAGTTTCCATCCCGTCCTCCTGCACGCACGGCGCCGCAGACCGCGCTGTCGGCGAGCCTTTGGGAGAAAGGGGGCAGAGGGAAGCGGGGGTCTGCGGCGTGTGCCGCCCCCAGACGCACGGGGCATCGTCACGGCTGTTCCAGATCCACAGGCTCACGGGAGACGGGAACCGAGGGGACGTGTATCCCCTCGGAGCTCTCGTCTTCACCAGCTCTCTGGATAAGCGTCGTCTCTAGTTCAAGCTTAATCGAATTTTAGTAGACATTCATTCAGTGAGCCGGAACTATTTTCTGAGACTACGTACGCCGCCACAGAAAGGTCCGACTTACTCCCAGGGCCCTGAGGACATCGAATGAGAACCAGTAACTTCGACCTAACGTAAGCGATGCAGAAC
>CM052808.1:1907267-1949610 GCA_028533885.1 Nasua narica | reverse complement strand
ATCAACATGGACGGGACTAGATTATGCGGAGTGAAATAAGTCAAGCGAAGAGAGGCAATTATCTTATGGTCTCACGTGTGGAGTATAAAGAAAATCATGGAGGGCATCGTGAGAAGGAAGGGAAGGGTGAATGGGGGGAAATCGGAGGGGGTGATGAACCACGAGAGACTGTGGACTCTGAGCAACAAACTGAGGGTTTTGGAGGGGAGGGGGTGGGGGGGGTGAGCCTGGTGGTGGGTATCGAGCAGGGCACGTACTGCATGGAGCACTGGGTGTGGTGCATGAACAATCAATCTTGTAACACTGAAAAATTAAAATAAACATATTTGGGGAGAAAAAAAAAAGAAAAGATTTATTTTGAGAGAAGGCACCTGCATCTGTGCTCTCATGGGTGGGGGGAGGGGCAGCGGGAGGGGGAGAATCTCAAGCAGACTCCCCGCTGGGCAGGGAGCCCCGCTAGGGACTTGATCCCGGGGCCCTGACCTCGTGGCCTCAGCCGGAACCGCAATCAAGAGTCAGACACTTAACCAACCGAGTGGCCCAGGCGCTCCTACTACGTATTTTATAACTAGGCTTGAAGGCCCGGGGATGAAAGGGTGCAGGGAGCGCCGTTGGTGGCGCGGGGACAGCGCGGCCAGGTGTGGGGCCACGCGGCTGCTGCACTGTGGCGAGAGGACGCGGTGTCCTGTGCAGACTCGGGGCGGCGCGAAGTTGCACAACGGAACTAACGGGACCTCGGTGCACGACGCTGCAGTTAAAAACACAACGAACGGTCTGAAGTTCCCCGGGATCAGGTGTATTTTTTCACGCATAACGTGAGTCACACAGGATAACCTCCTTTCTGGTGACAGAACCCGGAAGCACACTTGCACACCGTGCGGCACGGGCCGTGACTGCCGCCCACTGTGTGGACCGGGAAACTGAGGCACAGAGAGCGAGTGACTCACCCGAGCTCTGGGGCTCGGATGTGCAGTCCGGTTCTGGGACCCGCGCCTCGGCCGCGTGCCGGGCTCCTCCTCGGCGGGATCGGGGAGGCTGATTTTCAGACTAATTCGGAAGTGTCTTTGCTCACTCCCACGGGCACGGACCCCTCCGGCGCTGGAGCACGTGACCCCACACTCAGCGGCTCAGGGCATCTACCCTCGGACGGGTCTCGACGCACAAGTCCTAACGTCAAGGTGTTGGCAGAGCGGCCTTCCTCCTGGAGGCTCCTGGGGAGAACGTGCTCCTTTCCCGTCCAGCACGTGGGGTGGCCCGTGCTCCTTGCTTTCCGGGCCCTTCCTCCGTGTGCGAAGCCGGCAGCTCGGCCTCTTCCGACCTCAGCTCCCCTCCCCCCATGAGCCCCCGTGGGGCGCCTCTCAGGGGCCGTGAGCTCACGGGCCCCCGGGGCTGATCCAGGACAACGTCCCGGCCTCCAGACCCTTAACTTAATCCCAGCTGCCAAGTCTCGCTGGGCCGCGGAGGGCAACATACGTGTCCGCAGGCTCCGGGGATTACGATGTGGACTTTGGGGGGTGTTCACGCTCTGTGGACCGCGTCGTCTAAATCCAGAGCTGGGGAGAGATGCCTAGTTCCCAGGTCCGGCAACCCCACCTGCGTGGGGTGCCCCTGCGAGTGTGTCACTGAGACTCAGCAGGAAGCCCACGGGATCGGCCACCTTCTACTCGGCGGGCGGTTAGTAAACCCTACGGCGCGCGTTCACGACGTTCTTAGTGAGATGTGGTGCAATCGGAACGGGGACAGTGACGGCTCGCACACACACTGTTCCCCTTTGGCCCAGACACAGTTCTGTCCCGGTGACATGAATCTGCACGTTCTGGAGGAAGGCGGGAAAGCCCTCTCGGCCGGCGGTGTGGACCTATTACCCAGCTTCCCTCTCTGCGGAGCCCATTCACTGTCCCCGTTACCTCCATGGTTTGCAGCCTGGAGAAGTCACTCCCGATGGTGCTGGCCATCTAATTTCAGCTTCCTTACACATCTCCCTGGGAATAGGAGCAAAGATTAAAAACGGGCCTGAACCGTTGGAATTTATCAGGTGTCAATGAAGCATTTCCCTTAATCGCCCTTCTGAAAGCCTGATTGCTCTTTTCCACACTTTGGCTCCCATTAAGATGATCAGCAAAAGTTGCAGAGGGGAGTCTGGATGGAGAGGTGCTAAGACTGCAAACACGGCCTCCGGGCCTTGCCCGCGCGCGCACAGTCTCGTCTCCCGGCCCTGGGTGGGCAGCACCGTCTGGCCTTCCATTCGCTTTGGCAAACAGAATGCAGCAGAACCCAGTTCTGGACCCCAAGAAGGCTTGCACGCTGCCGATCACTTTCGTGGGCACCTGCCCACCGCCATGTGGACGAGCGCGGGCCAGCCTGCGGGGCTGAGGGCCCTCGTGGGTCAGAGGAACCTTCCCAGCTGAGCCGCCGAGCCGCCCGCCCGCCCACGGCCGACCAGGCTGCCGAGCACAGACACACGAGCGAGCCTGGCCACAGTCTGCACGCGATTCAGGAGCAACGACCATAATAAGTCAGTCGTTAAATTACAGGGGAAGCTGGGTGGCTCAGTCGGTTAAGCGGCTGCCTTCTGCTCAGGCCCCACTCCCAGGGTCCTGGGATCAGGTCCTGCATCAGGCCCCCTGCTCTGGGGGGAGCCTGCTTCCCCCTCTGCCTCTGCCCTCCCCCTGCTTGCGCTCCTACACACCCACTCTCTCAAATTAAAAAAATCTTAAAAAAAATTATAATCAGAAATGACGTCATGTGTTAGGATTAATAGATGACAATAAAAAGTACCCCACTGCATTTACACATCACGGCCATTTGGTCGGGTCTGTTACGCGGTAACAGGAGAACAAAACGGTGACCTTTGCGGCTGCATCGCAAACCTTGGGCTCGATCGCAACGCATCACCGGGACGCTGCAATGCTGCTGTCGGCCTTCTCAAGCGCTGCGTTTATCTAGTCCTCAGAGGTTGTGACGTGACTGGAGTCGATGTCTAATTCTGACAACTTTCCAGAAAACGTTGGCGATGCAGAGCGAGCCTTCCCCCAGGGCAGGGGTGCGCGGGGCGGGCCCCCGGCTGCAGCTCCGGCGCCGGGCACGCCTCCACCTGCCCCCCGAGTTCTGCGTCCGGCTGCGGCCGCGGGGCTCCAAGTGCGGTGGGGACCCCGGGCCCGCCCCGCCCACGTGAGGTCGTGCGCTCCGCGGCCGGGCTGTGTGCACGGAGACCCGAGCGTGCCGGCCGCCCGCGTGACCACAGGTACGCTGCTCGGACGGCTGGAAGCCTCGGCGTCCTCGTCTGTAAAACGGGGCCGCGCACGTGACCCACCGGAGAGGCTTGTCGTGATGTTCGAGTGACGGAGGGCGTGCTCGGCGACCTGACCGGCGCCCCGGAAGCATCACGTGTCTGTTATTTACTATGATCCTCACCTGCGTTGCCGGCGGCGCTCTTGCAGGTGCGTGAGTTTTCAAGCCCCGTTCTACTTCCCACCCACCGCTGTGTTGCCCAGACCAGGGACACGGAGGGACACGGGAGACGCTGTAGGATTCTCTGGTGAGGTTTTCCACAGACCCCATGGCAGGAAACATCCCTACAGCCACGTTGCCTTTAAGAAAGGCCCATGAGCGTCGTCACCTTGGAAGACGGTTTGGTGGAAAATACTAGAATGAAAGATGCGAGGCCCCGGGACCAAGAGGCCCCTCTCTCGGATGGCGGCTCCACGACGACACTCCTGGGAGTGCTCAGACTGTCAGGATGGCCCGGCCACAGACACAGACGTGGTAGCTTTTACAAATTCAATTCAAACAATTAACAACAGAGCTGTCTCTCTCCTGTAGTCCCAGGAATTCTAACCCGAGTATAGATTACAGACCTAGCACCTCCGTCAGGACCCAGGAAACTCCCTCCCGGCGTCCCCTTCTGCTCCCGCCCCCTCCCCGCCTCTGGCAACGGGTGACCACTTCTCCACCAGCATAGGGGTTGTTTTAGGGGGTTTTCCTGAGGACGGTGCAGGAGTGGAAGAAAGCGATATGTCTTTTGAGACTGGCCTACGTTATTTTTAATGATGCAAAACGGAAACTACCCTAAAAGGACGCTCACAGGGGAACAGTGAAGTCAGCAGGAGTAAACATCACACGAAGCACCATGCGGCAATTTAAAAATGTAAGATAGGCACATATGTACTGACACTAATACGACCCCATGACGTATTCTAGAAAAAACTGCCAACAGATACGTTCGCTGTATCATCACTTATGGGAATTCCCTCCCCTATACCTAGCTTCTTCGTCATGGCACAAAGGACTGACAGGGAGACCGCCACTAGATGAGGGGGGTGGTCTGGGGCCGAAGCGGCCCCTGCGAACGGCCGATGCTCGCGTGCTCCCCGCCCCCACTGCCCCCACCTCCACCCGCAGCCCTGGGCCCTGTCAATGCTCCCCGCGCCGTGACACCCGCTGGGATAGACCGTCCCCAGCACGGTCCCCTCAGTTCTGGTATTCACCCCCTCTCTCCTTCCCCAGTTGAGATACCATGCTTACGGTAATTACCCCCTAACTCTGCTGGCCATCTGGCCACGTGTTAGATTCACCCAGAGGAAAGCACCCCGACCTCAGTCTAACTCTCCTCTACTTCATGGCCGGCAGGTCAGGATGGTTGGGGGAGCCCCCACCGTGCCCGCTGACAGCCCTCGGGGGCCCGTTGGAGCAGCCCAGCCCTCCCTGCGGCTCACTGGGAAAGGCAGTACGAGCAAGGAGAGTCTCATGAGCTCCTCGGTCCTCACCTGTCAGCCTACATGGGGTTTCACCCTGTTCCTACGACCAACGCGCACTGAGGGTCAACCCTCTCCTTGGACCCTGGATCCCACGTGTCACCTACTTAAGGACATTCACATTCCAAAAGTTGTCCTCGGGGCCCCGTGCAATATTATTTTCCTTCTTTCTGCTGCATCAGCAACGCAATCCACTTTAATACTGCTGCTTTTTACGGAAACCTCTACAGCATCTTTCCTCTTTCCGTAACACTTGCTTCTCTCGATTCCTCTGACGGCACTTCTTTGCTCCTCGCGTTCGTGATCCAGACCACCCAGTGGGTAAGCCAGGGTTCTGCAGAGTCAGAACCAAACGAATATGCACATCACCCCATGTGCACGCGCGCGCAGACACGTGTCATGGAGTTTGAGGTCTGTCTCCCCACTGGCGTGCGAATCCCAGGAGGGAAGAGATCGATACTCGGTAGTGATCACTGTCTCACTAGCAGCTCGAACGGCAGCGGGCACAGGGTGATGCTCAAACTATATTTGTTACCATAAATATCAGTGGGCTCTTTATTCCCCCTCTGTGCCCTTCAAATTCCTTTCCCCGAGGCAGCTAGACTTCTGAAAGGAACCGGTCACTGTATGAGCAGAAATCAAGAACAGCAGGCCATCTGGTATGTCCCCGGGCCGCTGGGGCAGGAAAGAACCAGACGCACGGAAGCAGGTCCCCTCCGCCCCGATCGGGGCTGAAGCTACCCCCGCTGGGGAAGGAGCTGGAGCAGAAGCATTCCGCAGACGGCATCAAGATGGAGGTAGCGTGCGTCTTCCGTGGACAGTGTGGAAGCCCCGAGAAGGCTGGGTCAGTACCAGATGTACTCCCCCTCCTGTGCAGGGGGGACGTCTGACCTAGAGATGGCGGGGAGACATCCGGTCTTGACGTGCAAGCGATCCCCACGATGGGCTCAAAGGCCTCGGACGCTCGGGAGAGCGTGGTACGTGAGTACAGAGCTTCCTCACTTGGCTACAGCGGGATTAGGGCACACCGACTGGACGTCCCTCTCTGGGCACTGACACTTGCACGCATCACCGGGTAGGACCCGGCTGGACTCTCTCCTCCCGGGGGCGGAGCCTGAGCCTGTGCCGTCTCTGCCGAGCTGACGAAGAGGCACATCGCGCGTGAGCCGGTTCAGGGCAGAGGACGAGTGTCTCAGGCGGGGCCTCTCGGGCAATGCCCGGATCCCAGCTGAAGACTCCGGGAATGGGAACACGGGCCATGCGGGGTCTGGGCCGTCGCACTACCCCACGCAGTGGCGGCCACCACAGTCCGGTCTGGTTCTTGTTCGGAGCAGGTGTATGAGGCCGTCCTTCCGCATGGGGACACTGGGACCGAGGCTCGTCCCACCCTGTGGGGCCTCTCCATTCAGCTGGCAGATGGGGAAGGAGAGCTAGAAGTTCCCTCCAGGCCGGGCCTCGGTTGGCACACAACTTCCGTGCACCTCGAGCTGAACGAAAGCCGGGCAGCAGAGGGTTCCAGCCGGGTGGCCCGGAGGGCTCCCCTGTGACTCGGCGGATGCCGGCCGCAAGCCTTTAGCAGATCGCCCGGGAGTGTGCCCCTGGCTGTGCAAACCGAGGCGTCTTTAGCAGGGCCGCACGCTGCCCGCGGCCCCGAATGACCTCGGCAGGAGGGGTGACAGCTGAAGGAGAGGGGGCGCCGCGCGCGCGGTAAGAGGATGCGCCCCGTGCGGGTTCCACGGCTTCAGAATAGAGCGCTCCTTACGGGCGGAGGGCTCGCGTGCCCTTCGGGGAGCCGCGGAGACGTAACTCCTTCTCAGCAGAGCAGGCGGCGTTATTCTGACCCACACAGCTCACAGCTCGGGAGGGAAGAGGACAAACCAGCGCTCCGTGGAAACTCGTCCCTCATTGGGCCGGGCTCTGATGAGGCCCCGCGCGTCTGCCCGTCTGAGGGCGACACACAGGCCGACTGCCCCACAGAGGAACTCGAGGCTGTGCAAGAGGCCTGCTCCCGAACTGGGGGCCCTCTGAAGGGAAACAGGTGCTCGCAGGAGGGCGGTGGTCTGTCGGAATCGAGGGGCGCAGAGGTGGAGGGTACGCATGGGGGCGGATGCAGCCCCCCAGGCCCACACACATGCCTTCACGGGGACACATGGGGACACACGCGCTGTTACCCAGCTCGGGGGCCGCACACACCCCATGAGGACACGTTGTCACGTTTACGCAGCCAGACGTGAAAAACTGCGGTGAGCATGCTCACTGACGCCATCGCGTGGCCCCTCGTCCTTAACCCGGCATGCACTTCTGCTGCAGACGTTCACCAGACCCTTCTGCATTGTACAGTTTGTGTTCCTTCACCGAGGAACGGCGGAGGGCGGCTTGCAGATCGGAGGAAGCACAGAAGCCCTTAGCACAGTGCGGGCACGTTCGAGAACTCAGCAGACATCGACGGGACATCTCGGGACTTGGAAAGGGTTTAGACCACCCCCCTGGCAGAGCCAACAAGAGAAAGGACTGAGCCATGGCCGTGACCGGCCAGCAGACCCTGCAGAGCCCGAGCCAGGAGGGGCTCAAGCCAGCCGCTCCCGTGGCGGGAGGAGCGCATGCCTGGACGCCGGATAACCTCGCCTGGACTCCCAGCCTCTCTCGTGCACGACCTCGGACAGGACGCCTGACCGTGCTGTGCCTCCTGGTCCTTACCTGTGCCACAGAGACGCCAAGTGCTCTCGTCCCCGGGCCCAGGACGGGCACGGTGCCACTTCCGTCCGCAGGAAGCGGAGGGTGGAGACAAATCGCACTCGGGGGAGAGCGTGTCTGCCCAGGGGCCGGTCAGGGGCACTTCCACGGTCCCGCTCAGAGAATGCAGATGCCTCCTGTGACAGGCTCTGAGAGGTAAGGTGACCGGCCCGGGGTCAGCAGGACATCCTTCACCAGGCCCGCCCGGGGACCTCTCGCTTCTGGTGCTGTCTGGCCCCTGCCATATCCCAACCCAGGCTCGAACACTCCACGTTTTGTCGGGATCAGAGTCGGTGTGCATGCAGGGGAACGGACGCCGGGAGGCCGGGACTACGTTGACACCCCTGTGCAGGTGCAGCCTCCGGGAGCCAGCGCCCCGCGGGGCGGCGGCGAGGCCGACCACCAGTCACGTCCTCCAGCGCAGACCCGTCTCGAGCGCTCGGTCTCTGGCCCGGGGGCAGAATTTAGCAACGGCTGTCCCCAAGTGACCTGTGCCCTGATGTCTCCAGGACCCGAAGGCTGGTAAGCTCTTCAGAACGAGGCTGTGCCCTGCCCGCCAGGGATGCCGTCCCAGCGGGGACACCGTGGGGTGAAGCGGAGCCCCCGATGGGGTCATTTGGACAAGTATCTTTAGCTGCCCAGTCTCTGGACCTTATTGTGCCTCCATTAAAAAAAAAAAAAAAAAAATCACTCCAAAGTAGTTTCTACTACTTGCATTAAAGAACTCTCATGGAAAGAAACGGAATCAAAACCACTGCTTTTTTTTTTTTTTAAGTTTTCATTTTTGTCTCATTCGTTCATTTCTTAAACTGTGGTAAAAGACGCATGACGTAGTATTTACGCCTTAGCCGCTCCTGAACGTGCAAGCCGGCGACACTGCACGTGCTCACGGTGTTGTGCAACAGTCAGTACTCTCTCCGCCCAGACTGCGCCCAGCACCCCCGGCGGAAACGCTAGGCCCCTGCGGCCACGGCCCCCGGGCCGCCCGGCCCCGAATCTGCCCATTCCAGGGACCACCCCCCATGGCCCCCGGGTCGTCCTGCCCCGAATCTGCCCATTCCAGGGACCACCCCCCCATGGCCCCCGGGCCTCCGCGTCTGGCTCGTGCCCCCGCACGACAGCCTCAGGTCCGCCCGGCTCGGAGCCTGGCACCCATGCTCCATTGCCTGCTGTGGGTGCGGGATGCCCCGCTGGGCTGCAGACCACATCTCGTGGACCCGTCCACCTGGAGATGGACGCCTGGCTTGTTTGCACCCTCTGGCCCGCGCGTGTGATGCCCCCGGGGACGCAGGGGACAGACCGCTGTCCAAGTCTCCACTCTCAACTCTGCAGCACCGTTCCTGCCCGTCCCGCGCGAGGCCACGCCGCAGCCCCCCGCCCTGTCCCTCTCTGGGAAATGCAGCCCTTCTCCTTACGCCCACACGTTTTTCTTCTCCGCTGAACAAGCATCAGTGAGATTGCTAGTTTCACTACCCCTACTTTACTTCGGGGTTCTTCTCGCTAGTTTTTCAGCAAACCCCTTCCATCATTTCCAGAACACTGTGCGCCCACGTGTAACTGGGACGTCAGCTAAGGCGCTCCCTTCGCCCACCGGCCCGATCCCCGTGAGAACGAGCCGGCCCAGTGCGTCGCCTCGTGGAGCAACGCCGCCAAGCTCACTGATTCACGTCTGAACTGACGGAGGACAGTCCCTTTTCTCTGGCAACACGCTGCATTCACCTAAGACTGAAAGCAATTTCTTCTTTTTCTTTAGTGGGGAGGAGGTGCAGAGGAAGAGGCAGACCCTCCAGCAGACTCCCAGGGAGCCCGGAGCCCGGCACGGGCTCCATCCCACGACCCTGACATCGTGACCTGAGCTGAAACCAGGAGTCGATGTTTAACAGCCTGAGCCCCCCAGGCACCCTGGAAAGCAAGTTCTAATTCAGGGATTTGTGACAGCTGGCCACCTCGATGGAGGGCAGGAGGGTCAGAAGTGGAGGGCTTTTTTAGGTCTCAGAAGCCCCCCAACATGCGTGCCCATCAGTCGGGTCTGGGAGCTGTGCGCTTGGAAGCGCCCGCCACCCATGCCCCCCAGCCTCGCACCTCTGCCGGGGGCCCGACAGCCCCAAAGAGAGGAGCTGCTCTTCACAGCCGCCGGCTGCTAATAACCAGAACATCCCCTCAAAGGTCACTGTTGTTGCTGAAAAAATGTGACATTTTTTCAGTTGGCTAACAGCGCACTGGGGATTTGCCGTAGGCAGGTCTGCGGTGCTCAGAACAGGGAAGGACGCGTGGCTCAGAGAGGAATTACAGACCACGGGGGAATCCGGAGAAACCTGCTCCTGCCCCTCCAGCCGGCTGCCACGAGTCACGGCTCACGACACCGCGGTGTCCCTTGGTCCTTCCCTCGGACGGGCCGGACGCGCAGCTGGCCGTCCTGCTCTCGTCCTCGAGCAGAGATTTCTCAGTTATCGTCGTCGCGTGTACGACCCCAGCGCGCTGCGGACACAGTGCTGGAGGGCCCCCGCTGCAGGGGGGCGCCCCCTCTCCTTCACCCCTCCACCGTCCACGCCCCACCCGGTCTCAGAGCCCCCCTGTACGAGAAGCAGACTCCGGCCCAACCCCGAGCTTCTCCTCGCGCTCGGAAGGGTCCCCGGCACGGCCAGGCGGCCCCGCCCAGGGCCCCAGTGTCCTGCCCGGATATGCTCCGCCCGGCCCGAGGGGTCCCCTTTCCTGTGACAACCATCCGTCTCTGCTCAGAAGGCCGGCCCCATGTTGCCTCCTCTGGCACGACCTCACCGAGCACTTTCCCCCAAGGGCCGAGCACCCTGGGACGTTCAGTTGCCATCCAGCGGTGGGATCCCAGCGACCCTGTGCGTTTGCTGCTTCCCTGGAGCGCTGGGTGGGTGCTCCGCCCTCACCCTGTGCCGCGAGAGCTGCACAAGGCACCCGTGGGGGCCGTGCCGGGCCCAGTGCCGCGGGCGCTGCCCCGCCTGCCGCAGGTGGGGGGGGGCATCCGAGAGCGGAGGAGCAAGCACCTCGTGGGGCTACAGCAAACCGCGTGACACACGGTCTGGAAAGCCCCTGGCGTGGGCCGGGCGCGACACCGCCTACCCTTACTCCGACCGACAGGTGCGGCGGGGCGGGAGAGGCTGCAGACTGGTGGCCCCCCGCTCACGTCTGAGCCCCAGGCTGACTTGCTATGGTTTTCACAATGGTCTTAAAAACGGAGCCAGTATTAAGAACACAGGCGGGTTTATGTTCAGTCCTGCTTTCTAGGTACTTTCCCACTCCCTATGAGCCCCGCAAACCTGTGGTAACACCAGGCTCCTATTTCACACGGCCGCCTCTGGGTGGCGCTGGGCAGCCCCTTGTCACACACCTGAAAGAAGTAAAGCAGCCTGCCGGAACTCCGAGAAGCCCGCCGCGTGAGCGCATTCCGCGCACACCTGAGCTGCCTCCCAGCAGCCCGTGCAATCCCGACCTGGTGCACGAGGCGCCGCAAGGACGCGGGCTCCTGCCGCTCCCCCACAGGCCCTGTGCACTGCTGACAGTGACCCAAACGTCCACGCTCACCATCCGCCCTCTGGCTGTCTACACCGGATAGAGCACGTGTGCTCGAGGACAAGAAAAAGTCACAATCTCAGTCTGCGACTGGTGCTTTGTAAGCTAAGCGTTTACCACCCTCGACCTCTGTGGGCCTCTTCGGCACCCACTCACCTGGAGGAGGAGGCCCTAGGCGGCGCCCGGTCACCCAGACGAGGGGGGGGGCACTCGGCGGCGCCCGGTCACCCAGACGAGGGGGGGCACTCGGCGGCGCCCGGTCACCCAGACGGGGGGGGGCACTCGGCGGCGCCCGGTCACCCAGACGGGGGGGGGGCACTCGGCGGCGCCCGGTCACCCAGACGGGGGGGGGGCACTCGGCGGCGCCCGGTTACCTGGAGGAGAGCAGGTCGGGAGCACCCGGGGTCTGGCAGGTGAGACTCCGCTCGCCGAGGTGGGATCCGTGTCCGCAGAGAGCCGCGCGGAGGAACCAGCTCCGGAGGAAGAGCCCTTCGCTGGAAAGGGTGGAAACCAATTAGACCCGCAAAACAGCTGCAGGCGACCTGGTGCTGGGGTCTGCAAGCTACAGGAAGTCTTTCCACTCGGCTGAGTTAGTGACCTGGGGACCTTCCTTCCCGCTGCGAGGAGAGGCCAGCGGACAGGGCGAGGGCGCCCTCACGTCGGTCATATCACCTGCAGTCTCCTTTCGGGAAGGGTCCTGCCACAAGGCATTTATGCTCCAAAGAAGTCATATGACTCCGCCTCAGCCAATCAGAAGATGGCATCCTCAGGGCCATGGCGATTGGCTCAGGGATGGACACATGACCCAGTCAGGAGCCAATGAGGCTCAAGCCCTGCACACGACCCAGAAGGGCCTGGAAGAGCAACAGGTTCATTGCGTTAGAGATGCGCGGGAGTTCTGGGCTGGAAGAGACAGCCCGAGGGACCCGGGCTCTACGGCCAGCTGAGCCGATGCACGGAGGGAGGCCGTGTCTGGGTGACGCCAGCCCTGGGAACCCTGCTTTCTGGTTCCAGCAGCCCAGAATGGGGTGGAGCTGTTCAGACCGGATGCCTCCAGGGGGCCAGGCTTGCAGAGAGACAAAGGCCAGCTCTCCTGCCCGGTTCTGCAAACCCCCCGTCCGCCCTGCGTGCTCAAAGGCCGCTCTTCTCTGAGGTTCACGCTCATCAGAGTCAACGTTGTCTCTTCCGCAGACTTCCCATACCATCGGAGGCGCCCTGTAGTTGCCGAAGTTTCTGCGTGGTTGATGCCTCCTTGTGACATACAGAGGTCCTCCCATCTCATCAATAACTTCTCTCTGCGCTGTATTTTTCAGGAGGGTTTGCTTCCGGGAAGCGTTCCTGCAGACAGCTAATTCCATCTATGTGATTTGTGATCACCTCACGGATTGATTTGTACCGCCTCTAGAAGATCAGAGGACTCATCTTCCGGACTTCTTCCCATGTTCTTTGGTTGTCAGTGACAGAGGTTGATTTTGACCAGCTTAAGGAGGAATGGGCTTTTTTTTAGAAAGTTCTGGGGTGTCTAACAAAATAAAAAATCAGGCCGAAAATCTGGACTTGGGCTGGATGGAAAAGAACAAGGCAGCAGAACCAGGCTGGAGTTCTAGAATGGAGGGCACCTGTGGGGACATCCTTTGGGGTAGTGGAGGGAGCCAGGTGTCTTGATTGAGGGCTCCACCTGCATCCAAAAGAGGAAATGAAGCTCCCCAAAAGGTTCGGGATGCTGCTGCCCAAAAAAAGGGTGAATAGCAAAATAGCACATGACGGTTAGACCTTCTTTGGACCAACCCTGTCTTGACAGACACAGGAGTAGTACTCAAAATATTGAATGACTGGTATAACACTGACCAATCTGGGAGGATGTGGCAGTCAGCAACGGGGACAACTGTACTGCCCACAGCAGCTGAATAGCAGCCCCAGCTGCAGGCATACGCCCTCCCACTCTCACAGAATCATTTACTGTCCTGAAGGCTAGAAAAGTCAGTGTTAAAACACACTGTTTCTCGTTTACCTTGTCTTCCTCCTCTGTATACTCACTGGGTAATTTTGGAACCAGCGTGTCTAATGGGATGAGCACCAGGCTCAGAATTCTGACATTCCGTCATTTCAACTCGCCTTCTTAGGTTGGGCTCTGTTGTTTTATTTGGGCCTCAGGTGTCCATCCTGAAACCGGGGCTCTGGTCCTTTCCATCTAATTGAATTTGACGACCGTTTCTTAAAATCCGGTCCACCTGGCATCTCTCTGCGATGGATGACAAATTCATTAGCTGTCAAAAAGCAACATTTCCCGAGTGAGACAGCCACCCGTCTTGCGGCTGCTCCGTTGGATGGAAAAGCAAGGTCGCTGACGATTGGAAGATCCCTGTCTCTCACGCTGATGAAAGTTACAAGTACACACACTTGTGCTGCCTGTTTAGCATTTTCTGCTCTCAGCGCTGCCTTTACCTGGAGAAATCTGCCTCCACCAAAAAAAAAAAAAAAGAGAGAGAGAAACCAAAGCCAAATGGTGTCTCTTTTCATCCAGGAGAACAACAGCTTAATTGCTTCAGCCATTTAGTTACCAAATCCGGTGATATGTTCACTAATGAAATGTTTCATGCTATTTGGATCCTTTGAGGGGAGAAAAGAAAAAAAAAAGCTCACCCAATCCATAAATCAAGTTAAATAATTTCTGCTCCTTTCTGAGGAAACTTTTCTCACCCTCTGTGTATTATATTATCTGTGTCCAACAGACGCTGGCCGAGGGAAAAATGGCAGCACACTCTAAACAGATTTAATGAAGTAGCTCCAAATATTGTTATCAAAATAAATGAAGTGAATAATGCAGGAGCTCCTTCGTGGTTTTTTGTTTTTTTGTTTCTTTACAACCCCCCAGTGTGCGCGCGCGTTGCAGGCAGAGGCTCAGACAGAGGGCTGAGTTGGGAGGTGTCCCAGCAACAACAGACGGCCTGTGCTCAATGTCAGTAATCCATTGAGTCCAGGGACCAAGAAGGACGGGGAATGTGGGAGAAAAAGAATCCCAGTCCTTTCCAAGTTTTTGCTTTGGATTCCAGCAGATAGCAGAAGATCGGATCCTGGGATTGAAGTCTTCCCGGATCTGTGGGGGGGACCGCCTGTGGGAAAGGTCCTATTCCAGGAGAGCGTTGCCCAGAAGCTCGTTCCGACCACGGTGGGCGTTTGACGTTTCCACGCAGCGGCACTGAGCTCCGTCGCAGAAGCCTCTGTAGGTCTGGTTCTACACGTGGGAGGCCGCGGTGCTCTCTCTGACAGCGAGGGGTCGGCCACCTGCCTCATTCTCCAGGAATTCTGTTTCTTGAGCAGCAGGTGCAGGAGGCAGGGCTGCGGGGTCACCCCTGCAGCAGGGACACCAGTGCTTTCGTGACCTTCGCCGTGACACCCCATGTCTAGCGCTCCGTCATCCCCTTGGTTTCTGCTCATTCATCCCCTTGATTCTCTGAAGCCTCATAATCTTCCCAGTAATGGGTCAGTTTCTGTTCCCTGCCATCGAAACCCCAACCGTCCCCAACAAACTACTTAGAAGAAAATGTCATTTGCTTTGCCTCAGGGGAAAAGTCGCAGAGATTTTAAAAACATCCTGCGGCTAAGGACGAGAAGGCGACGCTCAGCAAATTCACTGAGCTCTTGCTACGTGCCAGGAATTGCTCTAAATAACTTACTGGGGTTTTTTTTATTATAAGCTATAACATAAAATTATATAAATATACTCATGATTAAATGAAACAGTTACTGGGGGTTCCCTCGGCATCCTCTCTGAACACGGTGGCTGATCGCAACCCCACTTCCCTACTGTCCACAGTATCAGGCTCCACGGAGTCCCATCACCTTAGATGGCACAGCCGACCGGACACATTATTAATTGGGAAACAATGGGGACGGCATTTGCTGCCTCAACGGTAATCTGGTGGCTGCGTTCCCCTCTGTGTTGGTCCTGGCTAAACTTGCGGTGCCTGGTCCCTCTCAAGCCTTGCGGAATTGAGACTCCTTCTGTCCAAAGACACCATGACGTAGAGCACAGCACCTGTCTTGCTTCGTCATTTTTGCATAAGTTACGGACAACACAGTAAAATACAGAATCTTTCACTCCGCCTGGTGTGTGATATTGATTTAAACTGATGAAATTGATGACGAGGGTGCAGCTGAAGCAGATTTTGAAATCGGGAGAGGTGGTCCCAAGGTACTTTCGGAGCAACTTAGCTGGGGGTGCAGGAGGCTTGGCGAACCGCCACCTGGGGCATCCTGCGGCCCCGGGCGGGCAGGACACCCTGGTCACTTCCCTTGGGGGAGTTAGAGCCTTAATGGAGTATCGCTGGGCCCAGACCCCCGGACACCACGCCTAAAAACACACCATCTGCATTCACTGCAGAATCTGTGACTCGTGTAAGATTGGCGCATCAGACTGTCCCCTTCTCCCCCCTCCAGGTTTCGGCCTCTGTTCTTCTCCAGACCACTTAGGTTCATCTCCACACCTTTCCGCAGCTTTTTACAGCTTGACCAGCCTCCTCCTCATCTTCAGATCTGGAAATGCAGTTTAGCGTCCTGCTCCCAGACTCCTCCGCGGCAGAGGGAGTTTGAAATGGGAAGGCTGGCATCTGGATGAGGGCATCCACCCTTCTCCACTCTCCAGGGAGCTAATAAGCCCCGCAGACAGGTCTATTCATCTGCATCTAGCTTATTGTGGTAACGACCGAGCTGAGTGAGCTCTGGGCTCAGCCTCGCTGTCATAAATGCATGATCGCCAGCCCAGCCCAGCTACCGGATTGAGGAGCTGCAATTAATGGGATAACTTTTTGCACAGGACATTTAATCTGAGGCTATAAATCTCAAGGAACACGCGTTGTTTTCAGCTAAGGTGCACCCAGCTGAATCACTGAGAAGTTAAGAGCCTCGCCTGAACAGCGGAGTGCTTTGAAAACAGAAACAGGAAAGGAAGAACTTAAATGAAGCGGGTCTTCGCTGTAGTAGACGTTATGTGGATAGGATGCAGGTTGTTACCTGGAACGCGGGGGCGTGAGGGTGTGTGCACAGAATGCACGGGGCTGCAGACGCAGTCTAACGCCCCATCCTGGGGAAGTTACTGATGGGCTGTGCGATCTCGGGCAAGTGTCAGGGAGCTCGGAATTTGAGCCCAGGCGTTCTGGCTCCAGGTCCTTGCCCTCAACCACTGGGCGGCCCTGCTTCTCCAGCCCGGTAACAAACGGTGAGTCAGGAAGACAAATGCCCTTCCCACTCTGCCTCTCGTCCTCCGATTCCCTCTAGAGCCAAACGTAGTTACTAATTTCCCACGTATCCTCCCGGTAATACAGATTTTCATCGTGTAAGCATCTGACCCAGTCTTTACGTTTGTACATATGCGACTTAACGACAGGACACGGAGTGCCCCACGTCCTGGGGATGGTCTTCCTTCTTTTAGCATGGTTTACACAAACCCCATCACATAGAGCGGTCCCCAGGGTGAGACATGGTGTGGCCACTCCTCTACCGTGACCTCATGCCAGTGAACTAGAGGGTGGGCAGCTCGGCCAACAACCAGAATGACTTTTCCAAAGCCAACCACGATACCCTCTTTGATGGCTCTGGTGGCACGGTGGCCCATGCGTTCCCAGGACACCATCACAGTACCAAAGACACCAAGGGCCCTGTGTAACCCCACGGACCCTACATACTACAGAGCCTCTGGGATCCTATGCAGTCCGGGGACACCACATCGACCCTATAGAGACTAGGGAAGTCATCACGGCCCTCCCAAGGTGTATCAGATGGCTGTGACTGCAGTACATCCGAGCACGGAAATCCAACGGCTTACGTTACTAAATATTGGTTTAGCTCACAAATCCGTGCATTGGCTGCGCACTCCTTCTGCTCCTGGCTGGGCTTGCTGTCGTTCCAACTGTGACTGGCGTTGCTGATTGTGGCCGGGTTCTTCGGTGTCCGGGGCTTGGGCGAGGACCATGCCATTGCCTCTGTTGCCTCCATGACCCCTTCCCCAGTGGGCTGGCCTGGGCCGGTTTATCCAGAGGCAGAAGGTTCCAGAGGGTGACCAGGAGCAGGGCTCTTGGGAGCTGGGGTGAGACTGACATGATGTCACCTCCACCCAACGACAAGACCAGCCCACATTCCAAGGGGGGCTGGGGGCATCCACCCCACCTCCTGATGGCCTGGGCTGCAAAGTCAGGTTGGAGATGCTGCGCACCCAGGGAAGGAGGACCCGAGCCCCTTCATGCGATCGGTGGGGCCACAGCGTCATAACCGGCCCAGAAGGCTGGAGACGCTTGTGGGTCTACGGAAGGCCTGGGGACCCCGCCGCCCTCAAGGGCCTCAGAGACCTGTACCGACTGCTCCAGGCCTGAGAAGCTGGTCCCGCCTTGAGGGAGCCCTATAGATGCTTCAGCGCATTCCCTGTTGACAGACATTTAGGTTGTTCCCAGTGTCGTGTTGCTGCCAAGAGGTCGGCATGAAACAGCTGCATCCTTCCCTCCGTCTTCTTGCAAATGTGCAGGTCCACCTGTAGGAGCCATGACCTAGTGTGCCTTGAAGAGGAAATCTTCTCTGTTACGGGAGAGGGGGCGTTATTTGGCGAGGTCTCTACGTACCGACATGCAGGCCCCAGACAAGGACAGAGCTCCTTGCAACCTGCTCCTGGAAGCTCATTCATCCTCAGAGGCAGCACCGCTGGGGCCGCCGCCGTGTTGGCGGCAGACGCACATGCCCAGCGCACCCCTGCGCGGTCGGCTGGGGCTCCCCGACCCCGTCCCACCGCGCGCAGCTCCCACACACGGGGGGGAGCACGGGGCTGCCTTCACTTAGCTCTCTGCCCGACATTCACCACTGCAGAGCACCCCGAATCCAGCCCCTGGGAAGGGTCAGAGCTGGCGTGGAAGGAAATCCCTTGCCCGTTTCAGACCTCGGGAACCAGCCCAGCGCGTGCACGGGAATGCCAAGTGCCGAAAGGAAACTTATCGATCCGGCCTGGAAGGAGGAAGGGCGGTGGGGAGTTGTAAAGGCTTATTAACAGCAGAGAAGGAGAAGGGACTGGCACTGGGGTTTTTGGCGTGAAAATAGACGGGCAGAGAGGGAAGTTAAAGAATTGGAATATGAAGTCTCAGAGCTGGAGGGCTGCTTCCCAAACACAGCCGGGGGGGGGGGGGGCGGGGGCTTTTCAAAACCAACCCCCAGGCCCTGCCCCACATCTACCAACCTGACATTTCTTGCGGGTGGGCCTTTCGATCTATATTTGTAAATGCTCTCCGAGTAGATTTTAGGAACCCGGGGCTGTAATGCGCTCGCCGACATCCACGAAAGACAGACGTGCACATACGTAAGAGGGACGGTGACGCCCGTTTACCGAGCACATACCGTGGCGGAACGACGCCGCTCCTTTCCCCGCTAGCCTGGGCCGCGTGTGTGATCACCACCCCCACTTTCCATGTAAGACGCCTGAGAATCGGAGACAGGAAGGTGGGCACAGAGCTGGGAGGTGGCAGAACATAGGTTCCAATCAGGGGCGTTGTGACCCCAAAGCCTGTGCTCTTCTTTTCCTTAACTGCTTCTTCTGTGAAATGGGGCAGCGTGAGCAGCCAGCTCAGATCCTCCTCCCCGCGGCCCCCGAGCCCTTGCTCCGAGCCTGTGGACATCACTGCAGTGCGGAAAGGTGGGCTTCTCACGACAGGTAATGCCGAGCAACTCTTCCCACAACCTCTACCTGTTCCAGGTTCCCCTGCATCTGGGGAGCACGATAAAATACATACGTGTATGTGAAGATACATATATGGTGTGTATGTATATGCATGTGTATATATGTATGTGTGTGCACGTGTAACACACGATCGTGTGCACACGTATCTGGCCAAGGCGACTTGAATCCCAAGTGGGTCCTCTTGGCGCTTGCTTTGGAAGACCCCCTGAGAGGGGCTTTCCGAGAGGTGGTAGTGAGGGCCTGGGCGGATACTACCCATTGTCCCCCAAATCCATTCCTCCTGACTTCTTTTTAGTAAAAGGATCCCCCAAATTTGAGCCAGGCACAGGGCTGCCCGCCTGGTGACCCTTCCCAGCGTCCCTTGCAGTTCAGGGTGGTATGGTGACGAGGCCAAGCTAATGGTATGGGAATGGAAGGGAGGTGCACAACTGCGGGGTCAAGTCCATCGGAAGAGAAATTGCCCCCCCACCCACCCCGCGGCCTTTCTCTCCCCCCCGTGGGCTGGAATGAGGGCTCTGGTTCGCTAGACAAGAGGTTCTCCACATGAAGCATGTTGTCACCCGTGGGAGGGGGGAATCATTTGGAGACATTTTCCGTCGTCATGACGAGGAGGGGGTTGGGACAGGCACCTTGCAGGCAGAGGCCAGGGGCACAGCAAAACATCCTGCAATGCCCAAAAAAGAACGCTCAAACCCCAAAACGTTGATAATGCTGAGGTTGGGAAAGGATTTAACACACGTCTGCACTTTGTTTTTCCTGATATGGGACTTCATCAAAGCGTAAGGCATCAGAGATCCCAAGCGACTGTGGCCTGAATGCCATACGAGGACAGAAATGCCCTGTCATTGCCAGGAAGCATATAATAGGAAGACCTGTTTTCTCAGATAGGATGTTTGGTTGCAGGTAAGAAACAGGCTCTCATTCGTACAAGCAGAATATAATTCTCTGGAAGGCCACTGGGAGCTCACGAATGCACTGGGGAGAGAGGAAGAGGCAGGGAGCAGGGAAGCTTTGGAGACTGGGAGGCAGGGACGGTCCCAAGCAGGAAGGGATGGGTTGATCAGCTCTCAGTGGAATGGATGCATTTCATGTGACTTTTCTGGCCCCGGGCCCCTTGTTTGAGAGTTAATGGCTGGAGAGAACAGGTACCTGGGTCGACCATGCCTAGAACATGAGCCGGACACCAGGACTGCTGCAAAGGCTCCAAGTCAAGGAGTATCCAGGGGACCTTTGACTTATGAGCAGGTCAGTCACCTGCCTTTCATCTCCCACCAAGAATGCGCACAACCAAGGTAATCCCCAAGGAATTTGGAATAGCAATAGGAGAGTCCCGTAGCCCTAACCAAGGAGCACTGGGTGGGGCATCCGGAGACATGGTCTGTCCCTTCCTAGCCACGGCTGAGAAAATCGCTTTGACTTTCTGCGCCTGAAGCTCAAGACGTGGCTCTCCCACGATCCGTACGCTCCCACGCAGAGTGGCTCAGAGCCACTCAAGCAGGGGTGTAATACGCTGAACGTCGCTGGTAATGCATGACCCTTCCTGCCAGGGTTATGTTGACACGTATGGCTCAGGCTCTCTGTACGGTCATTTGTACATCAAAAAATGGAGAATTTCAAGTGCACACATTGATTACGTCTCAGTTATCTGAGGCGCACTGAGACAGGCGGGGGGATTGTTTTCAAAGCTTTTGTAGACTTTACAGCATCTCTGAAATCGGGAAGAAACAGAACAGAGTCTACTGTGCTGTGAATATTCCAGATAGCCATAGAGAGGCAGCGATGGAATCTCATCTCCCCTTCATCCTGCATGAAAGGTCCCGAAGTTGAATCCCTGATGCTCATTGATCTGTCTGGGGAGTGAGAGGCAGGGCCCGGAGCCGAGCTCCAAACTTCAGGGCCAATTCTTCATTCTCCTTCGGAATAACTAGAGCCTTTATTGACATCGATTGATCTTTCCTGCTCTCTATCCATTCCCCTTTTTTATGAAAATAGGGAAGTTTACCCACATTTTCCGTGAGGACTATCATGTGGATTGGAAGAGGGAGGATTGCAGAGGAGTGAGTATATAGGGTCAAAGTCGGGCCAGTGGAAGATTTCCGTGATCCCCTGGTTATATGCTGACCAGCTCAAGGGTGGGCACCTAACCCAAGCCAGATCAATGACTCCATCTCTGGATTTTTGTTGGAATCCTTGGGAAAGAGACATCCCTTTCCTTAGTGGTTTTCTGAGCAGTTGGACGTAAGCTCATCAATATGGAGAAAGCCATTTTGGTTGGGAGTTGGAGAGGGATGACCTGAGAAGGTCGTGATTTCCAACATCCAAGATGGCCCCAGTGAGTGTTACCTCCAGGTATTCAGGGCCTTGTGTGGTTCCCTCCCGCCCTAAATAAGACTGCTCGGTATAACCAGAAGAATCCCAGAAATGGTGGCGTGTGAGTTCCGCGGCTGGGTCATGAAACACGCTATGGCTTCCTTCCATTGGATCCTGGCTGCGTCCGTAGGCGTTGGGACAGTTTGGCTGGAACCTGGTGGTGCTGCACCTTGGGCTCACCCACTTGTCTGGAAGGTTAGGGCTTGTTTGAAGTCCTTGACATTCGACTCTGCTCCAGTTTGTTGGAGTGAACTCACAGCATGGCAGCCAGGTTCCCCCAGAGCCTGAGATCCAAGAGACCCCCAAGCCACAAACCCCCAGTGAACCACTCCCAGAAGCCTGACCCTCAGAAAGCGTGATGAATAACAAACAGACATTGTTGGAAGCTGCTAAGTTTTGGGGGGATTGCTGTGCAGCAGTGAATCCTGACCTCACATTAGCTTGGGCTGTGGTCCCTCCTACTGGAGGAGCACCCAGCCTTGGGTGGACTTCTGAAAGCATCTCGACACAGTTCTCATTATTTTACCCGTGCTTTCTCTCTCTCTCAACCACAATTATTTTCAAATACCATGGAGTTTTGCATATCCCTTGAGGCTTTTTAAAACAGGGAGGATTCAGATTTTTGTTTATTTATCTGTGGGGGAAAAAATGTAATTTGGAAAGTCTTCTTGCTTATCGGTGACGGAGCTCTGCCCCAGGGGTCCCTCCAGGCCCGGTGCCTCTCCTCCCCGCCGTGAATTGTAGGCGACAGTCACGGCTGGCAAAAGGCCCCTTGGGAGCGTAGGCACAGGCAGCAAGAGCCACTTTGTGCGGAGGCGTCTGGGGCTCCCAGCGGTGCAGGACCTCAGGAGGCAGGAAGAGTGGGAGGACACGAGCATCACGCCCCTTCAGGACAGAGGGGACCCATAGTCACCCCAAATGGTGGAAATGGGTGGGTCCTTTGGGGGCAATGAACAGTTCGAAGTATCGGGGACTTTTAGCTTCATCTAGTGACTCGGTATTCTTGTGTTTACGTTTTCCTAAGATTGTGGGGAAAAGGAAGGGGCTAAAAGAAAAACAAGGATCTCATCTTCCAGGACTCTCTCTACATTCTGGGAAGGGATAAAATTCCCACTTTGAAAGGTGTCCATCTCTTGGGGAGAGGTCCCCGCTTCCCCTTCTGAGGCTGAAAAAGCAAGATCTGTGTCGGTCAGCGGGCACAAGGCTCAGACGGGTGGCCGGCTGGAGACCTGCGGTCGCTCCCGCTGCCCTGTACGCCCACTGGGCTGGAGGGAGCGAGCGCCAGGCCCTCAGCCAACGAGGACGCCCCGGGGCCCTCCAGGCCCAGTTCAAGTCGGCCTCCTTCACCTCAAGCTACTGACGTTCTTCTTCCAGCAGCTCCTTCTGTGTCCACGCCAGGAAGAGCGTGCGGCTGGGCGAGGGTCCCGTGCGGTCCTTACGGGGTCACTGAAGCCATCCCAACGAGGCGGCCTGGTCTTCTCGCGTGGCAGCCTCGCCTGCTGTGGCCGAGCCCCGCGGGGTGAAGCAGAGAGCACAGACCCAGCCGTGGGCCTGGCTGGGGTCCCCGGGAAGTGGCAGTTGGCATTGAGGGCTTCTGAGCTGCAGGTGTGTGGGGGGGTGTCCTCAAAAAGCAGCAGGGGCGGCAACCAAACCGCTGGAGTTGGGGTCCACGGGGGCTGTCAGGCGGAGCCACTGTTCTGTTGTCAAAACCGGGGGGCGGGCCGAGCGCCCCCACTTGCAGAGGCGTTCCGAGGGGTGCCTGGGCCAAGTGACGTTGTCTCCCTGCCACAGGTGGTGAAACGGAGCCTCAGGGGTTGCAGTGGGGGTGCGGGGGGAGGAAGGGACTCGTGTCGTCTCCCGGCCCTGTTACAGGGGCACATTGGCCCCACGGAGTGCTGCAAGCACTCACAAGGGAGCCCAGGAGACTTCTGGCGGCTTCGGCTCTCGTCTGGGCAGCTGAGGCTGAGCCAGAAGTCAGCCCATGTCGGGAGCCACGGGGGAGCCCAGTCCCGACCCCGGACCTTCAGCTGCCGGGCAGCTCCAGAGGGCAGGTGGCGAAGGGGCCGGCCATGCTGGACAAGCAGCCAGCACGGGGGCCTCCGGGGAGAGTCGGGCTCCAGGGTGACCCTGTCACAGACAGCAAAGCGGAGACCGTTCTCGGCTGACTAATGAGCTGACAGCGGCGATGAGTCTACACCCAGTCACAGGGTTTATAGCCGAGAACAGGTTGGACCAAGTCCTTGCTCTTCTGCAAGTATATTCTATGAGGGAAGACATACAACAGGCAAGAAAGAAAATACTGAGAAAGCACAGCTCCAGAGTGCTCTGAGAGCCATAAAGGGTAGAAGAGGGGATTTTGGAGGGGAGGGCCAGGTGGGGACGTGAGAGGAGCAGGAGGCTGCTCTCGCGTCATCAGAGCAGGCCTAGGGAGGTGACCTCCTAGGACCTGGGACCCGAATGGTGAGGAAAGCCAACAAGGGCAGAGGCTCTGAGGTGTGGATGAGCCTATTCTAGGGGAGGAAGAGACGGAAGGAGACCGGCGAGTCCGGGCCTCAGTGGGAGAGCAGGTGGAGGTGGGTGAGGGTGGGACGGCGGCCGGCACCACAGCACTCTGGGCTGCGGGTCACGGTCAGGACTCCAGACCCTACTGGAGGATGTGTGGGCATCACTGGAGGGTTTTAATTTTCATTTAGCAAACATCGACTGTCTACTTAGTAGAATCATCTAAGAGCCATGGAATGCTCTGGACACAGAGGCAGCAAAGCCGAACAAGGCAGGAGCTTTTAAAGGTATAAACCAAACGGGGACCATGGTGCCCTGAGCCCATTAGCGTAACCGGCGGGTCAGACTTGATTGAGCATCCGAGAAAAGCAGCCATGAGAATTTCAGAGTCTGGCCCACCCAGGAAGAGGCAGGGACACAGAGACTGTGTGGCCCCAGAGACCCGCAGGGGGACCCAGCCAGAGAGTGGTGGGTCTCTACCGCGCGCTCGCACTGGTTATCGGCGAAGGAGACTTGCACCCCCTTCCTCAGCCTGGCCCTCGATCTCCTGGAGTCCTGTGCGTACGGTTCCAGGGTAGGGGGTCCTGGAAGGGGCCAGGGAGGAGCAGTGGCAGGACCAGATCTATTCTTACGGCAAAAATCTCCTGACCTTCCTGGAAACCGTCCACTCTGAGTCCCTGTGGGTTAGGTGGGGACGTACCTCCTTCCCCAGCTTCCAGGCCTGCAGCGAGACACCGTTGAGCCGTGACATTTAGCAGCTTTGCTTCAGCTGCGGCTTGTGACGCAGGCCTCCCAGGCTTCCACTGGGAGGTGGAACGCCTCTACGAGCGGGGCTGGGCCAGGACACCCCGGGAGTGCGAGGGAGCGCGTGTCCCTCTGGGAAACACATTTGTGCAAGCCCGGTGGGCCCCTGCCCTGGGCTGGGCTGGCCTGTGTTGCAGTCCCGACCTCGGGCCAGAGGTCTGCATTATGGGCCGAAAGGCGTCCCCCTAATTCACGTGTTCAAGTCCTAACTCTCAATAGTAGACACGACCTTATTTGGAAATGGGGTCCTTGCAGATGCAATTAGTTAAGATGAGGTCCTACGGAGTAGGCTGGGCCCCCACTCCCAATACGCCTAGCGTTCCGATAAAAGGGAGGATTTGGACACAGACACACACACACAGAGTGTGGCAAGGCCGTGTGAACACAAGGGCAGAGGTGGGAGTGAAGAACCCGCTAGCCAGGGAGTTCCCAAGATGGCCCGCAAATCACCAGGAGCTGGAGAGAGGCCTGGAACCTCGGAAGGAACGGCCCCCGCCGACCGCTGACCTTGGACTTGCAGCCTCAGACAGGAAATTTCTGTGGTCCCAGGCCCCAGTCTGGGGCACTGTGAAGGCGGCCCCAGCAGCCCAACGTCCCCGATGACAGCAGGTTGGCCGGCCACGTCCGGGGCGCGGAGGACCCTGTTACTGCTGTCTGGGGGTCTGGCCTTAGTCCGCAGGTGGGAACCTCGCTCTAGGCTCGAGGGGCCCTGCACGGGCGGAAACGAGGAGGCAGGCGGGTGGGATGAAGGAAAGCAGACAGCTGTGCAATATTCACATCCCAAAGGCACCTGCTGAAAAGTATTTCGTCAAGACTTTCAGATCCCGTTGTCTTTCCTGAATTGTGGGCACAGAGACCACATGACGGGCTGTGTCGTATTCATTAGATGACAAATTCTGTGTTTTCCGGGAAGACACACAGGGCTGTTCTCTCTTTCATAGAGCAATAGACTTTTCCCTCATCGTCTTGGGAACATACAACTGCCCTCTGCCTATATTTGCTTTTTTCACTTTTGGGCAAAGATATGACCTAGGAGCACTAATTCTCTATTCCAGGGAAAGTGGCAACGTAGACCACAACTCGGAGTCAGGGAGATAATCTGGGCGTCCTGCCTGGAGGCATCAATGGTAAATCCACTGTTCCCAGGGAGGGCCAAGTTGGGTGGCAAGCCCCACTTCACCAAATGTCTCTTTTCAAAAGAAGATAGAAATCCAGATTTTTTTTTTAGGTGAAATGGCCAAAGTGTTGAGTGTTGGCTCAGTCTTTGTCTCCTCTGTAACCTGTTTTATCATCCTGTCTACAACTTACGACGATCTGAAATTTATTTTGATGTTCTCTCCCCATCCAAGTAGATGTGACGTCTTGAGAGCAGGCTGGCACCATTACTTTCCGTCCCCAGTGCCTGCAATGGTTCCCAGCACACAATAGGTGCTTAGTAAATACCAGGTGAATAAGTTACCCAGCCATCACTTGATACTGTTGTATGGATACAAGAATTTCATGTACTTTATTTTTTTTTCCCCTGCACAAGAGTCTGCAGACTGCATTTGACTATTAGAGGAATCCAAAAGTCAGCCTTTCTCGTGCAGCCCAGAGCTGGACACCCCTCAGGCAGCTGATGTCTGAATGGATGTGTGGGATCCGAGAAAAGGACAGAGCAATTTTCCTCGCTGCAGCCCGGAGGGAGCCGGGATATACACTCGCCTGCCTTGGTTCTCACTTACCACCATCAGTCAGCAGGCTTTTAGCAGAGAATTGCACATGTGATTTATTTGAAAATCCTTTCGGGTCCTGAAGGAGAGATACTTAGTACACAATACACTTTGTCATCGTGTGTCAACATCGTCTCGGTGCAGAGAGCGACATTACACCGCCTAAGAGTGTAATTGGATTGTGCTGGGATCCTTAAATCTGCATTTTCATTTACCAAAAGCCACAGCGTTCCATTCGGGGGGCCATCGGCAATTGACGCCAGCCCCTCAGAGCGGGTCAGTGTGTAGAAAGACAAAGGACAGCCATAGAGCCGCTGAATGCAAAGTTTATATTTACAGTCGGTCAGTGTATAAACATATATTACATTCTTACGATCTACAATATATTCTGCAGGGAGATGGATCGGAGAGTGGGGAGCGGCTGCCGCATTAAACAGGACATCACGTGGGTACAGATGGAAAGAAGTATCGGGAGGGCTACTGAAAGCAAAGGACCGTCACTGAGAAGGGGTGACAGTTTAATCGCCCCACCAGACACGGTGAGTTGACTTGGGGACAGGAGCAGGTGGCTTACAGCTGCTGGAATCCCAGGCTTGGAGCAAATGGGGAGCACCTCAGTTGGGGGCCGGGTGTGAAGGCGGGAAGGGTGAGCTGGAGGAAGGGACACCCAAGATCCAAGGAGGATTCAGTTATATGCATTAAGGAGGGTGGGAGGAGAGGGGAAGGAGGAGGAGGAGGAGGAGGAGGAGACCAAAGAGGGAGGGAGGGAGGGACACAGAGGGAGGAGAGAAATAGGGTCAGGGAGACTCGGAGACAGAGAGACACATAGAGGAAGAGAGAAACCGGAGAAGAGCATGGCAGAGCAGAGAGACAGAAAATGAGAGGGGAGAGCCCTCCTCATCTGCCCCCCTGCCCTGCCACCCTGCTTCTCCGTGGCCCTCCTTGCCAGGGGTCCCACCGCCCTGCCCCGCCCAGGCAGGAGCTCGAGCTGGGGCAGGAATCCACTCATCTCTCCCCCCATCTGCCTTCCAGGGGGGGTTGGAGAGACATTCAGAGTCATTCTGATTTTAAGCAACAACGTGAAGGCTCTTAGGACAGACTGGGGCCCCCCCCTCCCCCCCAAGCACGGGCACCTCAGTCCCTCCATCGGTCCAAGCCCACACGGGGGTGTGGATAGTCTTGTCTTCCTGCCTGCTCCCCCTACGGCACAGCGGGCCCCTGGCTGTCCCAGATCGTGCACTCCACCTTCGTCCACGTCCGCCTCTGCCGCCATGGACAGGGGACCAGGTGTGGCCGTCCGTGGGGCATCACAAAATGGCTCCCGCGTCTTCCCAGAGGGGCAGGGCGACGAGTGTCCCCGGGTGTTGAATTCACCGTGAGAACTGCAAATCCTCAAACACCTGCCTCTTCGAGGGAAGGACACGAGTGACGTTCTCCTGGTGGGGCCACCGCAGAGCGTCACCTAGAGCTGATGCCCGGCCACAGGGGATGCTGGAAAGGCCCCCATCCCCACCCGTGAGTGATGGCTCTCAGACGGCCGGTGGGGCAGCAGAGCGCACATGTGAACACAGTGACCTTGCCCGAAAAAGCCTGCCTCCTCGAACCGTGTTGACGTTCTGTGCCCTGTATCCCTAGCTTCCCAGCAAAGGGACGCTCCGAATCCCCCAGAGGGCTCGCTCCTTTGTTCTCGGCGTCTCGTGAAAAAGATACCCGTGGCCCATTTGCCCACTCGTGGCCCTTCCGTCCCTGTGGCAGCCCTGACGGCTCACGGAGGGATGTGCGTCCCGGCTCAATGACTCATTGCCCCCATCGGTCACGCGCACTCCCCCGAGTCTCGGGTTCTCCTGCAGTCTGCAGTCGTCAGTTCTGGACCCCGTGATCTCACCATACCCAAAGGGTTTTGGTTCAAGAGAGAAAGAGTGACGGATGGGGGGCGGCAGAGAGGTGGGCTGTTCTTCCTGGGACCTCTCGGAAGTTCAGTGATTCAGAACTCGTTTTTCTTCCAAGTTTTACAAATCTTGCCACGCACGATCCGCCTCTTAATGCCGGGGGCCGGGACGTGTGCCTCGACCCCGACGTGGGGCCGAGCCGGTGACCTTTGCCGGGGCTCTGCTGATAGGGGCGAACTTATCTCGTCCTGTCCCTTTGCTCCTCTCCCGGGGGCGCCCTTGCCACACATCCCCAAATTTAAAGGCTGAGAGGTGAGTGAGAGCCCGTGTCGGCGAGCGTCCGGCTTACACGTCCTCACCTAACCCTTCCATGGAGCCGAGCGGCTGGCTGCCCTCCCCGGGGTCCAGGTCCCGGCAGACCCAGCTCACGTCCTCACCACGGCTCGATATGGAGTTCACGGTGGGGCAGCCTTCATCCGAGGGGATGGTGGTGAAGGTGGTAAATTTCACTCTTTTCCTTTTTGAGGTAGGGGACGCCGGGGGCTCGCTTCTCCGGTCCTTCCCGTCCGCGGCGGGGGCCGAGCATTTCAGCAGCTGCCCGTTGCTGCTCTTCTGGGAGTGTGTGCCGAGCAGGAACTTGCTCTCTTCGAAGTCCACGCCCCTGTCGACGGCAGTGATCTGCTCGTCCTGGCAGGATGCAAAGTGAAGGGGGTTCTCCAGCAGTCCGGAGCGGTGGCTCAACCCGACCCAGTCGTGGGAGTGACTCAGACCTTCTTGCTCCTCGAACGGAACCTGTTTGTGCCGGTACTTGAGTGCAAAGGCCACGCAGTTTATTAGGAAGACCAAAATGGCCAGGCAGAAGACCCCCAAGAGTGCGTACATGCCGATCTCCAAGTCGCTCAGCCCTTTGGGTGCCTGCGAGAGGCCATTCGCGTCCGTCTCCCCGCTGCTTCCGGGCAGGTCGCCCTGGGTCGGGAAGCTGCCAAGCTCGATGGCAAGGGTCTGCAGGGGGCTGTTATCGTCCAAAAGGCTTCCTTGGCTGCTCTTTCTCTGGAAGGTTGACTTCTCGGTCGTGGACCCCCTTCCTTCCATGAGGCCCACGGAAGAACTGCTGTAGTACCTTCCTCCCTGAGCCCCCCATTCTTGCAAGCGCTTTTTGGGTCTCCCATCACTGACGTCATTTTCTACGTGAACTCCTGCCCCAGAGTGTCTGCTGTCGCTGGTGTTGGGGTTCGCGTCGTTTTGGCCAAACTTCACTTTGACGTTGGCTGTTCCCACAGCCAACACACTCTTGCGTTTGGATTTCTGGCACGATTCGCTGATGACCATTTCGACCTTCACCAGGGCACCCTGCCCTTCGGTTTCCGCAGCGATGATGGGCCACTTGAATTTGGGGTCCTGGTGGATGGAGACCACCTTCTCATCCAGGGAGGTGGTCATCAGGGAGAAGTCTTTGCCATCGTAGATGTCCAAGGGGGTGATGGAGCCATCGCTGAACTGAATCCAGCAACTGATGGCCGCTTCCTGTCGAATAAAATACGTCAATGAGCATGGGCCCCGAGCTCACGGAACACCGGATGTTTGCACAGCACACATCTGGTGGCGAAAATAACACGAGGACAAAGGAATACCCTTTAAAGAGTGCAGAAACAAGGCCAGACACACGAGAGTCATGGAAGACAACCAATGCTTTTTGGAGGTGGAAAACCAAAGAATGCAACCATGGCTTTGACATGAGAGTGAAGGGGGCCCATGCTAAACGCCCCATAGGGAGATCTGCTTTTCTTCCCTGAGGGATTGAAAGAAAGACGGGCTTTTTAGGGGGTGCAAGATCCACGTCTATGCAACCATAAATTGCCTGTCAAAGGGTATGACTGGGTAGTAGGATCATCTACAATGACACACATTTCAAGGGAAGATATTTATGACATTATTTCCTGAGCTGCTTTAATCCCGAGTCTCCGAGCATTGCTCACAACGGAGACCAAAGCCCCTGACCTGGACAGGGACGCCCAGAGGCGCTGCGGGCCTTGGTGGTGTTGGTCCTGCCGCATCTCAGTCTAAGGGAGTAGGTCTGTAAGAGCTTCCTGATGCCGCGTTGACTCGGAGACAGGGAGCTAGACCAGCCGGGGAGACATGACCTCCACGTGGGCTGTGTCTGCCATCCTCTCTTCCCTCAGCCACTCCGGGGAGACAGGGAGACCAAGGTGGCCCACGCCGGGGCCAAGGTCAGCACACATCTCAATCTCTCGCCTTTTGGCTTTGTGGCTTTAGATCAACTCTCTTTGGCACTAGTTGGACCAGGCAGACCGTAATGGGGGAGATAACTCTCTGATTGAACACACAGCCTGTAGTTTCAGGGAACAGGTCATTGTGCTTGACCGTGAACTGGCCCTCCCTCCCCCAGATTGTGGAAAACCTGCTCCAGCCCAACCCCAGGACGAATAGCCTGGAGAGGCACGTGACCCCACCCAGCCAGCCACGGTGCCACGGCGGATTGGACCGGGGACAAGGGGGCACGAGGGGACCTGTAAAGCCATTTGTTTCCCCAGTTCTGAGCCAGCAAGTCTCTCTCTCTCTCCCTGTCTCTGAGTGTGTCTCTCAAATTTGAAATAAGACAGATGGGATCGAAGCCTGAGCTGTGGGACCATGAGTGGGGGTGGAGCCCAGCTCGGGGCCACCACCGTGGATCAGAGATAAGCAAATGTCCGCACCCAGCATTTATTACAGGGAAGCAAAAAGAAATACAGCAGAAGGAAGGCACAGGGCAGGGATGTGGGCGTGGAGAGACCGCTGATACTCTGCGTCTTCTGAGGTCCTACAGCCGGGGTCTGTGGGAGCCCCTGGTCCTGGTCATAGATCCCTCGTGTCTCAAGTTTGCTCGAGTGTATTTCTCTTTCTGGCAACCAAAGCGCCCCGGAGCATGACCGAAGCCACTTTTACCCAGTGCTGCTGGGCATCTGGAAGTCGGAATGTGACCGGAGGCTTCGGCTCTGCCACGAAACTCGCCTTGGCTTAGGCGTTGGCTTCGACCAGCCGCTGATTGCAGAATGCGGCCGAGAAACAGCCCGGGAGCCCCAGGGATGGGACACCGACTCACCAGCTTCGTCCAAGCTGCCAGCAAACGGGAGCAGGAGACCCAAATGCCACTGGACTTCCTGAGACTGAAATGTCAGAGCCAAGTGCACGTGGGGACCAAGGGCCATCCGAACCAGGTCCGGAGCCGGCCACCGGGGCGCGTGTTGGACTCTGCCTGTCGCAAGTGGATGAGCTCTCTGGCCTCATTCTAGCTCTGTCTCACTGCTGCCTTGAGTCCTGCCTGGCGGTTCCCTGGTTTTAACATCCCATGAAGACAGAAAGCAGCCCCGGGTAATTTCTCCTTCGTTATCTGTGCCTTGTATCCCGCCTGGCATCCCGCCCTGAGAAGGAGGTTTGTCTTTGGCAAGAATTAATTTCTGTTACTGGAATCATCCACGCCCAAGTGTTCATAAGCCAAGGCCCTGCCCATGAAGACCAGAGCGAAGGGGCAGAGGGATTCGCTAACACAGGACGAGGAGCGCTGAGGGACAGGGACAGGCTGGGGAAACGGGAGCGTTCTGTGTGTCCTGGGGCAAGTCTGGCTCCCCTCGGAGTGCGGTCACAGCCTCGGCTGTGCCGGCCGTGGGGTCCCCAGGGGACACCTGCCAGGAAGGCTTCCCACCCCGAAAGGAAGCTGCCAGGAAACCCCCCACCTGGGCTGGAGACCCTCCAGCAGCCCCTCGGGAGGACGGTCCTGCTTCATGAGGCCCAGGGAGAATCGACAGCTGGGGACCATGCTCTCCTTGCTCCGCAAGGTTCACCGAAGCCTCCACGTTCCCTCTAAACAATGAAGCTCAACTCTCCTCTAACGAGGGAGGAGCGCACATAGCATTCGCGAACGTCCTGTTTCCGGCGTCTGTCGGACACTATCGCGCCGACACACAAACGCACACGGCACGGGGTCAGTGCACGCCGGGGTCAAGTACAGAGAAAGGAGATGCTGACCGACGTCCCCACGGGGTCCTCGCGTCCGCCCGAGCTAAACCGCAAGCCTGGCGAGAGCGACTCCTCCAATCTCCCATCACGCCGGACCGGCCGCCCCATTTTCCGCGCAGGGGCTCGGAGCAGGCTGCGGGCACCTCCCGGAGGCTCCTCCGCCCCCCGCCGGGGTCATGGGGGCGGCGGGAAAGCGTGAGACAGCCCCCCCCCCACTACCTGAATACACCTGGTATTGTGGTTAATGGGGAGAGGAGTCCTTGTCCAGTCCCTCGTCTCCTGCGGGCCTGTGATCCTTGACCCAGGACAACCATTTAATTTTCTTACAGCTCTGTTGAAGGGAGCTCGGAAGCATGAGCCAAATAGTCGCCTTCCTCTCAACCCCTTTCCAGGGCTGAGAAGCCCCTGATCTGGGTCCCACTGTTCTGTGGGACCCCCAGTTAGTGACTCCACCAGACGGATAACCTGATCTAATGTCTGACCTCACCCCACTGCGGGACCTAGCATGATGTGGGACCTGCTTGGTGAATCACCCCGCCTTACATGTGACCCGGCCCCACTTGGGACTCTTCCAGATGTCTGACCCCCCTGCCCCTCCCCTGATATCTGACCCACCTGGCACGTGACCTCACCTGACGCGGGACTCACCTGGTGCATGTCCCACCTGGTGCGTGACCTCACCTGACGAGGGACCCACCTGGTGTGTGTCCCACCTGGTGCACGACCCCAGCCCTCCCTCCCTACCTGTCTGGGCCTCTGCAGAAGCTCCTGCGCCACCGCGGTGGCAAAGACGGCTCTGTTGCTCCCTGGGCTGAGCTGCAGGGAGAGTGACAGCCCTGTCACCAGCTGGACCCCGAGGTCCGTGATGGTCACCTTCTCATCCAGCACGGTGATGGTCTTTTCTGCCAAGATGGTGTCCGACAGAGGCGACAGGATCTGAAAGGCAGAACCGACATGGAAGGAAAAGCTTCCTGTGGCCCCGGGCACAAACGATAATCATAGAGACGAAAGAACCAGAGTGAACAGGAACGGGTCTGTCTCCTTCCGAAAGACGTATCTCTCTCGTGAGGATGTGATGTCATTTTAAAGTGACAGCAAGATGGTGTCCGGCAGTGGACGGGGGGGGGGACCTGACACCCCACCCCACTTTACAGAGGGACTCCAGGGCCCACCAGGCACCCCCGCAGCCCTTCAGAGGAGGAATTAACTTTGTCGTTCCCTGAGGGCTTAGCTTTATGAGTCTGGAACTGCATGAGCATTTTTCTATTACTTGTGCACATGCATATTTTACTTAAAATTATTTCCCTTAAATAACTGGCTTGAGGACCTTCACAGCAGCAAGAACAAATGATTCTGATGCACTAGTTACGTGTTTATGTGCTTCTCTCTCACACCCATGTGGGGCCAAGAGGAGGTAATGGGACTCAGGCGTGTCAACTGAGGCATCCCGTGCGTCCCGGGAGCTTAAATGCCGTGCCGTGGGAAACACCGAGCTTTGGGGAGACCAGCCTGCACCCCCAGTGAGCAGAGCCGGGGTTCCCGCTGCCAACGCCGACATCCCAGAGCCTCACTTCTCCCGAGGGCAGCTGTGGCGTCCGGGTGAACAAAACTCATGCTCCATTTAGACCTGCAGGAGATCCTGCTTTTGTGGAACCCCTTGTCCCACTCACCCCTCACTCAAGTTTGAAGAGTTGAACCCTCAGCCTCCACCCTGACGACCTGGCTTCCAGTTTCCTTTAACCCACGCTTCTCTGCGAGGAGAATGCTTCTCTCTGCGAGGCAGTGCTGATGTTCACGAAGGCGTAGGTCAGGATGGCAGTTTTCCCAAGACCCCTGAAACTCGTGTATCGAGCTCCATAATTCTATCCAAATACAACCTCCAGCCTTTAAGTCAGGTTGGGACAATTGGGAGGGCACTGAGCGTGAGTTACGAGCCCCCGGGAGGAAGTGGACAAGTGAATTTATAGCTTAGGAGTGCTCAGCGGGAATAAAGAAAAAGGTCTCAGGGCTTGCTGCCCCACCAGGACGGCGTCCGCGTTGAATGCATGGGAAGCCGGCCCACGTCCCCAACCAGAAGCCTGGACTTGTGTCACGGCCCTGGTGTTTATGCCACCACGTACGGACAGTGGCTAATGCTGGCCTGGTTCTAGTCCCCAGGGGTCAGTTTAGGCTATGGACAGATTGGAGGAATTTAGCTCTTTGATTTCGGTCTTCCAACTAAAAGTCGGTCATGGAGATTTCGAGCTCTTGCCTCAGGGGCAGATAGGTTTGGTTTGACATAAATAAAACTTTATTCTTTTAAATACTTCTCTTTTTTTCTCCAAGATTTTATTTATCTATCTGACACAGAGAGAGCGCACAAGCGAGGGGAGCAGTAGAAGGAAAGGCAGAAGCAGACTTCCGGCTGAGCAGGGCGCCCGACGCAGGGCTCCATCCCAGGACCCTGGGATCATGACCTGAGCCGAAGGCAGATGTTTAACTGACCGAGCCACCCAGGCTCCCCAAATAAATGAAACTTTAAAATGGAATTAACGGCCACCCTTAGAAAAAAATCAGAGAATTTCACACAGATTTCTTGCTTTTCTGGAGAAATTTGCACTATCTGGCTGTGCTAGATTCGCATTTCCTTCGGCCCCTCCTCCCTCGCCGCACTCCTCACTGGCCCCAAATGTGTGCCCAGCACGCAGGGCCCAAGTGGGCTGCTGTCTTTCAGCTTGCACTCAGCCTGCTTTGCTCACTGTCACCTTCGCCGGTCTTACAGATCACTGGGGCTCGTGACCCTGGGTCACTTCAAACCCATAAACTTTCCTCCTGGAGTAAAATGGTCTCTTTTAAATACCAGCCAATCTTCCAGGGCGGACGAGCTTTAAATCTTGCATAATCCAGTACTTTCACTGACGAGGCTTCCTTGCGCGCAGCCGTGGCGGAAGCCCCACTGACAGGCTGGTGGCCCGGTCGGGGGGCAGACAGGAGGTAGACGACTAAACCCAGGGGACGTCCTGGAATGGTGCTTTGGGGGAGTGTTTGTTCCCAAACCCGTTACATCCTGGTCCTGCCCCACCTGTTCCCAGCTGTGGTGCCCCCAAGACCGCGAGGGGCATGATAACTCTGTTCCTCTCCTCGGCTCCTTTCTGAGCCGCCCTGTTTCCGCGGGGCCTGGGGTGGGACTTGAGGCCGGGGGGCATCACGGCGGGATGGAACGCTGTGACGGTCGGGGGCGGGGACGCAGCGAGAAGCCGCTGGCCACGTCTGCGTGCACGGCTCCCAGGAGGCCAGCTCACGCCCAGAGCCTTCTGCCCACGATGGGGCCACGCAGCAGAGAGCGCACCGGGGTTTCAGTAGGACCCACCCGGAGGAACCACGGAGCATTTGTCAAAGGCAAGCAGCAAGCGAGGAACTTCAAGACTCTTGTCACGTTCTCACGCCACTTGCAGTACTCAGGGGACCGTCTGGTTCGCGCTAGCAGACGTCCTGAGCCACGAGCAGCGACTGTCATCTGAGCAGAGAAGAGGCAGAGGGGCACAGAGGGCCCTCGCCCCGGGGGCTGCTTACCTGGATGGTGGTCATGCCCCGCTCCTGGCCGACGAGGACCTGTCCCCCCTGCAGCTTGGCGACGCGGGGCTCCTCCACCTGCATGAAGTCGCTCACCAGCTCTGTGATGTCCACCTGCCAGTCTGAGCCCAGCAGGTGGGCCGGCTGGGCGCCCCGGTCGGCCACCTCGGCCACGAACTGTGTCAAGACCCGCACCATGGCGTGCTGGTACTGGAGCGTGCAGCCGCGGCCCCCCCTCCTGTCGTCGTCGTCCTCCTCCTCGCTGTCCCGAGCCGGCCTGTCGAACGGTCAGGTCAGGTTAGCGGGGGCCGACGGCGGCCGACGGCAGGGGCTGCAGAGGCGAGCGGGCGGGGAGCCCAGCCCGGCGGGGTGAGACCCCGAGTGACCTGACCGCAGGTGTGACAGCGGCCCTGACCATCGGAAGGGGCCGCTGTGGTCAGCAGAGCTCCGAGGGGTCCCCAGGGAGCCCCACCTCCCCAAACACACGCGGCAGGATCCCCTCCCTCGGAGTGCAAGCAGCACCAGTAACCCTCTTGCCGAGGAAGATCACAGCCAAAGTGACAGGATGTCACCAACTGGCCCCTTCTTCCCGCATAGGTTGGGTGGGGTTGACCTCTTCCAGGTGCTCTGGCTCCAGCCAGGGGACTGTGCCCGAGCCCCACTGGACAGACAGTGTGCTCTCTGTCCTCGCTGCACCCATGGTCTCGGGGATGGGCGCACAGCCCAAGTGGAGCCAGCGGAACTCCGGGACCTCTGCGGGAACCAACGGGAAGGAGACGACACACTTTCTGCGAGTCCGGAACTGCCGGAGAAAAGCTGGTAGAGGACGAGGCTGACACATAAACCAGCCCGCGGGGTGGGGACAGACCCTGTCCTGAGGACTGCCATTCGAATCCCCGGATCCGGTCATGCCTGAAATCAGCTGCCCTGCAAATATGTGTGCTTAGTGGAAGCGTGTTCGACTCTGGTCTCTGGTCGGAAATCGTGACGAGCACACTCACCTTTTGTTGGAGACGATGGGCACCCTCCAGCCCTTGATCTGGTTGAGCTCGGTGTCTGAGACCTCGATCTGCAGCGGGAGCCGGGGCACCCACACGGTCATCTCCAGGGGGCTGCTCAGGTGCTGGTAGGTGAAGTTCACCACCACGTTCACCTTGCCTTTCATCTCCTTCCCATTGACGAAGACGTAGTCACATCTGTCAGACACCTGTGAAGAGGAGAGAGGGGTGGCAGGCGGTGAGATCTTCCCATATCCCATCACCGTGGGAACAGCAGATGCTGTGGGGGTCTGACCACGTCTCCTGGGGCCCCTTCTTCCAGTCTGCATGCAGACCCCGCTCCCCAGATGCTGCAGCACGAGCTCTCCCACTGCACATCCTCCAGCAGACGGTCCTCAGGTGTTGGGAGCCGTGCCCTGAGCCCCTGGGTGCTGTGTGCTTGGCCTGCTGACCTTTGGTTCACCGGGAGCAGGGACACTGTGTGCATAGCCACCAGCCCGAGAGCCTCCTGCTGGGAGACTGAGGCTAGTTTCATGGAACTACCCTGCTCGGTTTCCCTCATCTGTGCATCCTGTGTTCTTTGGCTCCCATATGGATTTCTCCAGAGAACTTTCCATCTCAGTTGCAGGGGTGGATGTGACCTACACTCTTCATGGTGCCTTCCTGAGTCCCATGGGGTTTCTCCCCACTAGCCCAGCAGGGGCGCTACCCCACTGCTGTCTCTTCCTTCCGTGCTTCCGGTCCTGCCCCCACTCCCTCACTCTGCCTCCTGGAGCCCCTCCCGGGTTAAGTCCATGTCCAGGCTCTGTGTCCCAGACAGGGAGGCGCAGGCACGTGTTAGCTCATGCTGCCCAATGGGCAGCCCAAGACTGGGCACCCCCCAGGGAGCGGCAGAGTCACGGTTGGGCACTGGGGGTGCAGCTGTGTGGTCCATGTACTCGGCTCCTGCCCCGGATAAGACTGCTCCTCCCGGCTGGCGTCTGAGAAAAGAACCAAGTTCAACGGAAGGACCTCCTCCTCTTGTCTTTGCTTTCCAGCAATCGGGGGGGAGGGGGGAGGCGTTCCTTTTCATCTTAAACCAGACCTGGGTAAGCGTGCCACGCTAATTTCGTGGCCCTGAAGATGTCGGATCCCAAGTCTCCAGAGCCTGTCAGTGTGACCTTTTCCTGTCACAGGGACTGTGCAGATGTGGTTTGGTTAAGGATGTTGAGATGGGCAGATCATTGGGGGTTGTCCGGGTGGGCCCCAGGGTCACCTGAGCGCCCTCACAAGAGGAAGCGGGAGGAGGTTGGCGGCCGTGGCAGAGGAAGGCCACGCAAGCGGGATGCCACGCCGTGGGCTCTGGGGATGCAGGGCAGGACGGAGGCCCCCTCCAGAAGCTCGAAAAGGCAAGGACATGCCTCTGCCTCGAGCTTCGGGAGGCCAGAAATGCTTCCCAACGCCTGCCCTCCAGAACGTGCCATGTGGAGCCCAGGCATGTGCTGGTGTGTTCCCGTGGCCCTGGGACATGGACACAAGCCCAAGTGAGCATAGAGGGAGCACCCGTGTGGTCAAGGACCCCTGACACGCGGGGACCAGCAGCTGAGCACAGCACGTGTGGCCTCGGCGCATGAGCACCCAGGAGGGAGGGGAGTTTTGTCCTCAGTTCACAGATGGTCAGTCTGAGGCCCCAAGATGTTCGGTAAAGCTTCCCAGGGACACACAGCTGGAAACGCGAAGCCCAGACTCCGGGGTAGGGCACCCCGGCGTCCTCCTCCTGCAGGTGTGGCACCCCTGCCTGAATGGTCCCTGCGGGCTGGATCCCTAAAGGATGCACCCCTTCCTCCCAGCACTCGGAGGGGCGTGAAGAAAGCAAAGCAGAAACGACCACATTGTTCCCACATCGTAAAAAGCACTTCCGACGAAGGCCCCTTTCATCCCCGCGGTTAGGCAGCCGGGATACAAAACACACAAAGAGGCGCCTGGAGGTTCAGCGACTGGGGATGATGGGCAACAACTCTGGAGAGAAACCTGGACCCAGGCCCGCTGAAGAGTCAGAGGAGGCTGTCATCCTGAATATCTGCCAATAGCAAAGTACTTAAATCCGATGAAAAGGCCCGATGGAACAGCTCAGGCGGCTCTGTCACCATTGTGGCCTGGCCAGAGCGCTCCTTGCCTTCGGCCTGTAATCTCAGGGTTTTTCTCTTTCAAGTCTTCCAGCAAATCAGGCTGATTGTCAGAGATGAGCTGACTGGAGGAGGGGGAGGGAGGGAGGGAGGGGGAGAAGGAGGGGGAGAGGGCAAGACAGGGAGGGAGAGGGAGGAGGGGGAGGGAGGGGAGGAGGAGCAGCTGCAGGGGGAGGCAGAGGGAGGAGGAGGGAGGGGGAAGAGGAGGAAAAGGAGTGGGGAGAGAGGGAGGGAGAGGGAGAGGGAGGAGGGAAGGAAGGAGGGAGATGGAGTGGAGGAGGGAGGGAGGTCGGGTTTGGAAGCCTGGTTTTCAGGGCCCTGGGCTATTTCAGGGATGTAACTTTCTGGCCCTCTCGATGAAGGAGGTGTTCAAGGACAAGGAGGTGGGACAGCACCTCGATCGGATGCCCCCATGGAAGACAGAGCCGAGCAGGTGCTGGGGCAGATTATGAATATAGAGCTAAGTCTTCGTGTTGTGTTATGTTTTGCTTTGCTTTGAAATTCAGTGTTTATTCTGCAGAGTAATAAGGAGGAGGAGGAGCCAGATGTTGGTAAAAGGAGGGAAGGCAGGACTTCACAGCCAAGCAGTGTTCTGTGAGGGCGGACGGAGCGTGGGACCGGGGCGGGAACTGCAATGCTGGGGCGCTGAGGTAGAGGTATGCACGCATGTGTGCATGTCTGTGCACGCGTGGAATGTGCATGTATCTGCACGTGTGGGGGGCGAGCGTGTGCACGTGTGCAGTGCATGTATGCACATGCGTGCATGGCTGTGTGCACATGCACATGCATGAGTGCTTGCACACGCACGTGCATGCACACATGTTCATGTGCGCACACACCGATGTTCAGGGGCACACGTGTGCATGGCCGTGTGTGCACACGTGTGTAGGTATGGGTATGCGTATGCATGTGTCTGTGTGCATGCATCTGCACACATGCATGTGCGTGTGTGTGCGCGTGTGTTGTGTGCAAGCACAAAGTGTTCATGGCAAGTAGTAGAAGCACAGAGTGTGACGGCAGGGCCTGTGATTCTGTCCCTACACTTCTCTGGGTTTCCGCGCACGGCCGGAGTCTGCAAGTGGCAGGGAGCACGACGGCTTGCCAGCAGCATGTGGCCCTAGTTCGGAAGCACAGGGGGACTGTCCTTCTAGCTCCCGTGTTGTTGGACAGGGACGAGACCCTCTTGAGAAGTTGCGAGCAGGAGCCACGTGGCCCCCTCCTTGTGGGAACACTTAATTTCCCAAGAGGGACCTTCCAGGGCTCCCCGCCCCTCCCAGTGGGGCTGGCACTGCTGGCGGTGGTGACCCCAGCCTGGGAGCCCAGCAGCCCATGCCCCTGAGCTCAGAGCCCCCCCAAAGCCATGGGGACAGGTGTCAGGCGGCCCAGGCGGCAAGCACAGCTGTCTCGCTTGAAGTCACTGATTACGGGTTACGTTCCTTCACGTTATAGCCACGTGATCCCACCCAGCCACATGCACAGACACGTCCTGCAGACTGCACTGGGAGCCCCCCAAATTCACGGGGGGCTGCGGCGGGGTGAGTAAGACACATGAAGGCAGATGAAATAATGAGAGGGTTACTGGAAGGATCCTAATTCCTGAAAACACAAAACGAGCCAGGAATGCAATCGGGGTCTGCTCTGGGGCCAGAGGTCTTGGTTATAAAGAAGCATCTCTCCACGAATTCCAACTTAGAGGACCCCTTCCCCCAGCGCTGCCTCACGCTAATGGCTTTCTACGGATGGAAGCGACTTGAAAGGAAGTAAGTGAGAATCAGGGAGGAATGACTCGTGGCTTTGCAAGGCTTCGCCTTTGGAGGAAGCTTTGGGGAGGTCGGAGGGGACCCGAGGACAGAATGAGAGCCCACCCAGGAAGGACTCTGGCGGGGAATGAAAGGGGGTGTCCTGAGCCTCTGCACTGGGGAGCTGGGGGCATGACACCTGCCTGGGGATCCCGATGCTCATGATCACACGGTTTTGGGACCCAGCACTCCCGGGCCCTGCTTGTTGTCATTTCCCCAGGGGGAGTGGACCTCAGCCTGGGGGTGTCCGAGATATTTCTCCACCTACAACTCAGCTTGGGCCGTGAGTCGGGGGGCTGCTGCCCCACTGGCTCTCCCCATCCTTCATTGCTTCTCAGTGTGGTCTAGCCTGTGCAGGGGGAGCAGAAAAGGGGCACGTGTGTGAAAATACCCAAGAGAGAGGGAGGGAAAGGGAGACACGGAGGGGAGGGAGGGAGACTCACACGGCAGATGTCATTCACTTGAAGATTCTGAGATGAGATAATCCTGGACTTGGGGGCCGGCCACAAATGTAATCAGCATCCTTGTAAGGGAGATTCAGAGGGAGACCTGGCAGACAGATGAGGAGGAGGCCACGGGTAGGTGAGGCCAATGACGTGGCAGGGATGTGGCCACACGGGCAGGAGTGCTGGCTGCCAGCAGATCCTCCCTGGGGCCCCCGAGGGGGCATCATTTTGGCTTCTGGCCTCCAGAACCCTAAGGAAAGCATTCCTGTTGCTTTAAGACAGCAAACTCATGGACCTTTGTCACAGTGACCACAGGGGACCAGCCTGCCACCTGGGCACAGCTCTGCCCGCCTTGTCCCCCACTTACAGGCCTAACCCCTGGGGCGTGCCACACTGAGCCTCCCACGTGAGGTACCGGCCCACGCTTGGCTCCAGGCAACCTGAGCGAAGGCTGGTCCACTCTGGGTAGGGAAGACACCTGCCGGGTCCTCCCCAGAGCCCACCTGGGTCCACATCCTGCGGTCCCTGCAACAGCCAGATGGGCGGGACTTAACCCATCGCCAGGCCCCCATCTTCCCCTCCCTCTCCCTGCCTGTTTCCAGATGAATGGGCACACAGATCGGTCCGGGTGAGAGGACAAGACCTGCCCGTCCCTTCTGAATGACGCTGCACGGTGCTGAGGGTAGGGGGCAATGATCTGGGGGGACTCGCCCCTTTTTCAGACACCGCTTCCAGCCAGCCATGCTGTGCCATCGTGAGGATATCATCCACGGTGCTGACCCTGCTGTGCACAATCCCTCACTTGTGTGAATTTAATGCCGTTCCTTTTTTCTGTTTGAATGCCTTAAAAATTCAAATCTTATTTAAATATCACCCACATTTGTGGTAAAATTTATATTCTTCTTATGTTTTCTCTTTCCTTTTTTCCCCTCCAAGAGCTAGAGGTAAGGATGTTAAGATTCTACCCCTCCACCCAGATTTGGCAAAAGTAAACAGCCTACAGGGATATTTGCATCCACTTCTCAAGGTAGGTGTTACCTGTTTGAGATTAGTGTTTATCCTAGACAAAAATCGTACCAGTAATAATAGTGGTAGCAAGGGACGCAGTGTCTAATGTGTTTGCTGAGTGTTTGTTACGCACAAGGCACCTATGCTAAGCATCTCACACCTAACTCCGCGTACTCTTCCGCAGACGTCTGTTGGGTACGTACTACTGTCTCATGCTCCAGAGCAGGAACCAAGGCACACTGTCCCATAGCCATGCGGGATGTGTTCCACCGGGCTAAGGGATCAGAAGACACATTTACTAGCTTACCAGGCTTGGCTAATGTATAGGGAGGCAGCCAAC
>CM052808.1:1867814-1906767 GCA_028533885.1 Nasua narica | reverse complement strand
CACCTGTGTGCTTTCCACCTGTGTGCTCACCTGTGCACTTCCCACCTGTGTGCTTTCCACCTGTATGCTCCCCGTGTGCTCACCTGTGTGCTCCCCACCTGTGTGTTCCTCACCTGTGTGCTTTCCACCTGTGTGCTCACCTGTGCACTTCCCACCTGTGTGCTCCTCACCTGTGTTCCTCACCTGTGCGCTTCCCAACCGAGCGCTTTCCACCTGTGTGCTCCCCACCTGTGTGCTTTCCATCTGTGTGCTCCCCACCTGTGTGCTCCCCCTGTGTGCTCACCTATGTGCTCCTCACCTATGTGCTCCCCACCTGTGTGCTTCCCGTGTGCTCACCTGTGTGCTCCTCACCTGTGTGCTTTCCACCTGTGTGCTCCCCACCTGCGTGCTTTCCACCTGTGTGCTCCCCCTGTGTGCTTCCCCTGTGTGCTCCTCACCTGTGTTCTTTCCACCTGTGTGCTCACCTGTGCACTTCCTACCTGTGTGCTCCCCACCTGTGTGCTTTCCACCTGTGTGCTCACCTGTGCACTTCCTACCTGTGTGCTCCTCACCTGTGTGCTCACCACCTGTGTGCTCCTCACCTGTGTGCTTTCCACCTGTGTGCTCACCTGTGCACTTCCTACCTGTGTGCTCCTCACCTGTGTGCTCCCCACCTGTGTGCTCCTCACCTGTGTGCTTTCCACTTGTGTGCTCCCCACCTGTGTGCTCACCTATGTGCTCCTTACCTGTGTGCTTTCCACCTGTGTACTCCTCACCTGTGTGTCCCTCACCTGTGTGTTCCTCACCTGTGTGCTTTCCACCTGTGTGCTCACCTGTGCACTTCCCACCTGTGCGCTTCCCACCTGTGCGCTTCCCACCTGTGTGGTCCCCGTGTCCTCACCTGTGTGCTCCTCACCTGTGTGCTCCCCACCTGTGTGCTCACCTCTGTGCTTTCCACCTGTGTGCTCACCTGTGCACTTCCCACCTGTGTGCTCACCTGTGCACTTCCCACCTGTGTGATCCTCACCTGTGTGTTCCTTACCTGTGTGCTCCTCACCTGTGCACTTCCCAACTGTGTGCTCCCCACCTGTGTGCTCCTCACCTATGTGAAACCTTTGGGCGGCCTGCTGGGGGGGCAGGTGTGGCCCCAGAAGAAGAGAGGAGGCCATGGCCCCACACGGGCTGGCGGGGGTCACGTGATCTCTTCCTTCCCCTCTACCATCTGGGGAGCCCTCTCTGGCCACCACCTCTGCTTGCTCGCTTAAACATGGCATTCCCAAACTTTGGCAATGTCCCAACAGCCAGTGGGGTCAGACTTCACCTACCGTTTTAATATCTTGATTAACATTTTTGACCTGCTTTTTCCACCATTTTGTTACGACATATTTCAAACGGAGGGAAAGACTGAAATTGTACAATGAACACCAGAGACCCACCACCTAGCCTCTATTTTGTTTTCTGTATTTGCTTTATCACAGATCTCCCCGTTCCAACCCTCAGTCCATCTTCTTTTGTGACTCATTTCAGAGGAAGCTGCAGACGTCAGTATCTCTAACACTAGACGCTCCACCCTGTAGCATCTCTGCTCTCTCCCTCTAGGCACCCCCATAACCTGCAGCCTAGTTCTGCCCGCTCCAGAAGACGCACATGGCCCCTGAGTGTGCCCCACATGCTGGGGTCCAAGATCCCCGGCGGAGGGAGAAAACAGCCAGCTCTGTCACATCTTCCACCCTCCCTCCGCCACCACTTAGAAAATTCACCAGTAGTGATTCATTCCTTTGGCAATAAGGCTCTTTGGTCCCTATTAACCCCAGAGTAAGCCATCCTTAAGTCTTTTTTTTAAATATCGCCTTCTTTACTCTTCTCTTCAGTCACAGAACATGACATAGATACAAATGAACATGAACCCTACACAATGGTATGAATAATTACAAAACCAGCATAGACCTTCAAGTCAAGAAATGACTCACTGCCGCAGAAGAAATAGCTCAGTGGTGTAATAACACCGACCCTCTCTGTCTCATCAGAGGTGCCTGAGTCAGCAGAGCAGAGGGGCCCAGGCGCTGGCAGGAAAAGGGAGGGGAGGGCCGCGCTCCACCTGCCCCCTCTGCTGGCACAGACCACCCAGCGCCATCCTCCCTGGGGGTCACCCCCAGGCCCGTGCTCTCGTACACCTCCGTGGGCTGCAGACATCATTACACAGGTGCGCGAGCGAGCAGGTGCTCTGCCTACTGACGGGGAGGGACCACAGGGCGGACCCGTCAGGGATGAAGGTCAGGGGCAAGGCAGCCAAGGGCCGCTGATCCCCCAGCACCCATGGCGAAGGCTGAACTTGCCCCGAGCATTGATTGTTCCCTGGGCTGTCACTCTGTCACTGTCCCAGTGCCCCCTGCGCCCTCTGGAGCCCGGGTCATAGGCTCATAGCTCATAGAGGCCGTCTTCCTGCTGTGCCCTCGTGGTGGAAGGGCAGGGGGAGCTCGCTGGGGTCTCCTTTATAAGGATACTAATCCCATTCACTAACCCCATCCTCACGACCACGTCACCCCCAAAGACCCCACCTGCTGCCACCATCAGCTTGGGCAACATAGGAATCTGGGGGGACACGGACGTTGGGTCTATAGCAACACCTAAGGCTGGAACTTAGTCCCCTCCTCCAGGCAGCCCTCGGTCTGCATTGTGCTAGTGGAACCTATCGGTGGGGCTCCTCACCACACGGTCACAGATTGACGACACGGCTCTGATGCAGGAGATCCCACTAGCGGGGCACCAGGCGAGGTGAGAACGGCCCGCATACCATTTTTACTTGAAATCGTGTGACTATATTACCAAATAGGAATAAACTGTAAAACCGCAGATCTCCAGGACCCTCTGCAGGCCTTCCCCACTGGGCTGACTCGTGTCCCCCCACTTCTCGTCTACCTAGAGCCTCGGAATGTGATCTTGTTTGGAAACAGGATCTTTCCAGATAGGATTTAGTTAAGATGTGGTCAAACCACGTGGGCTGAGGCGGACTGTGAGTCCAGTGAGCACATCCTCGTAAGGACAGAGGAGAGACGCGGACATCCAGGGAAAGGCCACGTATTGACAGAGAGGCCGGAGGGACTTGGCCACCAGCCAGACGACACCAGCAGCTATCAGGAGCTGGAGGAGCAGAGGAAGGGCCCCCCAAGAGCCTTCAGAGCTGCTCATCAGGTTTCGGAATCTGGCCCCAGGAAGCCACCGGGTCGGGGTCATTGTTAAGGAAGCCCCAGAAAACGCCGGCCTCCCGAGGCTCTTCGGTGAGGCCAGTAAAGCCGCATCGGACAGACGGGTCTCCTTTCTGACTCTCATCACCCTGCGGGCGGAGAGCCGGAGCCCAGAGAAGGACAGGCCACAAAGAGTGGGCTGAGCCGGTGAAAGACGAAGATGAAATCCGCCCGTCAGTTCTGAAAGGCTCGGGCTCCTGCCGTATCTTCCAGAGCGGACGAGCACTGATGACGGAATCCTCCCCTCTACCCCTGACTGTCCCTCCAAAGAAGTCCAGCTTTCCCAGCTGCATGGGCCGGGTCTCTGCTCACCATTCGGCAAAGCCGGATGGTGGTGCCCCTCGGGCTACGTGACTGTTAGCACGAGCATTTCTTTCTTTTTCTTTAAAAAAATTTTTTTTTTTAATTTCAGTTCAGTTAACATCTACTGCTTTATTAGTTTCAAAAGTGGGATTCAGTGATTCATCTGTGGCATATAACGGTCAGCGCTCATTCCATCACGTGCCCTCCCCAATGTCCACCCCCAGGTGCCCCATCCCCCCACCCCCGCGCCTCACAGCGTTTCCACATCCCTCCCTGCTCAGGCTCCCGTCATCACTTTTATTTGGATGAAAGCGCATCGAACATTCTTCTAAAACCCCAGTCCGATCATATTACTACCACATTCTTCTCGGGACCCCATTCTGAAAACCCCTGCGTGGTTTTCCATTGCTTTGGAATAAAGCAGTAAGTTCTCACTGTGCCCTCCGCTGGCTTCCCACGTCCCACCCGGCATGGGTCCTCCGGGACCCCTAAGTGACAGGAGCCAGGCTGCGTACTGTGTGACGTTCTGGCAAGGGCACAACGCTAGAGACGGTGACAATACTGGTAGAGAGATCTGGAGTTAGGAAGGAGGGAGGGAGGAATGGCGGAGCACATATTTTCTTTGGGGCAAAGACTGAAATGGTGGATACACGTCATTCCGCATTTGGTGAAAACCCACAAAATGCACAACCAAGAGCAAACCCCAAGGGAAACTGTGGGCCTTCATTACTAATAAAGTATCAATATGGGTTCCAAAAAATCTCCAACGTTTACATAGTATTAACGATGTTCCAGGTGCTACTCTGCTACTCTAAGTGCTTTCCCTGTTTTCTGTATCCTTTGTAGCAACCCAATGAGGCAAGTGTTATTGCAGGACCAGGTTATGGGACGGGGTCTGAGCCGGTGTGAAGCCGGGCTCGCAGCCCGACTGCCTCCCGCACTCTAACTCGAGAGGCGCCGTGAGCCCCGCTGACTGTCGGATCTCCGCTCTACCGCGATGAAAGAAACCCTGACATCAATGAGTATGTCTTCTTTCTGTGATTTTTAAAATTCATAAAGCTTTGTCATGTGTTATGAATCTTTCATACTGGCTTTTCAAGTCTGGAAACCTCATTGGAGATTTTTCTTTCCGATTGCTAATTGCTTTGGCACAAGAAAGGAAAGTTGATAGCGGCTCACGGTTTAAAAGTGAAACAGAACAGAAAGCAGGAGGCACCTGTGAGTACCTGTGACTCGGAAGCCCCTGCCGGCTCCCCATCCTTCGCCGTGGAAGTGACCATGGTCGGTACAGGCTCCTGGGAAGACTTTCCGGGAGTCTAGGCACACATGCACGTTTATGTATGCATTTTCTTATTTTTTCTAAAATCATGATGGCCAGCAGCTATGATCTGTGTTTTATTTTGTTTTGTTTTTCTCCCCCTTAAAAATATTACTTCTAGATAGTCCTAAATCCTTTTCGGTAAATTTCAGGTTGCTGATATCCAGAAGTCTACGAATCCAAGTCCTACTTTTGCAGATGATGGTTAAGTGGAAAATGGGCACCAATTTTCCTTTTGACATAGGGAGTGGACAGAAGCAAGGTGTGCCAGATCACGCAAGGCCTGACGGTCCTGGTGAGGAGGTTGGATTTTACTAAAAACACTGCCTGGGGTCATTAGGATGTTTCGTGCATGGGAGGGTTACAGCCCGAGTCCCATTGTTGGGGAGCCCCTTTGGCATCTCAGTGAGGAGTGGACGGCAGGGAGCATGAGCGGAAGCATCCTCCAGCAGAAGCTCCCACCAGGAGGTGAGCATCTTCGGGGGGCAGCTAGCTGCCTGGTATCAGGGTACCATCTGAGATGTGCTACAAAGGCAAAAAAGTAACTTCATAGCAGAGCAGCCTGGCAGACTTCCCCTTAACCAAGGAATCTATACTAACATCATATTGATGAAAAGCAGACCCTCCATCCAATTGTGAGAACATACCAGACGGACCCAAACTGGGAAGCCTCCTACGACATATTTGACCAGTGCTCTTCAAAAATGCCAAGGTCATGCAAAGAAGGAATGGTCCCAGATTGGAGGAGACTTAGCAAAAGCCGGCGAGAATTTCCCACCACCCTTCTTGTCTCTCCCTGCTTTTCCACGGGAGGCACGTCCCCTGGGGCTGCAAGAGCCACCTTCTAGTCATGAAGGGAACCTCCCTTCAAGGTCACGAGGAGGGCGGACTTTGAAAGGCTAACTTCATCCTGGAACTGTCTACCTAGAAATCATTTTTCCAGTGAGCACGCCCTGTTTCTCAGCTGTGGCTGCACACGAGAATTACTTGGGGGAATTTTTAAAACTATGGATTCTTGGGCTTCACCCCAGACCATCTAAATCCGTGCTTGGTGGTGGCAGAAGTTGCAGGGAGCCAAGCATTGTTATTTTTGTTTAAATGCTAAATGCTTCCCCTAATTACTCTAATGTGCAGCTGAGGTCGAGATCCCTGGCTTAAGTCCCCGTGAGCGGCTGGGCACAGTGACTGGCAGCGGACCGCCACCTTCACCGGTACCGTCGAAGTTTCCATGTCGACATATGGGCCCCAAATGATGGAACTCAGATACCATCGGGACTGCCTGCCTCTTGGGAGGTAGCAAATTTGGCTCAGGTGCCTCCTCCCCAAATTCAGTCAGGTGAGAGTAACAGAGATTCATCCCCAAAGAGATTTACCATAAGGCTAATGAAATATAAGTGGATGCCTTGAGTGGGTTCTCCTTCTGAGAAATGTGTTCAAAGCTCACATTTGCAAAGTAAGGGGTTTAACCGTAATTCTTTAAAACCACTGACTCTTTTCATGGCGACTTTATCCTCATGATACTTCCTCTGTGCCAGAGGGGTTCAGAGTGGCCGTGGCATTTCTGTGTCCCACAACGGGGCAGTTGGACTTGGGCGATATTGGGTTTGGCTCTACTGGGATCCATTTACGTGGTGTGTGGTTACTTCCATGGCCAGCGAAGGAGCTGCTGGCTATCTGGTCCGGCATGACTTCCAGAAATAGCTCAGATGGCGTGTGGGACAGCCGGAGCCATATCATGTGCCGTGAACTTGTGTATGGCATCGGGCTATGGAAAGTGTGGATGGTAGAGAAGAAGCAGGCTTTGCAGTCTGAGAAGTCAGAAGCTCAACTGGAAAATTGTCCCAATGGTGTGATAAGTACGTCACATTGGAAGTAGAGAATGCAGTGCCCGCCTTAGGACACCTTAGTAAAATTTATGTTCCACCTTCTCAGAAACTGACTCAATAATGCGGCATAGACAGCAATAAACACACCCTACGTTTTAGTGGGAGTTATGCAAAATAGATTTTATCAGAATTTCTGTTTTAATGTCTTGCTCACTTGACATGAGATATTGACAGTGACGAAGATGACCTAAGTCTCCTAACACCTCGCTCAAGAAAGACGCCGATGACAAACTGGTTAAGGTTAATGATCGCCAAGAATTCAGAGAACTTAGGATTAGTCACTTTGTAAGAAAATTTGAAATACCCTGAAATCTTACAGCTCATAGAAAGAAGACACTTCATAGGTTTTACTCAGATTTGAGAGCAATCATAAATATATCTATGGCATTAAGAACATCAAGTTATAAAGGAAAGGAAACTTTTCTAAACTACCGATTATTTTAAAAATAACTTGATCTGCGATGCTAAAGGAAATATTGAATTACCTTCTGATTCTATCATTAAGAAAAGAAAGCACTTCATAAAAGCAGATGCAGCCAGAAATATGTAGGAAAAGGGTATGAGCAGAGGTGGGTCAATTAGTTACTTAGTTACTTAAAAATAAAGACATTATGATACGTTTTATATATTTTGTGATATTTGTAGCTTTTTCCTTTTTCATTAAGATTTTATTTATTTGAGAGAGAAAGAGAGCACAAAGGGAGAGGGAAAGGGAGAAGCAGACTCCCCACTGAGCAGGGACCCCGACTTGGGACTCAATCTCAGGACCCTGGGATCATGACCCGAGCCGAAGGTAGATGTTTAACTGACTGAGCCCCCCCAGGCGCCCTGCATTTCCCCATTTTTTATAACTTGTAATTTGTTGTTCATTTCTTTACTCAGTCTACATAGGTATTCAGTGAGCTTGTGTACATCACTTTGTGTTTAGTTTCTTAGACATGTGCCCCCAGCCCAACTGGGACAGCTTCAAGCTGCAGAGAATGAGGGTCTGGCTCGGCCCCATCTCACGGTTCCGGGGGCTCTGCTCCCCTCTGTCTGCACAGGCTCTGCTGGGTCCATCCCAAGCCACCCTGGAAAATGGTCCTCCGCTCCGCCCCACAACGAATGCCCTCACAAAGCCAGTCTACCGTGAATTCCCGGGAGATTTTCCCGCCATCAGCTCACCAAGCCTCCCTTCCTCCGCTTCCTCCGGAATAACATGCTCTGTGCTCCCCTTGCCTCACCGGGAGCGATCCCACCCACACTCAGGACTGCCACGCGTCCCCGTGTACGCACGGGGACTTTTATTTCTGTAAAGGTTGAGTGACGACCTAATGGTCAAGGGGCCCTGGGTGGCTCTGCCGGTTAAGCGTCCAACTCTTGATTTTGGTTCAGGTCACGATCTCAGGGTCCTGAGATTGAGCCCCGAGATGGGCTCTGCACTGGGTGTGGAGCCTGCTTGGGAGTCTCTCTCTCCCTCTAACACAACACACCACACCACACCACATAACACAACACCTAATGCTCAAATGCACACACACCTTAACTGGACGACTCAATGGGCATTTACCCATGTGCGCGCCTGTATAAGCCCCCGAGATCAGAATCTACAGCACTCGCAAAGATGCCCCCACTCTCCACCATCCCCTCTCACCTTGTTAATGGTTATTCTGACTTCTCTCCCCACAGATTAGTTTTCCTTGTTCGAGAACATCCGAGAAGAAACCATACAGCACGGTGCCTCTCGTTTGCAGCTTCGTTCGCTCACTGTCAGGCCTGGGAGGTGTCCCCACGCTCGCTGCCCTTTGCGGCTGATGAGCAGTACCCGCTCCCGTGCCGACGGGCGTCCGGGGGACCTCCAGCTGTCGGTTCCCACGAACGGAGCTGCTGTGCACGTTCTCATCCCCAGCTTTCGTGACGTGTGCCCTCGTTTTCCTTGGGGTAGAATTGCCCGGTTGTGGAAGGACACAAGTTTCTCATCCCCAGGACTCTGAAGGGCTTTCCACCTGCCTCTCGGCCAACAAACCCCGTTTCCTCTCTAAGAAGAAACTTGGTGCCAGCTGGAAATGTAATCACACTTCCCCATCTCGTTACAATGACATGACTGTGGCTGGCACTAATCCGGAGAGGAAGGAGACAAGGAGAAGGCGGCGTGTTGACTTTCGGGATGAAGCTATCCCGCTGAGGCTGAGAGTGAGGGAGATGCCTGCATCTTGTTAGTGACGCCATCTCTGTCGGTCTGCACGGCTCGATAGCGTGAACCGACTCAGGAATAACGGGATGTGTTCCTGGAACCGTGTTCATTTCTGGAGGGATTACGGACGTCGATAGCTGGAAACTCCAGACCTGCTATTCAATACCGTCCGGGACACTATCTCCTAATAGAACGGTACGTCATCGGAGCAGCCGAAGACACACAGCCCGCAAACCCCTTCCTCCTTCCCTTTCAGACCAGAATTTACCAGGAAACTAGCTCAATGGATCTGAGTCATCTCCACATAAGAACTCAACCCTTCTAGCTCAGGGTTTTTTAAGCTTTCCGTGATAAAATTACATCCCACCCCCCCTTAATGTTTGAGCCAGCGCAGACTAATACTTCTGTAAAACACAGTAAAACTGTGTTTGGAGGATGTGATGATGTCCGGTTGCCATCCGCATACCGGATGCTTACTCTTGGCCTCCGTACCCAACTCACTGGACCGGCGATAAGGTCTGTGGACTAGGGCTAGTGTCCCGACTGCCCCCGGCAGAGCACTGTGACCCGTCTGTTCCCTGGCCAGGAAGCTCCCCTCAAGACTCTGGCATTGGGGTGCTGCTCACCCCCACGATGTCCCTGCTAGTTCACTCCGTGTACAGGGCCACCATCTCCTGGAGAACATGCCCTGGCGTGCCCACCTGTGCCAACCCGCACGCACCTGCCTCTCTGTGAGAAAAAGGGAGCATGGGGCATTGCGCATCTTGCTGCTTCTCTGCCTGTAAGTTTCCCTGATAAATTTTCCTTTACTTTTGCTCAACATGTCCCAAGAAGTGTAGGTATTTTAAAATTAGCCCGGGCAAAACAGACACATGAAAAAGTGTTCAACATCACTCGGCATCAGGGAAATACACATCAAAACCACAGTGAGATCCCACCTCACACCAGTCAGAATGGCTAAAATTAACAAGCCAGGAAACGACAGATGTTGAAAAGGATGTGGAGAAAGGGGAGCTATCCTACACTGTTGGTGGGAATGCAAGCTGGTGCAGCCACTCTGGAAAACAGTATGGAGGTTCCTCAGAAAGTTGAAAATAGAGCTACCCTATGACCCAGCAATCGCACTACTGGGTATTTACCCCAAAGATACAAATGTAGTGATCCGAAGGGGCACCTGCACCCGAATGTTTATAGCAGCAATGTCCACAATAGCCAAACTATGGAAAGAGCCTAGGTGTCCATCAACAGATGAATGGATAAAGAAGATGTGGTCCATATACACAATGGAATACTATGCAGCCATCAAGAGAAACGAAATCTTGCCATTTGCAATGATGTGGATGGAACTAGAGGGCATTATGCTGAGCGAAATAAGTCAGTCAGAGAAAGACAATTATCGTATGATCTCTCTGATATGAGGAATTTGAGAGGCAGGGCGGGTTGGGGGACGGGAGGGGGAAGAAATGAAACAAGACAGCATCGGGAGGGAGACAAACCATAAGAGACTCTTAATCTCAGGAAACAAACTGATGGTTGCTGGAGAGGAGGGGGATGGGGGTAGGGATTGGGGGGCTGGTTGATGGACACTGGGGAGGGTATGTGCTATGGTGAGTGCTGTGAAATGTGTAAGCCTGACGATTCACACACCTGTACCCCTGGGGCAAATAATACATTATATGCTAATAAAAACAATTAGCCCAGGCAAGACATATACGGTATCAAAATGCACAGATATTAATATCTATACATCTCTCCCCGGTTTCTATTTATCTCTCCAAACTCGTGTCCAGAGCTGTGGGGGTCTATTGCACTGGCCCTCCCGAGCCTGGAGCAATCTGCAACCTTGGAGATGTGGCTTGCTTTCTGTTGCCTCCATTTTCTCCTTTCCCCGCAAGGTCAAGTTTGCAGGCTCTGGCTCCTAGACCTCTTCCCTAGCAGAGCTCCCGGAGCACGGAGCGCATGCAGAAGGGGCAGACGTCATAAGCAGCAGCATAAGAGGCTACCATGGGTCCCTTCTATCTTCGGTTAATTAGCGTGGATAACATCGCGTGCACAGTAACCCACTCAAGGCTGCAAGCACCTTCTTGTCTCGGGGATCTGGCTCCTTAAAGAGCCAACTGTGCCGGCGTGGTGGGTGAACGGAATGGGAATAATCACATTACAATACATACGCATTTGGCAGGAATGTATATTAGGTATCGAATTAGCATGCCTCGAATTAACACAGGCTTCTACTCTAATACATTTTTCAAGATCCTGATAAAATGAGCCAGAGTAGAGAGTTTTTTTATCTATCTTAGTAGCACTAAAATTTTAAATGAACAAAGAGCTTTTCTCTCCATTATTAGCATCAGGCAATTACAAACGAGGGCCAAGTTCTACATGAAAGGATATGTCACTAGTGGTAACAGATCTGTCACTGGAGTGCCAAGATGGGTCCCGAGGAGGACATCACAGCCGCGGCGATTCTGGGCGCGTGATGCCCTGCATTTGGGGGAAGCCATCTATGGGACAAGTGTGCCGCCCAAACCAACTCAACCGCTTCAGGAAACATTCAGAGGGAAAACATTCGGTGCCAAGGACCGGTGGACCTGCCCATCAGCACGCAGGCTCGGAGAGGCAGATTCTTAAACTAGATGAATGCATTGGCTTCGAGGCTTTCCTACTGGACTCAAGCTAAATGCACCAAAGCACACATTTCCTTGATTAGATTTCTGATATTTCCAATCAGTCACATTCAAAGAGCTCTCATTTTCCTCACCTTAGATCTTTTAGAGCAAGACAGGAGCCCATTGCAGAATGTGGTTCGAACGGAAGTTTCCTGCCTCCCTGTGCCAAATGTCTCTCTGCCCCCAAATCCGAATGAGCTGGGGGCAGTGGAGGCTCGCTGTGTCCTGTGGGGGAGACTCACGACCAGCACATGGGGTACTTGGCAGGTGCCGGTGGCTGCTGGCAGGTCCGGACGCTTTCCCAAGAGCCAAATTTCGGTCTCTACGCCTATACACAGGAAAGGAGAGAAGCCAACGCACAGGACAATCTGCCATTTCAGGACATACAAAAAACCCGCTCTCCACACATTTGCCAGCTATTGGGGCTTTTGAAAACACTTCTCTTTTACCCTTGATTTGGGACAGGTTGAAAGCAGGAGGCCACATAAACGCTACCTCAAGCCAAGAAAGAAGCCACTAATTCAACCACAGCGAAACAGACTTTTTGCACACTTGGTGCATTGAGGTTTTGAGTTCAGATGCCCGGCTGACGCAGGGGGCGATCAACGCTGCTGACACCGCCCGTGTCCCGCATCCATGTCCTCACCCTCCTTGTGACCACGGGGGCCGCTGGGCCCGTCATCTGTGTGCAGGGGCAGCCCGCCAGCATCTCACCTGGCTTCGCCCTGGGGTTTCTCCGAGGGGGCCTGGGAGAAGCTGCTTGGAGGGTGAGCATCTGCCCCAGGTCGCCAGGACTACAGAGCTCCCTGGGACGTGGGACACGGGACCTTCAGCACTAAATCTGGAGCGACCGTGGGCAAACCGAGACAGCTGGTCTCCCTTCTGCTCGGCCCTCTGCATGCAGGTGCACACTTGCAAGTTCAGGGAGCTGGCACCCTCGAGCGTGGGGGACGGGAGCTGTGGACAATAGCCCCTCCTCGGGAGTGCTCCGCAGACCTCCTCCGAGGGCCCTGAGCAGCTCCGAGCCCCCACAGCTTGTGGAAGAATGGATCTTTCCCTCCTTCCCCGCTTTGTTCCCGCTCGTCTCCTAAGCCTGCTCCTTGGGATTGCTTCGCAGAAAGAGGTACTTGCATGCAAGTTCAAAAATCAAAGCCCTGGGGCCCCTGGGTGGCGCAGTTGGTTGAGCGACTGCCTTCGGCTCAGGTCATGATCCCGGAGTCCCGAGATCGAGTCCCGCATCGGGCTCCCGGCTCCATGGGGAGTCCGCTTCTCACTCTGACCTGCTCTCTCTCACTCTGTCTCTTTCCTAATAAATAAATAAAATCTTTAAAAAAAAAAAAAAAATCAAAGCCCTGCATTTTCCAGGCCGGTGAAGGGGGAGGGGGACCAGAAAGACACACTTTCTCAACTATTTTTTTTTGCACACTGTGGCAGTTGCTGGGATGTGGGTGCAGAGGCCAAGCCTCCTTTCTCAACTCTGGGCAGCTCTGAAGAGCCATCCCAGCCCCGGAGCCCCCGCGGGGTCTGCTGAGCCCTCCTGGGCGCCTTCGCTGCACTTAGTGTCTCCCCCTGCCCCTGCCTCTGCCCCTTCCCTCCTGCAGGTGAGGATCCCTGCGGGATATCTCGCCTGCTAACCTGCACCCGGGCTCTGCCTCTGGGAGCCAAGCCTGCTCCAAGCACTCTCTAGATCCTTCGGGTACAGCCATTAACACAACAAATCCTGTCCCTGTGGGACTCACATTCTGGAGAGGCCTGTGGACAACAATCACAGAGGCAAGCCGATGGAGAGTGTGGGGTCTGGGAGGCAGGCACACTACGAGGGACAGAAAGTCCAGAAAGTCGGGGTAAGGGGTAAGAGGGAGGGGCCGCTCTTCCAGACAGGGTGGTTGAGAAGGCGTGCTAGGGAGGGGGCACCAGGCTCCCCGAAACCAGCAGGCGTTCAGGTCCATGGATTGCTGCACACGAGAGACGTTTGCGGGAACCACACACCTCCGGGAGCTATTTCGGAGGCGGACTAAAACGGTCCTGCTTAGCCCACAGATGTGGTTCTCATCCCTTAGAATCACTGGGGAGGAGGGAACTTTAAAAATGCCAATTCCCAGGACGCACGGGGCCAGGGGTCTGATTCCCCTGCACAGTGGTGGGGCCCAGGCACCAGCATCCACCAGCTTCCCGGGTATTCTGACGTGCCGTCGGGCGGACACCAGTGATCCACACCCTCGGGCTGATCGACGTGGGACAGCACGATGTTCAGGTAACAAAGAGGACGAGTGGAAAAAACCCATAAAGCACACCGTGTCCTCTACGTGCAATTACGCGTGTCTGCGGTCCCGCGCGGCCCCTCTATGAGCCTGTAAGTGTGTGCACTCCCACGCTGAGCCCCAGAGGAGGAGGGAATCCACGGTCCGGCGCATTGTCCAGGTCTGGGGTCCAAGCACCCGCCCACCAGAAACTCCCCTAGAAAATCGCACGTCGCTACCGGGCATCGGAGCCACACGTGTTCGCAAAAACACGTGTCGTTCGATGTGAAAGCAACCCGTGAAAGGCCATCCCAGCAAGGCTGTCCCGCCGGCGGCGGCTCCCGGAGCTTCGCCAGTCTGGGGTCGCGGCAAGGCCGAGAGAGCCGGCGCCCAGGGGCAGAGTGTGGGGCAGGTTCCGTGGGCTCGTGTGACAATGGGGCACAGGGCCAAGCCTTCGGAAGTCCCCCGCCACGAGCTCCCGCCCCCAGCTGCTGTCTCCGGGGGCCTGAGGCTGTGTGGGGCCCCAGCCCCGGGCTGGCTGAGCTGGCTGGGAGCACGGAGCTCAGGCGACCAGAAGCACCGAGGGGCAGGGGGCGCCCCAGGTGCCGGTGCGTGAACAAGTCCACCTTCGGAAAAGTAAGACTTTATGACGTCCCAGAAACCCTCCAAAACCATGAGGAAGGGACCACCAAGCGATGCGCACGGTGTTATGCTCACTGCCTTCCAAGCACCTGCCCCTGAGCAGTTACCGCCGCGCCCGGAACCCGTTCTCGCCACCCGGTTCCCCCTCAGTGCGCGCGATCTTCGCCCCTGGAAACTTCCGTGAGAGAACCCAAATTAAACGCAAATATTTTCTCACGACTCCCAAACTTCTGCAGGAGGACAAATGGCGGCTGCTCAGCCAGGCTTTGCTCGAACGACTGCAAATTCAGCCACCCCAAATTGTTGAAAGCGAGACCGCAGCGTTCATGGCACAAAGCAATTATCCTCTGTTTGCAAAAGAGTTGGACTCCCCGTTTTATCTTGCGCTTTCACTGTCGTGTCTATTTGCAATAAGTGATTTTAAGAGCATTTTTAAGAAAAAGAAAGGCTCGTGCGGTCAGCTGCTTTAAAAAGAAAAAAAATGGAAAACGATGTGTTTGCCAGGAATTTGCAAAATAGCTGGAAAAATCTATGTATATAGCTGTGTATACACATCTCATATGTAAAATATGTTGTGAGTTATATATAATACATACAATTATGTACTATTACTTATAATGGAATTATACACAACAGCCGAGTTATATTTATATAATAAGATATATAACACATATACATATACTGTGCCACACACACACACATACACACACACTACATATATAGGAACTATATATATATAGTTCCTAAATTTAGGAGAAAGATTCTGTCTTGAAGAAATAGCAACGTAGTCCTTATAACTAGTAGAATTTTTAAGAAGTTCAGTGATGGGTAACTGTCTTTCTGGGAAATTAAAAGCAACAGTTTCTGTTTGCTGTGGCTGCCGCAACTTTGGATCTCGTACGGTGTCTGTGCTGAGACCTCTCGCCCCCACCTGCTTCTCTCTCCCTCACCCATTTCCCCCACCCGTTTCTCTCTCCCTTCCCTGCTTCTCTCCTCTCCCTCCCTCCACCCTCCTGTGACTCAGGACTTGCTCCTCTCCTCCCACGTCAATGTCTTCAGCTCAAGATAATTCTTCTCCCTGAGCTGGACAGGGGTTCGGAATGATTTAGAGCCCTTACTGTTTGCCAGGCATTGTTCCAAGGACCGCGTGCACACTGATAGAGGCCGCTTGCCCAATGTAGATCATTCGTATTATTCCCGCTGGATAGGTAGAAAGCAGAAACACCAGGGGGAGAGCCTGTGCAATGTTCCTCAGTTAGGAATTGACGGGGCCCAGCCTGAAGCCGGGGCAGTCACCTCGAGAGACCGACTCCTCCGTGCCGGACACACGGTGGTACGCCTCTTCCCAGGCAAAGCCTCTTCCCAGGGACTGGGGGAGACTCTGGGGGTTCAGCTGAGAACAGCCTCATGTTTGGTGACAGAGAGACTGGGTTTCAGGCCCAGCATCACCCTTGTTAGGGGGTCATGCGGGTCCCTTGAGAAGGACCTAAATGACTCTTCTCATGGCCTTGGCTTTGATCACCGGGCTTTTTTGGGGACAGACCTCGTCCCCGTGCTGCACCTGGGGCACGTCTTAGGTAGGGCCAATCATAGCCCCTGGCCACACTGACTGGTTTAAGGCTGTGTCCCAAACCAAAGCAAAGCTGGGCCAATCAGAGCCCTGCCCGGGTATTTTGTTTCAAATTCAAGTCTGTGAAGAGACATTCTTTCGTCCTCTGCTGTCACGGGGACATGTGGAAGAAAGAAATGGAACTGCTCAGGGCCGTGCTCCCACGGCCATGGGAAAAGCCTGTCGGATGAGGGGGAAGTCATGTGGACAGACAGGAAACACCAGCCAAGGCAGAGAGATCATAGACCAAGGGCAGTTCCTCAGCCTTTTCTTGTCTCTCACGACCTTGAGAGTTTGGGGAGTGCTCTCTAGTTATTTGGTAGAATGTCCCTTGATGAAGAGATGCCTGGTGTTTTCTCATGATTAAGTGGAAGTTCCATGTTTTGGGGAAAAGGTGATGTGCCTTTCTCCGTGCCTTACATCAGGGGTATATTAGTACTACTTTGAAACTCTAGTTGAAAAGCCTAGAGCTCCAATTTATAAGTTATACATGAAAACCCATTGTCACCATCACCATCACCTTCATCATCACCACCATTATCATCACCATCATCTTCATCACCGTTATCATCTTCATCATCTTCATCACCGTTATCATCATCATCATTATCGCCACCATCATCACCTTCATCATCACCACCACCATTATCATCACCATCATCATCATCACCGTTATCATCTTCATCATCTTCATCACCACCATCATCACCATCACCACCATCTTTTGTGATTGCCAACCATGTGCCAGATACTGGGTGAATTACTTCACACTGACTCATTAACTCCCATCGAAATCTCATATGATAGGTTCTAATATTATCCCTATTTACCAAATGAGAAACCAAGGGTCAGGGAGACTAAGAAACTCGTCTAAGGTCCCACCGGAAGTAAGTGATTAAGTTAGAACTTGAATCTAAGTCTTAGTGATGGCATATCCCATATTATATTCACCCTTTCTTGAATCTGACGTTGCCCTCTGTCTGCCCAGTGTTCAATGCTGAAATGCATCTACCTTTCCAAATTCCCTTGAAGATAGCATAGGCTATGTGATACCCTGGGGACAATAGGAAATAAACTGATGGGTTCTGGAAATGTTTTGCTTTCCTGATATAGTCTATGCCCCTTCCTGCTGCAGTCTTGTTCCCACTTGGAATGTAGAACTGTGGTTGGAGGCGTGACAGCCATTTTGCAGCCAAAAGGCCATAGACATGAGCAAGAAAGTCATTCTACTTCTGAGTATTTACCTGAACAAAACAAAAACACAAATTCAAAAAAAGATATGCACCCCTAAGTTTATGGCAGCATTATTTACAGGAGCCAAGATATGGAAGCAGCTCAAATGTCCATCAAGACACTAAAGGAGTGTGGCTAAGGGAGATGTGGTGTGGTGTGTGTGACACATGCACACACACACACACTGGAATATTACTCAGCTATAATAAGAATGAAATCTTGTCATTCACAACAACATGGATGGACCTAGAAGGTATTATGTTAAGTGAAATAAGTCACACAAAGAAAGACAAATACATATATGTGGAATCAAAAAAAACAACAACACCCAAACGATTAAAGAAACCAACAGCAACAACAACAAAAAAGAAGACTCATAAATGCAGAGAACAAACTAGGGTTGCCAGAGGGGAGGAAGACAGAGGGATGCAGAATAGGTGAAGGGCATTCAGAGGTACAAATTAATATAACATTATATGCCAACTACGGGTTAATTTTAAAAAATTCTAAAAATGGCTCCCCGGTGATGATGCAGAGAGCCCGCAACATCTCTGGGTCCTTGACGCGTGTCACAAATAGGACACTGTCCGCGTTTATGCTTACTTTGCTGTTGTCTGACACCTGTGGTTTTCTGCCATGCGTGGTCCTAATTGACCCCCAAGCACAAACACAGCTTCCTCTGCTCAACGTCTGATATTTTCTAAACTGTTTTTTAAAATTTCAGGTTTTATTTGGGGGTCACAGGCTCACCTGGCCGTGGAGAGCCAGAAACATAAATAAACGAGTCACGTGTGACCTAGAGAGCTCCCCCCAGCCCCCGGTGGATGCGCAACTGTCAGGTCGCCCCCGTTTCCTTGTGAAACAGGGGATCAGTGCTGCCAGACGGTTCATTTTCTAGGAGAAGCTAGAAGTCCTATTTTTCCACGCAAAATTTAATTTGCAAATTTGATTGCATTGCAATTCCAGATTGTGAAATCTTGGCCCGGATTCGAAAACTTTCAGGCCAAACACGGTGTGCGCAGGACCCAAGGACCTCCAATTTGCAACCTCTGACTCAGAACAAAAAGCTCACTTTGTGACATCTGTTAACCTGAGGGATAGGAGACCAAGGGGATGCTGCGAGAAAGCAGGCTGGAACTTTCTCAGTCTCTGAATCGGCAATAAAAACGGACAGCGCAAACAAGTTGACTAGTGGTATCTTCTCCCATTGCCATCGTTCTTCAACAAGGAGGCTGCAAAGCATGAAATATGGTGACAAGGCAGCCCATTCTTCCAGCCTCTGCCGGGTCCCTGATGGTAGCCCCACACCAGTGACCCCGTCTTCGTTCCGAGGACAAAGGGCAGCGTGCAGACTCAGCCTCGGCACGCCCACACCCAGGGCCGGAGGCAGCTTTCCTGACAGACGATTTTAGTAAGAGCACGCTGAAATCCTCCCCTGGTGCAAACTTTGATTTTTATTTATTTATTTATTGCAATATTATTTAAAGCCTGCAGGGAGGAAGAAAGACGAGTCCCAGTTTATAGTTAGGAAAATAGAGAGGGGGAAAAAAAAAAATCAATTCTCCAAGGTCCTGCAGGAGGAAGCACGATGTTGCCTGGAGCCATTGATGGGCTGTCTGGGTCTCGGATCTCTTTTCTTTCCAGTTGAGTTTCTGGCTCCAAAAAAGGTATGCGTGTGCAGGCGTGCGTGCACGCGCGTGTGTGCGTGTGCCCACGTGGGCACACGCTGGGGGCTGTGAATGGTTTTCAGAAGCTATCACATGCAATGCCGGTTTTGAGAATATTCAGCCACCAACGCAGCATGGTGAGAATGGCCATCTAGTCAGACCCCAGCCGGAGACCAGTCCCGTCAGCGCCGTCCTTCTGAATATCACCCGCTCCGGGCAGACGGAGGGAAAGGAAGCCTATTTATCTGACCCGTTGCCCTGGCCACCAGTACTTAACAAATAAAAACACATTCCCGATCTTGTCTCTACTGTTGAATCATGGCCGGGCCAGATAAACAGCTGATGGCTGTTGGCTTTAGGCACCTGTCGCAGTAATACATTTTAAAGTTGGGGAGAGAAACTTGCATTTTCAAACTTGCTGTGAACTTCCCCCTGCTCTTTTGTCGATCAGGGTACTACTCACAGGACGCATACCCCTGGATGGTTCGGTAATGATCTATGACCGTGTGGTCACCACCACACCGAGACACAGGATGGCCTCTCACCCTACGGGCACTCATCTTTGTATTTGACTTCCTTTCCCCACCATGGACCACAGGCGATGACTCATTTGCTTTCCGCCATTATAATTCTTTTTTCTTGGAATTTCATAAAAGGGGAATCTCCTGTAATTTTTTTTCATGCTTGAAAAAAAATTTCATGCTTGCTCCTTTCCGATATGCAATGCTTCTGAGATGTATCCGTATCATTGAACGTATCAATGGCTCGCTTGCCTCGATGGCTCAGAAGCGTTCCCCGGCACACGGATGTCACAACTGGCTTATCCATTCACCATTTATTGGACATCTGGGCTGCTTCTGGGTTTTTGGCTTTTATGAATAATATCACCAACTCTGAATGTGGGCGTGATTTTTAGCACTGCACATCCCACGGATGACCTCACAAATCTTAGTTTGAAATACATAAAAGTGGAGAAATGGAAATAACCTTGCTTCAGTGGGCTGGTCACCAGTGATGCTAGAACTTACTAGAACAGCCACAGGAAAGGTGATGCCCTCGGGTTTATGACCCGTCCCAGGGTCCTTGGCTGACGTGATTAGGTGGGAAATCATTCATTCATCCAACAAATGTTTTTCCAGCCCTTTTTATGTCAATGCCCCCCCCCACTTCCAGAACTTGGAGACATGATTGTGAATTCGAGTCTTTGTTCTTTTGGACGTTACAATTTAAATGGGAGGTGGGACTGCAGGTACTAATGTGAGAGAAATAAATGAACAGGATTATTGTCGGTGATTGTCTAATCACCGACAATAATGGAGGAATTAAAATGGTGTGCAAGGGTAAGCACTTCTTTGGGTGAAGTGAGGAAGGGAGGGCTTCCGGGGGCCGCCAGCAGGACAAAGAGGCAGTGGCTTGGTAAATTCAATTGACAACTGTCTTTAGACATAATTGAAACAATCCACCATTGCCTAGAACAGAGGTTGAAAAATAAAGGCTTATATTGGTCTGCAGTCTACGGACCCTCAAAACAGGTACAATTTTCCTGGAAAAGACAAGGTTGTTTAAAATAATGATTAGCCAGAAGCAATAAACTGGACATGTTCTCCTAAGTGGACAAAATGTAACTATAAATTAACAGCTCTTGTGCAGTTGGTCTCGCGTTGGTGGACTGCGTTGGAAGGTACGCCCGAATTTCCCGGCCCTATCCTCAATATACTGTCACCTGCTCCTCCGTCTTCAGCCGCGGCTGACGGCAACCCTGAGGGTCTGTGTTGATGAGAAACACTGTGCCCTCCCCGAAGAAATGATCCGGTGAACCAGGGGTCACGTGCCCATGGGATTAGCTCGGATTTATAGTCAGGGGAGCCCATGGACTGATTACAGCGCTGCTCACTGTGTGTCTTGTCAAGGACATTTGTGAGATCTCATAGATGAGGCTTTGATTTCAACGGAATGTTTGGAAATGTACGGTTAAGTGTGTCATCAATATTTAAATTTAATTGAAACGAACACGTAACATTTGTTAAGTTCAAATTTTTAAGCTTATTTCTAGCGGGGGAGCCTCTGACCATTTAGCGAAAAGTTCATTGTTCAAAGACGGAGAAACTGGACGGGAGATAGAATGCAGGCTCGTGCTGCTTTCTAACGGCAAACGTGCGATCAGGAAATGGCCTCTGTCCGTGGCTTTCCTCGGCTTCCCTGATGACAAGGACTCTCCGGTGAGCGTGCCTATTTTGGCATAAGACTTTTTCTTTTTTTAAATGTTTTATTTATTTATTTGACAGAGAGGAGAGAGATCACAAGTAGACAGAGAGGCAGGCAGAGAGAGAGGGGGAAGCAGGCTCCCTGCTGAGCAGAGAGCCCGATGTGGGGCTCGATCCCAGGACCCTAAGATCATGACCTGAACTGAAGGCACAGACTTCAACCCGCTGAGCCCCCCAGGTGCCCCAGGCATGATACTTTTTCTGAGCGCACCAGCTCATTGCCAAGACCAAGTGTGATCGGACAGAGTTGGGTCCCATGCCCACCCCTCCCCAGTCATGATCCAAGTGTGAAATCCTGTTCTGCAGTTCTCCAGCCAGAGAGGGTCTGGGTGGCCCCACTCAAGCCACCAGAACAAATGGGGTTATGTCCCTGAGGAAGCTAAACCCAAGGGGGACTGTGAGGAAGAACATCAACCGTATACGTATAGAAATCGCAGAAAAAAGGAGCGACGTCGCAGTTCTGGGTTCTGGGCTCCTGGCAGCAGGGGAAACATGCAGATGAAAAGCCTTTTTACTGAATCCCTCTGCTTTGACATTGTCCTTCCTTTTCTCCTGCAGATCACTACCGTTTGAGAACTCAAAGGACGCCCCTCAGAACAGAAGTGAGCAGGGGACCCGCTGAGGGGCACGGACGCCTCTCCCCCAGGGACGCCCGGGGGAGACTCCCTGCACCCTTCAGGGGATGGTTAATTGGGGCTGTCTTGTGGCAGCTGGGCAGCTGCCTTGATTTATTATTTAACATTTCTCTGCTGGACCTTTATGTACTCTGGTGGTTGATCAGTGCCTTTCTTGGTATCCTCCCCCATTCCTAATAGAGGTTTCCCTGCAGATTTTCGGTTAATGAAGAAGAAAGGTGGAAAGAGAGGAAGAGGAAGGGGCGGGGCGGCAGGGTTGAGCCAGCATCAAAGGCAAGCCTCAAAACACAGGAACAGGCAGATCACAGACGATGGGATCGTGTGCTTATCCCTCTGTGGTGGAGGTTAAGCAAATGGCCCCTTGCAAACCAATCATGTTCCCAACATCCAGACCTTTGTGCAATCCCTTCCCACATCAACTTTGTGCGATCCCTTCCCACATCGACACATCATGTCCAAATGACGATGTTCCAATTTGCTCTGGCTGATATGACATCAGCAGGCACGACACAGAGGCTCGGAAGCTGCTGGAAACCCTGTGCAGCCGAGGGAGAAGCCTCGTGAGGGAGAACCGAGGCAGCGGCTGACCGCCGGACCTGTGAGGGAGGCATCCGGGACCACCCAGCCCTACTGGACCATCCAGACGGTGGTGGCCACTTGCACGATGGCAGCTGAGACCCGCCCAAACTGCAGAGTTTTAAGCCACTCTGCAATAGTTTTTCATGCAGTAATAGGTAACTCGTACACTAGCAATATTCCAAGGCAGTGTGTGTGTGTGTGTGTGTATCAAGTACATATATGAGTTATTTACACATATTTTATACCTTACACATTTATCAGCTGAAACCTAGTATATGTATGTATAAGCCCACATAACTGAAAAAGTTCTAGAACACAGACTTACTTTCCCTGCCTGTGATACATGGTAAATACTTTCTACTCCTTTCTCATTTTGTTCTATTCTTTCTCTTGTTCCCTCTTCTTTTCCCTCCCTAATTCTAGTTAATAATCCACTAAGTTAATTTCACAACTCACTAATACCTTGTTATTCACATTTAGAAAGTCCCTGATCGACAGAATGTATTTTTAACCTGGGTAGGGGCGGGGAGGGAGGGTAGCAGGGATGAGCTTCGAAGGGTAGTTCCTTAAATTTATATAAGAGGATTCTGTGCAAGTGGGCACATGTATTTTCTGGGAGTGGGCCCCAGACTTTTGTCAGACTGGGAAAACCAACAATGATACTGAGTCACCCAGTGCTCTCTGGCTGGATGATGTCATCCGAGGTCACAAGTCACCATGCGGAAAGAGATAACCCCGAGTCTCTATCTCTGAACCTGGGCTTGAACCTTGCAGCCCACGGCCTACTGGACATTTCCATCTGGGTGTCCTTCTTTTTTTTTTTTTTTTAAAGATTTTGTTTATTTAACTGACAGAGAGATAGAGAGCACAAGTAGGCAGAGCGGCAGGCAGCTCAATGTGGGGCTCCATCCCAGGACCCTGGGATCATGACCTGGGTCCATCCAGATGTTCTAAAGGCACCCTGAACTCATTGGTTTCCAAAATTTTTTCAATGTATTTGTTACCCACACCCTCTACTAAATCCCAGCTCCTCCCGCCATCTTCCCCTCCTGAAGACTGGGAAGTCATTCCTAATGCTTCTTCCTCACCTGGATTATGTGGATTCCGTGGATTCTTCTAGATATCCTGCAAATCCTTCCTTCCTGACCAGCCTCTTGGCAACTGTCCTAGTTCCAATCATTATCTATTCCTTATCTAATTCCTGGATGGTCACCAGGCTTCCCTAGTGGTTGGCCCACATGAGTTTGGATCTGTTGGGCCCATTTCTGACCACGGCCACCAGTGTGGTCTTTGAAAATTACAGATGTTAGGACATCGCTCTGCTCTTTGAACATTGATGAATTCCCCCAAACACTGTCCACACTATGAGACAAGTCATAGAAACTCCCTCGCGTGGGCAAATGGCACTTCACAACTGGCCCCAGCTCACCTGTCCAGCTTGGACTTAGGTCACGCCCCCCTCACACTGTAGTCTTCAGCAATATTCCCCTCCACACGCCCTGTCTCAAATCTTTGCACACTTCCCCTGTGGCTTTCTTCTACGGCAAACATCTACACATCCTCCGAACCTCCGCCTCAGTGCTGCCTTTCCTGGGAATAACAGCAACAGGTGGTAGAGATTAGCACGTGCCGAACCCACAACGCTCTGCTGAGGGCTCCACGTGAGTGAGTTCATCTGAGCCGCAAAGAGCCCTACAGGGCAGGCGCTCATAGTGTTCCTAGTTTACAGATGGGGAAACTGAGGCCCAAAGGAACTATGAAATCACAGAGCTAATAAGAGGGCACTGGCAAGACTCAAACCCAAGCAGCCCGGCTTCTGAAGTCACCATTTTGTTGACTGAAAAATACTTTTTATTTGGAAATAATTGTGAACTTACGGAAAAGTTGTCAGAATAATACAGAGAATGCCTGTATGCTCTGGACCCAGATTTATCTGTTAACATTATGCCCATCTGCCATTATTTGTTCTGTGTATCTATATACCTGTCCATCCATCAAGCCATCTATCCACCATCTATGTATTTCATCTACCTGTCTACCTATCCATATCTATCATCTTTGTATATATCTACCTATCTGTATACCTATCTGTCATCTATCCATCATCTATATGTGCATCTATCATCCATGTATGTATCTACCTATCTATCATCTATGTATCTATCATCTATGTATATATCTACCTCTCTATCGTCTATGTATGTATCTACCTGTCTATCGTCTATGTATGTATCTAACTGTCTATCATCTATGTATTTATCTATCATATATGTATCTACCTATCTACGCATCTATCATCTATGTATGTATCTATCATCTATGTATCTATCAATCATCTATGTATGTATCTACCTATTTATGTACCTATCTATTATCTATGTATCCATTATCTTTGCATCTATCTACCCATCTGTCTGTCTCTCTCCCTATCTTTCCTTTCTGAACAATTTGAGAGTAAATCACATGCACCATGGCCATGTACCCTTGGAAACTCAAGCATGTACTTCTCAAGAATAAGAATACTCTCTTAAATAACCTCAGTACAGTTACCAAGTTCAGGAAACTTTTAATTTAAATTTATTTAGTCTTTTGTTCGTATTCCAATTTTGCCAATTGACCCAAGAACATTTTTATAGATTTTCCTCCTTCCAGTCTGAGATTCTGTCTTGGACTGGGTGTTCCATTACGTATCATGTTTTTCTTTAATTTGGAACATTTCCTTGACCTTTTGTTCTATTTCAAAATATTGACGTTTTTGAAGAATATTGCCAATTTTTTAATAGGATGTTCCCTGCTGGGGTCAGTCTCATAGTTTCCTTGTGATTAGAGAGGTCTATGCATCCGCAGCTGGGATATCACAGAGGGGATGTGGTATCCCACTCAGCACATCATATTGTGGGCCCTGGATAGCCACCTGCCCCTCATCAGTGACATTAATTTTGATCCCCTGATCAGGGTAGTGTCCTTTGGGAGACACTTAAGACACGAGTAACCTGTTCCACCAAATACTCTCTTCCTCACCCTAGATTTATTTTTTTAAAGATTTTAGTTATTTGAGAGAGAGAGGGAATGAGAGAGAGCACGAGACGGGGGATGGTCAGAGGGAGACGCAGACTCCCCGCTGAGCAGGGAGCCCAACGTGGGACTCGATCCTGGGACTCCAGGATCGTGATCTGAGCAGAAGGTGGTCGCCTAACCAATTGAGCCACCCTAGATTTAGTATGAATTAAGATTCTTACCTGGACCAATCTAAGTGGATGGTTTCAAAATCATGATCCCCCCCATTTCCAGTACCCTCTACGTGTTTTCTAGTTCACATCTGCACGGATGCCATGATGCCCTTGACTCTCCCAGACACATTTAGGCATCCCTTACCTATATCCCCAAGCTATTATAACAGAAATTACTGATTTGGCAATTCCTTGGTTTAGCTAACTTTTTTCCTACCAAACTTGTGGTTTATTGAGGACAAGCCCCCATCTTTCCACTTTTGTATCCATGGCAGTGGTGAGGAGCTTGTCCTAAAAATATCAGAAATATCTGCTTTCCAACGAGACAGAATCGTTGCCCAGTGTGGTGCACAGACTAATGCCCCCCTCCCCCCCAGTTGACTTCACCCTGACCCTGGGAGCCTGTGAATACACTGCCTCACGTGGTCAAGGGATCTGGTGGGCGTGACTAGGTGAGGGCTGGAGGTGGCCGTATTATCCTGGACATTCTGCATGGGTCTAGGGTCATCTTAAGGGTCCTTCTAAGCAGGAGGCAGGAAGTCAAGGTCAGAGAAAGAGACTGGAAGGTGCTCTGATGCTGCTGGTATTGAAGACGGACGAAGGAGCCAAGAGCCAAGCAGCCAAGCAGCATGAGGGGCTTCTAGAAGCTGTAGAAGGGCAAGGGTGGGATTCTCCTCCAGAGCCTCTTGAAGGAACGCAGCCCTGTCCAAACCTGGATTTTCAGCCCCTAGGACCTGTTTCTGGACTTCTGCCTTCCGGAGCGGTAAGAGAATAAATTTCTGTTTCTAAAGCCTTCATGTTTGTGGTAATTCCTTACGGCGTCAGTAAGACACTGGCACTCCTGGTTTGGTGGGAAACGTTCCCCTCCCCTTCCCTGCTACTGACAAGGTGAGAGAAGGTGTCCCCCTCGTGTGCACAGGGCACCCCTCACCCCCCACCCTCCTCCCTCTGAGGGTTCCTGCACTGCCGACTGCCTTGTGAGGCACTGGGGCCAAGCCTGGGCAGCCACAGCATGGGTTGGCTCCCCTTTTGTCAGAGGGAAATTGTTCTGCACTGTGGGTCTCCCCAGATGACTCAAAAGAGTCATTCAGAGAAACGCTGCCCCTGAAACCATGGGGCTCAAGTGTCTCTGCCCCCAAAACAAAAGCACGGAGATGCTTATCCCAGATTTCCGTGGCAGCTTGGGACTAAGGTAAGGACAAAACAAAACGAGTCGCGCATTGCTGGAGAGAGCAGAGGGTTTGTGCTTCTGTCCTTGCAGACAGCGTATAAGCATCTCCCCGGGCTTTGGAGTCCGTTTAAATTTGCTGCACTTGGAAGGCGAAGCAAAGGATAAAGAGAAGGGGGGAAAAAAAAGGATAAAGAGAAGGGATATGGAGAGGCGGTGAGCAAGTGATTTCACCTTCAGATTCTGCCTCATTCCCTCCAAGAACTGTGCACCAGGGAGGCAGGGTGTGCACGGCAGGGGAGGAAGAAAAACGAAGCAAACTCACACAGGATTCACGGCCACTGCTCCCGCAGCGGGCTACCCATTTCCCCAATTTGTGAGCCGGGATGCTCATTTGTCTTTCTCTTTTTTTCCTCTCGGGGGAAGAGCCCCACCTTTCTTATCGGAAACCTAACGTATGCCCCGAGAGGAGGGGAGTAATGTCTGAGCTACTGGTGTCATTTTCCCGCAGACCTAACACAGGGGTGGCAGCAGACGGGGGGGGGGGGGGGGGGGGCGAGGACCGCCCCCCTCCCAAGCAGCGCCGTGCTGCCCCTAGGACAGCTGGAGCCCAGAGTAAGTGCCCAGGGCGTGGGCCGCGTGGGTCCCACTCGCGGCGGTGCAGTGGGATGGACGCGTGGCCTCGCGATCTCCGTGCACACACATGCCGCGATCACTGATATTTACAATCTCATCTCCTCCCCGTCACCACCCTGGGAGGCGGGCGGCCTCAGTGCCTTTGCGGAGATGGAGATGTCTGGGCTTATAGGTGTGAGCGTCATTCGCTGGGCGACAGGGTGCAGGGGGGGTGGGTGGAGGTGGAGAGCAGAGGCGCTGAGGCGGCCCCGGGCTCCCGACGCTGGAAGGGATGCCCGGGCCCCATCATGGAAGAGAAGGAACGTACTGGAGCGATCCCTTCTCCCACAGCTGCCCAGGGTCGTGACTGTGCACAGATCTGGCGGCCGAGGCCGGTTTGGGGGTGTGCTCGCTCCAGGGGACAGCGTGCCCTGCCATTCTCGTGTCTCCCGGGGGGAAGGAGGGCAGGCACACGGCCAGTCTCCCCTGGGCACCGGGCAGGAGGCCGCTGACTTGCTCGGCTGGTAAGTTGAACAGGAGGAACCGAGCTGCCCAGGGGGCTCTGCTGGGGTGCAAAGGGCATGTCCCCACTGCTTCTGACCTAGGACCGGGGCCACGCGGCCAGGTTTGGCCAACAGGTCGTGAGCGCGAGTCACGGCTGCCGGGTGTGCGAGCCCTCCTGGACCCCAACATCCCCACCCTGAGTCGTCCTCGGAGACCACAAGGACGCTGAATGTTGTAAAGGCAAGAAGGGGGACGGCAGGGCTTAGTTTCCATCGAGGCACAGCACGGCCTACCCCGACCAGCGCATCTAACGCCCCGCGCCCACCAGCTTCACAAAGCACGATAAAGCTGGAACTTTGATTTCTGCCTCTCTGCTGCCGACTCTCATGTTTCAGTGGGTTCTAAATTCGCCCTGGAGAGGAAGACAGGAGAATTTTTTTTCGCTTTTGCCTCCTTCTCCTCAATGCCCCGCCTGCACACCACATGCTCTCTCGCAGGCCACTTTCCCCGTAGAGCTCTGCGGCTCTGGGAAGGCGTACGACTAAAGAGGTGTTTCAGAGCACATCTATGGCAGCATCTCTTTGAGGCTGGACGGCCTCCGTCTGGAATGTGCTGGGCGGGGAGGAAGCGTTCCTCTGGCTTCCAGGGACTACAGGGCGGGGCACGGAGGGCAGCGGCGGGTCAGCAGGAACACTTGGGGTGAATGCTCGCCGAGCCATCAAGTCTGCCACGGACTGGGCACACGGCATTAGAAATTATTTTTATTAGTAGTATTTTCAATAAAATCTTTAGCTATTATTGCTATCTTACAATTTATTATTTGTGCATTGTTTCAATCCGTGCATAGGTCCCCATTTTGCAAAAGAGGAAACTGAGACTGATGCCCGAGCCTGGGCTCCTAGTCACTGAGCTACACCGGCGAGACCCCCAGGCACTGAGCACTGGAGGGACTAGCTTTGGGACAAGTCTTTGTTTCTTCTGTGCACGGTCCTAGCTCCTTCCCCTATGTCCCAGCTCCCACTGCCCTAGGACAGGCGGCCCGCAGCCCTAGACGGAGATGACCCAGAGGCAGGGTCTGGCTTCTGCGATCTCCCTGGGCACCCCCCTGTGTGGGGGTCTCCCCTCTCTGGGAGCGCCGGCCTCGGGGTCCTGTCCCCTGGCTGGTGGTGGCCAGGCTGCTGCACTCCCTGCCCCGAGGTGCTGCGGGTTGGTGGCTGTCCCTCGCAGAGCACTCAGGACCAGAGTCCCAGAGAGGCTTCCCGGGACACGGGCACAGCTCTCCTCGGGGGTCCCGGGCGCTCGCCTCCTCTCTCAGCTCTGCAGACTGCCCGCTGAGCAGCTGCCGCTGTCTCTAAGAGCCCGTATCCCAAGTCAGGGAAAAGGCCGTGCTCCTGACCCTCGAGCCACGTCCACAGCGATGCCGGGGGCGGGGTTAGCAACGCGGCAGTTTGGGGTCTCTCGAGAGGTGACCGAGGCAGGGTTGTACGTCCGCTGTGTCCTCAAGGCTGTGGGAAGGAAGCCAGGGGCACATCATCTAGCCGCTGGGTTTCCAAGGGGTGTGACTGTCTTTGGGGAGGCAATCACCAAGGAGCGTAACCAAGTGGGAAGGGAAATGAGCTAGGGAGTCGTGAGGGGCTGGGCGCCCGCCCCGAGACATCTCCAACACCAGCAGCCCCGTGTTGCTCCTCCCGCCCCCCCGCAACCCGCGCAAACCCCATCACGACGCACCCACGCCCCGGGTGCGACCCTGCTGCTGAACACCAGTACGGTCACGACCGCCGGGGTCTAGAACATTTCTGCACTAACTGGCACATGGGCACAGCTCTCCAGCCCCCCAAGGGCCCCACCCACTCCGGGGCTGCCCCAACCCTTCCCGTGACCCGCCGGCCATGCCCAGCTCGCAAGCCCTGAAGAGAAGGAGGGACCCCGCGTCCGCTGCCCAGCTCCGCCCTGGATTTCCTGGGTCTCGGGCCCCTCTGTTGAATGCTCTGCATCCCCTGTCCAACTCCATGCACCATCGATATTGCTAGCCATTTAACAAGAGCCTTTATAAACTTCAGCTTCAAGGAGGCAGAGAATCATAAGATATCTGAACGGACATGCTGGCGATTTATAAACGTGTAGTGTGTGAAAGGATCCCCCATCTTGTTAATTAACACATCTATCACCGCGCATATTTATATCTTCTGGGGGCAGGAACGTTCAAGTTCTGCTCCCAGCCAATTTCAAGTTTCCCACACGGTGTTATCAGCAGCGTGGTCCTCAGACCTCCTTCGTCTTTTGGACCTTCTGAATCAACGTGCTTGGGAATCAGTTCACTTTAAAGCAAACGACCAACACACCGGAGGCTTCCACAGGCTGGGGGCTCCCACGGGCTCCCACGCTCCCTGAGGTCCCGCAGGCTCCCCAGTGCTGCGGTAGGATGTCAGAAGAGAGCGGTTGTCCACGTTGCCGACAACCTAACCGTGCGTTAGCCAGTGTTTAACAGCACAGAGCCCGAACTCGCTCACCTTCAGTCTGCCTTTTAACCAGCGCCAGGGAGGGAGGCCAGGGCCAACTGGGTTTGAGATCTCACCACTGCTCAGGGCCCCCTGCTCAGCAAGGCAGGGGCCTGGAAGGTGCTGGAAGTTCACCCCGGGGTCCTGTGGGAAGGCACTGCAGTGATGAGCCTGTCCGCCTGGGCCGACAGCCATTGTGAGTTCTCCAACCACTCCTGCATGTGCGTGCTCCCTCTGGGAGGTGTAGGAGCTCTCCCAGAGAGACAGGGTTCTGGGGCGTCCCAGGGTGATCAGGGATCCTGACGCAGGTTCCCGTGGCTCTTCGGCGATTCTGAAATTATTTCCTGGCGTCTGATGCCTCCCTCCTATTTGCTCCCCTTTCTCTGCTCCATATCAAGACCGTTGCACACTTCCAGGTGGGCTTAGTCGCGCGGTGGCACAGGGGGCAGGTGGGGTAGAGGAGGGGTGATGCAGGGGGGCATCTGTCTCTGGGACGTGTTTCCGCAGGGGCTGTTTCCCAGGTTCCTGTCCCCATTCCAGCTCCTGCCGGGCACGTCCAGCCAGGTGTCCTAGACTCTGGCAAAGGCAGCCCTTCTGCTCATCCCCAGATCGCGAGGTGGTCCTTGCTGCCCGCCGTGCCCAACACCGAAGAAATCAGGAGGTGTCTGAGCATCCCATGATTTCCCCTTTGCTCTTCCAGCTCTACGACACTAATCCCACATACTAAGGTCCCCGTAGGGAGCTCCTCCCTGTGCTTTCCAGTATCCCAACCGGACTTTGCTTAATGCACCTACTGGGCATCCAGCCCTGGACCAGGCACCTGGAGGCAAGCAGGAGCGGGATGCGGTAACACAGGGCAGGTGCAAGCCGGAGGTACGTGCACTGTGTGTCCGGGAGAGCTTGCCACACGCAGACCCTAAGTGTGCGGCTGCCCGGGGCGCGCAGAGTCCGAATATGGTAAGATCAGAGGTTCCTGCCTAAACAAATGGAAATCAATGCTCCGCAGCTTTTGCTGTTTCCCCTGCGAGACTGGATCTCGGTGCCGGAGCCACAGGGAAATGTCACAGCACCTGAGACTCCACCGTGAAAAATGGAAGAGGAGCTGTACATACTAATTACTTCTACATCTGGCTTTTCCTGCTTCTCGCGACGATTCTCAAGGGCTGATTTTAGAAGGGCTTTCGTACTTTGAAAGAAATACAATCAATATTCCACCTGAAAAGGAAATACATGCTTTTGGGGGTGTAAGAATCAGAGGGAACGTATCTTTTCAAAGAACCCCAGACTCCGCTGGTTGGGGTCACCCCCATAGGAAGACGAGGAGATCCTGGGGCCCCTCGTTTGAGTTGGGGGTCGGTGACGAAGGCGGAAGCATCAGGGGCAGGTTATGAGAATGACTTTGGGGGACTGGTGGTCCTCCGCCTTCTCCTGTGTGCTCGGGGCCAGCATGTAGCACAGAGGGTACATCCCACCGTCGCCCCCTGCAACGCTAACAGGTGGGACGCGACATCACAGCGGACGTGTGGCCTCGGATCCTTTACGGAGTTTCTGGTTAGTCCTCCATTGTCAAAATTTGCTTTGAAAATCGCCCCTAATCTTATGTTTAAGGTTCAAGACTCATATAATGTTTAGACGCCTCCCCTTGGGGAACTGACGGTCCACAGCCCACGTCTTGGGATGCTCCAGGGATGCGGTGAGGGGCATCACAGGACACACTAGCAGGGACCAGCATCCCGGGGGCACTCGAATGGGAGCGCCGCCCACCTCCACGCTCCACGCCCGCGCTTAGAAACCGCGGGAAATACACGTTCGTGTCCCAAGTTCTGCAGTGTCTCTGAGCGAGCCAGGATGAGAGGGCTCTGCACTACTCACAGATTCAACAAATACGGAAGCTTCGGCCCCTGCCGAGATCCGACATTTACAGGGTCGTGCAAAAGACTGGCTCCGCGCCTGGGTGTTGCTCCCTCCACACCTGGCCTCCTCGGTTCATTTAACGCCCAGCAGGGTGAAAGTCACAAACGGATAAATGAAACATAATATTTATAAAAATGTAATGGTGATGACCCTTATTAGTAGGAAGGATCACATTGTCCATCACAGGACCCGGTGACACGTGTGTCTGACTCCGTGACAGATGGCTAGTGCCATCAGCCATTTTTTAAAGATTTATTTATTTATGAGAAAGGGGGGGAGAGAGAGTGAGAGAGAGAATGAGTGAAGGGGGCAGAGGGAGAGGAAGAGAGAGAAACTCAAGCAGGCTCCCCGCTGACCTCGGAGCCCAAGGTGGGGCTCAATCCTAGGACCCTGAGATCACGACCTGAGCCAAAACCAAGAGTCAGACCTAGTCCGTTGGTTCCAACAGGATGTGTGAAATGACCTCAGACCCGGATTATCTGGTGTGGCTTCTTGCCGTCAGCTGCATCCCGAAAGTCACATGATTACTGGCTGCACACCCCACCGAAAGGACCCTTTCCCAAGGTGTCTCCGATGGCATTTCCACTTCTCTGCCCTTACAGAGGGGAGATCGGGACCGCGCCGTGATGGACAGGTGAGGAAGCCATCTACCGCCACTCCCTCCCTCACGCCCACCATACATACCGAGAGCAGTTTCCGTACGAAACACGCATACCAACGATTCCTTACAAGGTGAAATATTTGCGGGAATACAGATACAAGTAATTGCTTTTGCGCAAAGAATGCCGCGGATAAAGGAACCCGCCGACGCTGCGCGCACACTCCACGACCCAAACTGGCAGGCAATTTGCACCTGACTTTACAAGCTTCTCAGAGCTGGTGTGATTTGTACTCAATTTATGCTACAAGGAGCCCATGCATCTTTGATGGTGATTAGAGTTTTGTTTCCTTTACCTTTAACTAGAAGGCTGGCTTGGTATAAAAGCATTCCGGTGCTCCTGTTGTAAGAGGTTTTATTAGAGAGCTGCTTCTTTTGAAGGGCTGGAAAAGTCCCATGTCGGTTTAATAAAACCCAATTTTCAGGGCATCATCAGCATCCTTCGGCCTCACCCTTCCCTTGGTCGTTAACAGAGCATTGCTATTTCCAGATTCCCTCGTCTCAGTGAGCTTGGATTTACGCTCACGATCTGGCCACTCTGTGTGTTAATAGCGACATTCTAGATGTAACACGACTATCAACGATCTTCATCACCACGTCTCACCCCTGGTGGAGCTGGGTTGAGCCATCGATCTGCTTGTATGAATTCCGAATATGATGCTAACCGGACAGAAACAATGCGCCCCCAGCTTCACAAGTGCAAGGGAGACACATGCGTTCTACAAAAACACGTCGGCGGATATTAATGATACCCCGATAACAGAGTGCTCGCTGAAAATACAATCCCAGACCATCTGGTCTTTGCAAGGCCTACATACTTTAAAATTGTAGTGATTATTAAGAACATAAGGTGGTTTTCTTAATAATCGCAATTAATCGTATATTTAAATTTATGACGTAGACAATCTCATTGCTTTTTGCTCTGCAGTCGTGAAACCACTTGCCAGACTATTGTGCATCGTCTGTTAGAGAGTGGGGGGTCTAGGCGGGGCGGGGGAGAGGTGTTTATGGACACTGCTTGGTTTGGCTGGAGAAATGCAACGGGACGGGTGCGTGAGGGCAGGATGGGGCTGGAGAGGAAGTAAGTCACGGGTCCCAGAGCTCCTGGGGACGGGGGAGGGGCAGGTGGGCGTCTGTTTTGGAAACCGTCGGGTGTCTGGGGACCTGCATCAGGGAGGACGGCCACTGGACTGTCTGGCCGGATGGGGCCCGGGCTCAGCGCTGTTGCCGGCATGATGGGGTCGACCCACCTTCTAGAGGCTTCTAGAGGCTGAGCCCCGGTGACTCCCATGAGGTGGGGGACCCAGGGGGCCTCACTGGGAGCCCCCCGCAACTCTGTTGCAGCTGGATGTCCACCTGGGCTCCCAGTCCCACTGGAGAGGCTGCAGGCCCGGGGACCCACGTGGCACAGTGGGGTGCTGGCGGGGGTAGGGCCGTGCTTGGTGCAGCTGCTCACCCTTCTCAGACTGGCCTCCACCCTCGCGGATTTTCAGTAGTGCCTCATCGTGGGTCGTTGCTAGTGGGACCTCCTGTGCAGCATCATTCTGACAACATGTCTTCGGGGGCCGGCAGCTCGCAGCGGAGAGGGGCTGCTTCCCAGTCCACCGCCGGGACGCAGATGCACGTGCCCGGTACCCAGAGCCTGGACAGCCGAGGCTCCTCCGCGTCCCTCGGCAGATGGCACTGGGGACAGAACCAAAGCCCGTGGGGGCTGCAGCCAAGTCCGGGGCAGGGTGCTCCCTCTGGGTCATCGCTGGGACCAGGGTGGCGAGCCTGGGTGTAGGTCTGCCTTCCAACGGCTCTTCCCAGTCCTGCCCAACCACGCACCTGGATTCCATGGCTCCCACAGAGGCGTGTTTCTCGGGGAGGCGGCCAAACTACTGTAGGGGGCGCCCACTGAGGTGGATCCTTTTTGCCCAATCTCGCTGAGTCTTCTGATTGAGCAGGAATTCACTGCTGCCGTTAGCACCCCGGTCGCTTTGGGGGAACGCTGGCCCCCCCCAAGTCCTCGTGTCTCACGCCTGCTGGGGCTGGACCTGGCCCCCCAGGTGGGCAGGACTCAGGCCAGACCCCTGGATTGTCACATGCCCTTGCTTGGGGATTCCCTTGGTGACAGGCATGTGACTGGGGCTCTGACTGGGGTCCTGCGGAGAGGCGCTCTCTTCTTCCTCTGTCTTGGGGCGCGAGCGAGAAGCCTGGAGCCGCGGAGAGCAATGTCGTCACTATGAAGGAAGAGCCTCTCGAGAAAGATGCCAACATGGCGGAGGACGAATGGACAGAGACCGGGTCCTGACGACCAACCTGTACCCCAGCTGTTACCTGTGGACGCTTAGGGACGTAAACCAGTAATCCCCTCGCTTCCCTTCTTCGGGGTGGGACCAAGTCACTGTGATGAAGGCCCTAAGTCACCTGCAGCCAAGACTTTGGACAGACACGCTCTCTCAGTGGGTTCTGCTCAGACCCTGCTATGTAGGTGACAACCGTGTGTCATGTGACCGTGTCGGGACACTGTCAACGACTAATACAGTAAGTTCCTTGAGCATCTCTTGATCCCTGTTGTGTACGTGCTGCTTCAGTCCCTGAATCCACGGGAAGCATGTTTCCAGGAGTAAGGGGAGCAGAGACCTGGCCCGGCTCTGGGTCGGGAGTCCGGAAGCGGAGCGGGCACACCTCTGATCCCGTCGCGTTTATTCCGAATACGCTGGAAAAATCACCTTTACTCCTAATGCTTACACTCATCCCCGAGCTCAAACACAAATCTGAGCAGGGGTATTTGACTGAACACCTGGGACTTTTAGAATGGGCTTCCCAACATCAAAATCCAGAACTTTCTGGTGAGCTAAGCTTTCTGAAGACATTTAGCCTCATAAGGGACTTATCTCAAGGAACTATCTCAGACGGCTGGGGACATTTCCAATAAATTCCTTGTATGTTAACAAAGTAAAGCAAGTATATAATACCTCATTTCGAACCCGATCATTCCCGTGTTTCCAGTAATGTAGGAACCTCTTACACAACTATTAACGAGTAAGAAATAAGATCACAACCCCACTTTCCTTTCAACTTCTAGAAAGCATCGCCTCCCAGAGCTTGCTAGAAATCATGCACAACTCTTAAGTCCTCCTTGTATTTATATGATCCTGTTGGACAATGACACGTTTTTTCCCCCGAGTTTCTGACATTTTCGGTGACTTCCGTCCAGTCCCCAGCAATGCCAAGATCCCTAAGAGGGAGCAGAAGCTTTCAGCAGATTCTGAGAAGGACTTTCGCCCTTTCCTTCACCTGCTCAAACTGCCTCCCGCTTTGCTGGTGTGTCCTAAATGCCTGCATCAGAAATTGCTCTTTGCCTCTCTGCAGCGAGGGCCGATTCTCACCGGGTGGGCGCACAGCACAAGCTAGCTGGCCTCCGATCCCGCTGGGAGGTACCCGGGCCCCTCGGGGCCGTGCCCGGCTCTGAGCACCAGATGTCCTGCTAGGAAAGGCCAGCGGTGCTCCCTGTCTCTGCACTCCTCCCTCTCCTGGGGCACAGGGACTGGAACCTGTCCTCCCTTCTCGATCAATAGTTGGAATAGACAGGAAGCCCCCGAAATGCCCATTAATAAAAGACTAAGTAAATCATGATACGTGCTTCCACAGAATGCTCTGGAAAGGAACGAGGCAGGTCTCTGTATACGATAAGCTGTAGGATCTCCATGTTCAGCGGAAATGCCAGGCACACAACAGCAGACATGGTGTGCGACGTTCTGTGCATCACCAAGGGGGGGGGGTAGGCAGACGTCTCAAAGGTCCCTGGGGCTTGAACTTGGACGCTAATTATGGGAGCAGATGAGCTGGGCACTGATGTACAGGAGTGCCCGACGTCATGTCATTAAAGTTTGGGCGTGGGTTCTACAACCAGACTGCCTGGGTTCTCATCCTGTCTCCTCCACGTGTTAGGAGTCACTGCGCCGAGTGGTTCAACCTCGCCGTGCCTCAGTATGTTCGTCTATGTAATGGGGATAGTATCTTCTCTTCGCTGCCTGCCCCCTTCTCCTTCCAAGGATGAAGGCAGAGAGGTGGCCAGGCTGCAGCGAGGAAAAGACAGCGTTTCTGGAAAGGACGGGACGATCGTGACCAGAAGGGGGTCAGGAATGCCCACGTGGGTGAAACCCAGCTGTTCTCAGGCTGGGGCTTCAGGGAGTCTCCACCCCGGGGGCAAAGGCCCCTCCTGGCCCCGAGGAGCGGACTACACGGTGAGCGGCACGCGCTCCGTCTGCTCCCTGTCCCCGTCTGTGTCACCCCTGTATGAACAGTGCCAGACGCACCGCCCCTCCTCCAGAATGCTGCCGAGCGAAGGCACCAGACGTCGGCTGACGGTGTGGGCGTGAGAGGGGCTCGAGGGACAGACCGCACTGGTAGGATGGACGTAGAGGCCCCGCCCTCCCTGCCAGCCCTTCCTTCCAAATGCTGGCCTCCACCCTCCCCCTCGCTCCTTCTTTTCTCATGGCCCGGATTACATCCTCTCCTTCCAGAAGGCACCGGTTGTTACCATAGACACTGCCTTGGACGGAGGGGGCAGCGGCTTGCTTCCTGTCCTCCAACAGCGGCTCAAGCGGGTTTCTGAAGGTATCAAGAGGTTCCCGTCTTCCCTGAGATGGCTTTCGTCTCCCTCTGATCCCTCCATGAGACAGAGATGGGGCTGGAGAGCCACTGAAGTTATCTTCCAAACCAGGCCAGCCTCTCCTGTGGCCCCTTGAGGACGGCCCAGTTTGCCGCGGGAGAATCTCCTCGTTCTGAATGCGAGGTTGGCAAGCGTCTCTTGTCCCGAGGAGGCGCGCTGCTAGAAACTTCTGCGGCCCTCTAACGAACGCGGGGCCGCTCACGAAACCCCTTTGCTGCTAGGATGCGGTGAGGTCTTAAAAACCGCTTGAGTGCTGGGGGATCCAAAGTGGGGGCTTCATCAGGAGGACACACGAGGCTGCGTTGGTGACGCAGGCTTACACGAGGGCCCGGCGGCTTGGTCGCCGAGCATGTGGTACCCCGTCTGACGGGTTTTGGAGAACAGTGAAGAGAGTTATGGCCTGAATTGTGTCCCTTTACTTGTAGGTCAAAGCTCTAACCCCCCAGAGGGGCTGTGTTTGGAGAGAGGGCCCTCAGGGAGATGGGTAAGGTTGAGCGAGGTCATAGGGTGGCCACTCCCATAGGACTGGGTCCTTACAAGAGGAGACACCAGAGCCCTCTCTCCATCCCCCTGCACACCCAGAGAGAGGCCACGTGTGGGCTGAGCCAGAAGGTGGCCTCCCACAATCCAGGAAGAAAGGTCTCGCCACGAACCAACGGTGATGGCACCTTGATCTCAGAGGTCCAGCCTCCGGAACCGGGAGAAAGCCGACTTCCACTGGGTGAGCCACCCAGCCTGTGATTGCTGTCATGGCGGCCGAGGGTGCTAACGCAGCGACCATGGGACAGCCAAGTGAGCGTGAACACTGGCACCCACGACGTGTCCTCGCCCTCCTGCAGGTCTCAGACCTGGGCCACCGCCGACCATCCACCAGCTGCCAGACGGCGCAGACCCCGCCCTCCAGGAGATGCCCCACGGCTGCCGCACAGCGCCCTCTGTGGGCGGCATCAGAACCCTCCCTCCCCTCCCCTCCCCCAGAATTCTGAGAGGGTGGCTGTTGAAAGGAGGTTCTTTCAGGACATGTCTCCAAAGGCAAAGGAAACAAAAGCGAAAATGAACTTTTGGGAGTTCATCAAGATAAAAAGCTTCTGCACAGCAAAGGAAACAGTCCACAAAACAAACAGGCAACCCACAGAATGGGAGAAGACATTCGCAAATGACACTACACACAGAGGCCTGATATCTAAGATCTATAAAGAACTCCTCAAACTCAACACTCACAAAACAGATAATAACATCACAAAATGGGCAGAAGACGTGAACA
>CM052808.1:1748914-1867314 GCA_028533885.1 Nasua narica | reverse complement strand
GTTTTGGAGGGGAGGGGGTGGGGGGGTGAGCCTGGTGGTGGGTATCGAGAAGGGCACGTATTGCATGGAGCACTGGGTGTGGTGCATGAACAATCAATCTTGTAACACTGAAAAATTAAAATAAACATATTTGGGGAGAAAAAAAAAGAAAAGAAAAGAAAGGAGGTTCCTACAGTCCTGATAATAAGGGTGTGTTCTTAACAAGTTAGTCTGCGGAAGTAATTGGATTTGCGTCTGGAATCCATGAGGCTTCACTGGGCAACAATGTTAAAGCAGAAAAGCAGCTTTTGTTTCAAATCGCATTTTAATTTCCTCCGCCTACATTCAAGCAACAGCTACTGTGAATTAAATGAGCTCTCGGATTGCACTGGGATTTTTTTCCACCTCTCTCTGCCTCTGCAGACACATGGTCTGCCCTTCCCTGCCCCCGGCCTCTCCCAGAAAGCCCACTTTTCTGGACTACACCACCAGATCGCCTTTTCCCACCCGATCCCGGCAGTGGCAAGAAATCAGAGCAGGAGGAGAGAAGGGCTGGGGTATTTGCTCCCCACACCCCCTCCCTGCTGGACTGCTGGACCTGGTACAGCAGGTGTCTCCACCTATGCTTGGAGCTTCTCTGGGAGCATGGCTCTCTCCGGGGTCCAGAGCTGGCCCTCTCCGCTTCCCCTGCAGGTTCACGGGAGCCAATGATTTCCCCCATTCCTGTTCCAGGGCCTTCCCTCACTCCTCTCCAGTCACCTCTGCAGGTCAGCACCGGCCCGAGGGATAAGGGGTCTTCGACTTTGCCCCAGCTCCACCTTCTTTACTCCCCTCCCTGCACTCCAGAGGGCACGTTTCTGCTCAGGAAAGAAACATCTAGGTATGCCAGCTGGAGGGAGGCTGGCACCCAACGACGGTCTGTTCTCAATCCATCGTGTGGAGTCCTGCGCCCTCCCAGACGGGACTCGAACACTGTGACCTCCAGCAACTCGGCAAGCTCCCCTGTGAGCAGCCTGATTTCTGTGCACGGTCCCTGCCAACTACCCACAACACAGGCCTGGGGGCTGCAGGCTGGTGGGAGGTCCTTCCGGCTCTCCCGGCTTTGTGCTCACCGGGACGATGCTCCCTGGCCAAGGAGCGGCAGGAATGGACTATGAGGGCACCTGCTCGGCACAGAGTCGGCATGGACATCCCCGGCACCCGTGCTCCGTGGGGCCTGGCGGTCCGGCCGCCACAGGGAGACCCGCGGAGCGCCCCAGGGATGGCCACTCCACAAACGGCTGAAACCAGTCCAGAGTGCCGAGAATGCGGAGCAAGCAGAATTCCCAGGCTCGGTGGGTGGAAAACCAGGCAGCTTCTTAGCAAGGGAAGTGTATACTTAGCTAATGACCCAGACCATTTACTCAGATGATTTACCAGAAAGAAGCAAAAATACATATCCACCTAAACGCTGGTGCATGAATGTTCGCACCACTCTTCGTGTGAGCTGAAAACTGGAAACGTCCTCGGCGTCTGTCCATGGGAAAATGGGCACGCACACAGTGGTGTGTTCATGCCATGGAAAACCACTCCCCGACTAGAAGGAAAGGATCATTGACTCACACAGTAACATGAGTGAGTCTCAAAAATGTTATACCGAACGAGAAGGGTTCCGTACACACTGAACGCTCTGTCTGCGTAAGGTGTGCAGCTAGGGTGCTGGGGGGCCTTGGCAGACCAATGGCCAGCTCTCCCCAGCAGGAGGGGTAGCGAGGTCCCAGCGGGTGGGCAGCCAGACTCCCCAGACACCCCTAGAAATCGCCCGTGCTGAAAACCAGCCTGCAGTGTGCAAGGAGTCTGTCCAGCAAGGCTGCTTTCACACCTGCCGCGTAAAGATCGACATCAGCAACGGGAGTGAGGACTAGCCTGCGAGAATGCAGCCCATCGTCCCAACACAGCTCTCCGTGGAACGACGAGCGGTCAGAGGACTTCCTGCCTCCTCCTTGCTGCTTCTCGATTCAAAATGTTCCCCATGAAAGTCTAATTCCTTAACACACATCACGTGACATTGTGGAATCTGCCTTTAACCACTCTGCACTGTCGTATACATAACTTAGATCTATAGGGTATGTATCTCTTTGACATTAAAGGCATCTCGTTCTGAATTCAAATGGCAGTATGACGAATTGGGAACCAGCCCAAGCCCTGCATTCAGACCTTCTAAGATACAGGAGCTCATGGAAGTGCAAAGAATTACCCTTTACCCAGAGTACTGCGGGGGGGGGGGGGGAATGCAAGCGTAAAGACTAGGATGCGGTCCCTGCTTGCTGCTCGAGAAATGTCCGTGGGTGGATGGAGAAAGAAGAGGAGAAAGCTGGGCAAGTAAGTGTTTTCCCTCTCGTCAGAGGACCAAAGGATCAAGCTTTGCAAGAGTTGAGAATGAGGCTCACGTTCACTGAGGTAAAATGACAGATTCAGAGTTCATAGAAGGAAAAGAAGTATGTCATGAAGATTCTTGAACAAATATATTCACTTTGGAAACAGTTAAGGGATTAGCCATGGTGTGGCGGGGTGCAGCTTTCTCTAAGACTTATAACTGTGTTTTCTTAACAGAAAGGAATATTCCTACCACAGATAATGGTTTCGCCAAAGTCTTGCCCTGCCTCCTAGAACAGCTTTACTGAGATGTAACTCACATGCCATACAAATAACCTTCTCGAGTGTATAATTACATGTCTGCGGCATCCTCCCAGAGTTGTGTAACCATCACTGATGCTAATCTTTGTTACTCCCAAAGAGAAACCCCATACCCATTCCCGTCCCCCGCCAGCACCTGGCAACCACTGCTTCCCGTCTGCTTCCCGTCTCTATGGATTTGTTGATTCTAGGTATTTGACGTAAACGGAATCATATAATATACGTCTTTCTATGTCTAAGTGTCTTCACTTAACATCATGTTTTCAAGGTCCATCTGTGTCCTACATGCCGAGAGCTAAGGCATGCCTTCAAGTTCATCTAACCTTGTCACTGCTGATATTTTGGGCTGGATAGTTGCTGGTGGGGCTGACCTGTGTACTGTAGGCTGTTTAGGGCCAACCCTGCCCACCACCCATCAGATGCTAGTAGCATCCCCTCCCATGATGGTGGCAACCACAGATGTCTCCAGATATGGTCAGATGTCCCCTGGTGCTGGGGGGGCAGTCATCTCTGGTTGAAAGCCACCAATCTTGGGAGCCATCCTCCTCCCAAAGCTATGCCTTTGTTCCATCAACATTTAGATAAATAAAACCCAGGGAGGTTAAAATACACCTGGAAGTCACACAGTGAGCTGGTGGCCAGGAGAAGGACTAGTACCTTAGCATGTGATGCCTATTTCATATCTTTGTAGCAATCGACCTTCCACATTTCCCTTTACTGAAATCAGGCTGCTTTGTACCCAAATGGTATTTTCTTAAAGCACCAGGTTTTTAAACTTCCCCATGCAGCCAAGTCACCTGAAGGGCTTGTTAAAATACAGATTACCAGTCCCAACCTTCAGAGTTTTTGATTTGATAGGTCTGGGGTAGGGCCCTAGAATTTGTATTTCTATCCATTTCCCAGGACCGAGACTCTCAAACACAAATTTCTGCTGTGGCCAAGCAGGAAACATATGAGGTATGTTTATGGGATACAGTTGTGTGAAGATGCTGTGGCTGGAGCCATAGCAGCTATTCTATGATAATGAGTACAGAGCCAAGAGAGGTGCTGGGAAGCCAGCCTGGGGAGGCCTGATATCATGGGGCTGCTGACATAGCCACAACTGAAATCAGCAGTCTCTGAGCTTGTTATCCCAAAGGATGGATTATAACTCCGATTATCAGCCACTTCTGGTCTGCTGTTCCGTTATCTCCATCAGATAGCATCTTGACCAATGCATTTGCTTCACAGAATGCAAATACAATGAGGGACGTTAGTCCACCTATTTCTTGTTTGCTTGTTTGTTTATCTTTATGTTTCCATCATCTGGAAGTGAGTCTGACACAGAGAGGGGATTCAAGACGTACTTGGTGGAGGAAGGAAAGGACTCAATGCCACGACTCTTCTCAAGTTTGGCCGTGCACGCATCCCATTTTCAGGGTTTATACCACATGCCTAAACACCCCTCCTACTAGTACTGTCACTTAAAAAAAAGTACCTTTCACCTTCTGATAAATAAGCCAAATACCCTTCACCTTCTGATAAAAAAGCCAAATGTTGCAATCCCAGTTTCGATGTGTTACCTATATTTTTGTAATACATTAAGTGAAATGCACAAATACGGTATCTTGAAAGCATCCATCTATGTACCATCTAGAATCCTTCTGCCTGCTACAGGCTGCATCCGGCCTGTTTGTCAGGATGCCACGCTGGACCACAGCCAGTGCTTAATTGGGTCCATGGGGGTCCAACTTGTTCGTGAATAATCATGAAGTTTCCAGGCCCCGTTCGCACTTAGAGCCGCTCTTCTGAGGTCAGGGGTGAGGCGAAGCAGGGAGACGGTTTCCAAATGCTCTTACCGTATGCAAACAGAACAGATAAAGGATGATGAGGTCAGAGTCTGGTACAGGGGACCCTCAAAGACGAGGCTAATTCACCAGCACGCGCAGAATGCGGATTACAGCGCAGGGAGCAAGCAAATAAACCCAGTACATGTTTGCTGATATAAAGATTAATAAACCTTGGTGCTTCCAAAAGTATTCAAAAGGGGCCGTTTTAAGAAAGGCTGTTTTTGAGATGAAGAACATGATGCTTTATACCCCCGGACGTTGTTCTTATTCTGTACCTCAGTATTATAAAACAGGACGTTCTCTAATGACACCTCATTTCTCACACAAGCTTCAACAGCCTCTACTTAGCCAGCCCCTTCTGTCCAAAGACAGGTTTTCTCTCACCAAAGATTTCCAGCCCAGAGGGACTCTTCACCTGCGATGAGTAGATGATCTTTTTAACACCTGAAGTTTCTGACTCTCGTGTTGCATTAAACCAACCTTCTTTTGTGATTTATATTTATGCCAGAGATCAATTCTGTCACCTTCTCCTTCCCGTATTCTTGATTTCCTCTCAGATTCTTTTTGTCTCGATAGTATCATTTTTGCAGCTAAGTCATAGGCTGTCACTTTGCATTTATGAACCGAGACATAAATCGTGCATGATTATTTTTGTGAATATCCGTAGTGACTAACGCTTTCATTGGATCTGTCGGGAGGGGCTTTAGCGTCTTCGTGATGGGTTGGCCTTGCCCCACCCCCTCCAAATGCCCAGATTTTTTACAATCTGCATGGGCTGGAGAGGTGATGAACATTGGTCATTCCTTTTCAGGGTCTTCAGACATGGAGAAAGGCAAGGCTATGTTCAAATTGTTTGAATTTGGGAGTAGTTTTAAGTTGTGGTTCAAGAGAGGAGGGGAATGCACATCTAGTTTAATAAAAATGTACCTGAATGAACCAAGCTTAGATATGTAAATTCTCACCCAAAGTAATAATCAGACCATCTGAGACACAGTGCCCTTTTCTAAGGGAGGTGCCATGTCCTGGAGTCACAGGGGCCCGGGGTGTGGCACCAGGAGCCAGGTTTCAATGCCACCACCTAACTGCCCATCTGATATCATCGAGACTGTCCCACCTTATGCAATGTGGTCCCCTTACCTGTCTTACGAGTTGGTTTGTAATGAGCAGAATGATGAGAAGCCTTCGTGTGCTCTGCTGTATTCATACATTCGGGAACACACACGTGCTGTTACCAATAAGGCAAAGCCATCTCGCTGCTGTTACCTGCCTGCCTCAGTTTACCAAGCTTGTTGCTGTCCCAAGTTTAGTGGTGATCTGTCTACCTAACTTCTTGGAATTCGCACCCTCAGCTTCCAAGGTTGATTTCTGTCATGTCCGAGAACCTTCTGGGCTTCATCTCATACGGGGGCTGGGATGTGAGGACAAGTATTTGGCAGAGCACACGACACCCTTGCAAACCCTGTAGGGCAGCATCGTGTTGGGTGTGGAGACCATCCCAGTAATTGCAACACATTCCTGCCCCTCCCGGCAACCCGACTGGTCCCAATTCTTTGGTCGGGTGTGGGATGCGGGCAGGGGCCTCATGCCCGATGCAGTGCACGGAACTGGGTATCTTCCAAGGCCAGTACACCTGGACGCTGGCACCTTAGAGGCATTGGGAAGGGAGCCATCAGGGGAATGGCAGGTCCTGGCTCCCTTTTTGCTGTGGCTACAGCAAGAGTCCTAAGCGCACTCAAGGTGTAGGAGATCTCCCTCCTGCTTGCTGGTGACTTCTCCATCCCTCCCCGCTAAGCCCATGTAAGTAAGTGCATCTCCATGATGGACTCCCACGAGCGCGAATCCCCCGTACTGCTCACTGAGCTGTCACAGACAGTCTTTGGGACTCATAACTTTAGTTCCTGGAATCTCAGGATATCTTCCAACCGCTTGGCCAACGGCCACAGACAAAGGTGGCCTCCAGGAGAAGTCAGACCATCGGGAACAGTCTCTCCTTCTCTACACCAGGGAGGGGATTTCAATGCCTTCTGGGGTTCGCAAGACCCCCCCTCCACTCTTCTTCCACGGCTCTCTCCGCCACACCGCGGAAGATACACAGCTCTTAATTACAGCGAATTAAAATCCGTTTTGTGACTTGGGTGGCCTCTGAGAGACTGTGAAACGTCTTACTGTCAGTAATTAGATTTGCAGAAGGCCAACCGGGGACGGCAGGCCTGGCATTGCTCATGGCAGGTGTGGGGTGATGCCGAGGCCGGCAATCCGCTTCCAAGAAATCGGACGACTTCCCTCCCCGTGCATGGTGGGCATCGCCCCGTCACGGTCGTCAAGAAGCTAAGTGCGATGCACGGACATGTATTTAGCCTGAGAACAGAAGCTGCAATTTGGAAAGTCTGTCAAACACGCTGGAAGGCAAAATGCAAATAGAGCCACGGTAGCCTTCGATCGTTGGCTGACCTTTATCCGAGGGTCGTTGCTGAGAGGCACTGCCCGCTGTGCGTGCCCCTTGCCAACGGGTCCGTCTACTGCCTTGAAGGGTACCGTGCTGGCTAGCACACAATTGGTGAGATTAAATTTTTAGGAAATGGGGAATTAATGGGACAAAGGAGAAACGATTCGAATCCTAAACGAAATCACAAGTCAGAATTAACTTTACTTGTGAGTTAGGATCTCAAGTCAAGGAAATCATGCATTAAAACAAATTCTTACCAAGGGCCTAATGCAGTATGTCCCCTATGGGCTGTCCCAGTCACTAGGTGTCAAGGAGAAAGAGGACAGGTGTTTGGGTGAAGGAGGGGAGTGGGAATGCGTGTTTCTGCTCCAAGCGACCCAGGCTGACCCCCGGCTGAGCCCCACACAGGACGAGTGGGAACTAATCCGCTAAACAAACCGCACTGAACACAGGTGCAAATTATTTCCCCGAATCTCAAGTCTAAAACCAATTAATGTGAGTCAAGTTGAACCTGAGCTGAACCTATTTATTTTCCAAGATTACAGAATAGTCTTGCGCTTGAACTTGAAGCTGACCTTAAAGGTAAAAATTCCCAGTTTTGCCTCCAGGGAGGAAGATCCAGGGGCTCATTCACACCATCCCACAGAGGCGAGCCAGAGGAGAAAGGGGGCATCGGGGCATGAATGATCCTCGCATTCGAAAAAGCATTTCCAAGGTTTCAAAGAAAAGATTTTTCTTATCTGAAATAAATGGAAGGTACGGCAGTGCAGAAGAAAGAATCATGTTTTCAATTCAAAAGAACTTTTGAAAACAAGTCATGGTAAATTCTTGATTAATTTGTCCACCTAGAAAGTCAATGCTTTCCCCCAGGTGTTGCCAAATATAGCAACAGATGGTCACTTAGTATGTCCAACATCCTACATTTCCTTCTCAAAATTGGTTGATTTAAGATTTCCTGTAAGAATGCTTAAAGTTTATCTACATTTTTATATATATATTCAATCCATCCATCCATCCATCCACCTACATCTATCTATTCTTTTTATCTATCATCCATCCATTCTATCACCTATCTACCTACCTACCTATCATCTATGTCTATCTTCATGCATGCATCCATCCATCCATCCATCCATCTACCCATCCGTTCACCCAACCGTCCATCCATCCACCCATCTGTCCATCCATCCATCCATCCGTTCACCCATCCGTCCATCCATCCACCCATCTGTCCATCCATCCATCCATCCGTTCACCCATCCATCCATCCATCCACCCATCTGTCCATCCATCCATCCATCCATCCATCCATCCATCCATCCATTCATCCTTCTACCCATCCGTTCACCCATCCATCCATCCATCCACCCATCTGTCCATCCATCCATCCATCCATTCACCCATCTGTCCATCCATCCATCCTTCTACCCATCCATTCACCCATCTGTCCATCCATCCACCCATCTGTCCATCCATCCATCCATCCATCCGTCCATCCATCACTGAATTTAAACCACTCTGTTCTCAAGTATACTGCCCGCACAGCTCTGGAAACAATGCAGAGGCCCTGGAAATGTGTCCAGTTTTAATGAAGTGATCTTACTCTGACAACACAACAGAAAGCCTCTAAATTGAGCTGCCACAATGAGAATTCCTCCGAGCTGTTGAAGGTTGGAGTCAGAATACGGTGTTGCACTCCTGACTCCTGCTGACAGCAGAGCTCAGAGAGGTCTGTAATCTGCAAAATGCCAGACCTTTCCATTAGGAGCCTCCGGCACTCCCATCCAGGGGTGGTGGCTCCAAGAGAGCCTCAGCCCCACGGGGGTTGCGTGTGCTCAGCTGTGGAGAGTGCATATTTAACATTCTGGTGAGCCAAAAGTTCCGTGATGCATGTCCAACATACAGCCTGCTCCTCGGGGACCTGCTCTGGCCGCCCCAGGCTCTGGCCTGTTTGGGGAGCCCTCAGACCCACCCTGCCTAGGGATTAGCTTCACCTCCTCTGTACCTCTGCTGGGGCAGGGACTCTGACCTGCATTCTCCCCAGGCCACTGTTTGATCCACTGGGAAGGAGTCCATGGAGCAGGGGGCCCAGGCTGCCCCTCCCCACCACGCATCTCCCCTGCTAAGCTAAACCATCTCTACTGTGCTGGGGCCGACCTCCTGGCTCTCCCGTCTTCTGTCTCTCCGTGGATCAGAACTGTGTTTACTTGTGATGGGTCCTGGTGCATGCTGGAGCCGGACTGCCAGGGCTCAAACTTGGGTGCAGGCATCAGGTTCCCCATCTGAAACCCGGGCCCTGCCTTCAGGGGATGTTATGAAGATGCAATGCACTACTGCATGTAAGTGCTCAGGATAGTTCTGGGATCTGGACAACCATGGAGAGCTGGGATAGCTACCATTATCTGAATTCTAAGGGCCACTGTAAATTCACGGTATGTACGATGATTTCAGTTTTTTTCGGAACTGATTTTGCATAATGCTCACATCTTATGAATGTTCAGAATTCGGTGAATTAAAACTACACGTTTAATATATTTTTGATACAGTATTTTTCTGTAAATCCCACATTCACAGCATGCTATATATCAAACAACTAGTGTCCGTTGAATGTAAATAATCAGCTGTCACAGGCTCTCGTACTTCCTTGGATTTCAGGGCCCTCTACCCCGAGAGTGCCCCTCTGTTCCACTTCTTTCTGGGAGCACAGCTACTCCTGTCAGTTAGGTAAGGACCATATGATCGAGCTCCAGAGGAAGGAACGTGACCCGCGAGCATCGTGCGTGATTTTCCAGACCGTCCTCCATCTTGCTAATGAGAGCTAGATGGAGGAGCCACAAGGATGGAAGGAGCCTGGGTCCCTGCATCCCCACGGAGAGGGGGACAGCAGCACGATGTCGGAGAGTTGTTCGAAGAGAAATGAACGCTGAGCCTGTTGGAGGCAGGCTTGCTGGTTGCAGCGGCAAGCCTTGCTCTAACCATTCCGCTGGAAGGATGCTAAGCAATTGCACAGTCTTGGAGGTAAATGAGGTGGTGGGGGGGGAGAGGGGGGGATCTGGGCGAGGATGTCAGCGGAACAGTGGTGGCGATGGAGGGGAGAACCGGGAGGGCCAGAGTGAAAGTCTGGAATAGCGCTCCTCGAATGTGACTTAAAAATGAGCTGGGGTTATAACCCTCCATGGCAATGATTAAACCTGAGCCATTTAGTTCTTTAAAACAGTAACAGACCCAGCTGCGCCAAGTCAATGTTCTTTGTGCCGTGACACGGCCACAGTGAGAAGTGACAGCCCGCAGCTCTCCTCCTAAGAAGTGGTGAGTTGCCGTGCGGCGCTGGGACCTGACGTGTCTCTCCCGCCAGCAAGAGTCAGAGCGACCGCCCGCTCTCGCGACCAGGCTCACTGTGCTTACTGACGAGGGTGATGACTTCCCCACGTAACCAAGTCCTACATCAAAGTGCGGGGGGTGGGGGGGAGTCTTCCGGTGCTGGCGCACCACTGTCACCGCTAGTCCCTCCATCTGCCCGGCACCCACATCGCTCTTTATCAGACTGCTTCCTGACCTCTTCCTTATGTTCACTACTTGTTAAATCTCATCTTGTCCCCAGGAAGAACATGGAGGAAATTACCACGCACGGTGTCCGACATGTATTACTCTAATAAACATTAGAGTATAAACCTACTAACACGGAGACCATTCTTGTCGATGTCTCGACAAACATTGTAAATTACACACGTGCGGGAAACACTACAGGAGGATCCAGGACAGGAACACAACACAGCTCGGTGAGCTGGCCCTGGGGGTCTTTAGAGGTCACCATCGTGTTCTTTCTATGTCTCTTACCCTGGGGGTGACATTTCCTTTAGAAATAATTAGATTACAGATTGTTATTCAAGGAGATGCCACTTCGGGGTCCCTGACCCACAGGGACACGTCAGTGCTCGCTGCTCAATTTTTCTCCATGCTTAAAAATCTCCCCCTAAATATGGGGTCCGTCCTTGCTCACTTAGGCAGCTCCTGCTTGGCCCATAGTTGGGGTGACCACACATCTGGTTAGCCCAGGATCACACAGCTGTGCACCTCTGCTCAGGAAGAACGTCTCATTCTAAAAAGAGACCTCGTGGGAGGAATATATGGAATTATGTTTGACTCATCAATAGCCCCTTGGCTGTGCCCATCACGCGATTCCCACAGCACGCCCGTGGTTGTGCCAACTCCCCCCTCCCCCCCACGAACCTGCTTCTTCTTTCCAAGTTCACTGTTTTGCGAATGGAACCACTGCCCCCCAGTCTCCCCCGAGCCGGGGGACTGGGCATCATCCTTGGATGCTGCTCTATCCCCTGGCCCTTCTCAGCGGTGACGCCTGTCCGTTCACTCTCATTATGGCTGACGTCTACTTTCCTTTGGCAACCACCCTCCCCAGGCATGCATTTTAGATTCTAACTCATCATCTCTCGCCTGCAATTATTTAAACAGCCTCCCCCTGCAGAGAGGAGCAAAGCCCCCGAGAGGTCACAGCCCGTTGGCAGTCACTGGGAGGATGCCCCAAAGAAGCACTCAGGTATCTGGGGGTGTCCAGGCCATCGCCCCGTCGCCAAGCCAGGGGCCGGTGACCGGCAATCTCCAAGTCTGGGGGGCCAGGACACCACAGTGCCCAGTGCCGCTCAGGAGTGACAGAAGTGTCTGCTGACCGGTAATGAGGACAGCACCCTGCTCGGGTCTCGGAGTGAAGACGACGTGGCCTTGAGGCGCCCAAGACTGGCACACTCTGGGCAAGGGGGGCCCACCTGGGACCTAGACGCGGTCACCATGGGGCCCCTGTGAGGTGCAGAGGACAGAGGATTACGGGGCCCGGGGGCTGGCCCACAGCCCGGCCATCCACACAGGTCAAGAAAAACCTGTGCTGCTCAGCAGGGAGGGAGGCCACATGTGGCCATGGAAGTCTCTCCCCATCTTGTCCCCCACAAACCAGGAGGAAAGGGTGTGTGTGCCGTGCCATCCACCAGATGTGAGGACAGTGCGTCTCCTTGGTGGAGACGTTGGCAAGGCAGCCCGGGGTCGGCAGGAGGGGGTGCCCCTGGAGATGCCAGCACCCCGACGCCTGGTCAGGTCACACGGCAGAGGGAAAGCGAGGTTGTGGCTGCAATCGAGGTCCCTATTGGTGGGTGCTGTGATGGGGAGAGGTGCTTGGGTGAGCCCAGTGCCCTCAGAGGGACTTTCATCTCTACAAAACACCTGTGAAAGATCGCCCACCCAGCGGTTTACAAGCCCAGGATCCTGTTCCCAAGGGACAGTGTGGGTTTCCTTGGCTCCCACCGCTCTGCCCCCGTGACACGGGACGCGCTGTCCCATCCACAGGCTCCCGGCCCCGCGCCATGTTTGGGCCACAGCGCGTTCCGTCTCAGTGGGGGAGGGTCTACGAAGTCCACGTGAAAATCAATGATGGATTAAATCCGGTGGAATATTAAACATTGATTTATTCTTTTCTTTGTAAAAGAACTATAAATATTTTATGATTTTATCTAATGGGTTTTATTGTGTTTTGTTATTTTGTTATCGCAGCTGTCACAATCCTGTTTGGCTTAACAGATTTTCGCTCTCACTGAGAACAGGGGGGTAACCTCTGGTTTCAGTATTGAACGTCTTTTTCGCTGGCTTCTCCCCACCCCCACCCCTGCTTTATTGGGACATTAACTGACCCACCACGTTGTGTGACTGGAAGGCATACGACACGATGACGTGACACGTTGTTAGGCTTGGCCCACACCTGTGCCACCTCCCACGACAGTGGCGGTCTCTCTGGGGTGAGAACACGGAGGACCTACTCTTTTCGTGGCTTCAGGTGCACAGTGTAGATTTATTGAGTCCAGCCCCGTGCTGGACATCGGACCCCCAGGCCTCCCTCGTCTGTGACTGGGAGTCTGTGCCCGCTGACCTACATCTCTGGAAGACGGAAAAGGGAAGGAGACAGATCTTCCCCCTGAAATTGTCCAGAGAGGATGCCGCCCTCCTGGTCCCGTGACTGCGGCCCGCAGAGATGCGCGCGGGTCTTGTAACCTACCAGACCGTATGATAATAAATGCTGCTTTAGGCCAACACACGCATGGTACCTTTTTTTTTTTAACGACAGTGGAAAACTAGCATAGATTGCAAGGGGGTCCAGACAGCCCAGCAGCAGCGGCCCGGGCTCCAGCCGCCGGACAAGGCGCCCTCTGCCCCAGCCTCGCCGCCCGGCCGCAGGCTCCGGAAAAGCCGCGGTCCCGCCTCCTGCCTGCGCGATCTGCCTCACGTGCCCCTGCTCCACACTGCGCCTCCCATCCCCTGCCCTCCGCTGGGGCTCCCCGGGCTCTAGGACTCCCCGCTGTTTCCCACCTGAGAGCCCTTCCCTGCTGTTCCTCCGGCCACAAACGGTCTTCCTGCCTGCCTGCTTTACCGCGGGACGCGCTCGCTCCTCCTCCAAGTCCCCTCCTCCAAGAGGCAACTGTATTCTCGTAGGAACGTGTGTATGTATGTGTGCACACACACGCTTGCTCAGAGGGCACAGGGGAGGAAAATATGTACACACACACACACGCACACACATATATATATGAAACTGCTGAATATGATATAGGAGACACATGTGACATACATAGAATATATATGAGAAAATGGGATGTCTACATATGTGAAACTGTTATATAAGATATATGTGATAATAAAATGTATACGTGAAAAAATATGTATGTATCAGATATAGGATATATAGAAAAATAAAAACATCTATTTTCCCCCTCTATGAAGGAAACTCTGTAAAGGCAACTCTGTCTCTATAGAATGTAGATAGCTTAAATATGTGATATATAGAGTATGTAAATGGGATATATATATTCATCTCTCTCCCCCTCTCTATAGATCCTGTTTTCTTCCTCTATGGAGGAATCTGTATATGTCAAACTGTACGTACATGAAATTGTATGTATAGGAAATAGGATATATTCTATTTTTTAAATTCTATTTATTTATTTGAAAGAGCATGAGAGAGAGAGCCTGAGAGGGGGAGGGTCAGAGGGAGAAGCAGACCCCCTGCTGAGCTGGGAGCCCAATGTGGGGGCTCCATCCCGGGACTCCGGGATCATGACCTGAGCCAGACGGTTGAGGTTTTGTCTCCTGTGCCCACGACTGGCAGGGTTATAAGGGACCGCTGCGCCAATGTCTGAACGCAACAGAGACGTGTGCTGCCCTCCGCCGAGGACATCGCCACGGGGCTGGTGCCGTGACGTACGTTTCCGTGGGCTCACCCAGGGTGGAGGGCGAGGTTGGCTCCCACTCCTGACCCGTGCAGCCCCATTCCCCGGCAGGCGGGCTCTCTCCGCTTGAACATGTTTTGTCCCCCTAAGGGGAACGTGATCTAAGCAAGTGCACTGGGGTGGAAGTTTCCAGGAACTGATGCATATCGCCTCTCCCAGGAGCATATTTGCTCCAACAAAGCGTTGCAGGGAGACGTCAAGGCTCAATCCCATGACATGAAATTTCACTGTAAGGACTGCGACCATCCACAGAGGAGTTATTTCTGGCCAGGAGTGCGGGGTCTCTGGGCGCCCCCTGAGCCATCACCCGCGGAGGGAAGGCCTGCGCGGAGCCCCTGAGCAGAGGCGGGCAAGCTCGTCTGGAGGGGAAACGACCGTGAGCACGCCTGGCTCCTGTCTCCCTCGGTGTCACTCAATCGGCCATGCACCGCGGATAACAATGCACGGATGCACCTTCCCGACTCATTCCCTCAAGCCGGCATCGTGAGCCGGACCCCGACCTGGTGGAGGAAGGAAGGAGGCAAAGGTGGAACGGGACTTGGACCCGGGGACCGCGCATCTTGGTTTCTGCAGAGGTGTCAGAATTCTGCGTGGGCAGAACGGCAAGATGCGAAGCCGCCGGAGGACGGAGGCAGCCCGAGGGTCCCCTGATGGAGGAGCGGCGGGACCAGGTGTGGGCCCTCCATGCGGCGGCGTGGTTCCCCTAACGAGGAAGGGAAGACTGACACCGGCCGCACCCCAGAGGACCCCAGCGGACAGACAGCAGGCTAAGCGTGAGGATCCAGCCCCCGAAGGGCAGGAAGGCCCCCGAGAAGGCTCGTTCCCAGAGACAGACGGTACGAGGGAGGCCCGCGGGGGTGGGGGGTGGTGTTCCGTGGGGACACAGCTTTGGTTCTGCAGGACGAGCCGAGTCCTCGAGACCACGGGCAAGCATGAGAACGCTCCTAATTCCCCAAACTGTATGCTTCCTGATGGTTAAGACCGTGCATTTCAGGTCATCTGTATTTGGCCACAATTAAAAGATTACCCTCTCATTGCCTCAATTTCCTTATGCAGGAAAAAAAATAATAATCCTGAACAGATGAGACGGTTGCAAGGATCGAAGAAGCAGTTGCCGGTGTGATGTAAGGAGCACCCAACACACATTCAAATGCTGTCTCTATTATCACTGGGGTAATGCGGCCACCGACGTGTAACCTGCAGCCAGAGTCCAGGGCCCCCAGCAATGCCAAGAGGACGCGGGACGTCTTAACAACTGACAGTCTGACGCAAAGGAGAACAGCTGGAATCCACGAGTGGGGCCTGAGTGTGGAGAAGAGAAGGGTTGTTCCCTCTAAACTGGAACATCAATCAAGCGCTAATAATTGCCGGCCTGAGGAAGTCAGTTTCAAAATGTTCACCATCATTAGCCATCCGGGAGACTCAAACCAAAACCACACCGAGACACCACCTCACACCAGTCAGAATGACTAATATCAACAAGACAGTAAACAACAAATGCTGGAGAGGATGTGGAGAAAGGGGAACTCTCCTCCACTGCTGGTGGGAATGCAGGTTGGTGCAGCCACTTTGGAAAACAGTATGGAGATTCCTCAAGAAATTAAAAATAGAGTTACCCTGTGACCCTGCAATTGCATTCCTGGGTATTCAACCCAAAGAAGCAGATGCAGTACAAAGAAGGGCCACATGTACCCCAATGTTCATAGCCGCAATGGCCACAATAGCCAAACTGTGGAAAGAACCAAGATGCCCTTCAACAGATGAGTGGATAAGGATGTGGTACATCTATACAATGGAATATTATGCCTCCTTCAGAAAGGATGAATATCCCACTTTTGTATCAACATGGACAGGACTAGAAGAGATTATGCGGAGTGAAATAAGTCAAGCGGAGAGAGTCAATTACCTTATGGTCTCATGTGTGGGGCATAAGGAAAAACATGGAGGGCATCGTGAGAAGAAAAGGAAGCGTGACCCCCAGCAGGAGCTGCCAACCGGCAGGGGCACGCTCAGTGCCGCGGCAGGGCAGCCGAGGGCCAGGCGGAGGGGCCCTGCCCACCCCTCTCCCTGCTGTGCCTGGGGGAGGCGCCCGTCTGTCCGGCCAGCGCCGGGACCCGAGCAGCCTGGAGAACTCAGCCAGCATCTCAGCAATCCTCCAGCTGCTCCGTCCGCTCCCCTGGCCTTGGGACATGGCAGCTGCCTGTCCGCGGTGCCATTCTGGGGCTTCTTACGATTCCCCCACCCTCCCAGCGTCTCCAAAGCCTGCTGCCCTGCTCGCTGACGCACACAGAGCTGCCCCGGCCCCCGCCCTGCCTCGCCTCTGCAGATCATGGGCGTGGCTGAGGAGGCTCTGGGTCATCAGGGGTCAGGGGGCTGGGGCTGCGGCGCTGGGCTCAGGGTCAGTGGGTTTCCAGCCGAGCCGGACCCAGGACTGGAAGGTCTGCTCTCCTTCCTGTGGGCTTCCCGCCGAGCCCCAGGGACCCTCTCCTCCCACGGGGCAGCGAAGCCCCACAGAAAGAAGGAGCTCTGTCTGCAGGTGGGGGCGGACAGACAGCGACAGAGACAGAGAGAGGCCGAGAGAGACAGAGATACAGATAGAGACAGAGAGATAGAGAGATAGAGAGACAGAGACAGAGAGAGAGAGAGAGAAATGAAGAGAGACAGAAACAGAAACAGGGAGATAGAGACAGAGACAGAAAGAGACAGAAATAGAGACAGAGAGAGACACAGAGACAGACAAGGACAGTGAGACAGAGAAATACAGAGAGAGATAGAGACAGGGATAGACAGAGAGATACAAGAGAAATAGAGAGAGGGAGACACAGACAGAGACAGAGAGAGAGAGACAGATACAGAGAGAGAGAGAGAGAAGGAAGAAGGGGCAGGAAGAGAATGTTCTCGTGATGTCTTTTGAGGTTATGAATAAAACCCCCATAAACTACCCCCAACTCTGGACTTTTTAATTACATCAGCCAACATTTTTTGATTTTTTTTTTTTAAACTGAAGTCAGCGTGGGTGGGGTTTCCTGTTATTTCTGACCCTAGGAATCACAATGGATATTACTGCTGACATCTGAAATGCACCCATTAGGGATCTGTTGCCTTCTGAAAACCCGCACCCTTGGGAAGCATAAGGTAACATGCCTTCATGTAATTTATAATTCAGTGCGAAAAGTCTTTCCAGCGGATTTCCTGCGAGGAGGTTTCGATACGGATGGGGGAGAACACTCCGGTTTATCCCGCCTCTGGCTGGGAAGGCAGAAAGAGCAAATAGAAATGAAAAGACTGGAGCTTTAAAGCAGACCGTGCCCCTCAGAGGCTTTCCAGGAGCCCGCATGGGGTGGTGTGGTTCTTCTCCAAGGACCCCCGTTCTGGCTCGAGGGTCTCCAAACGACCCGAGGTTATAAATGCCACGGGGTCTCCCAGCACCTGTGCTCCCCGGAGCCGCACGGAGACAGCCGAGTGCACCGTGGGGTCCACTGCTGGGGCTGCAGGTGCACGTCCTCAAGCCCCCGAGTTTCTGCGGGTGATTTCGTGGGATCATCGGAGTCAGTCTGGACTTCTAGGGCACAGATAGAAGTGCGGACTTCTTTGCGGACCGGCGTTACGAACCTAACTCAGACTGTTCTGCACCAAAGGAACCCATTTTCAGGAAAGTCCAGGGAAAGTCTGGCGTGGTCTGGCGGGACTCCGGCTCCCGGGCGCCGCCCCGAGGATGTGGCTTCCCCGGAGAGGGGCTCTGGCTTCTCTGCTGGACCCCTTCTGGGGGTGGCACCCCCTGGTTACTGCAGGAGGTCCTGTCAAGCAGGGTTAGCAACGAGAACAAAAGAAGGGGGACCCCTTCTTTCCTAAGACTTACGCCCGACTCTCCAGAGGGTGCCTCTGTGGCGGGATCGGGAGCAGGTCTCTCCCGGAGCCGATGATGGCATCGAGAGGGACACAGTGCTTTGTGGCCGCGCTGGGTCACCCGGCCACAGGAAGGAAGCTGGGGTGAACACAGCACCATTTACGTTGCCTGGATTAAGTTCAAAGACATAAAGGAATTTCCTGGAGAAAACATCACCGTTATCAGAAGGAGGGCAAATGGAGGCTGGTGAGAACACGCTCGAACATCCTTCACAGGAATCCGTAGCCTCTGCCGCACAAGAGTGCATCTCCCCACCCTCGTCCCCGCGTCCCCTCGGCCTGCGTGAGCAGACCCGTCTGCCGTGTCTCGGTGGCAGTGTGTCCGCAAGAACGCTTCCGTGATTCAACCACACGCTTTCTCATCTTGCCAATCGCCACGTCGCTCACTCATTCAGGTGACACAGATTTGTTGAGCGCGTCCTCTGCACCCAGGGTTGTACGTGTGGGGGACAGCGGCGAAGGTCGAGAACCAGACAGCCCTGCCCTCCCCGAGCCTGCCTCCCCGTGAGACAGTCAGATGATAAACAAAGTAAAATAAAAATATAGATGTGAAAATATAGAGATCTATGTCGCACACATGTACCTGGGAAGAATAAATATAACGGATAAAACACGAGCAGGGGCTGGGGAAGACGGTGCTGTGGGGACGTGCAGTAATTTTATCAACACTGCCCAGGGAAGGCTGGAAGGGAAGGGGAAGCCAGGGACGCACGGCCCTGCGGGGAAGGAGTTCGGAGCAGAGGCATGGGGTAAGGGGAATGCCCCGGTGTGGCTGGAACAGAGAGAACGAGCGGGAACCTAACAAGAGTGAGGTCGGAGCTCAGGCAGGGAGACAGGGGGGCAGGACTCAGTGTCCCACCACCACTCCATCTTCCCTGAGACGGGAGGGAAGTGGGGGGACGTTTGCGAACCGAGGAGTGCCGTCGTCAGGCCAACACTTTGATCCCATCGCTGCTGCAGTGAAAACAGACCGCGGGGGAGAGGAGGCCACCGGGGAGCCCGCGAGGAGGTTGCTGCAGCGCTGGGAGAGAGAAGGGAGGGCAGCCTGGGGGGTGGCAGGACGCCGTGGAGGAGGGGTGGGTCCTGGGCACCTTTGGAAGGCACTGCCAACGGGATTTGCTGGAGGACTGCACGTGGGGAGAGACGGGAAGCAAGGGCAAGCCAAGACTTTGGTCTGCGCCCCTGGGGGACCCGGCCTGGCCGGTACCCACCGAGGGGGTTCTGGAACAGCGGCGAGCGGTATGTCCCAATGCCGTCCTTCCTTCCCATCTCTGCCTTCTCTCCGGCCAACCGCGCGACAGGGACTGTGCCTCCGACCGTGGTCCTTCTATTGTGAACGGGACTCAACACCTAGCGGGGATTCCACCGGCGGGTGTCCACTGTTTCTGGGGTGCACACGCTCCCCGGAGTGCCCGGCGAGCGGAGGGGCTTAGCAGCTCCCATCCAGCACGAGCGGGGTCACCGAGCTCAGACTGCTGCGGGACCCAGAGGGAAGGGGTGGCTTGCAGCTCCAGCCCTCCCGCCTGCCGCCCCGGGCACGGAGGAGGGTGCCAGGCGGCCTTCGCCACCGCGGCTCCGAGTCGGGAGTGGGCAGTGGCAGCGTGGCAAGCAAGCCCGCCCCCGCCGAGGGCAGCGCCCGGCTGAGCAGCCCCCAACACACCTCCCTGCACGCCGCGGCCTCGCCCCGTCGGTGCATCCAATGACCAAGAGCGAGAAGGGGCCAGGAAAGAAGGGGTCCCGGGAATGTACATGAAGGGCTGCCCCCCACGTCCCCCCACTTGCAGAGTGGTCCCGGGTTGGCCAGGGGAGTAGGGACCGGTGTCTTCTCTTCCTGCCTCGGCCAGGGCTGTCAGTCGCAGTTGGGGTGACTAAGTGCACGCTTGCCCCTCCCCCCCCAGACTCTGCACACACGCACCCTGCTATGCAATCCCCCAGAGCACGGCTGCACGCCCGCCAGGCTGGGTCCGGCCCCGCCCCCGTCCCAGCCCCTGCAGCCCTCCACGGCCTCCCCAGGGGCTGCGACGAGGCCCCACGCACTTGGCAAACACAAAAGGTCGGGAGCTTCGTAGACCTTGCTGAGCCTCCAGAGGGGTTCTGCATCCCAATTCTGCGACCGCCTGATCCCAGTGGCCGCACTGCCGGCACGGGCTGGGAGGGGCTGCAGGAGCCCCGGCGGTCACAGCAGCGAGGCGTCCACTTGCCTTGATGATGTCTTCGTCAGACGACTGGCACTCCACCGACGTCCGCAGGTCCGTCACCGTGCCGTCGTCTTCCACCGAAACCACCTTCACCGGGACGGCCACCGTCTTGCCCGTGAGCACGGCTGTGTTCAGGATCTCGCCCTCCTGGAAGAGCAAACACGCCTCGCCGTCACACACTTTCACCTGGGCGACGGCCTCCCCACCTCCCCACGCCCGCACCGCCTGGGGTCACCCAGGGAGATCGGGATGGGGAACGGGACCCCGTGGGAGGGCCACCGCAGCACTCCCTCCATCTGGCAGATGGCACAGAGAGGCTGTGTCACTTGCCCGAGGTCACACAGCCTGGCAACGGCAAAGGTGGGATTTGAACCCAGGAAGTCCAGCCACTGAGCCCACGTGTGAGCTATTCCAGGATGTCTGAATCGACGTGAACTGTTAGCTAGGGCGGCAAGGGGCCCGAAAATCAGCTGAGGTTAGCCCCACCCACGGCCTGTCTCTCGTGCATGTGCATGCAGAGGCGGAGACCCTCGCTCCCGGGACTCCGCCGCTGGCTGTCTTTCCCTTTCTGTCCCTCTTCCCGCACGCAGGCACAGCCCCTCCTCTGGGGCACCACTGCCGTCTTACTTAGAATCAGTCGACCAGAGATCTCTCCGCGGGGCTGGTCGGCCTCCTGCTCCCCAGGGCCCGGCACAGGGCGAGCCACAGCGAGTAGTACAGTATCTGCAGGACGTGTGGATGAGGACTCGACCGGGAGGACCGGAATCCACACCCCGCCTCACCGGTCTCGGGCTCTTAGTCCTGGGCACGACCCAGCACCTCAGGCTGTACATCCCAGACACTGGGGGGCAGCCCTCGCTCTGTCCCTGTCCCCAGCGCACCGCTCCCTTCTTCAGCTCCTCCTACAGGGCCCGGGAGATCACAGAAGCCCGTTTCTCAGATAGAGAAAACTGAGCCCCAAGAACCAGAAACGGGTCTCACTCGCCGCTGCAGGGATCGTCTCCTCCAACCACACGAATACCAAAGTCCCCATTTAACCCACAACCTCCGTACAACTGGCCTCCCGAATTCTTGCCCACGGCGTTCTTGCTCAATGCTGTGAACTGCCGGACAGCAGTGTCCCCGGGGGGCTGTGTCGTCACAAACGTGGAGTTTCTTCCGTACGTCCGACCTTGTTGGGCCCGCCCTCGGGGGAGCAGCAGTGAGCCGCCTGGATGGGTGCTGGGACACACGTCTCGGGGCCAGGCTCACACGGGGTCTTGCTAATTGGATTCTCATGTGCGGCCGCAAATTCCCATTTAGGAGCATGTCAGAGGAAGGGATAGAAATGGATCATCCTAACGTTGCATAACTGTTTTCCTTATGTTAACTTTATATTTCTTATGTAAGGTCTTATTTTTCCTTTATGGGACTCGTTCAGCTTATAATTAGCTCATTTGGTTTAGATTTGAATGTGAAACTATATATATATGGGTTTTATTTTTTTCGTTATTTAACTCTGAAAGAAAGATTGCAGTTTGGAATGTTCTTGAGTTTCATAGCCCATGCCTTACATTGCCTCACTCTACAGAAGTTTCTAAATGCCCATTGATTATGCACTTGTTGTTTTCTCCCCCCTCCTTCGTGAGTTCCCAGCCTGATGTGATTTTATTTTGGGCACAAGCAGAGAGAAAGAACGAAGGGATGAAGTCAGAACGTGACGCTGTTTCCCGCCTCCTCGGTGGGGGGAAACCCGCGTCTCTCTTCCTGCTGAAAGGGTGGAGATCCAGGAGAACCATTCACACTTTGGGAAGAAGTGGGAAAACACTCCTTGACTCTCTGGCCCAAACTGGCTCATCTCAAAGGAAAGCACGGAGCAGTACAGTCTTATGACCCTGGACGCCTGCTTCAGGGAAGAGGAAAACGATTTCGCATATGTCTGGTGGAAGCAGTAGCAGCATCGAACGGCAAAACCCAAAGGGCATTCAAGTCGGCACGGCTAGGACCAAGCCGGGACTCACTGGCCAGCAGGTGCAGGCCCAGAGGTGGGGGACGCCTCCGCTGGATGCCTCGCTCTGCCTACGGGACCCCGTAGGGATCAGCGATGGAGCTGTCAGGCCTTCCTTGCCTTCTCTGTGCATGGCCAGGTCTTCGACGTCAGGAACCCTGTCTCCGGCGTAGCTTTGCTTTCCCCGGGAGGTGAATGGCGTGTCTCCAGGCAAGAGGTGGTGGGAGCGCCTGGCGTTACCCTGGTTTGGGTTCAGATGCGACACACAGCTATATCGAGACCCGACCCCATAAGTCCCCGGAAAGTTCCGCTGCCTTACTGCCACGGGTCACCCTTATCCCAGCCCCCGAGAGCGAGGAAAGCAAGGCAGGAAGGTCTTGAGAAAGCTCCATCTCGGTCCTCAATGCAAGCTTCGAGGACTCCCTGGGTATCCCACAGCCCAAGAGAATGTCGGGCCGTGCAGAGGTCAGGAGGAGGCACAAAGGGGAGGAGAAGGTGACCGTGCTTTGAGGTGACCTCGTAAGAGAGACCACGGACACTTTTCTTGGGCCTCAACGTACCACCTACTATAAGGAAACAGCGTCCTGACTTCGCCGGAGAAAAGTGACAGCTCCCCTCTTAGTTTGGAGCACCCCCTAGAACAGATTCGAGGAAGGGATTCAAGGTCAGGGCGGCTAAGTGGGAGAGGGGGGTTCAGAAGGGTCCTTAGGGGAGCCGGGAAGAGACAGCCAGGAAGGCGTGCGCGTCTCCGCCAGCTACCGCAGTGGGCCGCTGGAGCTGGCCCTGCGGGGACCGAGCCACGTTGCAAAATACACCATGTGTGTTACATATTTCCATATGTGGAGATACATTATCACACATTCCCTTGCAGGAAAATTACCCAAAATACACACCTAAAAATAGTTCCGCGGAGGGGCGAGGGAGCTGGGTTATTTATACAGTGCCTCCTGAGAGCTGCTCGGGGCCCACGTCCCCGGCACGGCCAGCCTGCTGCGTGTGTGGGCAAAGCAGCCTCCCCTGGTTTGCAAGCATGCTCCCGGCGGATGGTGGTCTGGGGGGGGGGGGCCTGTGCCCTGCTGGGGTGTAAGGGACGTGCGTGGGGAGGAGGACTGAGGAGTAAAACTGAGGACCGATGTTGCCTCCGGAGGGCGGATGGACTGCAAGCAGAGTTAGAGGCCTGGCCTGTTTGATTTCGTCCTGCCTCCCAGCCTCCCGGTTTCCTGCCTCATGAACACGGCCACGGGTTCGCGACCGCCCTCCCAAATTAATTTTAAAACAGGGGAGAGGAAGGTAATGGAGACGGACAAACATGGCACTGGGGGCCTTCCAAACCACACCGAGAGGCTGAGCGGTGTGTTAGAGATAGTCTGTCACCCACCCAACGCCCGCCTGCCTTTCTGCCCTCCTAGTGAAACCCCAATTCTGTCTGAGCCCGCAGGATGCCCCGTTAAAATCACTGCATTTTGGGGGGCTGCCCTTCATTTATGACACAGTTCTGGTCCAGGAGATATAAATGGAAGTCCCTCGCCGGGGCTTCCAAAAAAGTTGACGGTAAAAGGCAGATTCTGAAGGTTTTTCTTGTGTTTTCCCTTTCCTCCTGTTGCCAAGCACAGATGATCCTGGCTTTGGGGCTCTATCTTGAACCCCCCCGGGGAGAGCATGTGGTTAAAAGCCACCTGGCCAGCATCATGTTAGGGTCAAGGGCAGGGAAGCTGTTGTTGGAGCTCTGGGTGCAAATCCGACCTCTGCCACTGCCCAGCGGGTGACCCCGGAGGGCTCACCCGACTCTCGGTGTCTACTTAGCTTTAGCGATGGAACGAAGATAGTGCAGGGCCCACCTCCTGTGTCTGCCCGGGGTTTTAGGGAGTCATCAGTGTTGGAGAGTTTATGACAATGGCTTGTCCATCCTCTCTGAATGTCTCATAAACACAGATGCAAGTGGCAGTGGACATTGTCCCCCCAACATCCACATCCACGCAGAACCTCAGGGTACGACCTCAATCGGGAAGAGGGGCTTTGCAGCTATGACGAGTGAAGTTCGGAGGAGGTCGTCCTGGACTAGGGAGGCCCTCCTCTAATGACAGGTGAGAAGACCCAGACAGAGCCCCCTGGAAGGCGGCTCTGGGAAGGCCCGGGTGGGGGTTGGGTGGTGCTTCCGGAAGCCGAGGAACATCGAGGATGCCAACAGCCCCCGAAGCTGGGAGAGATGAGGAAGGACCCTCCCCAGGAGTCTTCAGAAGGGGTGTGGTCCTCACGACACCCTGAGTTTAGACCGCGGACTCCACAAGACGTGGGAACAGACGTCTGCTGTTTTCAGCATCCGCGTTTCTGGTACTTTCTAACGGTGGCCCGGGAACCAGTGTGCGGTCGAGCCCATGGGAAAGGACGTGGATGCCAGCCAGGGGCCTCCTAACACCGATCCCGGACGCTCCCTCCAGACGCATGGCAGAGGAAAGACTGAGATCTTGCTCTCAGATAACCGCAGTCCCGTCTGATACGACCCGCCAGAAAGAGGTCCTCGGGTTTCTCGGGTCTTGGGCTAAAACCAGCAGATCAAATAGCTTCTCGTCCCTAAGGAGGGGGGAGAAAACCACTTTTTTGCCTTCACCATCATCGTGGCCCCTTGGGAGACTGTGTGCTGTTTCCATACACGGCTTCCTTATCCGTAGCCAGATAAGGAAGGTTGGAGGGAATAAAAGTGAATAGGGTGTTCGAGGCATCACTGCATCCCCCAACCAGAGTGCCCCGGGTAGGCTTCGAGCTTCCCTCTGGAGGGGGGCAGACGAGGGCAAACATCGCGGCGCCCAGGGGCAGGGGGATGGCTGCTCTTCCCCGCGGTGTGGGAAGCTGGTGCACGTCGGCATCGGTCAGGGTGCCCGGGGCACAGAAGCCCCCCCGAGGCAGGACTTTAGGAAACTATGGAGGCAGAGTCCCTGCGAAGGTAGCTTCTGTCCGTGCCCAACCCTTCTCCAGAACCACACATCGTTATCCGTGGGGAAAGTTTCCCTTCTCCTTGCTTGGGACAGACAGACACAGCAGCCCTCTCCCTCGGCTGGGAGTCGCCAGGCATCCCCGAGGCCACACGGTCAGCCTCTCCCCCCAGGATGGGAATTCCATTCGAGGGGAGCAGGCGGGAGCCCCGGTCAGCAGCGCCTAGAAACCTATCATTTCCCTGTTACCGGCGCTCCACGAAGGGCCCGGTTCCTGCCTTCTCCCCGGGCCATCTGTTCTCGGGGACGGCCCGGATTCTTTCACCCAGCTCCTTTTCAGAGGGTGGTTCTCATGTTAAGTGTTCCCCCCACACACGCACACAGTAATTATAATAAGGGAAATTCTGTAAGGTGATGCTACGTCCGTGGTCTCCAGAGCCGTGCTAGTTTCGCGGGGCTATAACTTACCCCCACACTCACTGAGTTACATACATTAAACATGCTCAGCTTCATCTGTGTCACGTAGTTACTAAAACCCCCAAACGTCACCAGAATCAGTTTCTTTTGCTTGGAGGCAAAAAGCATCTAATTAATAAAGATGACCAGGAAGGTGGCTCAAAGGGGTTCCTTCCAATTCTCACTGAGACGCAGACTTAGTATTTCTGAACAATTATCAACCTCCATTGGCCACCTTGCAAACTGGATATTGCATTAGTCAGAATCTCCCCGAAAACGGAGCCTGAGACTGGCTCCTGGTGGCGTGAATTTATCTGCAAGGAGTGGGAGTGGTGGATTGGGGGGGGGAGGGGAAGAAGCCTGCAGGGGAAGGTGCTGCCCAGCCTGCAGCAGGGACTGAGGGGCGAGCGTCTCCAGGGGCTTGGCCGGAAGCATGCATTCTCCTGGGGGGTGTCAATGTCACCCTTAGGCAGAGCTCCCAGGACGTCAGAGGAGCCCCAGAGGGAAACGCGGAAGGTGGTCTCAGAAAGTGACTCGAGACGGGCCAGGTCAGGGAACCGTCCAGCCTGGACGGGGGCGAAGGGCATGGAGGCAGCAGCTCCAGGAATAGACTCGGGTGGTTATAAAGTTCTCGCGTGTCAGGAGCGAATGCCCCCTGATAAAGTCTGGGACGAGTACTGTGCTTACTTTCTTAAAAAAGGAACACGCCTAGGCATTCTTGTTTGCATGGACCTGTGGCCAGGATTTACAGTAGTTCAGACAGCAGGTTTCAGCAGGAATGCTTCTTCTCTTGTCGGCTTACGGTCCTCGGAGGAACGAAACGCTCACATAACGAGACCATATCAAGTGCTCCACCGGCATCTTACCGGGTCCCCAGGGAGTGACAGGTCCTGCATCAAGGAGCCACCGGGACGGGGGGCGGGGGTCGCCATCTGGGAAGCGACACTGCGAGGCTCTGGGCGTGAGTACGTTTTACGTCTACCTACGACTCGCATCATCGCCACTCCCCTCCTGAACCGCTGCGACTTCCCGTATTGCTGATCTATTTGCCGTACAGAATACGGGCTCCATTTCTCCCACCTTTATTCCTTCTTCAAGAACATCTTGGAAACCACACTCGGTTTTGAGAGATACCGCACAGAGTCAAGGACCTTAGCTGCAGACGACAGAATCCGCTCTCGCTCATTTAGGCGGGAAGAGATTTGTGGAGCACTTGGCATTGTCGATGGGGTTGAAGAAAGAGTCCGGCTGACCTCCCAAGATCGGGGTCTGCAACCACTCAGGGGGCCTGCCGTGGACGGCTGCTTCTGCCCCGCTTCGGAAGCTGGGAAGTCAGCAGACTGTTTTAAACCCTTGTTGCCGCTCCCCAAATCCCACATACTTCCTCTTCCCCACATTGGAGAGAAAGCATCGCACAGGCACATCTAATTGGCAGAGACGAAATCACAAGTCTAATCCCTCAGGGACACTCTGTTCTCTCCCGGGGAGGCAGAATAAAGCAGATTTTTGGAATTTGCTTAGAGAACATGAGATTTACACAGCAAGGGGCTGTAAGAACCTAGAGACAATACCTTTGGGGCAGCTACCAATGGGAATTTTCCACGACCCATATCAACACGACATGTTCTGCTGTCTTCCTGATGTTTAAGTACAAAAAAGCCATATTCTGCTAAGTTGATTAATTCTCTATAATTAAAATTTCATATCGGCATCATTTACCCTCTGCTCTTGACCCACCTCCAACAACACAAACAAGGAGCATGTTACGATTCTCTCTGTCCGCCACAGATGGAATTCTAAGACAGCAAATGTCCAAGGGACCGAAAATGCAAGAATTCAGTTTTCATATTAAAACGGTATTCTGCGCAGTTAAAGACAGATGCTTCTATCCAGCATAGAAATGGTTCCTTTTCCTCCCCTCCCGCCAAATTATATCGTACTCAAAGGTGACATTTAAACTGGGGGGGGGGGGTTCCTAAAGGAGACACGCCTGACTGATCAATCTGGATGAGGATGGGTGGATTCCAGTTCACGGAAGAGAAAGGAAGGCTCAGAAAATACGCCGTTTGCACCGACCTATTTTCCAGGTCCCTCGAAGCTGGAGCGGTGTGAACACCAGCAACTACTAAGACGTGAGGGTCAGCGTTGTTTGTCACTTCTGGGTCGGGACATGAAAGCTTTGAGGCCCAATTCCCACGCTTTCTCACCAGCGGCCCCGCTGACGGAGGTTGCCTCTTCCAGAAGGTGCAGCCGCCAGAGGGTAGGGCCACTGGGAGCCTGGTGGCCCTGGTCCCTGGATGGAGAAGAGCTTCCTACTCACCCACAGAGCACAGGAAGCCCGAGTAAGAACCACGCTGTCTTTGTCTTAAGACAATGAGACTTTTGGAGGCATAACCTAGCTCTATCCGGACTAACACCTACCACTTCCCAACCTCGGTTTCCAAACAATAAAAATATTCATTGAATTCTGAGCTATACGCCCCAAGCCAAAACAGACTGCTCGAGTGTGAGAAGCTGACAGAATTTCCTCCGCGTGCTGTGTGGCCGGCCCTCGTTCTCCCGGCATCGGTTGTAACGGACTTGGGCACCCCCGGCCTGACTCGGTGTGGAAACCCAACGTCCCCACGGCTTCCCTCCTCAACTTGATTTCTCAACGCTGGTTAATTTCCCAAGTCTTAGGCACCTGGGTGGCTCAGTGGGTTAAAGCCTCTGCCTTTGGCTCGGGTCATGATCTCGGTCCTGGGTTCGAGCCCCACATTGGGCTCTCTGCTCCGCGGGGATCCTGCTTCCCCCTCTCTCTCTGTCTGCCTTTCTGCCTACTTGTGATCTCTCTCTGTGTCAAATAAATAAATAAAATCTTTTAAAAAAATAATTTCCTAAGTCTCTTCGATTCATTTCCCAACGAAGATCAATAACCCGATGAACACAATCCTGGCTTGTCGCCCTGTCCTTGTCTTTTGCATGTTTGCTAAAGCTCAGTTTTTCCAGCCTGGGCCCCCGGCAAACAAACACGTAGGAGATGATGGGAGGTGCTTTCTCATTCGTACCCCAGGAAACAGAAGAGCTAGTAGAAGACCCCAGAAATACGACCCCTCATTTAGCCATCATGCTTCACACTGTAAATAACCCGTGTGCTTCTCTTATTTTACCTTTATTTGTATTTCTTTTTTAAAATATGGAACAAACTAGTGTGCCATCCTTGCACAAAGGCCGGGCTAATCTTCTCTGTGTCCTTCCAGTTTTAGTCTCCGTGCTGCCGACGCGAGCCCCAGTGACTGCTTCTAGCAAGTGCGAGCGTCAGTCAATTTGGCCTGCCTTGCAAGCCAATTTATAAAGCGCTCTGGCTTTAACAGGACACCGGCCCCTCGGCCTCACGGCTGTGGCGCAGCACGGAGACTTACCGCATGTCAGCAGCCACACCAGGTAAAATAAAATCATCCTTCCACCCACGGGGAAGGAGCGAGATGCCACACGGCTGAGCCCGCACGGCGTGCGCCTTCCATCGGGCGGGCTGTCTTCGGGAAGCCGTCGGTAATGAGCCAGACGCAGGGTGCTTATTCTTGTCTACGGGAATTAAACAGTCTTTTATCAAGGTCAAGCAACCTCATTGTTAAAATACTACGTTTGTGAAAGGGTTTATCGTAAGATGCCGCAAGAGGCCATCCCGATCCCCATTCCTTATCCCTATTCTGTTCCCCTCGGGCTATCGCTTTTGATTCCTCTCACTGTTCAGAAGGCTTTTCATCCGTTTCAACAGCAGGCTGTGCTACCCGTTCTGGGTAGAGGCGGCTCAGTCGTTATCTGCTTTTCTGGCAGGACAGCTGAAATCTCATCTCTCTCTCCTTTCTCAACCAGTATAATTAGATTCCTGTTTTGGTTCCCCCATTGGCTTTATTTATAACGTAAGTGCACAGGCCTCTAATCGAGAGGTAACGTGTCGACTCCTGAGTGGTTGTGTCTGCAGAGGCTTGGGCGATCCTTCTGGGCGGGGGCGGGAGCTTGGTGGCCCCGGGGACTCACGCCTGCTGGCGAGAGGCAAGAATGTTGTGCGGGCGAGGCTGTGTTCCTTGGGAGGCTCGGCCACAGAAAGTGATTGGGCTTCCCCTGGTTTTTCATGCTTGCTCGAGGAACTCAGCCATCAAGGTGCACGGAAGCCCAGACACACGGAGGTGCCGGCGCAGGCGGCCTGGGACACGGCCACGGCCACCGCTGAGATCCGGCGCCCACCCCCCGAGATGCATCCACAAGGGAGCCTCTGAGAGGACTCCCCTCCCCAGCGGAAGCCCCTGAACCGAGTCCCATCAAACCCCAGCACCCTGACAGAAACACAGGTGGCTGCCACGGCGTGTCCCCTGGTGCAGCCACGGACACGCGAACCGTATGAGCCCGGTTCCAACTCCCGTCCGTTCTTCCTGCCGCCCTGCCCTTCCGGCGTTTCTCATTCCTAGCTGAGGCTTGGATGCTCTCCAAGTGGATAACATCTACGCCGTGTCCTGAAATATAATGAAGCCTCCCATGCTTGGTACAAAGGTCGAATCTACACTTGAACACTGGGGTAACGGATCTCTGATACTCACACAAATGTCGTTCACTGTGGACCAGCCCCTCAGCCCCCAGGCTCCTGGTGTTCGGGGGCCAGAGAATTCCTTGTCATCAGGCTATCGTGGGGTCTTTATATACTTAGCAGCATCCCCGGACTGAGCGCACACTGCCAATAATGGCCTCCGTCCAGCTGTGACAACGGCAAATGTCTCCGAGTTATGCCGAATGTCCCCTTAGGGGGGCAAACCGCGAGAACCGAGCTGAACTGTGTCCTGGGACAGAATCCTGTTTCCTCCTATTTCTGTGTCAACACACGACTAAATGCCTCTTCTGTTTTTCCTTTGCTAGATTCGGGGCTTGTTTTAATAAATATACGCACCAAAGGTGAGAGACGTCTTTAAGATGCAGAAGCAGGAGGGAAATCCTTGATTCCCTTCCTCTTGGTGGCAATCACAGAGTCTACGGAGTACAGGGCTTGGTGAGGCTAGAGCCGGCTGGCTGTATGTGGTCCCAGTACCCTTGGAAACTAAGTATAAATAAATCTCTTACATTGTAGCTTTTTATAGCAGTGGAGCTTCCTATTAAAAATGATCCCAAGGTAATAAGCTCAAGGTCCAACTCAAATGCTACATCTTTCTTAATGCTTCCAGCTGGAAATAATCAGTGTTGTTGTTTCTAGTTTATTAGAGATACTACGTCCCATAAACTATATATGCAAGTAGGAGAGCTTAGAGTGAGGAACACTGGCTCCCGAGCCAGACGGCGTGATGCAGAGCCCTACTTTCCATACCTACCAGGTCCGCGACGGTACGCATACTGGGGACTGCCCTGTGTCTCAGTCTCCTTATCTCTACAGCGGGGACTGTGAATGTTTCCGTGTTCCTGGCTGCAAGTGAGGACTGCATATGTGAATGGCACTCAGAACTGTGACTGGCAGGTGGTAAGAAAGCACAGGATGGGATGGTTATGACCGTCCACGTCACCTGACTCCAGGATTTCTGCCAGCCACCCTCTTGGGGCCAACTGCCCTTGTCTTAAAAGATCTAGATGGCATCTGGTAGGAGACCACCCACAAGGCTCTGGCCTCGGGCTGCCTGGGGGCAAACCCCAGCTGTGCTATTTCCTACTAGCCCTGTGATTCTGTGAGTTACTTAAGCACTTGTCGCTCCTTTTCCTCATCTGGGAAGCGGGGTTCTAAGTAGATTCTACCTTAGATGGTTCTCGTGAGGGGCGGCGGATACGTAAACACAAGCCAAGCGTTCAAACAGTGCTCGGCGTTACCAATTTTTCAAGAAGGTTCATTATTATTAGTAGGGTGATAAGACATGATGCAGTGACTTACAGGAATTCAGCATGCTCTTGGCAAGAGGAAAAAACGCGAGAGAGGGAAGGAGAGAAGCGGGGAGCAAGGGAAGGGGAGAGGCCGGGACAGATAACCGCCACGCTCCCCGGTGAGCCCGGGCTCTGTCTGGAAGCGAGGCCACGGGGGCTGGAAGCCACACCACCCACAGGGGGAGCACCTGAGAGCACTAACGGGAACTTGAGCCTCCGAGGTGTGTTTTTTGCACACAGGTTCCCGAAGCATAAGCCTTCATCCTCACTCGGTGCTCGACCAAGGGGCAATAATCCGTTTCAACGCCGAAGGAACCAGGGAGGTCTTAGGGATTGTAGTTTTGGGGTGTATCCTGGGACATGGCATCGAAACTCCGATTTCATCCATAACCAGGTGTGCCAGGATCGCACGCTCAATCAGAAGGAGACGATTCGGGCTCTACTGAAGTGTTGTAGGAACACAAAACCAAGTTTGCAGGATTCCTGATTTTTTTGAGAAGCTGAGAATTGATATTTTTAGGTGAAAGCTCCCCATTTTCACATTTGGATCACCTTTGGTTAAAATTCACTGAGAACTCCGAACAAAACACATGTACAGGGCGCATCGACCTATACGCTCTGATTGGTGACCCGTATCCCGGTAGATGGTAACCACTCCTTACCGTGAGGTCCCTTTTGGATCAAAGAGGGTGAGATTTGGAACTCTTGCCTGGTTGCCTGCACGCCCCAGTGAGGCAAGGATTTTCCCAGGACCCTGGTCCATTTCTCCGGGTCTCCCCGCGGCCCCCCCACTGTCTGGGAACAATGCCTCCTTTATTCTGTGCCACCTGAAGAAATCGGGGATCACAAAAGCACTGCTCAGTTTTGCATAACTAATTTCAAATCTTATTTAGCATCGAGTTTCAGAATTAAGGAGCTAAGTGACAGCTGTTTAATTAACTCCTTAAGCTGATTAGAGCGCATTACTGAAATCCCCTCCAGGAGGAGCATGGAACTGTGGGGAGATCCTAGGACCAGGCCCCTGTCACTGTTGAAACTCCATAAGCTCCTAAGCCAATTGGCCAAGTGTTCTTCACATCCTCGAGGATGTGGTCAGATAGAGATTTTATTTATTACATTAACTGCTACAGAAGACTCTTTAGAGATGCTAAGCAAATAGGCTCTACATTAAGAAAGAAAGAAAGAAAGAAAGAAAGAAAGAAAGAAAGAAAGAAAGAAAGAAAGAAAGAAAGAAAGAAAAGAAAGAAAGAAAGAAAAAAGGACTCCATTGGGCGTTTCTCAAAAAGCACTTTATGATGGGGATAAATCCCATGTGTTCAGTTGTATTGTATTAAGGAGAGGGGTTTGGATTAAGCCTCCGTCCCCACAAAATGGGCTGTCTAGCCTCCAACTGATTAAAGAAACAAAGGCATATTAACAAGTTTAAGACTCTAAGCCAATTTTATCCGTAAGCTTAGTGTTTTCAAAGTGGGATTTCCAAGGAAGAGATGAGACTACAGTATAGGTCTGACTTTAAATGTGAGCTCGGGGCTGGTGGGATATCGCGGCACTGAACAGAATGTACAAAATAATGGTTTTTTTGTTGTTGTTCCTTTTTAATCCTTGGCAATAGGACATGTGCAAGAATGTCCAAGATCTTCTTAGCAGAAAGGGAGGTTCAGGGAACGTGCAAACTACCATCAGCCTGAATTTTCTAGAAATTGGACATAAGTGGAACTTTTGAATTGGGTTTTAGGGGGATGTTTCGAGGAGCCCAGGCAGGTGTGACATGCAGACATTGGGGGTTGGTTCTGTGTGCTGAAGATCTCAGCTCCTTGCTGGAGGTACGGCGGGTTTTTGGTGTGGCTAAGGTTGTACCTGGGGGACAGCTTTATGGAGACAGAATTCACGTACCATACAATCTACCCATTTCAAGGGAGCGGTTCAGTACTTTTCAACATACTTGAAGATGTGCAATCCTCACCACAGTCCACGTTAGACCATTTCTATCATCTTGAAAGGAACGCACCCTGTGAGGATTCTCCCCTTTGGAGCACCACCCTGGCTCCGGCCCCAAGCCATTACGAATCTGCGTTCTGTCTCTGGGAACTTCCCGGGTCGGGACATTTCAGAGGAGGTGGATCACGTGACACAGTCTTCTGTCCCTGGCTTCTTTCAAGAGGCATCACATCATCGATCCGTGGGCATCCATCTGTCGTCTGTGTCTGCTCTTCACCCCTTTTATTGGCCGAACTGCGTTCGTCAAGGCAGAGAACTTTAATGTCTCCCATTCTGCAAAGGTCAGTTCTTCTGACCCCACATGAACCACCGCGCTCTAGGGTTCTGGGCACGGAATCCAGCCCATGGAATGTTTTGCTTGAACTGTATGGATGGAATTCTTTTCGACTGATCCCACATCCGGTTTGTCTCAAATCATCAGAACAGGCAGTTCTGGGGCCCCGTCCGGTGGGCCCGGAGAAGTGACTCCTGTCCCGTCCACCTCCTCTGTGCAGCGGGGCTGGCCATGGGAGGCTCTGAATCTGGGATGCTTCTAGACGGCCAATGCAGTGTGCTCCGGCAGTCTGGGACGAAACACCGCCCGGTCCCAACGGCAAAAGCGAAAGCATGTAGGAGATTGTGAAGTACACAGGGCTGAGTCCATGGCTTCATTTATAACTTTCATAACTTTTCTCTTTTTCCATAGCGGGCTGCTGTGTGTGTCAGAAATTATAAACCCAGGAAGGCACTGCTCTCCCTGATGAGAAAACCCCAGCAATATTACGAAAGTCTGTTGAGTACCCTCAGTGTAGACCCAAGATGGACAATTGTGGATGTCGATGATGGTTCTGAGGAGAAAAACTTCGCTTGTTTCTTGGCCCCACATAGCAATTGCACGAAGCTCAGCATGAATATTTAATTTATGTCTGTTGATACAGTCCTCTTGATATCCTATGGTATTTGCTCTTTGAAACTGGGGGAGTTTTTGCCTGTAGCCTTTAACTAAATGAGCTGTCAGCCCCTTTCTCTATCACTACAGAAAAATGCATGTCAAATTGTCAAAGGCAACAGAATTTTCCATAGGCTGGAGGAAGCCTATTGGTTTTATGGTACATGAAACTAAGGAATTAATTCAGTTGGTATGGAAAGGTCATACAAAATTAATAAACATCAAAGGGCCGCTCCAGACTTCACTTGACTAACTGGGCACCGGAAGGTGGTTCTTGTTAGAACCCCACCCCGGACTGCGGCGTCACACACGCACTGGCAGTCTACGGGGACTGTAAGTAGTTCTGAGTCCCTCTTTGACCTGTAAGCCCCAGGGATTCAGCCGGACATCTTGTGGGGGGGGGCAGCGTGGAGCTGGGTCCTGATTATCTATGCTAATGAAGATTCAGTGGTGTGGCTAATCCGAAATCGTGCGCAGTCCAAAAGTCACCTGCAGTTTGGCCCTGGAATACATTATGGGCTTTTTCTTCCTTTCACCAGACAACTTCTTAATTATGTTTTTCTTAAGCTAATGCAGAAACGAATTTGCATGTCTGGAGCCCACATTAATTAGAAATTGTAGGGGCGGGGGATGCCATTAAGATTATTCTGGGAGGCCAGGGAAGGTGAGTCTGGGATTTTTAAATGACCACGGCCATCCATGCATTGACTTCAGCCCCATGATGCACTACCAGCCATGGAAATGTTTCTTAGGTCTCTCCTCCCTTTTTGGGTGGTGAGATTAGGGGTGTTACCAAATCAGCACTTTTGGCCACTCCCCCCATGGAAGCCTTAATTGCCCCATCTCTTCTCAGTAGCCAGGCCTAGGGTTCCACGGCTCTCGGCTGGCTCCGTGGCTGGCTGGCCAGGCAGTCCTCCGTGGAAGACAGATGAGTACCACGCATGCTCGATGGAAACGCAAACTGACTACAGGTCCTTCTGCGCAGTGAAGCTCCTGGAATAAGCCCGCAGACACCCGATCTTACTCTCAACCACTTGAAAATACTGAGAAACGGGTCTACGGCAAAGCGGTTCAGTTTTCAGGATGTCCAGGGTGCCACACGGCCGCGGGAGACCAAAACCTTGGAGGTGAGCTCCCCCACCCCTGGGATACTTACGTTCCGCTCATTTGCAGGCTGACGTCTCCAGCTCTGCCCTCTCCCATGAACTCCCCGCTCAGCTATTCCCCTGCCTCCCTGACCAGTCCGCTGAGGGGTGCCCGATGCCCTGGGTCCCAAAGGGAACTCTCAACAGTCCCCCCCAAGAATCTCTCCTCTTTCGGAGCTGCAAGCAAAACATCGCGCCACCTGGCACCTGGTTGGTCCGGCCAGAACCTCGGGCGCCAGGATTCATCCCCTGTGTCCTGTCCGTCAGAGCCTCCCGTGGGCACGGGGTCTGATACACTCTGCACACCCAGGCACTTCCTTCCACCTCCATGGCTGTCGACTTCCCTTGAGCCGCCAGGATGTGTAAGCGGGGTTATGATAAAGCCTTAACTAAACCACTCATCTTGGTATTTGATGCCATTGTCCTTGTCACTTTTCCCTATGAAGCTATTGCCTGTTTGGCCACATCAGGATGTAAGTTCTAGAAGGGCAGGCTGTAGGGTCACTCCCCACCCAGCCCCGAGCATCTTCCGGACACACTGCGTGAGCTCTGCCTTCAGTGCGACTGGGCCTGTCAATCCTTTGTGGGATTTCTTTCAGTCAACTCCCACTTTCTTTTATTTATTTATTATGTTTTTTATTATGTTTTTAATATTGTTTTATGTTTTTTATTATGTTCAGTTAGCCACTGTATAGTACATCATTAGTTTTTGATGCTGTGTTCAATGATTCATTAGTTGTGTAGAACACCCAGTGCTCGTCACATCATGTGCCCTCCTTAATGCCCATCACCTGTTTAGCCCGTTCCCTCATCCCCCCCCCCCCCGAAACTCTCAGTTTGTTTCCTGGGGTCCATAGTCTCTCATGCTTCATCTCTCTCGCTCTGATTTCTTCTCTCCCTTCGGATTTCCCTCCCTTTCCCTATAGTCCTCCGTGCTATTCCTTATGTTCCACAAATAAGTGAAACCATATGATAATTGACTTTCTCTGCTTGACTCTTTTCACTTAGCATAAGCCCCTCCAGTTCCATCCATGTTGATGCAAATGGTGGGTATTCATCCTTTCTGATGGCTGCGTAATATTCCATTGTATATATGGACCACCTCTTCTTTATCCATTCATCTGTTGAAGGGCATCTCGACTCCTTCCATAGTTTGGCTATTGTGGACATTGCTGCTATGAACATGGTGTGTGCATGTGCCCCTTCTTTTCACTACATCTGTATCTTTGGGGTAAATACCCAGTAGTGCAATTGCTGGGTCACAGGGTAGCTCTATTATTAACATCTCAAGGACCCCCCATAATGTTTTCCATAGTGGCTGAACCAGTTTACATTCCCACCAACAGTGTAAGAGGGTTCTCCTTTCCCCACATCCTTGCCAACATTTGTTGTTCCCTGTCTTGTTAATTTTTGCCATTCTGACTGGTGTAAGGTGGGATCTCGATGTAGTTTTCATTTGTATTTCCCTGATGCTGAGTGATGTTGAGCATCTTTCCATGTGTCCGTTGGCCATCTGGATGTCTTCTTTGGAGAGGTGTCTGTTCATGTCTTCTGCCCATTTCTTGACTGGAGTATTTGTTTTTTGGGTGTTGAGTTTGAAAAGTCCTTCAGAGATGGATACCAGCCCTTTATCTGAAATGTCCTTTGCAAATATCTTCTCCCACTTTCAACAGATAACTTGCTTTATGGACATCTTCCCTTCAGGACTTTGTTCCATGCTGAAAGCTAAATGCATCATTGGTGGATCCTTGTAGGTATCTCCAACGTCCACACAGCCTGGGTGGACTGAGGAAATCTCGCCACATTCATAAAGCTTGTAGTGGAAAATGAGCCATACGTTTAAAGCAACCCACCTTCGTCGGATGCTATCTAATGCGGAGCCAGAACATAGGGGAATGTTGCTTCACTTGCTGGGATCACTGGGCGATCACCACTTTGTGCGGTCATCATTATTTTTATTATATCAAGCTGGACTTTGGCAGGAGTGCTCCAATTGATGTGCAGCCAAGAAAACACCTGCTGCTGCTGAGTCCAGCTGGTCAGAGCATGGCATTCATGAGTCCAAGGTCATGGGTTTAATCCCTCCCTGGCTGTTAAGGTTTGCTCAACATCAGCAGGCTGGGATGGCAACCCTGATCCTGGCCAAGAGCTTCACACTTCCAGGAGAAAATCATCTGATAGGCAGCCAGGGGTGTGAAAAACGTCAGACGCATCAGAACCAAATCACTTTGTCCTCCTAAGATCTAGCACACCTGAGGTTGAGTCCAGAACACTGGTTCTCAACCGGGGTCCCAGGGGGATCTGATGGCATATACCAGTGCTGGGGATCCACCCCAACCAATCATATCAGCATCTCTGGGGTGTGAGACCCAGATGTCGGGATGGTTTTATGTGGTCCCTGGGGATTCTAGCTCCATGCCTTCCAAACTCAGTGGCCTGCTGGGATCACCTGGGGGGATTAAACAATGCTGATGCCGGCTCAGGCACTCAAGAGATTCTGATTTCACTGGGAGGGGTTGCAGTCCGGACCTTCAGAAATTTGAAATCTCCCCAGGTAATTCTAATAGGCAGCAAAGTCTGAGAACCACTGGGAATGACCTCTGCCCATGATGGATGACCACTTTCCTTAGTGACTCAGAAGCACCCCCCGCACCGGACCCTGTTGGGTCCTTAAAACACATACACCCTCCCCATAGTCCGAGACAAATGACTCAGCAGATGGGGCAAACAGCAAACTAGTGTCAGGCAAAAGGTTTACTCTCCATGTTTAAGGAATATTGGAAGACAGTGATGGAGCCATGGGAAGGACGCATGCAGAGAGTAGAGTTCAGAAAGAGCAATGGATAGGAGCTTTGACTTGGGTGTTGCACGATGAGCGGGTTTGGAGATTCCAAGTGAGACAGGTGCAGGCAGTGAGGCACGAGCTCACGGCCCCAGCCCGCCCCCATTCCGTCTCATCTGCCATATCATCACCTTCACGGCGACCCCATCGGGCGACTATGGCTAGTCCCAACCCCCCAGTGCACAACCACCCCCCACCCATTCCCCATTAGAATGTCCCCTCTTCAACTCTGTCGCCTTTATGGTGGGAAGTTATCTTCCGTTCATGCTTATTTCAAGTTTAAGTTGTTAAATCAAATATGATTATTAAAATGATCAAAGGATAAAAATGATTAGGTCATGTGCTTCATTTTTAGGCTTCTAAGTTGCCACCTGACCCAGACTGTAAGCTGGACAAGCACAAGGACATGTGTGTCTAGTTCCCTGCTTTTTTTTTTTTTTTTAAGATTTTATTTATTCATTTAACAGAGAGAGAACACAAGCAGGCAGAGAGGCAGGCAGAAGCAGAGAGAGGAGCAGGCTCCCTGCGGAGCAAGGAGCCCGATGCGGGACTCGATCCCAAGACGCCGGGATCATGACCTGAGCCAAAGGCAGTTGTCCAACCAACTGCGCCACCCAGGCGTCCCTAGTTCCCTGCTTTTTGTCCCGTGCTGCAGCGGGGGCGCAGTGGGGCACAGCATGTGGACCCCCTCCCCTCGGATAAGGAAGTGGGGAAACGTGACCATGGGCTGCAGAAAAAAGGCTCTTTCCTCTCCTGGCGTAACTCAGTTACTGCTGCTGGTCATTTGCAAATCTAGGGAAACCTGATTTGGAAACCTGAAGCCCAAGAAGCTATTATGAACAGACATAATCGGTCTTGTAAAAAATATTCTTAGAAATGACACACAAGTAAGGGCTTCCAATCCTTTCTCATTGTAGGCATGGCAGCAACTGTTAAATACCTAATCTTTTCAGAGCAGTAGCAAAGGAATTTATGTTAATGCCCACTCTGTGCACACAAGAACATAAATCTGGGCTTGACTTTGGCTTTCAAAGCTCGTGCCTTGAAAAATCTACGTTTTTCCAAAATCTGATTTATAGTAACCTTCAGTCTGTTCTCCCCTGCCCCAAACACAAAATCGGTATTTCTTTGCTGCTACTTCTCTGAAATGAAGTACATTTCATGGAATTTCCAATTTTATCTAAATCTCTTTAAAATACCATAGCCACAAAGAACGACAGATCCATAAAGAATGCCAATAGTAACAACTCCTTACGTTAACTGGAAAGGTTTTAATAACGATAGAAATAGAAGTACTATTATTCTGGGTGAACGTTAATGATTTTTATTCACAAAGGCAATCTATGTGGGTGAAATCCATTATCTTGAAAGTATTTTGATAAGGATAAATCCATGTAGAAAGGACTTACGCTTCTCCCTGGCAATTGTTAAACCCCATTAAACATGCCTAATAATTAGTTGGCCGAAGAGTCTCATTAGATGTACATTAAATGTGTATTTAAGGCATATTTGAGACACTTCATTAAGGGTGACACGGTGAGCTTTACTGAATAACTTAAATAAAAATTCTAGTCAAATTAAAACTGGAATTTATGGCCACTCTCTGTGAGAACAGAGCATTGCACTGAATTCTTGTCTGTTTCTTCCCCCCGTCTCCTTAAGAAACCAATCCCAGTCCAATTCTGTGCTTCCTAACTGCTTTACTCAGGTAAAGTTTCCATAAAGTGAATTCAGCAGTTTTAAATGTATAATTTGATGGGTTTTAGTAAATGTATATAATTGAGCAACTTATCACCACAACCCAATCTTAGAGCATTCCATAGCTTCCAAAAAGTTCTTTCGTGCCCCTGTATGGTCAGGCTTCCCTCCTCATTCAAGACTCCCATTTTCCCACCACACCTGTGCATTCCCTGGGAATTTCCATATATGCATCACCAGACATTACTTGCTTCCACTTAGCATGACGTTGCTGAGACTGATTTGTGTTGTGTATTTGTTCATCTTTTTCATCTTTACTTCGAAGTGACATTTCGCCACATGGAAATATTGCAATTTGCTGATACATTCACCAAGTGCTACGCACCTGGGCTTTCTCAGTGAACCTTCGGACTTCAGACTCCCACCTCTGGAGCTGTGCTCTTGTTTGAGGCCATCCGAGTTTGTCGTCATTTATTACGGTGGCCCGAGGACATGGATACGCTTTGTTTGGAATAACTGTGATTGCAGTCCCCTGGGTCTGGAACCAGATTTCCTGAACATAAGTCTCCCCTCAACACCTTAAGAAAATTGGCCTTTTTTTTAGCAGGGGGAAGGCAGAACTGGCTCTCTCTCAGGTTGCCTCCTGGTCCAAACAGACGGATGGGCCGTTTTCTTGCATTAGAGATAAAAACGTGCATCAGCTTTTTGTAGAGCATTTGGAAAATACATAGATGCGTAAGAAGTACGCGGAAATAAGCGGCAATCCTGCTACCCAGACAGAACTGCCATTATGATTTCGATGTATATCCTCCAGGACTTTTTCCAGTTATCTATGACTGTTTGTTTTATGTACTGAGTCCCTGGTTTCCTTTGATGTCACCGTGGACCTCTCATCTCCTATACTCTAGCTAATGTAAGTTTGTTCGCTCTTGGTTCAGTTTCAGTAAATGGGTTTGCATTTTCCTGAGGGTAGCAAGAATCAGGATACTCAAGCGGATGTTACATCACAGAGGGGGGACCTCTCATCTCCTATTCTCTAGCCAACGTAAGTTTGTTCGCTCTTGGTTCAGTTTCAGTAAATGGGTTTGCATTTTCCTGAGGGTAGCGAGAATCGGGATGCTCGAGTGTACGTTACATCACAGAGGGGCTGCGGCAGTGGTGGCGGGGGGGGGGGGAGCGCGTATCATAAAGTCTCTAAAACTTTTTGTTGAATGAATAAGAACTTCAGGACTGTTCCCAATGAGAATGTATCAACCTAGACAGTACATTGTTTCCAAACGGTAAAATCAGATAGCAGGAGGATGAGGTAAATTAGCAGCTTCAGCATGCAGAATAATTTCTTGATTTGCAATTCAATAAAAATAAAACCCTTGCGATTCTGAGTGTTGAATTCAACCTGTGTCAGTGTTCCCATTTTACAGATATTCCCTCCCCCAGGCTGACCTCTCCAAAGTCCAGGCACTGGGCCTTGTGTACGTTTGCACCGATGCCCAGTTTCTAAGGTAGATCAACATACGCATACGCATCAAGATCAACATACGCATCCCCAAGCTCATGGTCTTCCCCCTACTTGAGCTTTCCCATCTCAGAGAACGACACCACCTTCCATCCAGGTGCTCAGGCCATCAGCCTAGGAAGCTCCCAGTCTTTCTTTACTTCCCTCCCCAACCATCCATCACTGTGTCCTGTCCACTCAACTTTCAGGACCTCCTTTATGCCCATCAGCTTCTCTCCATACCCATCACACCTCCCCCAGGCCACAGACACCCTCATCTGAGCTGCAGTTTTCTCCTGCCCGAGTCGCGGCACTGAAAAGAACCCCCCCATTGGCCCAGCCACTCGTGAATCCCGTTAGTAGTCTGATCACTATACTCCAGTCAGGAGAGCCCTTCCCACTCCTGATACCCCATTGCCCTGCCTTACCCATCCCTGGACAAAACCAACCTCAACCTTTCCCACGGCTCTTGGAAGAGCCAACACCTTCCTTGACCCAAGTTATTTAGAAAGTAGAAAAAAAGCATTATCTCCTGTAATCTCACTAATCTGAGGGAGCTAGAAAGAGAGAGAGGGACACTGAAGATTGATCCACGGACCCCGGGCACAATGGCCAAGGGGCGCTTAGTGACATCCACGTCTAGAGTTCAAAGGCTCTCAGTTGGGATTCTAGAGTCCACCTCTCAAAATACCATTCCAAAAAACGGCTGTGGCCCTATGCTTTGAGAACGGGTTCTGCAGCCTCTCCCATCAACCCGTTCTAAGTTCAGTCTCCCTCCATTCAAGAGAGGTTTCCTCGCGTCCAATAGTTGTTTTTCCTCCTAGGAGGGGAGTGAAGCTTCAGGAGCCTATCCTTTTTGGTGAGATATTGAAGCACACACAAAGTGTATGGAATGTACATGGACACGGGCCATTTTCATGTCTACTTATTTCATGTCTACTTATCCTTTTTGCCTGGATGTCTAGTCCATTGGATAGTTAAATGTCCATATTAACTTCGTTTTGGTTAGGAGTGGCTGAATATGCTTTTCTAAGCTTCTGTTTTCAATCTGTCACGTTCCTAATTTTTAGGAGCGCACGCGCGCGTGCACATGCATGCACGTGTGTGTGTTTAATGAAAGCTCATTACTGGAGTCTATATACATTTTTAACTTTAGTCTGACAATCTTGGTCTTTTAACTGCAAAGTTTAATTCATTTACCTTGGAAATCATTACCTACATATTTGAATTAATTTATTTTGTGCTATATATGTCTTGTTCTCTCTGTTTGCCCTGGCTTTTAAAGCTCATTCTATTTGTTTCTTCTCTTCTTACATTGTTTTGTTTTGTTTGGTGTTTGGGGCTGTTCTTTTTCTCTCTTCTTTTGATCTTTCTTCCTTTTCTATTTTCAGACACTAAACACTCATTTTGCCTCTATTTTCAGTAATTACCCAAGGCATTTTATTTTTAATGAAGTCCATTGATTAGTTCTTTAATCATTTAATTTTTATTGAGCTACTACAAAATGCCAGATAGTGGGAATAGAAGAATGAATAAAACAAGAGGTCTTGAGGACCCTCTTGTCTAATGAGAGAGGCAATATTTTTTAGACAAGGGTCCACAAGTACTGCCCTTACATGGAAGTATGCCCTTACTGTCTTGTCTACAGAGGTCACTGTTAATGGATCCCACTCTGGCTGTAAAATCTAGACTCAGCTTCAGAATTCTGCTAAAAACCAGCAGGCGGATTCAGCCCTGCATCCCGGCAATGTGAAACAAAGCTCACAAGCATGCACATGCATGTACTACACACAAACAAGTTCGTGCCACCTCCAAGGAAAACAGGTACACCGTAACACAAATCACTAAGTGCTTACTTTGGATGGACTCTCGTATATGTTGCCATTAAAAGCACTATTACTTGTACCCAGATATTCCTTGTCATAGGGACTTCCGATTCTGATTTTACAGATGAGGACATTACACGTTAGAAGCCCGGGGGCCGGGGGGATGGAACGTAAGATGTATGAACAAATCCGGTACCTCTTCTATGACCCGGGAAGGCTAAGTGTAATTTGTATACATTGTAGATTTGGTGTGTTTGGGCGATGCCTACCTTGCTGCTTGTACCTTGTAAAATGCTGTACAGGTTCGTTAGAAGCTGAGGGAGGGCTGGGTGTGTATAATTACTGGTTTGCGCCAGTCCTATTCTGTGTACGCACAGCTGCTGAAAAAATATAGTGTTGCAAACCAGATTCCAGCTGCAGGGAAGTTTAGCCCGTGGCTTGTTTCCGTGCTCACAGGGGTCTTCATCTCCCGTTATTTTGAATCTCATTATTATCATCTGGCAAGACTGGATTTCAATTCTTGTAAAGGTGAGTTGAATGCAAAGTAAATTAGATTCTTTGATGGGATTTTCCTTAGCACGAATGAGAAATATAAAATGTCAATATCAAATAGCAAATTATTCTTGATTAATTTTTTCTTTGGGTTTAGCTAACAACCGATTGAATACATTGTAGATAATTACTTCTATTACTATCACATCTTGGAATTTTAATTAACCGTTGAGATGCTCTCATTTTGATGGATTTGGTTTTCTTGAGTAAACGAAGCAGGTATCTGACTTAGGTGGCAGCTGGAATCTTAAGGTCCCATGGGGAGGAGGTGCGGGAGGGGGGCTCCTGCGTTAACAGTCATTTTTCCCACGGGGACAGGAACAGTGGTCAGCGGTGAGGGGGCCCAAGGAAACTGATTTCCACTGATAACAACATAAAGGGTGAACATTTCACAGGGCTTCATGCATTTTGGGTCTGAGATGGAGAAATTGGAAAGGGAGCACAAATGCATTGGAAATTAGGAAGAACAAAGAGGACAGATGTGGGATTGGCTTACACCCAAAATTCAAAATCTGAGGGTCAACTCAGTAGCTTTCCTTTATGTGCCAAGTAAAATCCCACTGCCTGGAGGAAGCAGGTTATTCACTTACTGAAGGACATCTGGGTTGCTCTCAATTTGGGGCAATTATGAATAAGACTTCTCTAAATAGCTGTGTGCAGCTAATTTTTTTACTCATTAGAACATTTTTTTTCCCAAATAAAGACAGTTCTTGCCCTTAGTAGATTTCTGATGTCAGCTGATAAGTCGTAACTTCCATTCTCCATATCTTTCTGGGGTAATGGTGTGTTTGTAAAGGACAGTGACAGTGGGCGTTCGTAGAGGACACACCATTGCTTTGGGCTAAAAAGCAAGCAGTAGGAGAGAGGTGGCAGAAGCAGAAGAAAATCGACCCGCCAGCCAACAGAACGTGAGAACTGGCATCCCAGAAGCCAGACCTGGCCCGCGGATGTATTGTTGAGCCTGTCTGGTGTTTAAGGAGAAAAAAAAAAAAAGAATTACTCGCCAGACTTTAAAAATCAGGAAGTTTCACATAAAAATACTGCATTACAGATTTTCCTGGAAAACTGGAAAATCCGCCAACCCTGGGTGCCGTCTGGTTTGACGGCAGGGGAATGAGCGGGAGGCAGCGGCCCCCTGCAGGGAGCTGTGTCTGCCGTCCTTCCTGCTGACTCGCTTCATCTCGGCCTCCGGCTCCCAGACACTTTTGGGTTTTCATCTCAGAGAGCAAGTTACCGTATGCACAGGGAAGGCATCCTACGGCAAATGCTGCGAGGCGACTCCGAGGTTTGCGAGGCGTGGGCATGAGGAGAGAAAGGCAGGGCGGTCATCAGGGCACCGGAAGCAAGGAGAAGCAGCGGCTGTTTCCCTTTCAAGCGGAAGCGGAAAAAGGGAGACTGAAACCAGGTAAAGAGACGGGGTTTTCAGTCAACAGCGGCACAAGGGAATGACACCTGGGATCAAGACGTCTTTTCAGGGCAACAGGAAAGAGTGACAAACCCAATGCATTGTTTATCAGTGATAACAGACGCCAGTTCTGTTCATTTACTGGAGTGGATCTTTTATGGTCCAGAATAAATTATATATGCTCATCCAACCAATTTTCTCTGCTCATTAAGCTGGTATCAAAGGTATAAAAACTGTACAAGCTATAACATGGATTTTCTTGTTAACATCTCTGCCTTCCTAATCGAAAAGGTGTTTTGAAAGCCTTCTAAGCAGCTCGTTTTATTTTCTCCAAAAATGTATATCAGCAAATTGCTAAAGCTAAAAATCTGGAAGTCAATGTACAAATCTTCTGTAGGAAGTGTACAAATTACTATCAGTTTTTTATTTTGCTGGGTCTTCAGATTTGGGCTCAGTCAGAAGGATTTTTCTACATTTCATGACTCCAAACATGGATGGACGGGCCTCATTTTATAGCAGGCAAGTACTGGGATTGATATTTAAAATGATGACATTTATAAGGGACATCTAGACCACATGGCCAACTCCTCCCTTTCTAGCTTCCAGAATTCTCGACACATATTATGCTGTCAGCCTTCTAAAATATTACTGAAATAGGTCATCCTTTGTATTTGGCAACTAAATGACATTTCTCAGTATTTTCATGACCACAAAAAAACAAATCCTCAACTACTTTCTCTCCTAATATTTTTTTCCTGTGGCTTTTCATTCATCTTCACCAACACAGGGAACAAAATTTTATCATTATTGTCCTGATAAGATTCACAAAGATGTAGTAGAATGAAGGATAGACACAGTACTCTTTAGGGACAATGAGACATGACACTATCTAGAACTAGACAGAACAGATATGGTGCTATCTAGAACAATCACACATGACACTATCTAGAACAACCAGACAGAACACAATCTAGAATAACCACACCTGACACTACCTAGAATAACTAAACACAACACTGTCTAGAATAACTAGACAAGGCATGCTCTAGAACAACTAGATTGAACACTATCTAGAAGAACCAGACAGAACACTATCTAGAATAACTAGACATGGCACTATCTAGAACAATCACACATGACACTATCTAGAAAACTAGACAGAACACTGTCTAAAACAACCACACCTGACACAATTTAGAACAACTACAGACAACACCGCCTAGAATAACCAAAACAGTCCCTAGTTCACAGGAAAGGTCCCTCGAAGTGCGCAGTGTCCCTCTTCACCATCTGAAGTCAGGATGACATGCGGGCTAGCGTGAAAACAGACGACGATTCTGCCTGACTAGAAAAGCACGCCACTGCAGTTGGAGGCCACTGGCCTCAAAGAGTCGATTTCATAATAAAACTTAAAAGAACAGGAAGCTCCGAGGCAACAAAGCTCCCAGCTAGCAACTAGATTTTAATAGATAAATAAGGTCGTATTGATTGAATATTTATATACGTGTAACATACAATTTAAGTCCAATCTATAATTATTCTATCTTGCTATTATGAAGTTAAATTGCTGCAAGTCTATTTGCAAAGAAGGGCCAAGAGTTTCCACATAAAACTGAAGTATCTAATAAATGTCAGCACTTCCGACTTGCCATTTTGAGACGGGGAAGGATTACTGAGGGCTCGACATTTCGTGAAATGTTTGCTGAAGGAAACAGCATTTGCTCACTTAACGTGGAAACCGTGTCATAGATAGTTGATTTCCCCATCAGCTTGGAGATAATGAACTCAGTACGACCCTCTGATCTCACACTAATTAAGTCAACCATCACGAAAGAACACTGTAGACACTCCTGATATTATGAAACAGCAAAGGCAATCCTCCTTGCAAAATCTGTTCAACACATAAAACGAAGATAATGCTAATGGATTATGTTTAAAATCGAATCCAGAATCTCACGGTGCCCAAGCACAGACATCACTGAGGGTCTAAGAGGAGAATCAAGAAAATTGCTATTTATTGCTCCACAAAGGACTTAGAAGCTAATGGGAACAGAGGCTGTTGTTTTTTTTTTTAATTCAGATGCCCATTTTTAAATTGTGCTTCAGACAAGAGCAGTGAAGACGGAGCTCCTGTTACTCTCTAGGACCCCGCGCTGCCTCGAGTGGGCTAAGAATGATGAAGTCACCACAGGATCTGCCAGGGTGCTGGACCCAGTGTGCTGGGTCTTGTTTGAGGATCTCAAATGGGTGTTGAACTGTAAATGAAAAAATCGTGTTTGTAATTAGTGCTTCCCAAGTCTTCCTGGTTAAGTACCCTGTCACGTCCGTGCACTTGAAGTTACCGGAAGGATGTTTTCCTATCTGCCGTGGCCACGCCCACTTACAAGGTTACTCATGGGCTGTCTCGTCCCCCAGCGGAGGTACAAGCAAGAAAGGACTGGAGAATACATTGGATAGAGGATGACGTGCAGGTGGCCAGGGCCAGGCTGATGGCTGTGACACTGGATGCCCAGTCCCCTTTCAGCCGTCTCTACTGGGCTCCCTCCATGTACCCCTTCCAGATGGAGTCCCCCTCACTTTGTTCCCACTGGTGGGCGGTCTGGGTGGTGACTGGTATGGTTTACAGTTATGAATCCCTTTGCCCAACTGGCTTCTGCTTGGGTTCAAGTAGCAGGAAGTGCCAGCAAGGGTCTGATGGAGGGAGGAGAGCATCCCTGGGTAATAGCAAGACCAAACCTCCTTGCAGGGCTTCCCCTGATGGCTCCATTCCTTTTATTGAGGGTCTCAGCAGCTGTAGATCAGCCTCCTCACATGACCCTCTGTCCGCAGATCCTGGTCATTGCTTTCTCTCCTGGCTCGGTCGGGTCTCAGGGGCTGTCCCCACCCTATCACACCTTGACAATGTCTTTGCTAGACTCTAACTCTCTTCAAATTATCCTAGTGTGAGTGTGTGTTTTCTGCTGGGATCCTGATGATCTACTGCCCGTTTTCCAAATGTGGTTCTAGAACTTCCCTCATGATTCTGTGAGCCACTGGGTATCTTTACACGCAAATACTCCTTCTGTCCCTATTAACCAAGGTAAATATATGTCATTGGAATGGAGAGCCCCAGTGCACACAGCGACTGGCCACTCCACATGACAGGACCCTGGCCCATCTCGCCAGCACCTGTTATGGGGACCGGCACATGGTAGGAGCTCAGCTATGTCTGCTGAATGACGGGAGGAGTGCGGCTGAAGAAAGCCTGCTGTTTCCACACATGTGCCACAACTACACAGGCACACATTCCGAGCCCGCTGGGAAGTCCTCTGCATCACTGCTCAGAGTACTCTTCGAAACTCTTCTGCAGGAATTGCCTTCGGAGTAAACCCTTCATTACGTGTGTGAACTGTGTGGAGGTCGGCACAGAGCCGAATCTGCCGGACACCAAGAGTCCTGCCCGATTGCCTTCTGCGCACACCGATGAGGCTCTGGGACAGACCGAGCTTCTCTGCAGGCCGCGGTGTTTGAAATCCCCTTCCTCCTAGACCAAGAGGCTTCCCCTGCTTAGGGCAGTGAGTGGCCCACTCCTGTCCTCTACGGGGTGGTCTAAAACGGTTCCCTGACAGAGCGTCCCCTTTCCCGCGAGCACGGGGAGTCCGTGGGCGGGTGCTGGGGAGGAGGGCCAGGCGCTCCACAGACGAGGGTATGCACCTGCCTGAGCCAGGCTCGGGCTCTGTGGGCTCAGCAGGTGGGAGAGCAGCGTGGGACGCCAACTCGTACTATTCCGCCCTGGAATCCCCTGCGCAGAGGGCTTGTATTTCACAGAAGAGGTAGTTTACGTCAGCGGGTGCATTAGGTAAAACTGTGTGTAATCAAAATTGGTTTTGAAAATCTGCTTAATTGCCCATAAATTTCAATTTGCATGGTGTCAGTGTGTGCAGTCCCGCACACCGAGGTTTGGGAAGCACCACACAGGACTGAACATGGAGTGACAAGAAAGCTCCTGCAACGAGCCCCGGTGATTGAAACTCCTCCATCTTCAAGACCCCCATCCAGTCCGATCCCTTGCGCGGATGAGGGATGGATACATAATTCTAAAGTATTCCTCGTCTGCAAAAGTTTTTTCGTCTCACCCTGTATAAAGTCTCCTGACTCAAAACATGCTCACATTACTTTTGAAGATCGAATGACACAGAGCAGCTGAGAACAACACTAAAGAATCAAGGATAGTGCTCTTGGCACAAACTACCCTTGCACCTGACTCTACCCTCCCCTTTTCCCAGGACACATGTTTGGACTACATTTCCCAGCTTCCTTTGCTTCGGGGTGTGGCCATGTGACTAGGAATGGCCAATGGAATGATGCAGTGACAGGTGCTCTTTTTAAGAGAGGTGTGTCTGCTGCAGGGTCTTTATCTGCCTGCGCTTGGCTGGGCCTTAGAGGCTTGATTCCTTGGCCACGGAGACAGCAAGGAGGTTTGGGGATGGCAGAGCCATCAGGTGAAAAGAACCTGGGTCCCCAGATTGCTACATGCGTGGGAGCTCCTTGGAAACCAGAACAAAGGGACAAATCCTACTGTTTTCGAATCATTGCATTTTGGGGCTTGTCACAGTGTATTTAACTGATAGAAGGTATCCAAACTGTTCACATATTCAGTATGTATGTATACACTTACGTCTATATGCTGGGTAGTTAAGAACCTCTCCAACTCCTATGGTCCACATTCGCAAGCCTGAGAAATTTTGAGGATTGTTTGGAAAAATAAAAGGAGGAGGTGAGACACAGCCCCCAAAACTCAGCCTGACGAAGAAAGAGAAGTATGAGGACCTGGATGATACTGTTGTGACCAGAAGCCGAGGATCGGGTGTGGACTTGCCCTCCTGGCTGAGCTGGGGAGCAGGGTCACTAGGCATGGGGACAATGAAGGACAGTGACTTCCCTCTCAGTCTTCTTGGTACAAAAGAAGAAAAGCAGTAAGCAATGCACAGAAGATATGGTGGTGAAGGCAGGCAGGCTTGCCTCCTAGGAAGACCCCAGGCTCCCGAGCACTGCCTGCAAGCCTGCTGAGCCCTGATTTCCGCGTCCGGGATGAGTGGGACTGTGGCCTCCCAGGGGTCACTAGACCAGGCGACGAGTCTGTGGACCTAACAGGTGACGCCCCCGCCCAAAGTCCGTGTGCTATGAGCCCACTCACCACAGCCTGTGAACAGCCTCGAAAACAAGCAAATGGGGGGCGCCTGGGTGGCTCAGTCGTTAAGCGTCTGCCTTTGGCTCAGGTCATGATCCCAGGGTGCTGGGATCGAGCCCCGCATCGGGCTCCCTGCTCTGCGGGAGGCCTGCTTCTCCCTCTCTCCCTCCTCCTGCTTGTGTACCCTCTCTCACTGTGTCTCTCTCTGTCAAATAAATAAATAAATAAAATCTTTAAAAAAAAAAAAACAAAAAACAAGCAAATGGACCCGGGGTTAATTTCCCTGCCAAACCATAAAAAAATAGGATCTTGGAAAGGTAATTACGTTGAGTTACAGCAAAACAAAGAAATAAATATTTCTTGATTAAGTGAGCTGTCCAGTGTGATTTAGACCCAGGAGAGTCAGACCTTTGATGCTGAGCGAAAGGGACACCTCGGGTCTACTGGCCCCAAGGGAATTTTCGCTCTGGATCCTCAGCCCCTTGCAAACTGTGGGTGGGAGCCGCAGGGCAAGGGGAGCGCACACCAAGGGCCAGCGTGTGCTGGCCAGAGTCTAGGGGCCGACTTTCCTTTTCACTTCTCTTTGGGGGAGAGGGAGGGGGAGGGACTGACCTTCATGCATCCTTGGACTCCTCACTGAGCAGGGGAGAGGAGATCGGCTTACTCTCCCCCCAGAAACACTCAGCAAGGGACAGAGAGGCACAGCTGTTTAAAAGTAATTCCCTACCAAAGCCCTTTGAACAGAAAAACCTCTTTGAAAGGAAGTGGAAGTAGGTGGGCAAAATAAACCCTCCAAACAACACCCAAATCTGCAGTCTCCCCCAAGCGGTCAGCCTCAGGGATGGTGACATCCTGGCCCTGAGCCGGAGGGAGGGACACATAGGAAGAGCCCAGCGCCCGTTTCCGCTGGGAGATGCGGCTCGAGGAGGATGGAGTGAGCATGTCCTCCCGCCAGGCCATTCTCTCCAAGCCGCATTTCCAGGAAAGCCCGAAAACGAGGAGGCTGCAGGAACTCTGTTCAGTCCCCAGATCTGACACTTACTGGATTGAGGACTTTCACAAATTAATCCCTGTAAGCCTCAGATCCCTAGTCATCCAAGGGGGCCAGATAAGAGTATCTAAATGGGAGAGCTGCAGCGTGGATTAACTGAGATCATGGCAGCAAAGAGCTTATCCCAGGGCTGGAGCATCTGAGGACTCGATGATTTGCTGTGGGGTTTGCTTTTTCCTAAGAAGGGCACTGTCAAGGACACCGCTCTTCTGAGCCCTTCTGGAATGGGCACTGCCCAGGGACATTTGTCTGTGTGTCCTTTCTCACGCTCCTCCACCTCCTAGGTCCCCTTCTGATGTAGATACGCAGCCCTCCCGAAGTTGGCCAGAGTGCAATCCAGTCTTTCCAGACTCAGATTCTCATCCCTCACCAGAAACTCTCCATGCACAGTGGTCGGGACCCTTGGGTGCAAGCCACGGAAAACCCAAGCTTAAGCTGAAATGGGAATTTATTGGTTTGTAACTTCTGTGTTCAGGCAAGGCTTGATCCAGGGGCTCAAACCATGTCCCGCTGTGGGAAACTGATTTCTGCCCATCTCATGGCTCTGCTTTCCAGGGTCAGCCTTATATGGTGGGAGATTTAGCAAATAAAAATATAAGATGCCCTGTTGAATTTCAGATAAACCACACTTCCTTTTTTTAGTATAAGCATGTTGCAAATATTTTACGGGACATACTTATACTAAAAAAGATGTTCCTTGTTCATCTGTATTTTTGTTTGGCAATCCTATGGCTTTAAGGATCCTTAGTCTCCACTTTGTACCTCACTCTGCCCCCCAGACGCAGCTCAGCTCCATTCTCCAGGCTCAGCACTCTTGATAATAAAGTAACTATTAGTATGTCCAATCTCCATGTGGACGCAGGGATCCATCACATGGGACCTGGCATCCTACCTCCCCAGAGCGGCTACGTGTCTGCGCACGACCTGCCAAAGGCGCTTGGGAGGGATGGTGTTCTCTAGATAAATGGACCCAAGGTAAACTGAGCTTACCTGTGTCTGACAAATCAGCTGAGCTTGGCAACAGGAGCTGTTCTAGCGGTACCCCTGCGTTTGGCAACCATTCACCTTTCTCCTGCTGAGGGCACTTGGACGTACCCCCGAGGAACTACTCCCACTGTCCTTCTCAGGTGGTCCAGCGTGAGCATGTGACCCGGGTCTGGACGACCAGAGCTTTCATCCTTCCGGGCACAGAGATGGGTCTAGGGGTGGATATGCACCCCATGCAGAGACAAGGGTTTCTAGGAATGCTATTGTATCTAGGAGGATGTGAATCTGAATTTGAACTTCAGCTACTGGAGGAATCCCAATACTGCACGGTGAGGAGCTATCTGAGAGATGGAGAGATTGCAGATCCTAGTGACACTCTTTCAGCTCCTGGATCCAGCTATGCCTGAAGCCAGAACTTGCTGGACTATTCATGTTATTTACATGAGATGCAGAGTTGCATAAGCCCTTTGGCCTAGGCTGTTTGGGGTTAGGTTATCCATCTCCTGCAACTAAGAGTCCTAACCAAGTCAACAGATAAGAGAGGATACACAACCCACACACCCCACTGTTTAAATAGGACCAGTTTTCCGTAAAACTCGACACATGGGTTTCAACTGCTGAGTCTAATACCTGCTGGATGGCCGATCCTGAGCAAGCCATTAAACTCTCTGAGCTTCCCCATCCTCATTCACATGCTGGCCTAGATCCCACCCCATTGCCTTAAGAACTCAATGAAATCATCTACGTGCTTTAAGTGGTACACATACAAACCAGGGTCTGAACACACTATCAGAGGTGACCACTGTGAGTATTATTACCACCATCCTTAACAACAGTAAGTGGTGCTCCAAGCCTGCATACGGGTGAGGTGACAATTTAGGGAAAAGACACCGTCTGTGCCTAGAAACCACTTATACTCAAATTGGGAAGTAAATCAGCCCTAATATCTATTGGCTTAGAGACACCCATGGGGAGAAATACTTTTTGAATGGTAAAGTGATGTGACCGGCATAAATTCATTCAAATTGACATCTGCGAGGGGAAAGGCTAATGACCCAGCCTGTGTGCTCACTTCCTGCCTTTGTGCCAAAAGACGGCGGTTTGGCTACTCGGCCGCGTGCACAAGCCCGCTTTGCACGCATTCACGGGCTTGTTCTCATGTGTATTTCTGGGCACCCTGTCTGCACCAAGCGTGGTCCCGGGCTTGAGTGGCATGGATCCCCTACTTATAAACGATTTATTGCGTGAGAAGGACGGAAAATACTAAGCCAACAAATCAGTCTACTAGATAAACTCAGAAGCGATAAGACTTTACAGTGAATCAATGGGTGTTATTATCCCATAGGGTAAGGCGCACCTTTGGTCCAGTTTCCTGCAGAGTCTGAGGCAGGGGTTTGGGCATGCACAGCTCCTCAGGAAATACGTGTAAGGGAATGAGGGACAGAGATGAGCAAGAACGGATCTCAGGTAGAGTCTAGCCTCCTGGATCCTCGTGGGTTCCCGGGGTGTAAAGCACACTGCAAGGCTGTCCACCTTTGGCCCGTGTGTCAGCTCTGGGCCGCCCTCAGGAGGGGCACTGCCTCCCAGACAGCTGGGGGACTTGGCTGAGAGCCAACAACGTCCACATAGACATGGAGGGTTTTAAGCTAGTCTAGTAAGGGTTGACATCCTTGTGTGGGTGGCATGTGAAATGCTACCTGAAGGAGAACCAGTCACCTTTAGATCCAGAGGAATCTGGTCCAGGTGAGGGAAGAGCCAGTGCAAAGGCCCTGAGGCACGAATGAGCTCGCTGTGTTAATACAAAGAGACTGGGGCCCAGTGAAGTGAGGTTAGAAAGGGAGACAATATCCTGATCATATACTTGAGGAGACCGAATGGTAGGAAAGCTGGGAACAGTGCCCGGGAATTGGGTAGGAGGCCACTGAAAGGGCCCGAGTGTGACGCCCCAGCTTGGAGCAGGGCGGTGGGTGTGAGGTTGAGGAGAAGCGGACAGATTCAAGAGCTATTTTCGGGGTGAAGCCATCACGACTTATAGCGTCTGGGCATGTGGGATGGGAGTTGGCGCAGGGTGCAAGACAGCTCCCTGCACTGTGGCGTGAGCGACAGAGATGGCGTGGTGCCGTTTCCTGGGGCGGGGAGGACATGGCGTGGCCGGGGAGTGGTGGGCCCCACGGAGCGGACCTCGCCACGTTTCCTGGGACATGTGTCAGGTTTCCTCGTGGAACCACCCACGAGGCAGCGGGATCCCTGGCTGGGCGGGGGAGACGACTGGACGTGGGCCGTGGAGCTGAGGAACGAAGGGGCGGAGGGCCTCCTTCAGAGCCCTGGGGCCAGGACGTCTGGGCTGAGCAGAGGAAGCCGAGGAGGAAGGGCCCCTGAGGAGGAGAGGGAGAGGCACGGGGCCCGAGGACGCAGATGCTGACAACATCAGGTTCCTGATGGATGAGAGGCATCCCTGTCCTACGTGTCACAGACAGGCAGGTGACAGGAACCCGAGAGCGGGACCACGCCCAGTCCCGGCCACTGAGAGCAGGGAGCGCCGACCAAGTGGCTGGGGACGCTCGCTGCCCCGCGTCTCAGGACGACGGCTGCAGGAAGGGAGCAGGTCTCGGGGAGGGTGCTGACGAGTCCGCTCAGGCCGCAGGAACAAACGCCCCAGACTGGGCGGCCCCCGCGACAGACAGACAGTGCCCAGTTCGCAGACGAGGCGCTGTTTCCCTTTGTGCGTTCTCGCTTTTCCTCCAGCTGTGACTTGTGGTCAGCCTCTCTGCCTGAAACCTGAGCCTCGTCGAGGGCAGGTTTCTGTAACCAAAGCAGAGTGGTGGTCTCAGGACCAGAGACCAGCCCCCGGCACCGGTTACCACAGAAATGCCCAGACCGCAGGGTCCCACCCGAGCCAAAATTCTCAGACCCAAGAGCCAAAGACGACTTGTGGAGGATGAAGGAACCGAGACAGTCCACCTCAGGAACTGACCACATCGTTAGGCAAGACGGTGTGCGTGTGGGACCCCGTCCCACGGTTCCCCCGAAGACAGTACCTCTCCAGGTACCCGACTTCAAAGCCACGAGGATGCCGTCTAGAGAGCTTTCCATAGAGTGACAGGAGGAAACAGGATGGAGAATCTGGAGGGTTTCTCTCCCCTCCCTGCCCAGGCAGGATGCCACACTGCCAGGTGGGAGTCCGGAAAATGGAATGCAGGTACGGCTCAGGGGAAGGGGAAAAACACCCACTTTTTGTCTCCGTGGGCTGGTGAGGCTATGGAGGGCTCCTTTAGCAAAAAAGGAGCTCCTTTATCCTCATCTTCCAAGCCAGTCACATGTCAAAATATTAGCATGCCTTTGGAATTCATGGCAGATGACTACAGTCACGACAAGGTGTCCCTCGCGCTGTGAAGACGGTTGTTGATCTCCTCCTACGGCGTCTGGGGCCGCGCTAGCTGGTCGGCAGGGCTCTTCCCGCCATCGAAGGCGGTGCCCCATGACAGCTGCCTCGAGGGCTTCACTGTCAGTGGCGAGGAGAGGAAAAACGCTGGCATTTTGTGAAGCCACAGACATGAGCACAAAGGTCTGGGCTTGGTTTTGGTGACTGGGGTGCATCTTGCCCAGAGCGGTGGCTTCTCAGGGACACTGGTGAAGCTCATTCGGAGAACAGACCGAGCCATGTTTTGCTGGGAATGAGTGATGCATCAGAGGAAACAAACAAGACACCCAGACAACATGCTCTTGGAAGACGGGGGGTTCCCGTCAGTGGGTTTTCAAGAAGACTGTTCTTCTCCGCTTGGTATCCCCAAAGCTAAACGCAGGAGCAGAAGGCTTCCCTGTGATGCTCTGACTAGAAACCCACACACCTCCTGGGGAAGGAGAGACATCGGGGATGATTATTCCTCTGCCACGTGGGGGTGGCTGACTGCCGGGGGCTAAACCAACTCCAGGAAGAGCCTCACGGCACCTTGCTTTTCCAAGTCCGGTCCTGGGAGGACCAGGGATCACATCCTGCAGGGAGCTGTCTAGAAATGCAGAGGCTCAGACTACCCAGGCGCCCTTCGGTCAAGGTCACAGTCTTCCTTTTAACCAGATCGCTAGGTAATTAGTCATATTCACATCAAGCCTGAGAATGACTTCTCCAGCGAGTCAGGGGACCGGGTCATCCATTACCCTTGATTATCCTCCTGAAGGATCGCCTCCCAGCTTCATTAGGTGAGTTCACTGGAAACAGGACTCATTATTGAGCTCCTAATTTGAAATTCCATGATTTTTAAGAGTGTGGTCCTACAAGGTTCTTCAACTGGGTATTTCTTTATTATCAAAATCCAGCCCTGTCATTACAAGTATTTGCACTTGACTTTGAGTTTGGGGTCTGCCATGGCTTTATTGGGCTGGTGAAGAGCCCATGAGAAAGGCACCTAGTTCAGACATAGCCCATACTGGCTGCCGTAAAGAAAATGCATGCTCTCTCTCTCTGGAGGCCCATCGTGTGGACTAAAGAGAATGAACTTTAAGTGCCCAGCTTTCCTCTAGAAAATGGGGAGCGGGTCATGGGTATTATAAAGAATTGGGGGCGTCTTTGCTCCTGTGCCTCTCCACCTGGTGGGAAGACTGTTTTTTTTAAGATGATAAAAAACAGGACAGCGCCCACGCCTACAATGAGGTCCCAGCCACGGTATCTGTGGGTCTGGAGTTTGTAGAGGCTGGAATTCGGGGCAGTCCTCAGTAGTGCGTGCCTATTGCACGGACGTAGCAGTGGGCTGCCAATATGGAGACACAGTCCCCCCCACCTCAATTCCCTAGCAACGGCTCTGAGTGCTTCACAGAGCAGAGGCCACTGTGACGCTGCTGTGACGTGACCGTACTCAAATATTACCAATTCACACCCTGCCCTTATGCCTGTGGCCGTGTGCACGCACATGCGCGCGCGCACACACGCACACACACACACACACACCCCCTTTTTTCTTTCAACGAAAATCAAGAGGTCTTTTTCTGGCAAGAAGATGCTCTGGAATGGTTTGTTTTATAATACAGCTATTTTTACAGCTGCTACTTTGCATGCAGTAATATTAACAAACGCGATACAAAGTATCTTTAAAAAAACATGTGTCGAATTAAAAGCAGAGCCTACCTGGAGAAGAGCGTTAGCTTTTAGCAGAAGCAGGAACAAGAGACCCCCTAAGTCCGCTATGATCGAAGTTACAGTGTGTCCGCGGACTACCTTATTTCTGTGCCACTTGCCAACTTTGAAAAGAAGCTGAAACTACAGACCGTGTGCTCAGAAAAGGTAACCGTCACCTACAGCGGAGTTACATGAAATGAAATGTCCAAGATGGACACCAGGCAGCTCAGTCCATGCGCACCGGGACACGGGAGAACGGAGATCAAAGTCAGAAGGATCGTGCTCCACCTTCGTTGAGCAAGCACCTCAGACCCCTGCCGGGCACCAGGTCCCTTGTGCGTCCCGAAAGCCTTGCCTGAGATCAGGGAACTTTCCCGCCGCAGAGGACCAGCTCTTCTGCAAGGGTATGAGCCTGACCCCCAAGAAGATTTTCCAAAGATCGGTCCGTTTAGGGAAATCGCATCTAAATAACTCACCGATCACCCTCCCATGTGAAATTTCTCTCTTTATTGGTACCCAAAGATAAGATGTTTGCTACCAAAGGCACCATTTTGTTAAACGGCAGCTGTTATGGGGAGCTCCGTTATCAGCGAGTCTGAAAACTATCCTGCCAATCTGCGGACAGCATGCAAACGTTTCTCTTTTTAGATAGCTTTCCAGGACACTTATGATAAATCTATGAAAAGTGAGCTACTTACAAGCCAGGGGTTTATGGAATTCGCCCATTATTTTTGTCCCTTCTTTTGTCAACAGCATTCCGATCTCCTGTTTGTGCAGAATTATCCACTGACCTAAATCCTAGCAAGCTATCAAAATCTGCTTCTCAGATAAAGTCGTGCAGGAGTGGGATACACTTATCAGAGCTAGGCACGCAGAGGGGTGGGCCTGTCTTCTTTCAACGCCAGACAAAGGCAGGGGGAAGGAGGGACGCATCCCAACCCACTTACACAGAGAGTTTTCCACAATTACTCAGGGCCTATTGTTTCAAAAGTATAATAGCAGAACCCCTGTCTTCTGGTTTCCTGCAAACTTTTGAAGTATAATGACACCCTATTTGTTTACCCAATGCACAGCCCCCGAGGATTCCTGACAAGGCCAGCACGATTTATTGTTCTTACATTATGCAAAGTGCTCTGGATACATCATGCCTCATTATGCAAAGTCAAAACCACTGCTGTTCGCTTGAGTGAGTCTCCACGCGGCAACGCCAGGTGCCTCCCCCCCTCCACCACTCTGTACGCCAGTGTCCCTTAGGGGCTGTCCCTGCCAGAGACTCCAAGACAGGATCCAAGTAGAGGCTTGCGGGAAGAGATGCTAATTTGGACCAAAGAGTGGGGTTCCCCAAACCAGCAGGAACAGAAGGGGTACAGAAGGGGCTTCCTGATAGAAAGGTGAACCTCAGGGTCTTAGATCACGGGTGGGAGGAGGGAAGGTGGGTGTGTCTGAAACAAAACCTTCAGAATCAGGCATGGCTTTCTCCCTTTTATTTCATGTTTCTGGCTGGAGGGATTTGGGTTTGGGTACTTGCGAGTCTTAAAAGGGAGAGATTTATTCTTCTCAACCAGTAGACCCCAAATCTTAGAGGCATCTATGTCAAATTAGGACCTCATCATTAATGTGAAATATTTGATATTTAAAAAGTTCTATTGGGTTAGAGACCAGCTCAGATGATCACAAGAAAAGTTCAACATTAAATCTGTCAAGGGAAAAAAAAAAGGAGGTACTTTCCACTACCATAAATTTTTGAGAGCTTGTAAAAAGTGGTTTAAAAAAATGGTTTTTTATCACCTGCTCATCCATGATGACTATCAAGATTTGAAAGGCTCATGAAAAAAATTTGGTGGGGCCCCTTCAAGAATAAAACCAGACATTTCAGTTATGCTCAGGCATGCAAGCTCAAGTCTCTTATTAAGAAATTATTTAAGGGGCGCCTGCGTGGCTCAGTCATTAAGTGTCTGCCTTCGGCTCAGGTCATGATTCCAGGGTTCTGGGATCGAGCCCTGCATCGGGCTCCCTGCTTAGCGGGGAGACTGCTTCTCCCTCTCCCACTCCCCCTGCTTGTGCTCCCTCTCTCGCTGTGTCTCTGCCAAAATAAATAACATCTTTGAAAAAAATTTATTTAAAAGGTTGTATTTGGAAGTTAGAAACACATTTAGTATCCAACCTGTTTCTTAATTGCTCGCATTGTATTTTCTCATCGTGATCATATAACGTAAAGGAAGACCTCATTCTTCATGGAGGGACCCTCGTCCATTCCCCACCAGATGCTCTGAAGCCCCTCCCACTTCCTCCAGGGCCCCTCAAGGTTCCGAAGCAAGGTAAGGCTTGGCAGCGCTCTCCCAAGGATGACTGTGCATAAGGAAGAGCTCCCTTCTGCCCCATCCTATCTTAAAACCCCAGTCTCGTGTAGACAGGAACCTGCCCGGGCCCTAACTGACGATCAGTTCTCTGCTGTACCTTCTTCCTTCTGCACCAAGAGAGGCCCAGGCAGAGTGAGACACAAGGGGGCCCAGGAGCAGGCCAGGGAGGCAGAGAGCACAGGGGGCCAAGAGGGGATCCTCCTGAAGACACACCTGGTCTCAGGCCAGCCTGGGCCTTAACTGTGCATGCTTTTCACGCCGCCACGCTTGCCCCTCTCAAGTTCTCAGCTGCAATGAAAACTGTAAAAGCAAACTAACTTGAGATCCCTATGGGCGCTATGAGTTCGGTCTAGAAGCAAACTTCACATCACAGGGAGGGACTGACTCCAAGTGAGGATGACCCCAGTGCCAGTGAGTGGAGATCCAGGGACTATCCCTCTCTGGCCTGGGAGTGGCCCAAAGGAAGCAGGAGAGCACACAGCCCCAGACTCTCCCAGGTGGTGCTCTATGTCACGGCCAAGCTGGGTCTCCAGAGTCATGGAACCACGCGGAAAGGAATTCTCCAGAAAAGGGAAGGGGCTGGCTCAGGGGGAAGCCCTTCTAGACCAAGACTCAGTCATTCATTGGGGTCCTGGCGATGTCTGGCCAGACTCTTGAATTTCCAGGGTCAGGAAGCACCCAACCGCGTTTGGATGCCTCCTTCGGAAACCTGAGTGCACTGCGGTGGGAACCAGTGCCTGTGCCGCCATGGGCTTCTGCGGGCTTCGACTCGGCAAGGAATAACAGAGAAGTTGGCTTTAGAAGGGATTGCACTCTCCTCCCTTCAAAGAAATCTACTACGTGCCCCAGGAGTCAGCCCTGGATGGACCAGTGGGTGGAAGAAAGGCAGAGAAGTCAGCAGCAGACAGGGTAAGTGTCACAGGCATTAACCACTAGCTCAATTTTGCACAAACGCCTACATGGGGCCAACAATGCAGCGGGCTGAGCAGGTCCCCAGGCCGGCTGGAAACTGCAGTGTCTGGATGGGGACGTGCCCCTAAGATCTAGCCGGTTGCACCGGGCAGGGTTCCCACCTGTGTGGCACCTCTTACTTTTCTAAGAGAACTCAGAAATCCAGAATTTTAGGGATGATTTACTGAGGTTCGACGTGTCAATGAAATTCCAGTAAAGCCCCTGGAATGACCAAGATGTCCTTCAGTGGGTGAGCGGATAAATAAACCGTAGTTTATGCAGACAATGTAATATTGCTTAGCACTAAAAAGAAATGAGCTATGAAGCCATGGAGAGACAGGGCGGAAACCTAATCACACATCACTAAGTCAAAGAATCTGGTCTGAAAGGGCACCTTGCCCTCCCTTCCTGCTGCCCCATACCCCCCTGCAGGATTCCAACACCGGGACTTTCTGGAAAAGGCAGAACTTATGGAAACAACAGTAGGATCGGTGGTTCCAGAGGGCGGGGTGGGGGACAATTTAGGGCAGTGAAAATATTCTGTATGAGACCATAATGGTGCAGACAGGTCATTGTGGGTCCAAACCCACAGAATGTCCAACACCAAGAGAGACCCCCTAATGTACCCTACGGACTCGGGTGTTGATGGTGTGTTAGTGGGGGTCGTCCCTGTAACAGGTGTCCCATCTGGTGCGGCTGCTGAAAGGGGGAGATGCTATGCATGAGTGGCGCAGAGGCTAGATGGGAAATCTCCGTATTTTCCCAATTTTACTGTGAACCTCGAATTGCTCTAAAGAAATAGTCACTAAAAAAAAAAAAAAAGGCACTGTATAAACCAGGCGCAACCTACTAGGCTCATGGGACACCTGAGCTGTACAATTGCTGATCCAGAGGGAGAAGCTATTGTCCTCTACTTGGTGTTTAAGAAAGACACTTAGGAAATAGGATTTTCTCTTGCAGGATAATTGTCGGTTCCTAAAACTCAGTGGATCAATAGCACATTAAATAAATGTTAGTCTAATGGACCTCAGCAAAATCATGAATTTTCTGGCAAAGGGGTTTGTCCCCCCCCCCCCCAATTCCTTTGCCTCCTAAAGAAATTTTTAGGAATGCAGACTTTGTACACGGGAGAGAACCGACAGAGAGTTCCAGCAACACGTGAAGCATGGTGGCTAAGTCTGCAAACCCGGGACGGAAGCTGTAGTGTGGCCGTAATAGGGGGAGGTGGGTCCGAGAATTTCCTGGTGGCTATGCCCTTTCTTAATTTGATTTTGGGGGGGTTCAGAAAAACATAAAACTTACAAAACCTTTTAGCAAGAGATGAGATGATGAATTAGAGCAAATCCTTGAAGGGCCTGGGAATCCCAACACCACAAAAAGATGGAGTCTTTGGTCTCATGAGTGGGAACTGGGAACTCACGGGAAAATTCTCCCGGCGTGGTGGCGGGACACGGGAAGCCACCAACCGCCACAAGAACCAATGGACGATCTCACATTGGACGCAGTTGGATCAACCGTGTCAGAAGTGACACGACTCCATAAAGGACAGCTCCAGATAATCCCACTGTATCTGAAGTTAAGTACGTTAATGTAGCTTGAATTAATTTTCTTGGTGTTAAAGTGCAAACCGGCCTAATAAAAGTGACACATTGACTTTTCCCGAGAATAATGTGTGGCTTATGAGGAATGGCAGCTCAAAGGAAAATTAGCCTCAAGACAATGTTAATTACACTTTATCCATTAGTAGGAGGGTAATTGAACTACTCATTTCACAGCAAAGAAAACCCTGCTGGCTTCATAAAGGGAAACTGTAGTAGCTAATGTTCTCGTTAGGGCCCAACAATGTGGCTGGAGAGAGAGGAAGGGAAGGGGGATGGACGTTCTACGGGGGAGACACACCATGAGGGCCATTTTGTTCGTTCTTCCAACACGGCCAAGGTCCCTGGGATTTGCCAGCAGGTATGGCCTGAAAGGCATTAAGGACAGGCACGATGGTGGGATCCAAGGCCTCGTGTGTAAAGCCCGGGGTAATATCCATGATGCACGCATTTACCCGGGAACGCGCAAAGCTGGCTGATTACTGCAGATTCAGTTTAAACCGATATAATTGCCTCTAAGGTACATTCATAACACAGTTGTCTTTTCTAAAGCAAAACGAAACAAAAATGAAAATCAAGTGATTCATTTTTTTTTTTTTACAACAAATGTGCCTCTCCTTAGATATTTTACTAAGTTGAAGGCATCCCCCTTCCTCTCCTGTGTAACTTGAGGAGTCAGGAGTGATGAGCTCATCCCAGGCCACTCGTGGGTCCATGCAGTGACTTCCCAATGGCGTGACCTTGAATTTTGTTGATGGAGTGGAGGTTGTTTCACAAATTTTGGGATAATGTGGCTAATCTAGATTGTAAACTCACTGAGAATAGAAAGAATCTTCTCAATGCCCCCATGGTGGATCATCTGTTCATCTGCATCCAATTATCTTGCATTTCTAGATAAACGGGACCCTGAAAGTCCTAATCCCAGCCCCACCTGCTGTGAGGGCTGGATGCTAATGGCTCACAGAGAAATGGCTTTGGCCTCCCCTGGTATTATCTGGAAGGCTATGCTCTCCCCCAAGCCACCTGAACCACCTCCTGTGCCTGCTGGACGGGGGAGATGAAAGACCACCTTCCTTGCCTCCTGGGGCTCTGCTCAGAAACGCTCGTCAGGCTGCGAGGTTCTCCCTGGAGTCAGGCTGTGGATGGACTTCTGTGAACCTTGGGCCCGCGTCTTGCCCTGCCCTATTATTCCCGTCTCTCCGCCTCCTGAGATGCTCCCTCAGTCAATCACATATACAAGAATCTGCTTCCTATTTCTAGAAAGCCCAGCTTAGGAAGGAGTCAGAGCCACGATACCCGTAACCCGGAGATGAGATCGGAGTCAGCAGGGACCTGCAGGGGAGACTGGGAATGTGAGAGCAGAAGGAAAAGTTCTGTCCCAGAGCAGAAACGGGGAGCCGACGGAGCCGACGAGGCTCCTGGCGCACCCCCCCCCCCCCCCCGCAAGGACAGCAGCAGAAGTGTAAAGAAACACCTGCGTGAAAATGAGGCTCAAGACGGGTCAGAGCCCCCTGCCGCTCCCCACGGCACCTGCAGGGACGGCGCAGGCTTGGCTCCTAAAGTTGATAATCTAGGGGTGCCCACGGTCCTGGTGAAGACCAGGGGTCATCTGGGTTCCCTGACAACCAGACACTGGGTGGAAGGGGGGATCTGGAGGCTCAGCGCCCTTCCCCCGAACCCAACGCATGGCTTGGCGCATTCCTAGACCATGTGAGTTCAGACTTGGGATCGATCCTCGGAGATGCAGGTGCAATGAGGATAAATAGGAGAATTAAGTTGAGAGGCAGACAAATGAGAGACATGCACATTTTGGGCATCTCCGAGTGACCGAGAGGAAGGTTGTGGCCAGTAGGACCTCAAAAGCATTTCAGATTATGACTCCTGCAGGAGGATGAGGCCAAAAAGCCCCAGCAGCAAAAGAGGAAGGAGCTTGGGGGCTGGCCCTTCTCCCGTGTGAGGCCAGACGGACACGCGCTGGTCAGTCACGTCTGGTGGGAATCGTGCTACCATTTCTGGTTGTCGGTGCCCGAATGTGGGCACCTTGCTTCCCCAGAGTCTCCTCAGAGGCTGTGTTCCTACTAACAGAGGGGAGCTGTCAGGCTTCTGATCTGTCATTCCCGCGGGCAGGCATCAAACAATTATTTCCTGAACACCTACTATAAATCAGGCAGTTTTCTTGGCTTTGGGCATTTAGCGGTGATAGTGATGGAGAAGGAGTCGCTGTCACAGAGAGAACGCAGGGTCGTGGAAAAGACACAACGAATAAATACATCGTCCATATAATTTCAGACGGTGATAAGCACTGAAAATGATAAAGTGTGTTTCCTACACACCAGCCCCTCTCACGAGGGATTTAACGGGATTCATCACTTAGTGCCCTCATCGAAATCTCAGGAGGTGTGTGCAACTGTGGTCCTAATTCGATTACAGCAGAAATGGGGGGCAGGGGCGGGGGGGGAGCAGAGCGTAAGAGATGCACCCAAAGTCAGCGCCAGGAAGAGGCTGGAGCGCAGGTCACAATTGAGATAGTCTGGCTTCCGTGTCCCTGTGAGGATGTCCTTTGGGGAGAATGGTCAGCGGCAGCTCAGGGGACCCGCAGGTGAGGCCTGGGGGTGGGAAGGGAATAAGCAGGTGAAGTTGAGGGGAACACTGTTCCAGGAAGAGGAAGCAACAACATGGGAATGAGCCTGGCCCCTTAGAACAGAAAAAGAAATCTTCATGAAATCGGTCCCCACACGCACTCACATTTCCTGCATTCTTAGCAAAGAGCCCCATTCCACAAACTGTCGGGGTGCCTCGTGTGTCTGAGTCAGGGCACTGGGTACCCCACACACAAATTTTCTTGCTATGCGGCAGAAATCCTTCCCAATTATGGTACCTGCTTCCCCCCCATTTCTGAAATGGGTTTATTACACTTGCATAAATAGAAAAAATGCCTTTGATGGCAGTGTTTGTTTTATTTTTTCTAAGGCCCTGAATGATTTCCAAAACGTCTCTCTGCAAAGGGACCTGCCCTCCACTGCAGGCAAGATAAGGCGTAACGGCCACATGGGGGGAACCGACTGGGCTCCTGTCCTCTGAAATTCTCAGGCCCCTGCATAAGAGGAGGACATCGGCTGCTTCATGACAGAGACCAAGCTGTCCACATAGTTTCCATTCAGTCACTCAACGACCTCTTGCCTTGGGAGGTAATGAGTCGCCAGAGACGGCCCCGACATTCCTCCCTCTGGGCGCCCACGTCTGGGGGACGAGTGGATTCACTCCTCCCCTTGCCTGTGGGTCTGTCCTCACCTGGGATAGGTTCTGCTGTGAAAGAGGAGGAAAGCCCTGGGCACCTGTTACACATGCATTTGCCCCAAAAGCACTACGCCGAGGGAAAGGAGTCAGACACCACACGGCACACACTGTATGATCTCACGTCTGTGAAATGCCTACTATACACCCACAGACCGAGTGCAGATGGGTGCTCACTAGGGGAGGGCCTGGGGGGAACCACTTAGTAGGGCTTCCCTTCACAATGGTGGGGATGTCTTAGAACCTGAAGCTAGTGGTGAATGCAACTGAGCTATTCACTGAAATGCTTCATTTCATGTTATTTGAGTCTGACTGCCTCCCCCAGTCAGTCCACCAGGATCTGCGGAGAGGAAAGGTCGGATCCAGATTTTCTTTGGCCGTAGATCCTTGTCGAAATGATACAACTTCACTGGTCATGTCTCGCTTTGTCATATTTCTATTTATTGGGATAAGATGCTTTTTAAAAAAATCTGCTATTAAAGTCTATGATTTTCTTCTTGCTAACAAGAAAGGCTTATTTTAAAAGAACAGTTTACAGAAAACTGTGGCAACCAACCCCGGAGTCCAATTCTGGAGAGAAGTTTTCTCTAGTTTTTGGGTTCATTAGGAAGAAAACAGAACTAAAAATAAGATAACTAGAATCAGAATTTCAGACATACCAGCTTGCCACAATCCACTTGAGATCATTATACGGGAAAAACAGCGGATGATAAATCCAGAAAGAGTGCAGAACCCAAAATATATGTGGGCTTCGGTGCTTCACTTATGGTGGTTAATAAAATTCAGAAAACATCACCAGTGCCATATTTGAAGATGTCCTCATCTTCTTATAGTTCAGCTGGGATATTTTTTGGGGGATGATGAGCACGATAGTCTACTGGGAATGTGACCAAGGAGACAGGCTTGGGGGAGTGCACTGGGGGAATATTTTTGAGCATGAAACACTGGGACCACAGTATAAGGCCAGATAAGCTGGAGGCTAGGCACACTGAGGAACTCTCACAACGCTGTGTGTTTATCACATTGCTTCCTCTTCCTGGGAGCAAAGAAGAGATTTCTGGGTCTCCCTCTCTCTCAGGCTGGGGCAGGTGACCGGGTGCTGGCCGCTGGGAAGGAGGACGGGGTGCGAGGTGCTCTTTGTGTTCAGAAGCATCGAAGAGCAGGTCAATGGCTCTAGCGCCAGATCTCGGCATCTGAAGAAGGGCTCTCATAAAGGAAGCCGGGCTCCTTGGGGACGTGGCAGGCTCCGGTGTAGGACAGGAAAAGTGCGGGAAGAGCCTGGGACCTCTCACGGTGGCAGAAAATAAGGAGATGCTCAGAAGGGTGTGGTCGCACCCTGCAGGGACACAGGGGCCAACTGGAAGCACTCCACTTGGACAGATCCGGGACAATTTGAGCAAGAAAATAAAGAACGATAGCAATGGATTACAACGCACAGAATGAAACAAATATCCATGTGTCCACCAGGAATACAGATACATAACTGAATAAGTGAACTGCACGCCCCCCTTTTTAAAGTAGGCTCTGTGTCCAGTGAAGAACCCAACACGGGGCTTCAATTCACAACCCCGAGACCCAGTCCTGGGCCGAAGAGTCGGCCGCTTAATAGACGAGCCACCCGTGCGCCCTGGGAGCAAAGGGATTCCATTTAACAAACACAGAAGGAATGATGGAAATATAAATTCGCCATTTGGTAGACAGCACAGGGGTGACTGTTTCAGAGTTGAATCAAGGGGTGCTGAGATTTGTGGGTGAAGTATGACAGTTAAGAGGATATTTAACTAGTCTCAAAGCCTCTCTGCGCTTATGTAATCCATGGGGGGACGGGGACAGAAGCGTCACAGATGATGAACCGGCAAAGCCACCTTAACCAAGTGGTCAGGGTCAACCTCCCCTTAACAGGATATAAGGACGTCACCTACGTGTGGGCGTGACACAGTCACAGCATAGTTTCCAAGCTCTTCCTGCCCAAAATGTATGACCTGAACTTGATCATGAGGAAACACTAGCCGAACCCAAACTGAGGAGTATTTTACAAAATAACTGGCCAGTACTCACTTAGAACGGCCAGGACGTGAATCATCTAGAATGATTCTAGGGAATCATCCTAGAGCGAAGAGGTTAAAGACACAAGGTCCTGGACTGGGTGGCTCATGCCTGGAGAGGGCATCCACGTGGCAGTTGATGGACCTCGGACATATCTGTAGTCAATAGCTTTGTGTCTGCGCTTACTTCCTGGTTTTGACCCTGGCCTTGTGGTTCTGCAGCATGTTAACATGTAACGAGGCTGAGCAAAGGGACTGTGGGAATTCCTTCCGTTTGCTTTGCAACAGTTTTGAGCCTAAGCTTGTCTCAAAATGAGAAACGAGCAAATGAAAGGCGATGTATTTCCTCCACCCCTCTCTTCCCCTTCCGTGTTAATTTTGGAAGTCATGCACTGAGGTGGGGGCATCACGAAACGGAAAATGTCTAGATCCCTGAGTCACTGGTGGAGAACGCACCCTTGCCAAACTGAAGTTAACTTCACATGAATGAGCAATACATTTCTGTCATGCAGGGACACCAAGCTTTCAAAGAATACTAGTGACTGGAGTATAACCTTCCTTATTCTGATTAAGGCAACGATGGGACATGGAACAGAAATCACTAGTTCTATGTGTAGAGAGACATGGCAGATCTCTAGAAACATTGTCGATTAAGGAGAAAATAAGTTGCCAAACAAAGCTACAGGATGAAACATTTTATGTTGAAATAAAATCATGAAAGTTGGATACGGCTTTCCCATTTGCAGGAATGTGCATGTAAAAGCCTAGAAAACAGACTCCAGAAGGATACCCGCCCTCCAACAGCGGTCCTCTCTGATGAGGACAGAAGGCCTCAGGATTGTGGGATGGCAGCCTTATCCGTAACATTCTAAACATGATGATATATTCAGGAATCATTTTTGTAATTAAAATCCACAATAAAAGCAGGCAGTCTGTTAAGCTCTTGACCTCGGCTAAGTGATCTGCAAACCCATGGCAAAGATACATTTTCATTATAGACATCATTAATTTGGCAGGGCCAGATTCTGTTTGCTATCTAATGAAGTTGCATTTCCCCAGAGGATTAAGTCCCACACTCAGAGCTGAAGGCAGAAATTGCGTAAAGTTCATTACTCCTCACATTTTCCTTAAATTGTCCATAAAGTACAGGGTAGGCGGTTTCCTGTATCCAATGCAGTCCAGGGGTTTTCATGGCTTGAATGTTATGGACTCACTGAACTCCACCCAAGAGAGAGGCCAGACATAACTCCGGCCACAGATGTCTGGGCGAAATCCTTCCACTTTTAAGTCAGGCACAAAATCCCTATCAGTCCCTGGACCTTGGCCAGAGAACCAAGCCTGGGTGACTTCTGTTCTGTGTTAATATTAGGCTCGTTCCAATGCATGCTAATACATGCGCCCACTGTTGGGGAATTAAGCAAAATAATGAGGTTTCATCTTCCTGGGGTTCGTTCCTAAAGCCAGCTCAAATGTTATGGCAGTCGGGGGCCAACGTGGATTTATAAGGCTTTCCTAAAGGGGACGGCACCTTGTCCCCAACCTTTCTTCTGGTCTTCCTCTGGCTCTTCCTGCAGATGAACTAAAAAAATTGCAATTCTTTTGTTTGGCTCTTACCCTCAGGGACTTCTTCGTCTAAATCTGAGCTACCTTGAGACTCAGCCCCTCCTCTTCCAGGTGGGCCACTTTGGAGAAACTTGCTCGTGACTGTTGTAAGGCACCCATGGGTACTGGAAGAAGACGGCTCAGTACACAGGGGCACAGGCTGCGGATTTGGAATCTGAGTTCTCTGCAGGGCTGGTTCCGACTCGGCTGCTAAGGCAGCCCACGGTCCACAGAGCTCCCTCCAGCGCTCGCGGCCCCCCCCCCCCCCCCCCCCCCCGCTTCTCGCTGGGGTCATGGAAGGGGTAACAAGAGAGAAGAAGCTCTCTGGGAGAAGAGCGTGGCAATGACTCCAAGGGCATTGTAGGGCATTCCTGGCCCGAGAGGAGGCAGGGAGGCTGGGGGCCACCAAGGCAAGCGTCACATTGATGGGAAAAGGCAGTGGGCTTGTTACAACGAGTAAGACGGAGCGAATGGGTTTGAAGAGGCCACATGAGAAGCCGTGAGGTTGTGGGAGATGGCGAGGACAGTTTCAAGCATGAGTCCATGGCACAGCCTGTGGCGGGAGAAGTCCCGCAAGATGCTATGATTAGAGCCCGCCCGCCATATTAGAACACCTACACCCAGAAGACGAAAGAACGTTCAGCGGAGACAACACTCATGTCTGTTGGCCCTGTTCACATTCTTTCTGTGATTTAGCAAAATAAAGTCACCCTCATCAGTAAGAAGACTGCCGTGTCTTCCATTCTGTTGCGTTGACAGAAAGCTTGGTGGTCTCCATGGAGACACCTCCTCTCCCATTTCCAACACGCAGCTCTCATGCAGTCAGAGGATCAACAACAGAACCTGTCATCTCCCTCTCCATCATTCTGCCTCGATGTGGCAGTAACTAACACTGGAGCAGCCACAGAGCCTTCTAGAAGAGAGGGAGCCAGGAGAGCCCCTCGCTCTGCCCAAACCACATCTATGAGAGCAAATGAGATCGATCCATCGCTTAAGGAGAATCCTTTAACTAGAGAAAGGCCAGGGTCAATCAGAGGAAAACAGACCAGCACACTTGAACCCTGGGGTCTTGAGCACCTCAGTTCCAGCCTTAGGCCTCTGGTTCCCTGTACCCTGCCACCAACCGTCGTAGGTGTAGACGGACACAGAAGACCCGAGTCTCATGGCCCAGAGAATCCCTTGATATTGCTGAGGATTATAAAGACATTATTTTCATTAATACACGACAGATGGTTGATTGTGCCATTGGGGGAGAGCAGACATGAGACTAAAGAGTGGAGAAAGCAGAAAAGGGAGAAAAAAACATCTTTTCCTGGCTTTTGATTTCCAAAACCGACGCCATCCAAGAAAAAGAACATGGGCAATGTTGAGAGAGGGAATACTGGGTGAGTAACAGCAAGGGACCCTCAGCTTCTGGATTCTGGAAGGTGTCAGCGGGGAAGTGGAGATCAATGGCCAACTCTCGCACGAAGCCCTGGTCTTCTGCTGCCCAGAACAAGCTAAGCAGAGGTGTCACCTGCAAAGGAGGAGCCCTGCTGTGTGTGCTCCGGAAGAGGGTTCCCAGGGGCGGGGGAGTCTGCAGAGAGAGGGGCTGCCCGACACCTGACAAGGCTGGGAGGGCTTCACAGAGTGTCCTGGAGGGGCCGCACTCCCCAGCCTGCGGAGAAGCGGGGCGGACTTTTGTGTGCCGGGAGAGGCTGGGGAGTGCCGGTGGTCTTTTCAGGAAAAGACACTACTAGGGGAGGTGGGGTAAAAGGTTCTCAAGGTGACTTGTGTGCAGTGGGCTTTCCTGGGCCCGGCATAAAAGCAGGTAGGGCAGTTGGAATCTCGGAAGATGCCTGCATAAAGACATCCCATGGGTCAGATGCTCCCCTCCCACCCACTCTGGAAATCTGTTCTGCGGCCTCCCAGTATGTGGTCACAACCCGAAAGGAGAAGGGGAGGCGGAGAGATTAGGTTTGGGACAACTAGCCTGGCAGGACTTGGAAATTTGAAAAAAAAAAAGGAAGCTATTGAAAGGTAATAAAAGTATTCATCGTGCATTGCTACGTGCGTGGCTCGGGACACCGTCTCCGCGTCCGATCCTGAATGTCTATGTCATGAGAATACAGCGAATCACAGGACGGACAGTCCCCACCTCTACAGGGACTCAGCGCACTTCAAGACTCTCCACGCCCTGAATGCAAATGTTGGGTTGTCCATGGCTTGGCGGGTCTGCATGCCTGTCTCGTAATCTGTGAAGCCGGGTCACTGGATGAAGTATTTTATAAAGTGAAACAGTACAGGGAGGTTGCTCGTAAAACCATCAACGGCCCGCCGGGGTTGGGGAAGCGGGGCTCAAACAAGGGGAGGGGAGGCATCTCGCCGCGGCGTGTGAGGACTGACGGTGGAGCCCATGCCCAGTGCGGGCCCCCGGGGCGTGCCCAGGGACAGGGGCCAGAGGCAGGGCGACACGGGCTCTGGGAGGGGCTGTGTTTCTCACAGAGAGTTCTTCTTTCTGTCTCACACTGCCGATTTCCAAGGTACCTAGAACCCATGGGTCCTATGCATTTTTTTCTTTTCCTTTTAAATTGACCTATGCCCTCCCGCCCACCCTTCTGCAGGTGGCGAGCTGCCTGCGGTCTGCTAATTCAGCTATCGTCAGTCTTCTTCCCGCTTTCAATATTTTGTTGAAATCGCTTCTAGGACTGTTCGTTTTTTTTTCCTTCCATTTGATTTTTTTTGGGGGGGGGGAAACAAGTACTGTTGTGATACTTAATTTTGTGTCAACTTGGCTGGGACACAGGGTGCCTGGATATTTGGTCAGACGATATTCTGGGTGTTTGGGGATGAGATGAACTTTTAGAGCAGACTGCTCTCCGTCACGTGGGTCTCATCCAATCAGTGGGAGGCCTGGAGAGAAGAAAATGACAGGCTTCCCTCGAGCAAGAGAGAATATAGACCAATTCGAACCGACCTCTATCCATCTACACAGAAAGATATCCAGTTGTCTATTGCTCTGAGGCGTCCTTACTAATACAGCCATAAATACAAGTAAACAATCCTCCTTGGACATCAAGAGTCAACAACAGTGACACTCTTCTGACTACTGTTTATGGACCAGCAGATCTTGAATACATCATCTCCTTTAAACCGCCCAAAGGTGTCACAGAGAGATGCGTGGAGAAGGTGAATAGTTTGCAAAGGGAAAATGCCAATAAAGGTAATTTTTTTTTACCTTATTTAATTATTTGAGAGACAGAGAGTACACACAAGTGTAGGGAGGAGCACAGGGAGAAGCAGCCTCCCCGCTGAGCAGAGAGCCCGACGCGGGTCTCGATCCCAGGACCCTGGGGTCAGGACCTGAGCCGAAGGCAGAGGCTTAACCCACTGAGCCACCCAGGTGTCCAATAAAGGTATTTTTAATTAAAAATTTTTCAACACCTTATTAAAGTATAACTAACAAATGAAACAGCAATATATTCAAAGTGTTAATGTGATTATTTCATATACGTAGACATTATGAAGTGATTACCACAATCAAGTTAATTAAGACATCTATCACCTCACATAGTTTCCTTCTTCTTTCCGTCCTGTAGCTGGAAGTGTCTCCCTCCGGCCAACATCTCATGGCCCCCGCCCCAGCCCAGCCCAGGGCAAGGACCCCTCTATTTTTTCTATGACTGTTATTTTTGTTTAAGATTTCACAGATAAGCAATAGCATACTATTTGTCTTTCTCCATCTGGCTCATTTCACTTAGCATAACATCCTTGTAGGGACTGTAAGTTGGTAGAGCCATTATGGAAAATGGTCTGGAGGCTCCCCCCAAAAATGAAAAATAGAACCACCTGAGGATCCAGGAAGCCCATTTCTGGGTATATATACACAAAGGAAATGAAATCGGTATCTCAAGGAGGTAACTGCTCTCCATCTTCGCAGCAGTATTATTCACAATAGCCAAGATATGGAAACTCCCTATGCGTCTGTCAATGGATGAATGGATAAAGAAATTGTGGAGCATGTTTGCGTGTATGCACGTACACACATACGTGCACATGCACACACACACAGGAATATTATTCAGCCATGAGAACGAAGAAATTCCTGCCATTCGCGACAACACAACAGGAATTGTAATCTAAGCAGTGCCCACTACAAAAGGATACTCTCCTCATCACGTCTAAGATACCTTTACGTTCTATTCTAGAAGCAATAAGATGCCCTTCAGGCAGCATCACAGAATCCCTGTGTTATGTCCTTTGTCTTCATGCTTCTCACAGCCATCCGCCATGGTCAGCAGAGAAGTGTTAGAAGTTTCCAATCTAAAACTCTTGTTTCTACCCCTGAGTACGAGGAAAGTCTAGGTGAAATCTGTAACTCTGCTTTCTGTTTCATATCCCTCTACCCCGCAGTGCACTAACGTCCACTGTGTGTGCGTGTGCGGGGTGGGGGGGGAGGGGAGGTCCTTGAAGACATCTAAGAGAGAAAATTTACCTGATTTTTCTCAATGAGCCACAAATCACAGCTCAGCCAATGTTCTGCACACAGCAGAGCCTGGAGGAAGGGTTATGTGCCAAGAATGCTCTTGGAGCGCAGCCCGGGGGCTGGGGTGCGGGAGAAGGTGGGGGTGGGGCAGCAAGGACACTGGCGTACGCGCAGGACAGAGGGGCCGGTGTCTGGTATCAAATGACAAACTGCTCCGATCCGCCGGACTGTATTCCAGGGACGCTTCCCAGAACAGTCTGTCTGGGGAGGAACGGATCCACTGGTCTCCATCTTTTCTTGGTCGAAGCTGTGCCCTGTAGGATGCTAAGTCCCTTCAGCTTCTGGGTAGTATGTGTGTGCTTCTCTGGAAAAGTCTTCACATTTCAGAGTGAACAAGAGAGTCTTGGGGCAGGACGGCAAGGTCGGACGCGGTCTCCGGTGCAGAGTAAAGGTGCTGGAGTCAGAGTTTGCTGCTGCTACAATGGCAGCCAAGTCTGGAAAGCTGGCCCAGGCCCTGGAGCCAGGCAGGGTGGGGAAGATCTGCAATGGCACACGGATGTGTCCGACACCATTTCTCTAGTCCAGTTCTCCTCTCCCGCCCTCCACAGTTACGCTGGGCGGTTCGGGCATGGCTAAATCTTACAGTGGGTACAGGGCAAGGCATTTGTGGCAAGCAGTAGGAAGTGAATTTGGATCATTTAACCAATGCAGGGATTTACAGGAGAGATACTGAATAGACACCAGATTCAAACACACGACCAAGAAGCAGGTCCCAGAAGAGCTCGTACATGAAGGGGCCTCTGCAGAGGGTTCGTGGCTCTGTATTTGCAGAGACACAAGCTTTCAAGCATTTCAGGTTCAATGGCTCTCCTTTCAAGTGGAAAATTTTTAGTGAAGAATCTGACTGGTTTGTGGGGTGTTTCCACACCTCAATCACTCAGGGGAGGCCACAGAACTGTGGCAGGTGAGAGGTGTGCCCATCAGAACCTGGCGTTAGTCTGCATAAGCTAGGTTATGCTACAAAACCAAACAGCCCCATTGACTGGTGTGTCACTTCTCTCCTCCTTCATCCTTCGTACTTGTCACAGGTTGGCTGGGCTCTGCCCGCCAAGACCTCGCATTCTGGGCCCCGGACTACTGTACAGTCAGCACACTGAACATCATCGCACACCAAGCCAGAGAGAAAGGTTGCTCTGGACTTTTTTGAATTGGCAATTAAAGGTTCTTTAGCAAGAACTAGTCATCTCACTCTACCCAACCACAAGGGAAAAGGAAAGAGAAGCCCATGACATCCCTGCAAGTGGGAAGTAATGGAAGCCGTTGGCCAACAATGTTAATCAGTACCACAGACACCGGGATGCACTGGATGAGGATCATTTCCCAGTGGAAGGTGAAAGAGGCAGCAGGAAGACCAAACCATCAATGGCTGTTATAAGCAATGAGAAGCCTGAGGGAGATCAAGGTAAGTCAGAATTCTAGCGCTCAACGAAACCTATAGTTTGCCAATGCATCTCCCTACTTTTAATCAGTGGCAAAGCTGGGACCAGATCCTAGGTAACTGCCAGGTAAATGTTCTCCTTTATATGCACCTATGATCAGATGTTCCAATGGACCTCGTGTTAGCATGGGGCTTAAGAAGGACATGGTCAGTGTGAAGGTAACTGGTTGACTTTTTGCCATTCGAATCATTTCTTCTAACTTTGACACCAGAACCTCAACTTCACCTCATAGAACAAACTTCACCTTACTTTTCAGCCAAATGCTTCAGAAAGAATTTCCAGATGCAGATATGTGACTTGAGTAAGGTCCACCAGGCCAAGAGGTACAGACACGACATCCAAATGAGTCAATAAGAACCAATGAAGGCCATGAGATGTTGGCTGGGGCTCTTGGGAGACAGCTCTGCAAGGACTGTGAGTGATAAAAATGATGTGGGTGTGGAGGTACTGGGGTCAGCCTGTGGAAGTCCACAAACACAGGGGTATCTACGGCTAAATGCTGAAGACTGCAAACCTGGCCCTTATGATATTATTTGAGCTCCTGGATCAAGCTGTACCTGAAGTCCATATGCAGGTTTTTCTTATGAAAATCAATAAATACCACTTCACCCAGTTGAATTGGGTTTTCTGCCACACTTGCAACAGAGAGTTTCAACAACTTCACATTTGATGGATGTGTCTCCAAAGCACATTTTGGTCCCAACCATTTAAGGACTCATTTATAGGAAGCTAGGAAAACTCCGAAAGTGTTTCGTGTGTGACAAATCATAAGTCTCCCCCACACCGCCTCTCATCAAAGTGAATAAACATTTTTTTTTTTAACTTTTGGAACATGTGAACAGTATTAATGATAAAATATTTTCTCTTCTTCACTGACATGATATTTAATTTGCCACTGAGACAAGAGGGAAGTGGGCACTGCATCTCCCAGATGTCCTTCAGGACGTTCCATGGTGGTGCTAAAGAAGAGGCAGCTGTAATTTCTATGAATCTTTAGAGCTGCAAAGTTAAATGGGTTTCTTCAGTGAACCATTCCAAGCTGACTGCCTTCTGATATGCCTAATCATTTTCGTAGGCAAACTTCAAGTCTCAAGCGCTTTCTCAGTGCTTTCAAAATCCGAAATTAGACATACGAAGATAACTTTAGTGCTTTAAAGGTTGACAAAAAAAGGTGCAAAAAGGAAGAAAAAAATAAAACCTCACACCTTTTCTTTTGCAAGCCTCTGCACATTTGGAGTTTGGGCACAAAGAAGATTCGTAGAATAATGACTGTTTGAATAGTCCTTTCAGAATGTGCCGGGGAGCCAAGTCATCTTAGAGGAGATGGTGAACATTTGAGCCAGCTGCTTAATAAAGATGCAAGTGTGTGTGTTCTGAATCCAATACTCCCAAGGCCAACCGATGGAGACTGAAGTTATTAACCTACAGAGCAGGGCACGTAGCCAAATAGTTCCCCTAGAAAAGGCGAGAATTCTGAGCCATAAAAATGGGAATGCTGCTGGCCCTTAAGGTAAAAAGGCATCTGATGTCTGCTTAGTCCCCAGGGCCGGCTTGGGAAGGAAGAACGTGCCTAGAAGCCATCAGTGGGCATCCGTCTAACTCACGAGCTCATGCACATGCACCTGCCTGTTATGTCCTTGTTGGGGTTTCCAGTTGCTGCTATAACACACGACCACAAACCTAGTGGCTTAAGACAACACCAATGTATTCGCTCTCGCTTCTGGAGGTCAGAGTCCAAAATCAAGGTGTTGGTGGGGCACGCTGTTTTGGAGGCTTTAGGACAGAATCTGTCTCCTTGCTGTCTCAAACTTCTGGGGGCCACCCGCCTTGCCCTGCTTGTGATCCCTTTCCACCTGTCCCATCTGTCACCTCCCTGTTGCCTCTTTATCCTCATGCATCCCGCCCCGCCTCCCAGAGGGGCCCGTGTGGTCACGCGCACCCGGGTGGTGAAGACAGCCTCCTTGCCTCCCATCCTTAGCTACCCCAGCAAAGTCCCACTTACCACCTGTGCTGACATTGACAGGGTCGAGAATTTAGGATGTGGGCATCTTGGGGGGGATATTAATTAACTATATCATCTTCAGAAGAGAAGATGGAAATAAGGCACAAGTCCTCCCATTCCAGAAAGGGCTCTCCTCTTGGAAAAAGCACCGATTTTGCTGTGCCCTTTATTTCAATTTCTTGGTAATGTCCACCCTTTTCCAGAGTACGGTTCATCTAATCTAATAACACAGGCGTGTCATCAATACCTGAAATCCTCTTTTGAGTATCTGCATAGGGCACACAGCCATCTGGAGCAGCGGGGGGCAGGGCAGCCCCTGGCCTACTGAGCACCCTGCCTCCCAACGCGGGTACAGCCAACAGGGAGGAAGACTTTGCTAGGAGCGTCTAAACAATGGAGGCTCACAGAAGAGACTCAAGTGTCCTTGGTAATTATGTCCTGATCAAACTTGCTTCAAAAGCACGGCCATTCTTCGTGCTTCCCAGATTGGGCATGGAGGCACGGTCAGGGTGGAGTCTGACCCCTTCACGTGGAGGAGCAGACCCCGCCCCCGCCATCATCGAGCACAACGGCGCGTGTCCTGACCACGGTTCCAGGAGCTCTGACGCGTGACTTCCTTAACTCTGCCCTCCTGTCCACGCCCAGCGGGTGGGGAACCCTGGGCTCATCCCACAGATGGAGAAACCCAGGTTTAGGGAGGTTGAATGAAACGCCCAAGGCTGCGAGCTAGAAAATGGCAGACACGGGATTCGCCCTCGCCGTGGTCTGATTTCCAGGCTCTGCCGATCGAGCACCACGGTCTGTTGTCACAGATGACGATGCTGGGAGGGAACACGGTGTTTAGGAGGTACACTGGAAAAGGCCATCACCAGCATCCCCGGCATCGAACCGACAGGCATGAACTGTGGCCGTGGTGAATCCTGGTGGACTCCTGGGTTCCGGAGGCTCTGCTTAAGAAAGCGGGAACAGGGCTTATCACGCGCGTCCGGCTGCGTGCCAGGTCTGCTGAGGCCCGGGGCAGGACGTGGGTGGAAAGGCTTCGGTTGGCCAGCTGTGGCAGGGGACTTGTTCTCACCACCGCCCAGTGTGGCTCGGCGGCTGAAGCTCTGCTTCGGGCCGGAGGTCTGCAGCTCAGCTGGGCTCAGAGACCCTGCAGCACTCGGCTCCCGGCCGGTTCAGGTTGGCTCCACGTCCCTCCTTCCTCTGGGAACAGCAGCTGATGGGCACGTTTTCCTCGTAACAAACCCAAACACAGATGGACATTTCCGGCCTCTGCTCTGTTCGTGTCCACTACCATCGCCTTGTCCAAAGCAAGTCACACAGCCAAGCCCAAAGCGAGCGAGAGGCAGTGACCTCAGTCCTCGCGGAGGCCGATCGGGGACGCAGCCAGGAGAACCAGGACCCCAGCGAAGACCACCACAGGCTGCTCGTCTCTGGTTCTGTTTTCCTGATTGCAACTCCCTTGCTTGTGCATCTGCTTCCGGGGATGAAGAACCGAGGACTAACACCCAGTGTCCTCTCCCCCCAGGCTCCACGCTGGGGCCACAGCGATCTTGAAGAACGTGAACTCCCGACCTTACAACTCGGCCTCCATGATAAAATTCCAATTCCAGATCATGCCCAAAAAGATGCCATACTCTCCAAGGCCTGCCAACCTGCCTGCCCTCATGTTGTAATAACCCCTATCCCGACCTCCTGTCCCAGACGCACCTGGGTCTTCTAACCGGCTGTTCAAATTAGTCTCTTCATCTGGTGTGCAGGACCCCAGGCCTTCACACAGCCGGCCTCTCTGCTGTTGGGGGAGACCTGTGTGCACCGCCTGCCTGCAGCACGCACCCTCCCACACCCAGCACGCGCACTCAGCTGTTCTTAGTGCCTTCCTACCTGGGGAGGGTCGGGACCTCCCATAGAAAGACCTCACTAGCCCAACTCACGGCTATGCCCCCGCGGCAGACACCGTGATAGGTTATATTGTTGGCTCCTTCACAATGCATTGAAGTAAAAAGAGGACCCAACAAGGACACGTGAATAAGACACATGTGGTCCAGAAAGCTGGAGAAAATGATGCTTTGTAGATATTCCTCATACCTAGAGAAAAGAGCTCTGAGTATGAGCCATTTACCAACTTCCAACACACTCGGGAGCGCATCCCTGATATTCGGAAAACGTCAGCTTGATTTGAGTTTCAGGGAGTCCAAGGGTCACGGGCTCTCCTGAGGCAAAGGGTCTCGAGCTACCCCCAGAGAGTGGGACGTCAAGTAATGGATTAGTGACCAACCAGGGGTGAGGGGACAGGCATGGCGGCGCTCTACAAAGCTGAAGGCGGAAAGCAGGCCACATCGGTGCTCCGGAGCTGGGCTGCCTGAGGCAGAATTCTGGACAAGTTTCTTAGCCTCTGTTGACCTCAGTTTCACATGCTGAAAGCGGGGCTAAGAATAGTACCTTCCTCACAGTTCGCGAGATTAGACGGGTAAGGCCACGCGAAGCCCTCGGTGGGCCGCGTTCGGAACATAGTAAGCAATCCATCTGGGTTTGCTATTATTAGTATAAATAAATATTAATTTGGATCACATTGTAGTTGCAAAGCAGAGAGAGAAAGAAAAAAATCATAATTAGAGTTGTTAAATAACACTTGTTATAATTTCCCTGTAGTGCCTTCTCAAAATAAGGTCTTCTGTAAATGCCACTTCAAATCTCGGAGCTCAGCAACTCACCCACCAGCCAGCTGTCAGGAACGGGTCTAACGCGCAGAAGAGGCTCTGTTCAGCCATTTCTTGTTCCCTGACAATGTTATCTCAGGGTTACCCAGTGGAAAAGTTACCCCGCTTATTATAACCACAGTATAAACAAGGCCTGGGATTTACATAACACCTCGGTTACCAAAGCTCAAAAGCACATCGAAGTGTTGAAGTCACGTCTGTAATCACGGCGTCCATGCAAAATTAAGAGAGTTTGGTGTATTACCCCATTTGCAGAGAAAGAGAAGAAAAGGAAATCAGATAACGTCGTCAGGGTCCCCTCAGCGCAGAAACGAAACCGCTGAAAACAAGTCTAAAAACCAGTGTTGGTGTAACAAAAAGCCTCTGTACTTTACCCAACTTTACGTTTTTTAGTCTGTGTGCTTGCACTTCATCTCTTTGCAAAAAAAGAACCAGGAATACGATCTATCGATCAAGTAAGATACGTGGGACGAGTACAGCCGGGGACAGTTGTGGTGGGAGAAAGGAGGGACATCCCCTGGCGAACCGGGCCCCACGGTGAAGAAAGTCTGCGGATTATCGCTGTGGGTTCGTGGCTCACAGGCAGAATATCACCGTTATGTGTGGCTCTGAGTGGCCCCACCGCGGAGAAGCCCGCTCACAGCGGCTTGCCCAGCATTTGACATTCCTCACAAAGCGTTTTAAAAGACAAAATCAATAGTATGCCGATTGCCAGCATCCCACGGATTGGGGAAATGCTGATGCGGGGAAATCAGGGCGCAGAGAAAACTTTGGGTGATAATGAGAAACCCGGGGTCTGGCAAGTGTGTGCGAGGGCGGGCCATCGCAGACTCTCGAGAGCACCCCGCTGGCCCAGGGAGAGGCAGCGGGATGAGCACTCCTAAGGATGGGCTACTGAACAGGTAAATCTGGCAACAGGTGGTTTTGGGGATATGGTGAGCCTCTAACTCAAGCTCAAATAGTCTAAAATTTGAAATAAAAAAGCAACACAGGACAATGAACAAAGACTACCCTGGATTTTTCCCCCCTAAGCAAATTTAGCAGTTCCAAATTCAACTTGTGACATTCTTAGAGGTACTATTTAAATTTGTTTTAAAATGTGTGCTACTCGTTTGAAAATGGTCATATGTTCATGCAGAAAGCCTTCAGAGAGGTTCCAGAATTGAGGAGAAACTTGAAAACGCCATGGAAAGGACATGATTTATAAAATGACAGCAGCTAAGGACACCGACTGTGTACCTGCCGAAGGGGGCCACTCAGGAGGGCTCTACCCCTTGTTCCTATTTCTGTACCGTGCCTGGAAGCTGCACACCTTAGGCTTCAACACTGTGCCCTGTCACCGATGGAAGCCTAGAGAACTTTCTCTCGGCCATGAACCCATGACCTAAACCAAACATACACTCTTGTTTTCCCCCGAAACCATTCCATTTCCTTCGTGGCCGCCTCAGGACACAGCACCCCACATTCTCACTTGTCGGAAACCACAGAGACCCCCCCGGGGAGCCCCGTCCTTTTCACAGAGCCCAGGAGAGCCTGGGTTCATCTAATCTAGTAACACAGCTCATCCTGGTGCTTCTGCCTGGTCACAGCCCCGGACACCCGGGCTCAGTCCTCTCCTCTCCGCTCCCCTCCCCTCGTTTCTGGGCTCAACTCTGCAGAACAGTCTGTGGTCTTGCTGCTTCTGTCTCCGCTCTCCTCCCAACACAGCCTCCACGCGGCGAGTATTTTTAAAAACCACAAAACACACATATATTTCATTTCGTCGTTGGCACTCGCCAAAGTCTAACCGATGCGCTAGGAATAAAATCCAGACACCGACTCATCTCAAGACCCTGTTTTCTGGCTCGAATTCTGGCCACACTGGCTACGGGGAGTCCTTTGAGCCGATCTGCAGAAGGACCCCTCTGTCTGCAGCGCCCACGTCCCTGCATTTTGTGCGACCTGCATGTCTTTGTCCTACGGGCCTCAGGTTAAAGAACACCTCCTTAACATAGATCTTCTCTCATCCTCCAAACTAAGGGTCCCCTTTCCCAGCCCTTAACTCTCGTCCCCATGTTCTGCTTCACATCTTTACAGCATGGTCTGTGATGCCTGCAGTGCCTACTTATTCACACACCTGCTCACTCCTTGTCTCCCACATCTTTGCGGTACTTCCATGCGATAGGGAATCTACGTCTGTCTGGCTGACCAAATCTCACGCTTTACCTGATACGTTCCAGGCATGACTCACGTGTGCATGTATGCAAACACATGTATGTACATATGCACACACACACACACACACATATATACACAAACATACATGTCAGTATCTGTCTAGTTATTTATCCTTATAGAATAGATGAAGAAACGCATGAATGGGGAAAACTCCACAATGGATTGTTTACAAAAAAGGTATGAATATAAATTAAATTTGTAGAAAATTTAATTTCTAAGAAATTTTCATTATAGAAATAATTGGCAAGGCATCCACAAAAGGACCATTCATTCATTCATTCATTCCCTTCCATCTCTCCGCCACGAAAGCCACTTTGCCCAACATATCAGAATATAAGCAGGACCTGCTGTCTACCACTTACCTTTATTTTTTTTAATTATCTTACTTTAAAATTTTTTTAATTTAATTTTATTTTTTTAGTGTTCCAAGATTCATGGTCATGCACCACGCCCAGTGCTCCATGCAATTCGTGGCCTCCTCAATACCCACCACCAGGCTCGCCCAACCCCCCACCCTCCTCCCCTCCAAACCCCTCAGTTTGCTGCTCAGAGTCCACAGTCTCTCATGGTTTGTCTCCCCCTCCGATTTCCCCCAATTCACCTTTCCTTCTCACAATGTCTTCCATGGTTTTCTTTATGCTCCATACATAAGTGAAACCATATGATAACTGACTCTCTCTGCTTGACTTCTTTCACTCCACATAATCTCCTCCAGTCCCGTCCGTGTAGATACAAAAGTTGGGTATTCATCCTTTCTTATGGAGGCATAATATTCCATTGTATAGATGCACCACGTCTTTTTTATCCACTTGTCTGTTGAAGGGCATCTTGGCTCTTTCCACAGTTTGGCTATTGTGGCCATTGCTGCTATGAACATTGGGGTACATGTAGCCCTTCTTTGTACTGCATCTGCCTCTTTGGGGTAAATACCCAGTAGTGCAATTGCAGGGTTAGAGGGTAGCTCTATTTTTAATTTCTTCAGGAATCTCCACACCACTTACCTTTAAAACCCTCAATGGCCCACTGCCTCCTTTAGCAATTATACATTGAATATAATGGCAAAATGAAAGGATCCTTCAGGAAGAGCAGAATTCCTGCTGGTTAGTTCTCAAGGAATGGTTAAGATGTGGTCACCAGCGTAGAGCACTTGGATAGTTGATGGGTTTGTTAACTAGTTCAGGAAAAGGGAAGGCAGTCGGGATTCAGCTTTCTGGGCTCGTGTCTGCTACACAGGGGTCGGGGATATCCGATGAGTGAAAGTGCCCTGGGCCGGAGGTCTCTATCTGCCTGCGAGGGGTGAAGCACTGACTCTAGGCAGCTACCAATTAACCCGCCATGTTTTATTTTGGGTCACCGGTAAGGATGTAGGTAACGGTAGCTGTTAGTCAAAATTTCCAAGGAAACGTCCCTAGAGGTGAGCTGCCTATGTTGGTAGAAAGCCAAGAAGCATCAGCCGCTGGGGTCTTCGGGGTACGTGGGCTATTCTTCCCGGCCTCCAAAAAATATCCACTGGTGGGGACTCTCGATCCCTCTATTTGGCCACTTGGGTAACCTTCCAAACAAGCACACTCAAAAGGCATCTATGTGGTGTGGTTATTGACGGCGAAATGCATCATCATTATCTTCTTTAAACAGGGAATCCTCTTAGGTCCAGCATTATAACTTCCCTCTGCTTCATTTTGAAAGTTGAGTTGATTTTAATGTCCTTTTTATGGCTGTTGACGGTATTTTTCTGTTGTTAAATGCCAAGGAGAGAAACTGTCCAATTACCTGTCTCATTACCAGCTCAGTAATTACTTTATCACTACTTAGGTATCAAATGATCTAAACGGCATTTCTTCCAGGATTCATCGATACGGTCTTCCTGGATGTGTCTCCGTTGGCCCGGGTTGAGAGAGGAGACTCTCAACACGTACTCTGGAGTGTAGGCGGAGTCCTTGGGTACGAACATGGGATTCTACGGGGTGGTTCGTTGCTTCCGGGTCTATATAGATGGCCAGCCGGCTTACGGTCCCCACATCACAAGCAACCCAGCCAGACCCGCTAGAGGACAGCTGGGTCCCTGAAATTGGATCTTGGTCTTTGTTGTTGCTGGTATTCCCTATTTAGCCTGCAAATGTTAGGAGAGCAGGAGCCTCACAGACTGAACTGCTGAGATGGGTAGATAATGCTCTCATTGGCAAAGGGGCGGAGGCCATTTCAAACTCACTGAGGGTGAACAGGCGGTCAAATTAGGTCATCGGGGAATCATGGAAAAGAAGCCAAATGAAGCTCGATCTCAAAAACCCAGAAGAATGTAGCCCATAAAAGCTAGAACAGGGTCACTCTTTATACCTGGAAGGTTCCCAAGAGACAGCCAGGCTGAGCTGGAGGTACCCAGTGTGGAAGAGCCACATTACACAGCCGGTCACAGAAAAAAAAGGCAGATTCCTAAAAGTTCCAAGATAAGCCAAAATAATAATAATAATAATAATAATAATAATAATAATAATAATTTTTTAAAATAAAAGAAAAATCAAACAAACAATCCACAAAAGAATGCTATGGACAAATCCAGATAAGGTCTGGCCAAGGGGGAAAACCGAAACCCTAATTTCATAACTCAAATGATTGCCAGAGGAAGACAAGCCAAAGGAGTCTATGGTTGCCCATGGGAGAACAGGAGGAAGGCACTGGGACGAGAAATGGGTCTTGAAGGAGGGTTTCTGGGGGGACTAGTCAGTGTCCCAGCTGAAAACAGAAGGGCAACATCAGGAAAGATGGGGGTGCCGGGGAGCCACAGAAAAATGCTCCGGTAATCTGGGATTAGCAGTGGTTGGGCCTGGAGGGGAGGAAACACGTACTGCGGGCAGTCATGTCTGGTGGAGGGACAAGCTCAGCCTCAGGAGGCCCTGCATATGGGGCGCCAGAGGGAATGGGCTCTGATCTCCCTCCTGCCAGGCTTGTCGGGGCTTACAGAGAACTTCTCTGGCCAAACCTCACTGGAGTCTTTTGATGTAGACTCTGCAAGAGAACAGTGACAATGGGTCCTGGGAAACGAGAAAGCTCCCAGGCACACCCAGTCAATGGAAGCCCTTCAGAAGACGGCAGGGTCACCCCGCTCCTCCCTCCCTTCGGTGCTGCCATTTATGGGGTCCGAGAGAGTCCTTGGACTAGAAGGAGGGAGGAGTGGTGAGCACGTTGCAAGCCATCACTGAGCCCCGTGAGGCGACTTCAACCTCCTGGCGACCATTCCATGGGACACACGGATGGAATCTGTGCATCGTTGACCACACCTGTGAGGAGCTATGTATAGAGAGAAGGGTCCTAGAATAAGTTTCGATGAACAAAAATGGGCAGGACACAAAGTCGGTCATGAAAACTGCAGACCAGTCAAGCTGACATCCGCAGAGACAGGAGTCCAGAATAGATGGTTAAAAATATCCTGGGAGCTTCACAGAGCGCTGACAGTCACCAGAAGACAGTATAGCTTCAGTAAGCGCTTGTCACGCCTGAATAATCTCAGGTCCTAATTGGTTGGATCTTCTACGAGCCATCATTTATTGATTCAACATATACCTCTGAGTCCCTACTGTGTGCCAGAGAATGTTCCGGGTGTGTGGGTGCCGCATCAATAAAGGTGGAAAGCTCCCTGTCCTCAAGTTTACAAAAACTGGGGTTTTTGTAAACATAAAAAATAAGCAGGATACTTTTAGGTAACTGAGGGTAGCGTGAAGCACATGTGACACGATGAATGGTGTCGGATGGTGGGGGTCAGGGGCACCGCTCATTAGCTGATTCAGGAAGGCTTACAACAGAGAGGACATACTGGGAGGGTCAGCCGGGAGTCATGCTGGGGGCAGAGAGTTCCAGGCAGGGGAATGCTGAGCGCGGATGCCCAGAGGTAAGGGTAAGTTTCAGGAGCACCAGAGGACAGGGTATCTGAAGCTTTCCAGCATGTGAGTCCATTTTAGGAAAGGAAATCAAAGAGGTAGAGAAGGGTCAGACAATGAAGGGATCCTTGGGTCTTGGTAAGAACTCTGATTTTTATTCTTTATGTAGATGGTACTTCATGTAATGGTTTGAAGCAGAAAAGAAGGCTGTGTGTCTTGTGTCTTAAAAAGCACTTCTTAGCAGGTCTGGGGAGAATGGATCAGGTTGGGGTGTGGGTGGTTGGACGGGAGGAGGGGAGGCCGTTTATTTAGGGCAAGACAGATTGAATGAAAAGTCCCTTGAACTGAGGGGATAGCAGAAGAGATCAAACTTAAGGCTATACTTTGGAGGCCAAACTAAGAGATGGGGTTCTCAGCTTGTAGGGTAAGGGAAGTCGGTATCACGGAGAACTCTCAGGTTCCTGGGTTGAGAACCAGGTGGAGCGGGTACAATTTATTGATATGCTAAAACCAAGAAAAGAAAGCATTTAGGGCAAAAAAGAATTTGTTAGCTTTTAGAATATGATAGACATGGGTTTATCTGGGATGCTGGTCTGACAGTGATAAAACCGATCTCACCATGTTGTCATGGACCCCGAGAAGTGACCTGAATCTGAATGTGAGGGCGTCTATAATTCATTCATTAACTTACTCATCTGAAAACATTTTGAACAATTACTATGTATTAAGAAATATTTCAGATACCAAAAAAAAAATATGAAGAAAAGACAAAAGACAAAACCAAAAAACGAAAAACTCATGTCCCCATGGTCTTACAGAAAATCAAGTAAAACTGATGGCACTGCAGATGAGATCTCGGACTGTGGCATTAGCATGCGATAGGGTCAGATTCTGGGTGTACTGGGAAGGTAGAATTATTATTCCAGATCAACCCAGAGATTGGAGGCAAGGTCTGAGAGTAAAGGATTGCTCAGTTTGGGTCTGAGCAGCTGGACTGGTGGCACTGGCGTTGACTATAATGGGAGGGTCTCCAGGAGCAAGGGGTTGGGAGGGCGAAAATCAGGGATGCTAGTGTGACACCCGACAGCCCAGAGGAATTCTGGAACCAGGCGGGCAGGGAAGAATCCCAGGCTAGAGGCATGTACTTCGAAATCATCAGTGAACACGTAATACTTAATATCAGCAGGAAGGATGAGATCACCAAGGGGTTCGGAGTAGGAAGAAAGGAATTCTAAAGACTTCCTCAGAGCAGAACAGGTGGTAGGTGAAGAAGAAATGGTAGCCCATGAATTAGGAAGGAAACATGAAGTCTGTGTGGTCCCAGGAGCTTGGAAGTCCAGTGTGTTGTTCTCATCTGTGTTCTGTTCAGAATTTCAATTAATGGACTGAATGAGGAAGTTGATAGCATGCTAATCATATTATACATGACATAAAGCTGAGAGTTATAATCAAAATGCTCAATCACAGATTCAGGATCCTAAAATATTTCAACAGGCTGGAATGATCATGGAATGTGTCCAAAGAGATTAAATTTTAGAGAGAAATGCCAAACCTTGCTTCCTGGCTCAAAGCCCCTCACTGTATGAGACCAGTCATAGCTGAGGTGCCGCTGAGGACCGGCATGTGAAAAAGACAAAGAGGTTGATGTAACTGGGGGTCGACAGAGGAGCGTCTCCGTAGACTGGCTGGCATCAGTGGGAATACGGTGCCCAAAATGAGATGCTAGCACACAGCTCAGCTCTGCTCTCGGGCAGCCCACGCCCTGAACGCCATCTTGACGTCTGGGACTACCAATTAAGTCCGGGACTCAAAGTGACGTTGATGGGCAATGGGATGCAGGGACTGTCCTCTCCAAGGACTCTACTCAGCCCAAGGGTGTTTAAATAAGAATGCCCAGCACAGTCAAATAACGGTAGCTGAAAGAACTATTCAAACCCGAGAAAGACACCCTTGGTGGGACACTGTGCTGTAGATTTACCAACTCCTTCCTAGGTGGGGAGAAGTACACTTCCCAGCTCTCGTGTAGTTTAGGAAGGGCAGAAGACAATCCTGGAAGAGGCTGGAAAGCTAGGTAGGGGTTAGAGCCCTGGGGTCAGCCTTGTGCAGCATGCTAAGCATTGGAGTGTCTCTTCTAAGAGCAGTAGGGCATCAGTGATCTGTTTTATGCAAGAAATAGGGACAGTATCAAAGCTGAGTTTCTAAAAGATTACTATCGACCGTGTAGGGAGCAGAGCAGCAAAGGATCAGGAGTGGATGGCGTGTCTGTAATGATTTAGTCTAGAAAGGATAATTTTGAACCACAATATTGGCAGTGGACGCAGGAAGAAAAGGATGGTTTGAAAAACAGGAGACAAAATCAAAAGGACTTGGTATTGGGTTGGAGATTAGGATATGGGAGATAAAGGTGTCAAAGGTGACCTGAATTGGTAACAAAAGGGAGAAGAAGCCACCCACCAAATATTATAAACATTATAAATCATATAAACATTATAAATCTCTCCCTCTTTCTGTATATATGGACAACGTAGGATATCTATGTATCCATCCATCCATTCCTTCTGCCTGTCTGCCATCTATGTCTATCCATTCTATGTATACCTGCATTATCCAACCACCCATCTATCCATCCATTCCATACATTCTATCTATAGCTGCAGTATCCATCCATCCATCCATCCATCCTATAACTGCAGTATCCAACCATCCATCCATCTATCCACCCATCCACCCATCCATCAAGTTGATAGCTGTATTATCTTTAATAATACATTCATATTCAATCCAATTTACCCCATCTTTACCTATCATATCTATGCATATAGAATGGTATGGGTTTCCCTAAGATGGTACTGCATTATTCCCTATGCCCAGAAATACCAATAAAAGCCTAGGCAAGTCTCTAGTTGGGATGCTGTAGAAGGAATTCCATCATATTATGAAAAATTCATAGGTTGTTTTGGAACATATTACCACGGATCTTCCTAACAAAATGTCAAGAATCCCACTAAATGGATGGGGCCCATGTGGCATTATTTCACAGATAAGAAAAGGGAGGTACCAAGATAGAAACTTGCCAAACTCTACTCTGCGAAGAGGTGACAGAAATGTGGGTTTTTCTTATCAGTCTATTTTCTTCTCTCGTTCAAAAAGCTCTGAACATCATATCTCCACCACTTAGTCACCTGGCAGCCATGCTCTATCATCTTCCATCTTGGACATAAATTTATCCAGGACCATTGCACGGGCACACCTTCCCCATCCATCCAGGTGTGAAGTTAATGTCGTACCTTCTGCTCGTCTTCAGACGCATGGCGTCTGCTACCGCGCATGCGCACCCAGAGGGCAGGTTGGTATCGCGCATGTGCGCTCACAGGGCAGGTGGGGGCTCTGCGTATTCTTCTTACTGGCATAGCCTCACACTTAAATCCTGGATGTCAGCAAGCAGGACTCTGGAGTCAGACAGGCTCTTTGTAGCCATGTGAACTTCACTAACTTATTTTCTTTCCATACATCTCAAGTTTTCCCATCTGAAAAATGACCACGATGCCCTTCTTGTGATGTATGTACCGCGAAGCCTAAATAAGTCTTCTAGAAGAGCCTGCAGATAGAGCCTCAGGTAGCAAAACACAGTAACTACCAACGTGCTTAGTAAAGGGAATGGTCGGCTTGTTTTCCAGGGCTGAGTCCATTCTAGGACAGGTGAACTGTATGCGTATTATTATTATTCCCCAACTCCATTACCACACAGGGAAAGTCATTATGTCCGAGACAGGTTTCCCAGGTCCTGGGTCCATCACCACACCTGGATTCACATACTAGGAAGTTCAACTTGACATCTCAGAAATGAGTTCAACCTTTTCCTGCTTATTAAAGATGAATCCATTTTACGCAGGAAGAGGAATGTAACATCTAACGTTCTCCCGTGGGGTAAAAGAATTAACCGGCTAGTCACACACATTTTCAAAATGGAAATGCAAGACGCATGGAAAGAACTCTCAGGTCTCTGGTAACGAGCTTAGCAAAATCCTTTCCTTAATCATTCCATTGCATTTCCATATGTTGTTTTATTATCCTTGCATATAACCTCGGATTCGTAAGGACCGAGAGTCTCTATCTCAATTGAAAAACTGTCAGGAAAACAGATCTGCCTGGAACATACTAAGCCATTTAAATACTTCCTTCCCCACTGTTTGCTGCTGACAGGCTTAGGAAAAATAAGTCTTGTAAAAGTCACTTTGAACCGTAGCCACCAGATCACTAGGGTAGTAATTTTGAATAATTCCACGGTAGGGCTTTCATTCTGCTGCTTGGTGATACAGCTACCTCTCTTCTACAAGGCGTAAAAAGTCCCTTCTTCCCATTACAACTCACTTCCCTCATGTTTTAAAATTAAGAAGCATAAAGACCAAGGTTCCCCATCTTTTCTTATCGAGTCACACTATCCTCTGTGACACACGATCATTCTAGCGGTGGAAAAATGGACACAGATCCCCTTGGGGATTAACGCCAGGCTCCGTGAACAAACTCCAAACAGAGAAGACAGACAGACCAAAATATATATCTAGCATTAGCTGACTTAACAAACCAGAGAATCCCTGCCAAAGAGAAGTAAATTGATTGGAAAGAAGGGTGACAATTCTTTAGGGAATTGTGATCAGAGTTGGTTTGGATTCGATCTTCAGATCCTCCGACTGCTGTGTTGTCTGTTGGCTAAAATCCCTTTTGGTGGGGATTGCGCAGGTTATAAAGAAAGACATTCCGAAGCTTTAGATCTTGGCTGAAGCTCAATCTTCAACTGTGAAGCATTTTCATGGAGCTATCGACAACGGGCTACTGCTGGACCAATACTTTTGCTTCAGGAAGGACTGTGGTGCTCCTGGTGATGGTTTGGAGATGGGGGGGATTTGTTTCTGAGGGTCCACTCAGAAACAGGACTGGTTTCCAGATGAAGGGCAGTGCGCACGTTCTTTCTCCACGAGCATCATCTCTGTTGAGCACCTGTTCCAAGGGGACATTTTGGTCCTTGTCGAAGGTTTTAAGACTTGCTTGTGAGACAGAAAGGGAGGTAGCTCCCTTCACCCCAAACGCAATGCAATCAGAGTCACCTGGGATCTTTCTGCTGCGGATTTTCCAGCCAGGCGACCTCGTGGAACACCACGCCTCCCTTCTTTCCTCTCTCCTGCCTATCGGAAACCCGGTGTTATTCAAATCGCCATCCCAACTTACAGCTCGCGAACTCAGAGACTGCGGATAGCCTCCCCATCCCCCCAGAGGCTTCTGCTGCTCTCGTCGGGAAAGCATCTCCACTGTGACACACTGAGATCTTAAAGGCAAGAATAAACCCCACAGGGGTCCCACCACCTGCCGTCCGCAAGCTGGGCAGGATGCACAGGAAAGCTGGTGGTGTGCGTGCTTGTCTGCGAGCAAGGGGGGGGAGATGGGATGGCCCAGCCCAGGCAGTGACGTGGGGATACCGGGGCAGGCTTCCTCCTTCTCTCAGCCGATAATATCACATATAATATATGTAGTAGGATTAAATATTTATAAGTATTCATTTTTATTATATATAAAATACACATCATGTGCAATACTATGTAATACATGCTGAGAAAATGAGGAATATTATATAACTATACAATATATATGTATTTCTCAGCCTAGATATCTACGTCCTATTGGTCCTATTTCTCTGGAAAACCCTAAGGCAGGTGGAGGGGAAGGCAGAGCAAGAGGGAAGGGAGAGAGGACAAGATATTCTCTTTCACCAGAGTAGGGGAGGATAAAAAATCTGCATTAGCATTCCTGTCTTTCTCTTTAAACCAAAAGAGAAATCCAGTTCAAGGGTAAAGCAATCATTTTTCTTTGGGCTAAGTTTAATGGGTAATTTACTTGCACAACTAGAAGACTGGTTTATACAAACTCAAAAGACGGATTTTTTTCTCCTCATTTGCCCGCACTGGGAAGTCCTAACCCTGTATTTACTACCCATCGTGCAAAGATGAGCAGAGTAAAAAGCTCGTACAGTTGTTACCTAACCCATATTTTACTTTAACTATATACCAACTCATATTCCAGCATCGTGGAACTCTCCTGTTTCCTTGGCATCTGTTAAGAAAATAATGGTTTTTGTTGAAAACTTCTGAGTTAAAGAACACTAGGAAAATTCTTCAGTCCCACACAAGAAAACCACTACTAAGTGCAAATAAATATTCTAATGTGTTATTTTCAAAACATTTTTTAAAGATTTTATTTGACAGAGAGAGAGAGCGAGCGAGCAAGTGAGCACAGAAGCAGGGGGAGTGGCAGAGGGAGAGGGAAAAGCAGACTCCCTGCCGAGCAGGGAGCCTGAAGTGGGATTCCATCCCAGGACCCTGAAATCATGACCTGAGCCAAAGGCAGATGCTTCACTGACTGAGCCACCCAGGCGTCCCTTTCAAAATTTCTTAACGTAATTTTTTCCTCATTAGGACCAACACGTTCTTGCCAACACATCTGCATTGAGGTCCTTCATGTTTTGTGTGGAGACGGGCACTCAATACACTCCCATACGCTTGATAACCCACACCGGCGAATGCCAAATGGCTTTAAGATGAACACATTTTCAGAGGAAGAAACATGTTCCCTTTGGACTATTTGGGGCTGCTCTTCATGTACTGTTCCATCACACTGTGCCTGCGTCTTAAAGTCTTGAGCTCTTCTTATACAGGCAACCAATGCTACATGATGTCCAGAGGGTGGATGTGATGGCTGGAGCTTCACCAGCCATTCTGGGTCCTGAGGCAACTCAGGACTTTGGCGACAAAGGCGACTTTGAGAATGGAGTCGCCTGGTAGAACGCCTCACCCGTGTCAGTGAGGAAGCCAACATATTCATCACATAGCCCTAGTTCTGAACTTCCTTCATGGGGAAGAGACATGAGCTTTCGTCATTGCTAAAGCCCTTGTAGTTGGGGGTCACTAGGTTGCCAAATGGATCCCATCGTACACAGTGAGCCAGTAAGTTCTGATTTCTGCACAAACCAGTCTGGACTGGATTTGAGAAGTCTGAACACGTTCACTATTGTCATCTAAGGCTGCCGTCCAGGACACAGCCATTATTACTTATTAGAATGGCATAGGCTTATTGAGCCTTTTTATTTCTGTAGGGCATTTATTTGTTTCTACAGGATATTGCTTTGAAAACTTGCAGAACATAAGAAAAAAGCAACAGCTACTTCAACTTTTTTCACATTAATATTCCCAAACACACCTTCTCTCTTAGGTTACTAGTAGCAGCGGAAATGGTTACTTACGGCCATGAAGCACCAGGCCCCGTGCTCGATGGTTTACAGTGACTCTCACAAAAGCCTACACCCCCCTGGGAAGCAGACATATGATGATCATCCCCATTTTACACGTGAGAAGAGTGAGGTGCAGAGAGGTCATCTGACTTGCCCCAGATCCGCTCACTCACAAACTCTCAGGCCAGAGATGAGGTTCAGCTCCATCCGATTCCTCCTACACCCCGGTGCGGGCAGTGAGCTTCTAGTGGGGCCCCACACCGGGCCAGGCGCTACACACGTGGCGTGAACACCACAGGCACTGTGCCTATTTCAGTCTTTATCTGCTGGGCAAAATCCATACGTGACATGCCAGGTCTCAAGAGGGACAATGGAGGGACTCCCGGGGGGCTCAGTGGGTTAAGTGTCTGCCTTCGGCTCAGGTGACGATCACAAGAGCCCGGGATCGAGTCCCACATTGGGCTCCTTGCTCGGCGGGGAGCCTGCTTCTCCCTCTCCCTCTGCACTTGTACGTGGATTTTTCCCCATGAGTGTGGTAGATTTCTATAAATGCATTTTTCTCTTCCTTATCTTCTTAAGACCATCTTCTTTTCTCTACCTTACTTCATCATGAGAATATGGTTCTAATACATAGAACATGCAAAATCTGTGGATTGGCTATTTATGTTTTTGGATAAGGTCTGCAGGCAACAGGGGGCTCTCAGTAGTTATGCTTTGCAAGTTATGCACAGATTTTCGACTGTGGGGAGTTGGCGCCCTTAACCCCTGGGTTGTCCAAGGGTCAACTGTAGTTAATTTACAGAAAGATTCAGGTCTTTGGTGACATCGGTCACGTTTCCAGGACTCAGAAACTATGTGTGGCTGTGGCTGCCATACTGGAGGGCTCAGATAATAAAACATTTGTATCACTGCAGAAAGTTCTATTGGACAGTACTGTCTACTCTAGACTCATGGTTGGTCTCACCCATTCAAACAAACCGCTGGTCTTTATAAGCAAGTCCCGATGGCCACACTAAGGAAGAACACCCCGAGGCCTTCCATTGTCTTCAATACCGTCCTCATCACCCCAGAACCAGTCTGCAGTCCTTCCCACCTGGACCATCAAGGTAGCTCCCAACACGGTCTGTCTCCTTCCATTACTCACACGCCACCAATTTTGTTCTGCTTTTGGTATTCAGATTGATGTTTGAAAGGTAAATGATGAATCCAATGAGATTTAAACAGTCATGGAGAAATCTTACCGCAGGGATCATGGCTGGTGAGGGTCTACGTAATCCAGGGCCTGCCTACTCGGACCTCATCCCGTCTAATCCCTATTCCCCTGCTTCGCTTGACCTTTCTATTCTAAGGCACGCCAAGCTGGCCCCGGCTTCGGGCCTTGGCATCCATCCGCCTTCCCTTCCGTCTGGAAAGCCAGCTCTCCGCAGATAGTCCCACGTTGGCTCCGTCCTTGGCATTCTGTCTCAGTTCAAATGTCGCCTCTGCAGTGATGTCCCGGTCTCAAAGGGCTCGCTTCACCATATCCTGTTTTATTTCCTGCCAAGCATAGACCAATTCTGGATGCACCTTGCTCAATTATTTTTTACTTATTTACCGGCTGTGCCTCCCCCGCCCCTGAATGGGATGCGAGCCCTGTTTTATCCCCAACACAAAGGCCAGTGCCTGGCGCGTAGTGGGAGCTCAGGGAAGGCTGCTGGGACCGATTGCCTTCTGGAGTGCCTACAAAACGAGTCACATCACGAGCCTATTTGCTCACCGATAGCAAATGGTTGAACGCTGGCCGGGGCTGTGCTAACGACTGTGCAGCCAACAACAGCAAGAACACCCTGACTTAGTTTGTACGAGGTACCTTTAAAAGCTTTGAGGTTTAGCCACCACCAGCTCATTAAAAATCACCTCTGGAGAAGATGGCTCATTAGGGGCATCAAAGGCACCCGAGTGGGCTGAAAAGCAAAGGCAGTGGCTTCGTGTGTAATAAATAATTCATTTTCAGACGACTTTCCTATTTCGGTAAGACTTCTCAATTTCATATTCTTTCATGAGTGTGTGTGGGATTTTTTTTGTATTTGCATTTTCCAAAGATCCTTTTGCAGACTGAACCGATCGGCAGCCGAACGCGGTTTTCGCGGAGAGGGCGGGTGTAGCGCGGGGGTTGAAAGCACGGGCTCCGGGGCCCATCCCTCTGGAATCTTCCTCCGGTTCAGCTTCGTGGCTGGACTGCTTGGAGCCTCCTTCCCCTGGGCGTGCCCCCCTGCATCCGGGAAGTGGGGGGAAGAGCAGTACCAGCCTGCCAGGTCCCCGAGGGATGGGGTGAGTTAACACAACGGAGGGATGGAGAGCGGACCTCGGACCTGATAAGCATCAGGGAACTGGCGTTGGTGGCACGCGCGCCCCTGAGAGCCACCACAGGTACCCACCAAACGCAGGAAGCGAGAACGCTTCTCGAAGCAGAGATTTTTTTTCTCCAGGGCTCGAGCCACAACTTAATTTGCACTTGGTTGAGGAAGTATAAAAATGAAAGCAAGGGTGTGCTATCCAATGTGACTGAATTTTCAAAAAGTCTGAGGAAAACAACAGAGGGTATCTGGCATATTAATTAACAGGCTGACACAGGAAAAGAATACCACGGAAAGTCAAACAAGAAAGAGCCAAGAAGTTGCTTTCATGCCAAAAATAAAAAGAAATTTCATTACGAGCGCCAGGGGAGAGAGTTTCCTTCCCTCACGTGGGGGCCTTTTCTCCAGTTCTGATCGCGGTAGGTGACAGGCACAGCACGTGACCCGTGCGGACTTTGGAGGCGACGGGAGACAAAGGACCCTGCGTTACCCTCTCTCCAGGGGGTCGCGAGGCCGCTCCCTGGGCCTGGAGGAGGGGACAGTGCTGTGCCTTCTACCAGCTGTGCAAATAGGAAGGGAACCCAGGGTGATGCTTGGGAACCCATCCAAGCAAAATGGGTGTGCCAGGAAATTAAGTCATAGGCATTCTGAAGATCAGGGAGGGTGTGGCCCATGAAAAGAAAGGGCATTTTATACTTGACTCTTAAGCAACCGGGTCCTTTTTTTTTTTTTAAGATTTTATTTATTTGACAGAGAGACAGAGCACAAGCAGGGGGAGCAGCAGGAGGAGGGAAAGGGAGAAGCAGGCTCCCCGCTGAGCAGGGAGCCCGATTCAAGACTCGATCCCAGGACCCCGGGATCATGACCTGAGCTGAAGGCAGACGCTTAACCAACTGAGCCACCCAAGTACCCCTAAACAATGCGGTTTTAGAGGCACCTGCCGCCGCACAGGGGGAGATCCACATATCACTTCTAACGCCCCCCAAACTGAATTTCTCACAGCCTACTGACCAGCAGCCTCGCTGAAACATAACAGCCAATTAGCACACGTTTTGTGTGTTCTATGTATTCTACTGCACTCCTACAGTAAAGTAAGCTAGAGACGATAAGTGTTATTAAGAAAATCCTAAGGAAAAGAAAACACATGTACGGTACCAGACTCTGTTTACTGAAAAAAAAAAAAAAATCCCCGTATAAGGAGACCCATGCAGTTCAAACCCGTGTCGTTCAGATGCCAACTGGGTTCAAGGGGAGGAAGGTATTGGATCCAGGAAAGCTTACTTAAAACCCATTTCATCAGCCTTCATAAGAGGAAATTATATGGCTGTAAAAATATGGGTGAGTTTTGCGAGCTAGGTTGACAGAAATGGAATGAGAGCCTACTGAACCGCGGATTCGGGACACGCCCTGATCAGTAAGACTTAAGAAGATGCACGTGGACAACGAAGGCAGAGGCGGTTTGACGATTAGTTTCCTGTAACCCCAGGAATGATGGAAGAAAGAACTCTGTGCTCAGTCAAGCGAGTGAAGGATCTGATAAGGTCTGCACTGCGCAGTTCTGGCTTGCAGTCATCTGGGCTAGGACATCCCTTATTCACGTTAATGATAAGAACAAGGCATTTGAGTGTAGCATGAATACTAAGTCAGCAGTGGTGGATCCGTGTCTAGCTGCTCCTACTTTGGAAGTGGGCTTGAAGATTGGAAGGGTTTAGGGGGCACTGGAACAAGAAGAAATGAGGAAGGATGGAGAGGGTTTGCAAGGAACGTACTAGGCTGAGGTCTTCCCAAACATCTTGGGTCTGGCTCTTGCCTATTACAGCTCCAGTGGAGTGATCTCAACCATCAAAAGTAACTCAAAGAGTGTGTGAATCCCCCAACTGGACTGCTGTCTTCACTGCGCACGAGGAAATCATGGGGTGGACAGAGTGAAAGAGTCGACAGAGATCACATCTGGCTGTGGAAATCAAGGGAGAGTCCCTGGAAGAGGTGGCATGGGAAGTGGGTTCTGCAAAGAGACTCATGAGATGCATTTGTGCTCTGATGAGAGTGACATTTAAGATCATACTGCACTTCACAAAGAGCATGAGGTATACCTGACTCTTTGATTTTGTTTGAAAACTGTTGGCCTTCCCCAAGGATCTGCAGAGACATCCAGACTTCACATCATTGCAAATGTCATAGAATGTCACCATCACCAAATCGTTTATTACAACGGGAGTCTTTTGATCATTTTCTAGAATCATGATTGTCCATCTGGATTGTACCTCCTGATTACGTTCTATATAAAGTCCCACCCCAATTCTGATGGCGAAGACTGGTGGTCAAGGCTGAAAACCTTGGTGACGTGGGAACCTCATCAGGACCCAACAAGGGTGGAGGAACATTGCTACCATATGCAGGAGAGGGGCATCACCCACTTGCATTCTCCAGACTTAGAGCTGCACCACATTTCCCCAGCAGACACAGTCCCCCAGCAGTCATGGAACCCCAGCAGTCATGGTACCCCAACAACCATGGCACCCCAACAACCACAGTACCCCAACAGTCCTGGTACCCCAACAACCACAGTACCCCAACAAACACAGTATATCCAACAACCACAGTACCCCAGCAGCCACAGTATCCCCAACAGTCATGGTACCCCAACAACCACAGTACCGCAGCAGCCACTGCCCAATAGAATTGAAAACATATTTGGTCTTAGTTGAAAACAAAGAGCAAGTGTTAATGTTTTCAAGGACTAGCTGGTATGGCATTCCCACAGATAAATATCAGTGTTGTTATGTGAATCTTGGCAGAAGTTCGAAACACTTGTTTTACCCAAACCCCAGAGACAGTTAGGGGAGAAGGATATTGAAAGCTCTGAGCAACTGGGGCTAATCCCCAGCCCCCACCCGGAAAGTTCCAGCTCCTCTAAGAAGTGCAAACACCGCTTTCCAGAATCAGATCCTGACACAGTTACAGATGTGCGCTAATTAGATGAACGTTCATGCACACTTAATGACATTCTCCTCGCATTTTTCTCCCTAAGGACAAGGATATATTTACCTACAAGATGGTAAAGCATTATTTCCTGAGCAGGAAAAAAAAAAGGAATGTAATAAAAGTAGAAATACATGAATGGATTTTTTAAGAAAGGTCTTTATGGCTGTAGACATCAGGGGAAAATGGGCAAAATATTGAGGAGGAAATAAATGTCTTTTGGGAAATTAGCTTTGAATGTTGGTGCTTAATGGCATCTCATTTCAAAGCTTTCCTGCAGACGGAATTATACGTCACACAAAGAATGGAGGGGCCATGAGCCCCACCTCAAATTGATCTCAAATCCTTAATAATAGTATAAGGTGTCACAACCGCATTTTACCTTCAGCTTTATTTTCTCAAAATGACAATTTTACCTACTCAAATACGCTGTCTGGGGGTATTTGAGTTTATGAGATTTTATAAGAACAATTAAACAGGCATGTTTTTCCTCTTGGTCGTAATTAGTGGGAGAGGAAGGATTTCCATTATGGAAAACATCAGTGGATTTGAGTGCATGAAAATTAAACCAACACCCCCAAACGCCTGCATGTTAAAATATATGATCTGTGAGATTAGAAAGCACACGGTAAATTGGGAAGAATATCTGTAAGAACATGCCGATGGAAAGGTCAGCATCACTAATACACAGAAACAGAAAGGAGAAAGTGGTATCCACGGACTGGGCTCAGGACAGGAGGAGGAATTAGTGTTGAGTGGGTAAGAGTTTCAGGGTTGCGAGGTGAGAAAGTTCCGGAGATCTACTGCATTTGACACTAATGAACTCTACAGTGGAAAATGATTAAGATGGTAAATTTCATGTTACATGTTTTTACCACAATAAAAAAAGATTTTTTTTTTTTTATGACAAAGTAACAAGAAATGGAATTCCCAACAGGGAAAGGAAATGGGTAAGACTAAATGTTCGATAAGAAAATTTACAAATGGGAGTGCCCAGGGGGCTCAGTAAGTTAAGCATCTGCCTTCATCTCAGGTTATGATCTCACGGTCCTGGGGTCGAACCCCTGCTCCCTGCTCAGTGGGGAGTCTGCTTCTCTCTCTCCCTCTGCCCTTTCCCTCATTCATGCTCTCTCTCTTTCTCAAATAAATTAAATCTTTAAAAAAAGAGAGAAAATTTACAAATGGAACCAAAAAAGGGCAAATTAAGGCAACAATAAGGTATCATATTTGCCAGATAAATTGCCTATTTTTAAATTTCAATGTCCTATGTTTGTAAAGCTGCAGGGAAAGGGATACCCTCATACACAGCAGGTGGAATTAAATTGGTTAAACTTAGCGGGAGGCAGTTTGAAGACTATTATTAAAAAAATTACAATATTGCATACCCATTGATTCATATCCTTTGATTTGAATTTATTCCTAAAAGTTTATGTACGGGAATCCATAAGAGATGTGTGTAAAGACTTTTATGGAAAAAGAGAAGCCGTAGGATACTTCACAATAGGAGATCTCTTAAACATTTTGGGTTTGGGGGTCGATCGTGGAGATATATGGGCAGCTCTTTGAATGAGCCTAGAACTAGAACTCATGGTTTTTTCCTCCTGTCTTTCCTTTACACCTCCGTCCAGTGCATGGGAGAGTCCAATCATCTCTCTGCCTATTAAGACGTACCTGAAAGGGTGCACCTTGGCATTTCTCCACCATAAAATGCTTTCAGTGGGACACACGGTCCCGGGGAGAGAGCTCACCCTCCCACCTCTCCTGCAGCTAGAGATGGTCCCTCAACGGAGCTCATGGCTGATGGGCTAGGCGCTGACACGCTACCTCCAGGGATGGGTCATGTCCTGGATGGAAAGGGGCACATTTTCCTTCTGCCCATCTGCCTGTCCCTGCGGGCTGCCCCAGGGACATGGTTATTATCACTCCAAGGCCAGGAGGATGAGGTCGGTACCTTGGGGGCCACTCAGCGTCAGCACAGAGGGAGGCTCTGTCCTCAGTCCCTGGAGGCATGTGATAAGCCCCAGGCCGCTCACACTCCTAGAGGACAGATTAGGGATGAGTAAATGCTGTGCTCATTAGGGCAGAGTTATCTGATAGCAGCCAAAGGATGGGACCCAACTCTGACGTCGCTCTTGCTCTCCCAAATCGATTCTCCGCCTATAGCTGAGGTGCTCGTCTAAAAACACACATGGGTCTGTGTGACTCTCTGCTGAGAGCCTTCCAGTGGCTTCCATCAATCACCCGTGAAGCTCCACCCTCTTATGTAGCTTACGAGCGCTCAGTGACCATGCTCTCAACCCAGAGCACCTTCTCCTCCTTTCCCTTACTCATCATGATCTTGATGAGCTGGCTTTCCTGCTGTTTCTCTAATATTCAAGAGTGTGTGGCGCGGATGAATAGATTAATGGATGCATGGATATCAGATCACCTTCAAACATCCCTCAATGAACATGGGATGACCAAAGACAAAGTAAAAACAAAGTGAAATCTGCAAAAAAATTCAATTAATGAGGGTAATCTCTCCAAAAATGGCCAAGTTCTTTTACTGGTCGAGTCAAAAGTGAAATGAAGCAGCCTTGTTGAGAAGTGGGTCTCAGAACTCTTCAAATACGAAAGATTGGGGACTCAGGACCCTTAAGACTTCCCCCTAAGTTCCAGAGGAAAATGTTCCAACATTACTAGGAAAACCACATTAGACCAAATGTGTTCTAATCAAATTCATTTGACTCAGTTCAATCAGTGAGCATGCACACATTGTCTGCCCCCATTCTTATGTCGTAAGATATGGGGGCTGGGGCCGAATCCCCTTCCTGAAAGAACCTACAATATTATTGTCAGGGTACTGTTTACACTTTGTATCCAGAGGTTAAATGAAAATAATAATAGCTACCATTTATTGTATGCTTTCCCTGGACTGGACACCATTCCCGGCAGCCTTGAGTTATCACTTTATTCTCAACCTCTAAGTAGGTATTGTCTTTCTCCCCCCCTTGAGATGGGGAAGCGACGCACCATGAAGTAAGCATGGGCTAGGATTCTGTTATGTGATTTTGCTTCCTAGGAGTTTCCTGAAGATCAGTACAGAATGGAAAACACTCAGGGGCCAAGACGAGTGACCCCCTAAGCCTCACTTTCCTTACGTGGAAATGAAGGAGGATTGTTGTAAATTTTCCCATTGCCTTGAAATAATTATTTTCTTTTTGTTTCCTTGTAACAGGGTCTAAGCAACGAGCACACTAAAATAAAGAATAACCACCTTTCCTTTGATATGGGTATGGCCAAATGGATGTAACCAAAAATATTATGTTGGATCTTCGCTTCTTGAAAGGGGAGAGTAACTGGCCATCTTTGGGGTTCTGCATTTCTTACTTTTTCTGGTCTAAAGGATATGGATAAGTTGGTCGGCACTCCAGCATCCATCTTGGACCCTAAGGTAACCATGAGCATGGAACTCGTGCCCTCAAACTAGAAGCAGAAATAGAGGTGGGGCCCGGGTCTCAGATGGTATCGGGGCACCACACCAAAACTACACCACCAATCTCAGGAGCCCCTGTATGTGAAAAAAGAAACACAGATATAGTTAAGCCCCCATTGGCTGGGCTAACGTAGACCAGGGGGGGTGAGGAGCTCTCCGCTTTCAACCTAATGCAATTCCCAATTTGTAAAAGGGCCAGCTAGATGTCGGCTCCCCGATCACACACAATCTGACAGCACTACATCTGTCGTAGCTAGATGGGCGAGGTCGGATGCGAATAGTCAGAGACCATGGGAGGATGGAGAGCCACCTTGTCGGAGTCGGGATTCACGTAGGGTATGGAGACCAACGGCGTTTGGGACAAGTGACGCGAGCATCAGGAACCTGTGAGGCAGGGGAAATGCCGAGTGTGGGAAATAACAGGAGGTTATTCTATGCTGAGCAAAGCCACGGAAGCTGTTCCTAGCCTTGCAAATAGCCCATCCGACCGAAGGTGCTAAAAAGGAGCAAATTCAAATAGTTCCTTATTGAAGACAAATGGTCTCGCCCTCCCCCATAATAGAACCACTCACTAAGAGCCTAGCCAAAGGAATGCTACCCTCACACGTGAAACGAGGCACCAGGAGCGGCTCAATGCCTTCAAAATAAAAGAAATCGTTAACAGGAGCCCTTAGCAACAGAAGTACCCCGAACAACTTTACATTTCCTGATGAAGAGCATAAGAACCAACCTGCTGTCGCCAGGCAACTGTCCGCGCTACCTTTTCCTGAAAGATTGATTCCTGAGGTTCCTTCTGCACTCCATAATAACACTTGTCAATATTTTCTAAGAGACGGTATAGAGAAGACCCCGGGCGGTCAATGGGTAGGTCAGTCCATCCTTCATTTCTGACAGGAAAAGTACTTTTGTAACAGGAGAAATCTCACGTTATTGTCGGCAGACCAATGTGCCGAAGCTTCTGTGTGGGGAAGATTCCCATTTAAAAGAACACAGTCCTCCTCCGTTGGGGCTGCTGAAGAGTCTGAGGAGCTCGACGAGCCGTCGGCGTGTTTTGTTTGGGGACGGCGCTGATGGGTCTCCCCACCGGCACCAGAGGACAAACAAGGGCTGGCCCTTCACGGGTGAAAGCCCATCCCTGTTCCACAAATCCTAGAGAACACACACAGACCGACAGTCCTCAGGCTGCTCCGAGTTGTAAACAGATACCCTATGAATGAATATAGTAACGCTTTCCTAGAGAGGGTGTCGTTTATTTGTAATTAGCTTCCCAAACGAACAAACTGACATTGCACATTCAAACTATATTTATGGCTTCCTGGGGAAATGGGCAGATCTTAAGAACCGAGAACGCAGCATGCCACGTTGAATTTCTCACATGGTAAGTACTCGCTGCGGACTTAGGACCAGGCACGAGCTGGCCGTGTCACCTGCCACATCAATGCTGGACTTGGTTTCTTTGGTTTCCGCAGGTGCATGTATCTGAGATCCTTAAAGTCCACAATGTATGATAGAAACACGGTTATTAAATGATCGATAATTTTCATATAATGGAAGGTCCAAATCTAGTACCTGGAGTTTGATGATTTCCTAAATAATAATCCGAAAACACTATTTAGAGACAACGTATTTCTGTAGCCTTTGTGGTAGACTTTTTTGAAGTCTTTGTAGTAGACTTCAGCTGCCGGTGCCCCCTGACCCTGGTTCTCGGTTCACTGACACTTCCCCACCCAGTCTGGGGGACAGCGTAGAGCCTTTCTGTCCCTCGGGTTCTGCACTGACCATGCAAGGCAGGGACGTTCTTACCATGGCCAGCGGTACGACGCCCATCAGGTCCTTGTGACTCACGTAGATCTTGGATACGCCCAAATCAGACGTGATGTCTCCCGGATACTCCACCTGCCACGTGACCAGCTGTGTGGCCGGTGGGTCACTGGGCTCCTCGATTTCCACGTCGATCTGCATGACTTCGTAGGAGGCTCCATCCACCCTGGAGAGAAGCAGAGGAGAACAACTTTGAGGGACCGGGGTGTGGTAGGCAGGCAATGGCTAACACTCGTCATTTCTGTGTGTGTCTCTCTGTGCCTCCGTGTGTATTCCTGTCATCTCTGTGAAGAGCGTTTCAGAGACGCAACATCAAAACAAAACAAAACAAAACACCCACACCGTTTTCAACACAATCCGTAGCATCGGCTGGTCTTAGACACCAGCTCTCCCCGGTTTTGCGAGCTGCTCGGCTTCCCAGGGCAAGTGCTTGTGTAGGGTAAGGAAAAGTGCTGATTACATTTCCTAAATGCTTTCCTCCCCTCTATCCATCTAGGAGCTTAGGATTCTTCCCCTCATCCCTGAAATCTACATGCTGCTTATATTAGATTTTCCAAAGCCACAGTCGGTAGTTCGAATGGGATGCACGGAATTTTAAAGGTGTCCGAGGGTGCCGTAGCTTTGCCGTCGGGCAGTGGTGAGACAGCTGCAGAGGCACAGAGATGTGGCACGTATGGGACAGTGAGGCCATGGGGCGCATGCGCAGAAGCACGGGGAAGCAGCCAGATGTCACCTGGAGACAGGAATCATCGGAGCAATGGTGAGTTTTTGGACATTCTGCTTTTTCCTATAAACACGCATCTGGAAACGAACCCAAGTGAGATTATCAGGATGATTTTTATAGCGACTTATGTTAGTTTAATTAACTGGCTCCCTCTTCTGCCTCCTCAGAGTCCCTTTTACAAGATGCCTGCTCTTCTATCCTGTGGGTGGGAAAAGGCCCATGTGGGCCCAGCTGCTCCCTGAGGGGAGACGAGGACACGGCTGAGGGCGAGCAGAGGAGGCAGCTACGAGAGATGCTTTGTAAGCCGCAGTGGCCAAAGCGTCCCACGTACCAGACCTGTCTCTGAAGTTGCAAATGTCACATAACTACAGAATGATCACTGACTTCTGACACTCCTGACTACACGGTCTGGCCTTTTATGTACACAGGGCTACCGAGACATGTTTAGCACACCATCAGAGCCAGTAAGAAGCTCAGAGATCGATGGTGGCGCTTCCGGGGAGCTTTCCTCTCAAAGTGAAGGATCAGATGGGATACTAGAACGTCAGGGGTAGCTCTAATGAACGGACATGGGGGGGACAGAGGGAGGGGAGGAGGAAGAGGAAGAGGAAGAAGAGGAGGAGGTAGAAGAGGAAGTGGAAGAGGAAGAGAAAGAGGCGGAGGGGGAAGGGGAGAATGAAGAGGAGGAAGAAGAAGAGGAGGAGGAGGACAAAGAGGAGGAAGGCAAAGGACGAGGGGGAAGAGGAAGAAGAGGAAGAGGAGGAAGAGGAAGAAAAAGGAAGAGGAGGAGGAAGAGGAGGAGGAAGAGGAGGAGGGAGAAGAGAAAGGAAGTAGAGGAGGAGGAGGAGGGAGAAGAGAAAGGAAGTAGAGGAGGAGGAGGAAGAGGAGGAGGGAGAAGAGAAAGGAAGTGGAGGAGGAGGAGGAGGGAGAAGAGAAAGGAAGTGGAGGAGGAGGAGGAGGGAGAAGAGAAAGGAAGTGGAGGAGGAGGAGGAGGGAGAAGAGAAAGGAAGTGGAGGAGGAGGAGGAGGGAGAAGAGAAAGGAAGTGGAGGAGGAAGAGGAGGAGGAGGAAAAGAAGAGTTGGGGGGATGGACAAGAACGGAGGAGTGAGATCGGGGGACTGGCCTGGGGAAGGGAAGAGCCCCGACAGGACCGGAGAGGCTGACTTTCCACTCAGGCAGCTCTGTGGCACGGAGCTGGCGAAGCTGCCTCCGACAGTGAGCATGGAGCAGGAAGAACAGCACCTGGGGTTAAGTCCCACAGGACCCCCTCTCTCTGAGAGCCCCTCTGAAAGAACACAGGTTAACTCTTCGAGAACCGGTGGCTGTGATAAGAGCTGGCCGCTGTCTGGGTGGCGCCTCCACGCGGGGTTCCCACAGGTAGAGGAATCCCGAGATCAGGGCGCTGGCACACCCCTGCCTGGTTTGGGAGCTCGCGGGAACTCTGGCATCTCCTCCCCAGTCAGGAGACAGCAAGCCCTTCTATGGGGCGTGCTGAGCGCCACCTTCTCTGTCTGGTCACTAGGAGAGGGGGACTCTCGGAACAGAGGAGGCAATCTTAAGTTCAGGAACTCAACCCCACAGCCGAGGCATTATGGGAACGCCTACTGCTCCTGAGAAACCTGACCCTACTGTCTGCACGGCTTCCTGTCCTCCCGTGTCCGCTGAGGTGCCCTCGCCTCCAGCAAAACCCAGCAATCGTCGCTCCACTGGGACACGGGACTTCTTGTGCGGCCCAGCCTGTGTGTTTGCTCACAGGGTTCGCTCTATCGCGAATGCATCTGCAAATCCCTCCACAGATTTAAATTCTTCCCATTCTGCAAGAGCGACAGCCATAAAAACAACCATAATTTTAAAAGGGCTTGACTTGTTTCATCTAGTTTTACTCCTTCGGTGATCCTGCTGGGCTCTCTCTAAAGTTTATTTTCTCTTTTCCTTCAGATCCCTTGTCTGGCCAAGATGTGTAAGAAAACACAGTCGCTTTTAAGCTCACTCTCCTCTCTTTGATGTCGGATGAAAGCTCCCTACAGTTGGGAATTCTTAACCTGGGGACCAGAGCGGGCTCATGGATCCTAACACTGTGTGCCGGTGTGTGTTTTCCTTGAACGAGTTCTTAGCTTGCATGGGCTTCTTCTAGGAGGTCCGGGTGCAGTAGGGGCATGGAGCACCTTCCTGGTCATTTCCTTTGCAAATTCGGGGCATGGGGATGGAGCTTTGGAACAGCTCACCACGTGCGACTTGGATCAGTGGACATTTGAAGTGTAATACCTCTTTGCAAATGGTCCGTGTGCACAGGATGCCAGAGGGCTTGCGTATTATTTGGCGATAGTTATCCTTTCTTCGTGTTTAATGTAAAGCTAAGAACGGCATCTTTGCAGTTTGTGGTTTTAACTGTAAGGGTCCTGAAGAGGGGCTGTGCTTACTTGTTCCAAGCGGTGTCTAGCATAGCCTAATGCCTGGTGTTCATCAGAACGGCATCTACGGTGTCAGAGGACACAAGCGCGGTAGGTTAAGTAAATGTTTATACAGTGTGTCTGCTGACAACTGTGGTTTTCACCTCAACCGTGCATTGGAATTGCGGGGGAGGGGGATGCTTTATAAATTAACCAATGACCATGCACCGGTCCCACAGCTTTCCAGCTGCTCCAGAGTAGGGCCAGGCATCAGTCTCATTGATTCTCTCTCTCCCTTTGTTCCTTCCTTCCACCTGCCTATCTCTCTTTTTCTACCTAGGTGATCCTACCACATATTCAGGACCATGGACAACTGACTTGGGCTGAATCATGAGGACACTGGTGCTCTGGGAGGTGTTCTGGATATGAAGGTATTAGAAATACAATGTTTGGAGTTAGTGGGTTTGGGGGGTATGGCTGGTAAAATCAGTGAAGGCACAGGTGAGCCTCGAAGGAGGATCCAGATGCCCATGAGCCCTCAGTGAGGAGGGACAGGGACAGAAGTCCACTCAGGGAGGCCCAGGGGGTGGAGAAGACTGATGTGTCCATACGCCACTACTGATAGCCCTGGATGCAGCCCTAGCCCTCCAGCCTCCTCCATCTCCTGCCCCCGAGGTCAGGTAAATAATGAGCAGTACGGATGGGCTCCGGGTGTGAGCCTCCTCCAGGAAGGCAGTCCCACTGAGTCGGGGAGGATTTGTACAGAGCGGCTCAGGGCTCCATCCAACTTGGAGCTTGGACCTGCCAGCCTTCTGGGCATGGGCGCTACTAGCATCAGCAAGCCAAGGAGCCACCTCCCTGCCCTGGCTGGCTTGCAGCTGGTAAGAACCTTCCTTCAGCCTGTCCTCCTTACAGAGAGGAACACCACCTCCCTGGTTTGGAGAGCTCTTTCCATTCCTCAACAACCTGCCCTTACCCGGACCCTTTTGTGCGTTGGGTTCAGGCTCTACACCTTTTCACTAGGAAGGGCTTCCCTCAAACAGACAAAGGCACAGCTGCGGACGGCAGGACACACAGTCTGGGGCTTGGCGAAATTCACAGGAAATGCACACAAGGCTCTCAGGCACAGTGACACCCTCTCAGGGCCACAGCTCAGCAACCCAAGGAAGGAAATGAAACTTGAGGCTCTACAAGGCTACCTCAGCAGATTCCAAGGCCAAAAAGGATATCATTTTTTTCTTAAAGTCCTATTTTAAGGTTATCACCTTTTTGCCAGAAGAGGCAACAATCAGCCTTTATCGAATACTCTGAATGTACCAAACACTATTTTTAAGGGCTTTTTAGGTCTTATGCCTGCATGTAATCCTCACTGTGTCCTAGTAAATACCTGTGATCAACGGCCAGTTTGGAGATGAGAATGAGGTTCAGCAAGGCTCACCCAGCTTACAGGAGAAGGAGCCAGGAGACGTGAATGCAGAAGGTTCACTCTTGATCCTTGCGTGATTAAGCCCCCCGCCCCCGCCCCTTGCCTGTTCCAAGGCAACAGGCTTAGCAATGAAGATCAAGGAGAGCAACTTCCTGTCCCCTAGTTGAAACATGGTTCAGTACCCGGTGCCTCAAATAAATTCGGGACAAGTAAAGCTGGGGCTATGTCTGTAATAAGGTACTCTGGTATCAGGCTGCCTTTAGGGTCCTCTGCCAACTCTTTTAGTCCTACGAAGTGTCTACAAATCAAGGCAGAAATGTGGAAGCTAGAGCCTTAGCTAGGAGAGCCTACCGTTCATCGGAGGGATAAGAAACCCTGTAGGATAAGGACTTGCTCATATGAGAACCATCTAGAACTGAGTATTTGAGAGCTACCTGCATTTTTTTTTTCCCAGAAGAGAAAACCAACATTTTATGGTAGGTCCTTGAAAAGAATGCCAATGATCGAACCTCACTCTGCCGCCGCCCACATGGGCGGCTGGCTCCCAGGGCAAGTGTGAGTGTTGCGGGGAAGCTGGTGGGGGGGGGGTGTGTGGGGAGGAAGCAGAGTGAAATTCCATTTCCAAATAGGCTTTTCCAGATGGTACACTCAAAGATAAATGGCTAAAATTTCTGGGAACAAGAGGAAAGCCAGGAGGAAGTGAGGCTAGTATCTCAATGGCTGTGAACTTGGAAAGTAGTTTGAGATGTGCTCCAAACAATTCAGAATGCTCCCCAGAGGTCGTGTGAAGGACAGTCACCTACCACTGGGCACACTACCTGCATGGTGTCTATAGGCCTCACCTCTGCCTTGTGAGTGCTTCTGTTCCTAACCACGCCTACCTGTGACTTCCCGTGGATACCTTCCTTTCTTGCGTTTCCAAAACCACCTTGCCCACAGCGCAAAGGGATCAAAGTGCCTGGGGTTTCTGTCCCTGGGAGGCGTTGCTCAGCCAGAGACCGGTGATGCTGGAGGCAAAAGCCCAGCTCCCTCACCTCCAGCTGGGTGGGTCGGGAGCCCACTCACCCCCAGAGCCTCCCCCCATGGGGTCAGGCTGGAGTCACTCTTCACATGTTTGGGCTCTTCCCTGTCTGTTCTCCTTTCCCAGGTCTCTTTTCGGTCCCTCCTGGGACACCTCCTTCATACATCCCTTGCATGCAAGTCCTTGCCTCGTGATCTGCTTCTAGAGAAACTGAAGGAGTTTTTAAAGCAAGGAGGACACCAAAGGCAACTGGCAGGTGCTAGATGAGGGATTCTGGGAATGGGAGAGAATGGAGGAATGAGTGGGCAGTGGGGCACAAAGGGACTGTCGCTCTGGGTCCTCAGCATCACTGGCTCCACCCAGAGGAGGCCTCCAGACCGAGTCAACCATCGTCTGCCACGGCGCTCTGGAAATCTGTGCCAGACCCGCACATGGGTCCCCAGATATCTCCCAAATGCAGGAGCCCCCCCTCCCCTCCCCTCCCCCACATCTCATTTTCAAGATTAAAATGAGGATATTACTCAAACGAATCGTTTCTTCTTAGACATGATCCTAGTATTCAAGTTCTCCATTACTGACGTCTTTTCCCCTAACTTTTTCATTAGCATTTTCAGAATAAAAACCTTTCGTTTGGAAGTAAAATATTTACGATCCCTTTAATGTATGTACTTTATAATGAGATTTTTGTCACCATAAATTTGTCTTCTTGTGCCCTCTATTTCCATCTTACAATACTCGGAGGCCTGGTAACCAGAGTTACTCTGGAAAAGAAAAAGGGAAAGTCATCGCTTGGACCAAGGCGTGCTCCATTTCCTCCTTTTACTTTTGTGCTTCTTTGCTCCCATGCCATACTTCATTCATCCACCCAATCGGGGAGGTTCCCTGGATTCCTGTTATTTGCTGGATAGCATGTTGGGTGATGGGGGTGCCCATGCGAAGGTCGGCTTTAAAACATCAAGATCCTGCGGGCTCTGCACATCTCTTCCCACCTCCATGTTCAGGGACGCCATTTTGGTAGCTTGAGATTGGCAGTGTTGGGAGTATCCACACCATGCAAACTGGCAAAGACCATCAATCAGGTTCCCTCCAACGCCCTTAAGAGCACATTGCTCAAGACCCTTGCTCCTGTAGGATCGTATGATCTAGTGGGGAAGATCAATACTAAATAAACGATCACACCAACCAACATAAATTGGCAACCGTAAGAAAAGACGAGAAGCATGAGAAGCAGAGGGACTGGTGAGATTTTTGAGGACTCTGGTGGAGTCAGGGAGCTAAGGCTGATTCTCCCCCCGGAGGCAAGGCTTGGGCTGTGCTCCCTGGGGAGGATGGGGAAGAATTCAGAGTCCCAGGAACTGGGAAATGCACATACCAATGTCCTGTGCTTGAAGGGAAAGGACACGCTGCAGAAAACACAGAAAACCAGGGTGGCTGGAGCACCCAGAGGGCCAGGAATTAAGGTCTGAGATGCAGCTGACGGATGGGAAAAGGGAGAACATACAAGGCTCTCTAGTTCACACGTGGTCTTATCTTTTCAAGTCAGCAAACTACAGTTTGTCTACGCACAGAGCCTGGGCTAAAAGGGTTTTCATGCATCTAAATTTTGTTAACAAAGAAAAAAAAAAAGGACACGTAACGTAGAAAGTATATGGCCTACAAAGCCTGAAATATTTAGTATCTCACCCCTTACAGGAAATGTTTGCCAGTCTTTGCCCTTTATCACCAGAGAAATGGGAGCTCAATTTAAAACTCTAAAAATAATAAAAGAACATTTATCCTGTCAATGGGTAAATGCTTGGGAATATTTTCCATAGATGACATTATGTGGTAGTCAAATATTTATTTCCACTGAAAACAAGGAAATTTGGATTTAAGTAGAACCGAGAGTGTTTTGTGTAAGAAGAACAGGAAAATGAAAGAGACAGGTGTACACACAGCCCAGGAACCCAAGCTGCCATTAGAGTAAGAATTCATACACTGGATTTATCGTACAAGATAATAACAAAGTACAAGATAATCTTAATTGAACTAGGAAAAACAGGCTAAGCCAAGTTATGGGTTGTTGTAACGGGAAAAGAATGAAAATAAAAGTGGTATTCTTTGAGATGTGTGATGAGTCCTACAGAAATGTCTAGCGAACGTGAGAATGTCAGGTCAAGGGCAATGTTGCCTTGGCGGGGCCGCCGCACACACCACAGGATACCAGTCCTCTTGGGCCCTGCCCTCTAAGTCCCAGTAGCAGACCCCAGTGGTTGCAACAGTTAGACCATGCCCAGACTCCCTACAGAGATGCACAGACCTGCGGTGTGGCCAGGATCCTCAGGGTGTCCCTCTCTGAACCAGGTAGGGCTCTTCTGAATGGCTCATGTCCTCTCTTCTTGCCAGCCGCACCCCCCCCCCCTTCGGCACTGTCCTCTTCCAGGTAAGGGTCTGAGGGTTGGGTCCACGGCGATGGAGGTGGGGGGTGGACGGAACAAGGATGGGGACACCGGCTGAGGCATGGTGCTTCCGAAGGGGAGAAGGGGAGTGGGCAGTGATTATGTGCTCTTTCCTCCAGGGGACAGTGGGAAAGGCCCCCCTGAAATGTGTGATGACTCCTGCCCCGGATCTGAGCAACCAGTTTGGGTTTCCTGACCAGGGGATGCTGGGTGGGTTTGCCGTGGGAATGGGGAAGAAAGAGTCTCCAAATCAGTCCGCAGATGGGTGGGGGTTGGGAAAGGCTGTAGTCAGCCGCAGGAGGGATGAGGTCCCTCCTGCAAATGTGGCCACCATCTTCCTGGCCAAGTGATTCCTCACCCTCCCCTGGATGCTTCCTACTGTGCGACCTTAGCATTGTTCTAGCTTGTTCTGACGACAAAGGTGACCCACCTGGAGAGGCTCACAGCGGGGGTCTGAGATACGGGGCTCCAGGGGCCGAGCAGTCAATCCAGGAATGAGTTTGCCCTTGTCTAGAAACCCGAATGAAGTTTCCTGTCCTCAGGGCATCCTGGGGCCCATCGGGACATGCCTGCTGGCTGACACAGCCCTGGGGCCTCCACATCGAAACGCAAGTCCACCAAACTGCCTCCAGCAAAGGTCAGTGGCTTGAAAACACCGCTGTGGTTCAAGGGTTGAGAATGGACCAGAGGCGGGCCACAGAGGATGTGGGTAGATGGGGCAGAAGTGAAAGAAACGGGGTTGCAGGAGAGACACACTGGAGCTCGGGGCAGCGGGGGAACGTGCAGGGCTGCCCCCCGCGGTGTGCACGAGCTTCGGCTCCGTCCTGCAGGCGGCCACGGTCTTCCTGCCCCGCGGTCGTCTCCAGGGGCTCCCACCTTCCGCCGCAGCTTTGCGCGGAGACAGACATGCCAAAGGTGACCACAGAGCTGCTAACGCAAACAGCCCGGCCTCGCCGGCAGCAAGAAGGGGTCCGCGGAAACCCTGATGGCAGGGAAGATACTGGAAGACATATCGGGGTTCCCTGTATCGGAACAAGGCTGCTGGAACGTGCAGGGGCCCTAATACGATGATCTCTCCTCCCTGAACGTCTGCATCGCAAGCATCTGTCAAAACATAACAACATGCCAATACCGCACGGATCCGCGGCGCAGGGATAGTTCCCGTCTCTTAAAAGATGTCACAGCTAATAAAATCCGCGAATGGAATCTGGGAGAACGCCGGCGGGATCCTCTGATTCAGGATGACTGACAAACAAGGCACAGGATGACTGACAAACAAGGACGTGGCAGGAAGCAAACCTGTTCGTGGCTGAAAGGGAAAATTCACAGACAATGACAAGTTGGGCGCTTCAGAAACGCGGGAAGACACAGAAGCACGAGATACGCCTTTGAGAAAATTCCCTGAAAATCAAGATTACTTTTTCAAAACTCACCAAAATGGGAGTTTTTCTTTTTTTTTTTTCCTGAAAGATGACCTCGCCCACCCATTCAATACTGATTACCATCTTTATCCGAAAATAAAGCCATCCTTGTAATGATGACTGTTGTTTACTTAAGGTGGAAAAAACCCTGATTTTTATCTATCCTCAGCTGCATTTGTAAAAGGTAAGTTCCTAGTTCCTAATCCAACCTCATTTATAGTGATTTTTACCATGTCACTGCAGCCTTTTTTTTGTTTTGTTTTACCTACATTGTCTTTAAACAAATCTTTGTAGAGTGTGTGTCTTCCCCCATTAAGGAGGACTTCCGACATTTCGGAGTAAAAGGGAGTCTGGGTGGCGGAGGAGGGGGGCGTGATGGGGATCAGAAGCCCCAAAGGTCTTCATTCAGAAACAGCAAAGAAAAGCAAATCCCATTTAAAGTGCAATGTCCGGGACATGTCCAATCTGCGCCGCCCCCACCCAGCCCTCATCTGAGAGAGTCTCCTACACGCAAGGGAGAAACCTCTCCAGCAGACATAGGGAGAAAGAGTAAAGCTAACTCTCATATCTGCACATCACGACATTTTCTCACACACTCGGAGATGGACAGCTAAGTTCTTCGTGCATGTTTCTTTTCTTGGGAGGTTTTTCATTAAAAAAAAAAAAGCCCAGCTCCTGTGCCCCCAGCACATTAGCATTCTCGCCGGGGCTGCAGAGGGCTGGAGGCTGCAATCACATCGTGTCTGCCGGCCACTCTCTCCTTAGCTCTGCGTCTCTGGGGAGGGCCGAGCTGGGGCTGGGACAGGACACAGGCTGTCGGAGTCAGGTGGCGCTGGGCAGGGAGGCAAGCAGACCCGTCATATACAGCTCGCTCCTGCCCATCTCCCTCTCCCCACTCCGCGGACAAGGCAAGGGTCTGTTTCCGAAATACCAGCTCCGCACGCACGCAGGCACCTTCCACCTCCACGGTCCAACCGACAACCGAACCGGGCACAGCATTTCCCCCTAGACTCGGCCCCGGAGAATTTTTATGTGAAAAAGCTTTCCTCCGCTCCCCCGGCAACTCAGAGCTGCTGCCGCCACTCCCTTCGTTTTTGTTTGTCTTCAGAGAGAATGCACTAAGAGGAGGTGTCCATCCAGACTTCGCGACGGCAGGATCCGCCGGCAGACAGGTCAAAGGAACACAGTTTGCGCTGAAATTCTTAGTGTCTGGACGAGGGTTTTTGTGCCTCGTCGAAGGGCGAGTGCTAGAGCGCCCCGGTGTTGGCCAAAGGGCTGTCTCCATCTTGAAAGTCAGGCTGCCCGCCCCAGACACCTGACGGCTAAGCTGCACATTTGTCCGAGGTCCCCTACAGTTATAACGCCACCCACCGGGTCCTGGAATAAATGATGAGCAAAGACGACTTCTCTTTCTGTGGCCATGATCTCTTTAAGCACGCAGCCGACCTGCTGGGGTAGAAAGAAGCCTCTACATTCATGGGCGAATGCGAACAGGATTATTAATCGACAGGGACAATCACTGCTAATTCTGCTAATGGTTCTCTCAACTTCCCTTTGCCATGACAAACAGAAGCCCCGAGAGGCTAGGATGTTCTCCTCTTCCGCGATAAAACACAATTCAAATATGTATCTAGTTGATTCCTCTTATGAAGGAGAGGATTCTGTTTCTGGAAGCTTAGCTGATAAACTCCCATGCAAACAAGCCCCACCACGTCCGATGATCGATACATAATCGTCCTTCAGCCTTCAAGCGCTCAGGGTCCGGGGCTGAAGAATTCATTTGCTGGTTGAGGTTCATACAATGTCAATTAGTTTCTTGGTACAAATGTCAATACATTCTGTGAAGCCTTGTGATTTAAATATAATTAAAGATAAACTTTAAGTCAATGTTGCCTTTTTGGATTTGGGCACGATGGGTGATTTACTGAAATCTCACAAAGCGGCGGGGAGGAAGGATTTGGGCGGGTTGGAGTTTCTCAGACAAGCAGGTAGGTATATTTGTTACCAGGGAGAAGCAGAATTGGCTGCACCTATGATCTTAAAGTTGATGCCGCTCCCTGGGAGTCTGACAGCTGGGAAGGCTACTGGGCCATCACGGACCCACTCTGGATTAGACAGCAGCCATCGGCAGTGATACACAGTGTTTAAGGCAATGGACTTGACTGGGAATGACACCCAGGAGGGATGTCATTGGCCCTGGTCATGTTATCCAACAGCTAATCTCCAGAAGCCTTCGCTTTCTCAACTATAAAATGGTCAACAATCACAAGCACGTTTTTGCACACGCGATCTCCCTGACTTATCCTCACCAGGGCCAGGACTGTCCCAGACATCTGTGCAGGCTGTATACTACACACTTCAAAGAGGACCCACCTTGACTTTGCCAATGATGTCCCTGGAATCGTTTAGTGCACCACATGCACACCACACTCAGAGACCTGACCACCATCCAAAGACATCATCATGATCAACTAGTTACTTATCTACATAGGTAATTCTCCAAGCACAGAGTGAATGCTTTGAGGCAGGAACTATCCCTCCCTCCCTTCCTCCCTCCCTTCTTTCCTTCCTTTGCTCAACCGCAGAGACCCCCGTATGTTCTAGATTCTCAGTAGATGACTATTCAGCAATACACTGAGTCAATGACTGTGTGGCCAATGTTGGATGTACTCAAAATCCATTCTCCTCTTCCTCCTTGCCAACAGAGCCCAATTTGTTTAAGTTGGCAATACATACCCCTTCCCAACAAAAACCAAATGACTGGGAAGTTACAACATGTGTATATTTCTGGCCAACAAGATGGAAGCAAAAATTGATTTTGTGAGGCTTCCAAGGAAACATGTTTTTTCCATTGAAAAAGAGGTGCAGTTTCAGACAGCATGGGCTTTTTACTCTCCCTCCTGGAATACTGATGTGATGTCTGGACATGCGGCTGCCATCTTGTGATGGTGAGTTTGCCCAACAGGAAGATAGGTCACAAAGACCCTATTGCATCATTTAGTGATTGGACATCTTTTCGCTGTTTGGGATACACAAACCACATTGTTTTAAAGTCATTACATTTGGTCTTTTGTTACAAGCAGCTGAACACCATCGTGATAGTACAGGGAGGTGCACGCCACTGGTGGTGTATAGCTATATCTGTGTGAAGGTCTGCTGAGAGACAGGAAAAAAAGCCAGGAAATGTAATGCTTATTGCCCATCTCCCTTATCAATAACCCACCTTTTAAAATTTTAACTCAATAAAAATATCTGTTGTTCATTTTTTAAAAAGATTTTTTAAATTAATTAATTAATTAGAGCGAGTGCACGCTAGCAGGGGAGGGGGATAGGGAGAGGGAGAAGCAGGCTCCTTATTGGGCAGGGAGCCCCACTCAGGGCTTAATCCCAGGACCCTGAGCTCATGACCTGAGCTGAAGGCAGACGCTTCATCGACTGAGCCACCCAGGTGCCCCTGTGATTGTTTTTTTAATTCAGATACTAGTTTTGCTGTCTTCTCAGTTTTGAATGAGTCTGGCCATGTAAGTTACACAGGAAATTGAAGGAATTAGTTGATGAAACACTAATCTTCACTAGAATGCTGGAGAATACAATCATAAAATTACACCATTGTGTTTAAATGCTCGCCGGTAGCTAGCACCCCTCTGTTATTTATTCTTTAAACACCCCATCTAGCTGTTGAGAGGCAGCTTGCGCAGATCTTAGGAGCTGGAGCTCTATCTGCCAGAGGGCTAATTTGCAAAGATTGCTGCATGATGAGGTGACAGGAGACACATCGATTGAATTTTCCAGCAGTACAGAAAGTAGATGAAGGCATGAATAGTCATCTTAAGCTACAAATAGAGAGAGGGGAGAGGTTTCCCTTAGAAAGAGATTAAAGTCAGTGACACCAAGTAATTTTAGTGTGCTCATTTAGCCCTCTTTATCTTGTGGTACATATGATCTATAGTACTGGGGATGAGCTCTCTCCTATTTCAGACACTATAAAGGCCAAACACAGAGTCAGGAGAGTGGCCCACTGAAGGAAACCAGCAGTGGTGGGGACTGTGGCTAACTGAAGAAGGCACACCATGACTCATGGGGCTGCTCTCACACAGCTCTTGCTTGTTGTTCTGGGAAGAAACATAGGCCCAGTATCGATAGCTGTTCTGATTTTTCCCCCCAACGCATCCATTTTTTTTAATTGAAGCCTCCTGATTATTAAACATTGACAACTAATTCAAATTTTCTTAAAACCACTAGAAAGGCCAAATAAATATATCTTTAGGCCAGACCTGGCACAAAGTCCCTGGTTTGCAATGATGGTGACAATGATGATGGTGATGATGATGACAGTGATAGAGACGAAGATGATGTGGCAGCGAAGGTGGTGATGATGGTAGTGATGATGATGGTGATGATGATGATGATAGTGATGATGATGGTAATGGTGGTGATGATGATGGTGATGAGGATGATGGTGATGATGATGATGGTGATGATGCGTGATGATGGTAATGATGGTGGTGATGATGGTGATGGTGATATTGATGGTAGCGATGATGGTGGTGATGATGGTGATGGTGATGATGGTGGTGATGATGGTGATGGTGATATTGATGGTAGCGATGATGGTGGTGATGATGGTGATGGTGATGATGGTGGTGATGATGGTGATGGTGATATTGATGGTAGCGATGATGGTGGTGATG
>CM052808.1:1671686-1748414 GCA_028533885.1 Nasua narica | reverse complement strand
GGAAGGGGGAGGTCAGGGAAGATGGAGAGAGAAAGGGGAGGGGAGGGAAGGGAAGGGGAAGGAAAGGAAGGGGAGGGAAGACAGAGAGGGGGAGGGAAGGGAAGGGAAGACAGAGGGAGGAGGGGAGGGAGGTAGAGAGGAGGGGAGGGAGAGGGGAGGGGAGGGAGGGGGAGGGGAGGGGAGTGGAAGGGGAGGGGAGAGAGGGGAAGGGGAGGGGAGGGAGGGGAAGGGGAGGGGAGGGGGGGAAGGGAAGGGAAGGAAGAGGGGGAGGGGAGGGAAGGGGAGGGGAGAAGAGAGAAAGGGAGGGAGGAAAAAAGCAGGTGGGGAACTTCTTGGCATTTAATAAACACATAGTTCCTGTTTCCTGGGGGGGTAGCATCTGGGTTGCATCTATATTATGTAGAGAAGGCAACAGCTCTGCTCATCTAAGGACTTCAAGACATGCCCAGCCTCCTGGGGACCACAGTGAGCACACCAGGTGGATGCTGTCCGTCTCTCGGCACATCTGGGAAGCAAGACGAAGCTAGACTAACTTCCTGGTTTTTAAATTTCAGATGCCTAGGGCCTTAGGGAAATATAAAGATAATAAATAGATAAAGGAAATAAAGACATAAATGTTTAGAAGAATAAAAAAGGATGTGTAAGAAAGCATTTCCAGCACTGCCCCGAGCACAGTGGGATGTGCTACCTGACAGAATGCCACAGCCGGGCAACCGGCACAGCGGAGACCCCTCCCTCCTGGTCCCCGAGGCCACAAGCCTGAGATCACAGTGCCCACGGAGTCAGGTCTGATGAAGGTGGTGCTCCTGGCATACAGACGGCCACCTTCCCTGTGTGTCCTGACTTGGTGGGGAGAGACACAGAGACAGAGACAGAGACAGAGGTCTTCCCTGCACTCTAGGGATGCTAGCCGGATAGGGTTAGGGCCCACCCTTACAGCCTCATTTAACATTAATTTCCTCCCAAAAGCCCGGCTCCAAATGCAGTCACAATGGAAGTTAGAGCTTTGGCACGTGAATTTTGGAGTGACACAATCCAGTCCAGAGTACATGCCATGGACTGACGGAGAAGGGGACTCAGAGATGGTAAGAAGAGGTCTCTGGGTGAGCAGTAAGGGTCCAGAGCTGAAGAGAGCAGGAGGGAAAACCGAGTCATGGCACTGACTCCCAGCCTTGCTTTGAGAAAGCCAAGGCATCACCAGGACCCAAGGGCCATGCTGGGCATTTTCAGGTTGTCCACGAGAATTTCCTACTGTGCAAGCAAAGGGCCTGATGAATGATAGCAAGGACACCAATTTTTACCCCAAGACTGTTTAATACAGTTTGGCTGATTGCAACTAGAGAGCCCAGTGACCCGACAGCATTTCAAGAAGCCTGCCAGAAGGTGGTGATGTGGAATATAATTCCCCAAAAGCTATCCCTGCACGTGGTTTAAGATCACTCTTGGGGAACCACCCACCCCCCGAGCCGGGAGAGTGCTAAAATGTGCCCCAGCTCCAGGACAACCCAGCAGCCCCTCCCTGGCACGCCCCCCTACCTAGACCACCCTTCCGGAGGACCTGCTCTCCTGCGACCGCCCACATCAACCATGCCCCTGCAGGCTGACGGGAGCAAGCTGAGGGCGCCTGGGTGTGCTGCAGCTTCCTGGTCCCCCACCGTTTCCGCCACAGCCAATTCAACAGGCATTTAACCACTTTGTGTAGAGCAGATAATAAATCAACATCAAATGCATTATTCTGAACCTTATAATAATTCAATAAATTATTCAGTCCAGCAGTCAGTAAACACAGAGCAATTTACAAACAGCCCAATCATGAGACATTATGCTTCTGGCTCAACATCTGCGAGTTGTGTCTACACCACAGGCTCATAATCGGAGTCGCTTTAGGGCACAGATTTAGGACACTGGCGATGCTGGCGATCACCTGAATTGCCAGGCAAGAATGATCCCAGGGTCCCACCTCCCCCAGATTTGAATTTAATTCCCCTAGGGTGTGCACTGGGCATGCCTCTGGGTTTTTAGTTTGTCTGTTTGTTTCCTTTCATAAGTAAACTGCAGAACCATGATTGAGAACCACCATTTTTGAGTTGCAAGGAAACCAAACTGTTTGGGGTACTCGATCCTCTCAGGTTGAGGGAGGGCGTGTGGAGAAGGTACCACTCAAATCAGCTGTCGTCAACGCGAATGTCAGAATCGCCGGGGCAGCATGAGCTATGGCTCAGCCTGGGTCCCGAGCTAGGTCTGATCTCACTGCTCTGGGATGCTCTGTGGGCATCTGGATTTTCCAAGCAAGCAGATAATGGGGGTTTTGCTCAGCACGTCAGGAACACATAGGAGATTTACACACGGAGGTCTGAGGGCCTAGCCCCAGAAACTCTGATTTGACATTGATCTGAGGTGCAGTCGGGGCAGTAACTGTTTGCAGAGCTTCCCGGAGCATTCTACAGGCATCCAGCATCGGGAACTAGTGGCGTAGGCGTCTGAGGGTGGAAATGGTTTGTTTGGTTGGAATAGGGGTGAACATGGGATGCTGGGGTCCCAGAGATCAACATGGCAGTCAGGATGCTCTAACGTTTCAGGGGACTACACGAACGAATCTCCCAGAGCACGCCCTGTGCCTTCATCGTTGTCATGATTGTGGGCATGAGAGTAAGAGCAGGTGACATCTGAAGGGGATCTGGCCTTTCAAACCATCGCCCTGCCCCCAGCCTCCAGCCAGCAGACTGATGCCCCACAGACTCAGGCGTCCTGTCTGTACTCAGCACTCGCCCTGCTCACCTGCTGTCCTTCACATTATAAGACTTGCACGCAGGACTCCTGGCCGCGCAGCAGGGGGGCACTTCCCTGGGGACAGGTTTGTGGCTTTGTCAGTGGGGGAGTCACGTGGCAGTTTCTCTGGGGAGGTTCTCAGGATAGACCCCCTTAGGGAGTGAGGAGGTAGGATGGGGGACAGGGACACCTGGCTGATCCGACAGGCAGCTCCCGGGCTGGTGGGCAACGCGTGGCAATGGGCCCCGCCTTTGTGTCCCTGCCTCAGTCGGGCTGGGCCAGTGACCACCTGTGGAAGGGGAGCAGCATGGGACGAAGCCGTTCCTCCAGGACATCGGGAATTGGCTCCGGCTGGTGCCCAAGGTGAGGACCCACAAAGGCCATCAACGAAATTCGACAACCCAGATTGTTCCCACTGAGATCTGAAGGGGACAGCAAGAACGTCGGAAGCTGGAGGCCTACAAGTGGACAGAATTCGTCTCAACAAAGGTATCGGCTGTTTCTGACTTGCAGGAATCGTGCCCAGCAGCCCAGACGCGTGCTGGATGAAAGATGCACCCTTGGAGGAGGTGGACTGTTTTCTCAGCCCCCGCTCCTCACCTCCCTAACGGCACATCCACAGTGTTCTGGATCCTCCATCCAGGCGTCCCGGGGGCCTCACTCCAGATTGCTCAAGTGGGCACAAGCCCTGTCCGTGGCCCGTCCACAGTATCCACGGCACCCGCTCACAGGGCAGGCTCACAGGGGTGGGCACGCTCACTCAGTGAATCAAGCTCCTTTTACACAACACCCGTGAGGCAGCAGTGTCCGGCACAGAGGATGTCCATGAACAAAGCAGGCAGAGCCCCTGTGCTCAGGTGCTCGCGCTATCAGGAGGCACGAAGCGATGCACAAGCAGAAACAATTAGATGCATACATGACGAGTGGCAATGATTAGGGTGTGAGGGAGGCTGGTGTTCCTGCCAAGCTCAGGGCTGCTGCTCTCGAGGGGGCGTGCCTCATCTGATAGCACATCTGTCCCGAGTGTGGCCCAAGGCAGGGGCACAAGGGGCGGGTCAGCCCGGAGAGGCCCACCCAGCTCCAGAACTGCCTGTCGGAGTAGCAGAAATCCTGCTGGAATGGAGGTTGGGTGCCCCTCTCCCCAGTCCTCCCTCCTCACTCCCTTTCCTGACACGCCCAGGTTGGAGTCCTAACCCCTAAGGCCTCAGAATGACCATAGGGAGATATATGGCCTTTAAAGAAGTAATGCAGGTTAAATGGGGTCACCAGGGTGGCCATAATCCTATAGGACTGGACTAGTGTCCTTATAAAAAGAGGAGACTGGGAAACGGACTTGCAGAGAGGGAAGACCATGTGAAGACAGAATACAGCCCTCAACACGCCAAGGGGAGTGGCCTCAGATGAAACCAACCCTCCTGCCCCCTGGTCTCCCACTCGTACCTTCTAGAACCCAAAGAGAATAAACCTCCATGTTTACACTGCCTTCCTCCCACCCCAGACTGCGATACTTTTCTGTGGTCGTCCTAGCAAATCAGTACAGAAGGCTTCTCTGGGAGTTGGACATCTCACAACGGTCCTAATTCCAGCGAGGGTGGGAGCCAAGGGGACACGTCAGGGAACAGCGTTCCCGGTCAAGAGAAGAGCAGGTGCATTAAGCTCCTGGTCCAAAGTGAGGAAAGTTAAAAATAGCAGAATACAATGAAACGCTCTTCCTAATTGTCCAGATACTGCCAAGGCGGGGTCTGCCAGGGGCCACAGTGTCCTTTCTGTGAGGAACCACAGAAGAAATTCCACTTGGGTACCATTGTCAAGAGGAACCCTGCCTCCTTAGGAACTGGGATGCCCACTTTGCAGCTGCTTCGGAGCTTTCCCTCGACTGCATTCTTGCACGTGGAGAATCTGGAACTCTCTCTGAGAAACGCCTGGTCTCCATTCTATGAGCGTGCAGTGCCATATGGCATGCGTTTCCAATACGAATTCGGACTTAACTTTCCTCTTTCCACCCAGAGTCTCCTTTTGCTCAGGATGCCTATCTTTCTTTCCTGTGGCAAACGACGGTAATGAAGCCACGTGGGGCCACGTGCACGCAGGAGCGATAGTCGCCACCCTCAACGAAAACACGTCTGGCTACTCTGTCCTCTGGTCGGCTTCGCCTTCTGCTGGACCACCTCCTCAAGTGTCAGCACACGCCCATTTCCAATGACATTTAACACCCACGATGGGCTCTTTTCTCTATCCAAGGCTGCACCGCAATTATAATTTTCTCAAAGTGCAGCTTCAAAATATCCCGGACAGCAGTTAGGGGCTGCACACCTCAAAGGGTGTTTTAATTATAAGATGTGAGGGTGTTCTTGGGGTGAGAAGGGGAACATCCCACCCAAGTCCAGGTCTGCACGAGGCAGCGAGCCCAACCTCCAAGGCCACCCATGCGTGGACATCCCCAGCTTGATCAAAGCCAAGGCGGCTTCGAGCCGGCCGGCCTCTGGGAGCACGGGGGCCACCCAGGACTCTCGAAGCTAATTGAGAGCTGTGGTCAGGCTGTGTTCTGACAGCTGGATCCTTTCAAGGTCCTCTGTAGCTACAAGTCGATTTTTCAGGAGCTAATCAAAGGTTCTGGGGGAAGCCGAGACGAGTCATTTCAAAGGACGGCTGAGAGCGCAAAGCTCTGACTGAAAGGGAATTCAAACACTGGGTTCTGGCCATGCGCCTCCATTTCCTTCCTAGGGGTGAAGCCAAACCAGCCGCAATCTTGGCCAGCGCCCTGGAGGAAAGGGCCTTCCTCCTTTCCTTGCAGACAGTTGCTGGACTCATTTCCCCACCGCTGAGGCTCGGTGGACCATGGCAGAGCTGAGTTATCTTCAAACATAGCCCTTGGCACATTATTACTTGCTGCACTACTTGGGCAGGGGCTCAGGTCACTGGAAAGTTCGGTCAGCACACCAGCAGCGGAGGCTGCCGGAGTAAATTCTGAGTAAGCGTCTCTGAGCCCAATCTTCCATCGTGACATGCCTACGGAGGCCATCAGGAGCTAATCGCCCCGGGGAACTCTGGTGCTTTTACTCGGATAGGTCTCTTGAGAATATGCTTTTAATTCAATCAATGGATTACATTTAATGAACCCAATTAGGGGTAATAAACGATGGAAATGTGTTAACCCTGGGAGAGCCGTGTGTTCTCACATGGGATTTAATACCATGGAATACTAGTTAATACTAGTGATCCTGTCTTGTGGTCTGTATGGTTCATATCTGAACTGGATCACCACTCTGCTGTCAATCACACACACCCGGTTACATTCCAAGCGGGATACTTTGCACTCAAGAATAAGAGAAAGAAGAGATTCATTGTAGCCTTTAGAGTTACATCTGTCTCCTGGGATGCGGGGGCGGGGGGGGGGAGCAGCCATCCCTACAGTAGGTCTATGAATGAATGAATGAATGACACTACAGTCAAGATGTCTCTTTCCACAGACGTTCCAATCGATACCTAGAAACACAAGTTCCGAAGCTGAGAAGGACTCAGATCCGACGAGGTCAGGAACACCTGTGGTCCTGCTACCACACGCCCAGATCCCAGTATTCCCATCCTGACACAGCTGAGTTTTCAGAGGAAATACGCCACAAGATATGTTTCACGAGAGGTGGTTGGAGATGAGGTGTCGCAGGTAAACTGAGGCGCTAGAAAGGCACTAGTATTTGGCCCATAGACCTTGACCCCACTGAACCATGCAGTCCTTGTCCTTTAGTGAGGTGACAATCCTAAAGTGGCCATATGTGGCCGCAGGACATCTCTGTCTCTATCGTGTTCCCCAGATATTGAGAATGGCATGGTTCCTTGGAGAGAGACCTCAGCACTTGTTCATTTCATCAGTTCTTAGAGGACTTTTTTCTTTTACATTTAACAATCTTTTTGAACTGGCATGATGACGTTGTCCTTACAAATGCATGAGGTTGCTTGTTTTATTGGTGGGATAAGGACAAATGCAAACCTTTCAATCATGCCTTCTGAGGGACATTAGAGGGACAAAAATGAGTCCAGGGCGGGGGGAGGGGGTGGCGGTCTGAAACCTTCCACGGACACCTGCTGTTAATATTAGGAAATCGCCACTATAAGGGGTTGTAATGGTTTGGAAGGAAATCTAAAGATAGTAGCTGGGAATCCTTTTAAGAAATGCTTGCCTCTTAAGGGTATGACTCTGGCAAAGAGGGGCCATGGGGAGCTCAGAGATGAGGGGATGCAGAGAAGTTAGTCTCAATATTATAACAGGCTTAGAAATGCCACAATCGACTTATTCTGCTTTTCTCTTACTTTCCATTTGTATGATGCAGTTACACGATCCTAAGAGAGAACTTTCACTTAGCATAAAAATAACAAAGAAGAAAGACTGCATTATAATTTAAATAGCATGTTGTTTTCTTACTGGGAATCAAAATAACAGTTCATTTTATCATCTAAGGCACTTTGGGTTCCAAATGAATAGGGTAATGCACCATTTACATGACAATGCAAAGGATAAGATATATTTTTAGAGGGGGAAGGGGCAGAGGGAGGGGGAGAGAATCTCAAGCAGGCTCTGCGCCCAGCCCAGAGCCTCTCATTGGCTCCTATCTCGTGACCCTGAGATCATGACCTGAGCCACAATCCAGAGTTGGACGCTTAACCGACAGAGCCACCCAGGCACCCCAATAAGGTACATTTTTTTAAAAGAACACTAGATACATACATAATAAACTACTAATTGTCTTTGGGATTCACTTAGCAGGTAAACATAGAATTCAAAGAAGAAAACTCCCCATTTCTCACGGGAAATATTTTTTAAATGATCAATACTCAAAGTCTCTGCTTTTACGGTATTAATAATTACTTATTTTTAATTTAAATTGATACTGGGGTCATTGTGGTTTCATGTGAGTTATAGGAAAGAGTGGAGAAAGGTCTCCTTGCCTGGTGTTTCTCCCCGTGAGGACATCCTGTCTACCTAGAGGGCAACATCAGGGTGAGGGTGCTGGGAGGGAAGCAATCCACAGATGGTACTCAGTTTCCCTCATTGTACTTGGACACACACACACACGTGTGTGTGTGTGTGTGTGTGTGTGTGTGTGATTCTATACCACCTTACCACATGTGTTGATTGCATGTCTACTGCCACAGTCCATCACCAGGAGGACCTCTCTTGCTTTCCCGACAGTTGTCCTGCCCCTCCCGCCTCCCTCTCCCCTCCCCCCACCCCTGGCACCTGCTCTCCTGTGACCACATCTGAAATACTATCACTTCAAAAACACTATGTAAATGGACTCGCAGCATGTCATCTCTTATGGCTGGATTACCCCCCACCCCCAATAACCTTCTGGAGAGTCTTTCAAGCGGTCCTGGGCACCAACAGTTCTTTTCCTTTTTGTGGCTGAATTAAGTATTTAAGAAAGACAGTGGATATTGAATCCTTTGAGAATCATCGGGAGTGGGAATTTAGGTAAGCGTGTAGAGAATGTCACTTGTGGGGTCTTCCTAAAGAACAGAAAGGATCCTTCAAACGGAGTGACAGTGACTTTGACATGAATCAGCCCCACGCCTAAGAAGAGGGGAGGAGGTAGGACAGGAACTCTCAGGCACTTCCAGAAGCCCGGCACACTAGAACCCACCCTTCCCACACACTGCCCTTGCTCTCCCGGCCAAAGCTATTGCTGACAGTGGCTACACCCATTCATATTTGATTTCTTGTTTCTTTCCTCCTATGGACTCTTACAGACTTTCAAAGACACAGTGAGAAGGTTGCTAAGAAAACCCAGTGAAGAAGAGAGATTCGGCTCCGAATGACTCTCAAAAGAAGTATCTACCTTGGAGAATATTGGAAAACACTCCTCTGCCTTCAAATATTTAACCAACTTGGGACTGCAGCTTTTCACGCCAGCTCAATTTGGAACATTCTTTCTGGGCTTTGGCATTTATTTCATATACGCTTCTAGATGCCCACTGCCATCTCTGCCATGATTTTTTTTAAAGATTCTTTCCATTTTGCATACGAGGCAACTTAAACCCAGCGTGACTGAGGGAACTTGCCTGGGTTCCCTGGTTGAGAAGTGCAAAAGCCTATACCTGATTCCAGGCGGTCTGCAAACAACTCTAGAGTTGTCCACAGAGCCTCGTAATTGCATAAACGTTCTCCTGAAGCCTAGGATACCTACAGCAAAGTGCACATCGTTAAGTGCAGAGCTCGACAAAAGTTCACATTTTGTAACCAGCTCCCAGAACAAGTAGCAGTGAATTAGCAACGTCCCAGAGGTTCCCCTCCAGTTCCTCCCATCTGCCTCAAAGTCACTACTTACCGGGCTTCTAAAAACCAAGGTAAGTTTCACTGCTTGCGGTACTTGATGAATTACCCAGAGAATACTGTCCTATGTCTGGCTTTTTTCATTTACCATGAGCTCCTCTGTACCTTTGCAAACAATCATAGATCATTAATCATCCTGGCAGGATAGCATTCCGTCAAGTGAACGTATGTGTTATAATTTACTTATCCATTTGGCTTTTGAGTAATCCACCATTTAAAGCTACATTCCGGGAACATTCTAGTACATATCTTTTGGTAACATTTATGCACGCATTTCTTCGGAGCATCACCGGGAATGTAATTGTGGGGTTGGAGTCCACACCCTTCGGCACTCTGTTTCTTGGAAAATCCATGGGTGGTGCAAGCACTGGGAACTTGGGATTCCAGTAGAGGTGAAATTTCCATTCTGGTACCCAAAAGGAACGTGAATGCTGAAATATTCAGCAGTCAACTGAAATATCAAAACGTCTCACTTTGATGTGGTAATCCAACATCCACTCAGAAGCTGGTTTATAAGACTTTTTCTTTGAAATTTACCACCTTTCAAGCCACAGTCATTTTAATCAAGATTAGAACATGTGATCACAGTTTTTTGAGCACTTACATTCCTTCTAGTCCATTAAGTTGACAAGGGGCATTCAATTACCAAGTATTGCTATAATCATCGCTGGGAAAGGGCCTCAAGGCAACACTTCTGGCAAGGAGACCAGGGCAGCTGTGGTCGGCTGCCCATCACACTGAAGGATAGCGCTGAATCTGGGACCCCCGCCGCAGGGCGGCGGCCCCCAGGTAAGATGATCTTTGAGCCGCACACAGGCGGCCTGCCCTCCGCTGCCATCCCAATCATTTGAGAACAGACCATCCAAAGTCCTTACCCTCAGCTGCAAAGGAAAATACTGATTCAACTGAACTAGCAAAAAGGAGGAGAGGCCCTAATTATGACCACTAGGACGTGCCAGTAACTAGAAATCATTGCTTTTTCTTTTTTTCATGTCTGTATGCACTACTTGCAGAGTAAGTTAAAATGCTAAGCCGGGTCAATTTTCCCACCACGGTGTCCCTCCCAAGTATATCAGCCGTGCATGGAATTTAGAAAATCGCCTCTTTTCATGAATACGTAGTTTGGGGGGAAAGTAAAAAATGAGTCTTGGGAGAAGCTCGTGCTCGGAGCCCCATCCGTGCTCTTACGAGGACAGAAGTCTCTGTCTTCTTCCACGGCTACTGATGCTAATGCAGCCTGTCTCCCCTCCCTGCCTTTTGGCAGAACTGGGATTTAACCTGGAATTTCTTGTCTGTGGTCTCTGTGGCTCTGAGTTTAGCGGCAGAGGACAGAACGTGCTGTTTTTACTGCAGGGCGCAAACGACATATGGGATCACTGCGGCGGCTGAGAGGCAGTCCAGGCTGGGTTTCCAGTGTTTGAGAAGAACTGGACCACCTCGGGCCCCCTCCTGCCCCAAGCAGAGAGCTGTCCCTCAGCATGGGGCTACAATCTGCCGCAGCAACACTAGATGCCCGCACCCTGCCCATCTCCCCACGGAATCCAGCTCCAAATCCCAAAGTACCCGTGTGCATCCGATTGGAGGACCCTAAATCACCCCGGAAGTCCTCACTGTAAGGGCCTCTGGGAATGTGCTTCGAGCCTCCTACAAGCACAGAACGTGCTGAGCGAAAGCGCGTCGGCCCAGGCCTGCAGCCTTGACAAGCACCGCCCACGGGAAGACGGCAGGTCCCACCTTCCCGCCTTACGGAAGCCCCATGCATTTTAGAGTCACGTGTGCAGACAGGCTTTGTCGAAGCTGAGATTCCCACCAGTTAGACCGTTTCTCAACCTGCACCGTGGATCAGATGGACGAGGACAAATTAAGACATGCAGAGTGCTGAGTCCCAGCTCCCAGAGGCCCCAACTCAGCCGGCCTGGGTGGCCCAGAGCACGCCTGAGTCACACTGATCTGTGGCCAGAGGCGGGGAACAGCGTCAGGAGACGCGGCCGTCATCCAGGATCTGCTGTCTTCTGAGCCGCGGGATGGCACAGAGCGCACAAGACCCTCATGGAGCTCAGGACCAAAGGGCAAGAAGAGATGACGCACGAGAACAGGCACTCAGGAAGATGCTCCGAACACTAGTACTGAGAAGCTACGAAGAGTTGCGTTAAAAGCATCTGGGTAGACACTCTGCGTAGCAGAATCTTATCTATATAGAAAAGAAGAAAAAGCGATACTCAGCTGTCAACCACTGAAAACTTCACGGAGCATGTTGAAACTTGAAGAGTGAATCAAACAAAACAAAGCAAAACGAACACGAACAGATAAAAGACCGCTGGCTACAAACTGCATCACCATCCTCGAAAAACTCCCGGGGATTTACCCTGTACCTTCTCTCCTCTCCAGACAAGTCTCAGAACTCAAGGCTGGTCCTCGGGCTCCTGGATATCCGATGAAAAGAGAGTGCTCTGCTCTCTCGACCACGTGTCCACGAGGGTTTGCACCCGCGCTTCCCTCCCACTTCTCCCCCAGGACCGACCTTGGCCGCACAGCGCGTGGTCCGCGGACCGGCCTCGCTCAGAACTGCCCACAGATACGGGCTCTCGGGCTCACCCCCGACGTCCTGAATCAGAATCTGCATTTTACACCATCTCCCGTTTTACAATTTTTGCAAATACAAGAAGCAGCGGGTTCCGGGGCACTGGTCGAAGTCAACCATCCCTCCCGTGACAGAGGGCACTGATACACCCTTATTGTCCCAAACTGCTCCGTTCGCCTCCAATTCTCTACACCGCGTGAACGTCCCGTGGACCTGCCTTCTGTCCATTCCGGCTTCCTCGTGAGCATTTTAAACGGTGGAAGTGATTCCTCAACCTACCCGAGTACAGATTTACCAAGACATTTAGGGAAAAACAGCCTGCATCTTGGTTATTCCCAGTGCCCCGAAAGCAAACAGCCTGTTCCTTCCCCGCCCCCCACCAGCGGACTCAGGAACTGATCGCTGACTCTCTGGTTGGCTTCGAAAAGAACAAGACAGAGATCTTCCGCTTCCTTGAAACCTTCAAAAGTGCAGCCAGAATTAGCTGGAAACTCAGTCAAATCTCCTCTGCACGGACAAGAGAGATAAAAAGACAAGAATTAACTGCTGAAAATGTCTCTCCACCTTATCTGCAGGTTTAATAATTTAGAGCGTGCATTGTTTGCTTACAAGGCAAACAATATCTTCTGCTGCCTATTTTACGACCGTGTATTCCAGAGGGGAGCTGGCCAGCAGCCGAACCGCTGGTGCATACTGAACAGGCTCTCTGGAGAGAGTTTTAGAACCTCTTAATTAATTTCCACTGGAGACAGGCCACTCTGGGAGGTACGCAGATCCCAGGCTGTTCCTGCAAGTTCCTGCCTCTGATGTTCTCTTTACAAACTGGCCAATTAGGACCAACACGTCTTTGTTCATTCACCGTGGCTCAGACCTGTGTAAACAGCTGGTTTACCGATCAGGCACACACCTAGTCCCGCGTCCCATCAGGGTATCTGACGCCCGAGTGGAATGGAGAACGTGCTCTTGCCTAATTTTGGAAAGAGCACCTGCTGCTGACGTTCTCTGCAACCAGAGCACGAAGTGAAGGCTTCTCAGGGCGGGAGACATGGATGGTAATTATACTAATACTAATATTAACGAACACGTTAATGCTCATACGATCCTATATTAATACAAACACGAATATAATGCTTACACCAGGTCTAAAGCTATTCAATAAATAAAATCATCATAGCCAGCATCGACTGATTTACTGTATGTTCTACATTATTTAAAAATATTTGCTCATTTAATTCCTAAAACAACTCTTGAAGTATCACTTCCATTAACAAATGAAAAATTGGAGCAGTGAGACGCTAGGTTCCTTGTCCCAGGTCCAAAAGCTTGTAATAAAAAATACAAAAATAAAAATTCAAGAAGGGCTGTTTGATGCCATAGTCCAGACTTGTGGGTCTCTTGCAATGCAGGGGAATTTAAGCTGTAACCACAGGGGCAGGTCCTAGGACATACTGTGGGGACCCTTCCCGTGGGTGGGCACGGGAACCCCGCCTCCCACACACAAACCTTGCCACAGGCCTCATGCGGGAGGAGCAGCAGGGGCCCCGCTCCTCGTGAGGGGCTCTCACACGGTTGTGGATGCGTGTTCAAGCTCAGCCCAAACTTCCCTTAAACCAACCAAGTCTTCCCAAGTGCAGTCCACCCCTGGGGCCAGCAAACTACACCCCGGGGCCAGGTCAGGCCTCACTCTGTCTTTGCACACAAAATTCTGCGGCAAGACAGCACATTCATTCGCGCTTTATCTGTGGGTCTCTAGCTTTATAGCGTCCAAGCCCAGCGCTTCTGCCAGAGACGACGGGCGGTTACTCCCTGACCACACGTCGGGCTGCAACTACCCGCCTGTACCTCCACACCCCTTCGCCCCACCCCGTCCCCCCGTGGCCCGCTGGCGTCCGCGCCACTTGCAGGAAACAGGTTTCTAACAATTCCAACATTTCTGGAAAGCTTGTGGATAAAAGGTACAGACAGCTCAAATTGGCTTCAAATACACAGACCGTCGGGATGTTTTACGGCAACTGGAAAGTTCAGGGATGTGCTGGCTTTCAGTGCGGATGGAGCCAGATATTCCAGAGCTCCTCCGGTCTCCACGTGGCTGAGCCACGAGGCAGAGAGATTCTCTGGAGGGGAATCCGGGAGTTCTGACTGGCAGAGGAGGTCCAGGTGTTCGCAGGTAAACAATGCAACCCAAAGGTCTCTCCTTGGACCTCAAGCTTAATCTAGCTGGTGGCACTGCGTTGTCTCCTGGCCTTGTCATGTGACCCTCCATGGATGAACCCTTTCTGTCTTGGGGCTCGGTCTCAAGAGTGAGCACACTGACCCATGCTGTGTCCTTGTCCCGGCATCCCACGATCGGTGGGATGCCGGGCAAGCTACCTAAGCATCCAACTCATAGTTCATCTATTTCTAAAGTGCCAAACTTTAGTGTCAAGTGTTACTATCACATAGTTTGGGACTTGCGTGGATGTAAATTATTTAGCATGAGCTACTACTCACACACATATACACGCTGCATGTATTTCTAGCACCGTGTAGGTACCCTATGTCTGTTCATTATCACGGCTGTGGATTAGTAAGCTCATTAACCTTTCCACGGCTGCTTTCTTCCCTGACCCTAAAAGTATTCCCAAGTTTTGGTCCTTCACACGCTTCTGGGAATTTCAGTGTTTCCCTTAAGGGAACTCAGTTGTACTCACACAGCGATAACAACAATGACATCATCATTGTCATCATCACCATATTAGTGGATAACGTCATGTGCGGGCAAGGGCACCTGTTCTAAACATTCTGAATGTGTTACGCAATACAAGATCTTGGGCCCCCGACCGTGGATACCAACTCAGGAACCCCAGGTGGGGCTCCCCATCTTGGATGTAAAACACCCCCAACCTCACCCTCATGTGAATTAGACTGATGTTTATGAAGACCGCCACAATGTGACGTCCCCATTTGAGAAGCTCTAGACCACACTGAAAGTGACCGAGTCAAGTGCTCACAGACCGGACAGGTAATCTGAGTGGACAGAATGGACCGCCGATAAAAATTCCGAGGTAAGATCAATGCTGGAAGGCTCATGATACCACCCCGAAGGCCGAGATGGGCATCAGTGGAAAAGAGTCTTGCCGTCTCCCCGCCTGAAACAGGCAGCCTCGGCTCGTGTCTGGTTCACACGACAGGGGCCCAGATAGGCCCACTGCGCGCAGATGCTTTCGTTTTTCAAGGGTGAACGCTCTTGATTTTTCAAACAAGGCACATCACTAATTTTAATCTAAACACGATTCAGACCGCATTCTGTAGGACAATCGAAGCGCGAACTGTGGGGACAGATTTGGTCCTTGGCTGGAAGTTTCTGGCTTTGGATCTACTCTGTGAAATCTTCCTTAATTCTGTCTGCTCCGTGTGTGCGTGTGTGCGTGTGCATGAGTGCGTGCATGGGGGTGTGTGTGTGTGACTGTGGAGGCCCAGAATAGACGCCTACTGAATACTTGGGTGAATGAATGAGTAAATCCACACTGGCCAGCTTTCGGTGGAGCGTGCCCATCGTCCCTGGTGTGCCAACTTGTTTCACTGATCCAAATTTAGATGCAGCGGCTTCTCGGGGATTTTTCCCATTTCTCTCCAGGAGAGCAGCGGCTGTGTCTGAGGCGGTGGCTGGTGCGTGGAAGGAAGGCGCTTGCTGCAGACACTCTCACCCTCCTCCGTCTGGAGGCCGCCAGGCCAGACTGCAGCCTTCAAGCTTGCTTTCTGAGGGCAGCTAAGAACACCCAGCAGTCTTGCACCGTTTCTCAGCAACTTGGAGCTGGATGACAGCTGCTTTCTTGCACCTACTCGAAGAAACTTTTTCCAAAAGCCCATCCTGCCAAGTCTTGACCAGCTCCCCACGTGTGAGGACAAAGGGACCCCCGCTCGTGCAAACACTTGAGCAAACAATCAGGCCACGGTGAAGCTGTTTTCCTCTTGCAGGTGCCATACATCACTCAGAAAGGCCCATCACGACACACAGCGACAGGCGCACAACGAAAAGGCAAAGCAGTGTCCCCTAAATAGCCCGGGGCAGCGCTTCCCGGGGAAACATAAATGCTGCCCCGGAACTCACTCTCAGATCTGTCAGGTTTCTCAGACGAGGCGTCCCCCTTGCGACCACACAGCGGTATCTGTCCTGACAGGGGCGTCATTGAAAATTAATACTGAAATAAGCAGCAATGTGTTCCATCATCCCCGCTTCCTCTTCAGCACGGCAGAATTACAAATTGAATTAAACGGCTTCAATCCTAAAGTGTTCTCGTGGCAGGGCACATTTTTCAGTGGCGCGCTGAGAGTGCAAAGCCATTGATCATGCTGTGTGTGATCTCAGAAGGATAAAGGGGGAGAACACCGGCCTCTGAGCTGAGCAGGTGGCAGCCAAGCGTCAATTACAGTGTCTTCCCAGGAACATGGAGAGATTTTACTCTTGCTGGTGTGTGTGATTGCTCCTGGCCTCAATACATTTTTGTATGAACTGGGAATACACCTTGAACACCAAGGAAGCCTATTATGGTTGCTTGCCTAGACTGAAATACTACCTTGTAATTCAAGCGCTGGACCCAGTTGGTCGATAAAATTATGGAGATCAGTTGGCTTAGCGTTGACGAGGAGAGTTTTCTCCACTAATCCCTACTAAAGAAACAGCCAGATCTCCCGGAGTCTGCGTTATTTCCTAGAAACTATTGTGCGAGGTTCCTGTGCTAGCCACGGTAAAGGACTCCCAAATCTGGGCAACCCTGGAGTTGCGGGGGCTGAGAAGGGGTATCCCCAGGGAAGGATCTGAGAAGCATGGCAGAGTGGTGCAGAATGTGGATGACATTCTGGGTGTGGTGGCTCTGATGTGTCACATTATGCACACGGATGGACCTGTGGATACGTCACATCATCCCAGCATGGACACAAGGACATTGAGAAGACCTCATCTTGTATGGTTCCACGTATGTGAACTGTGCAGAAAAGGCAAATCTGTAGACAGAGAGTAAGGCTGCCAGGGGCTGGGGCGGGAATGGGGGCCGGCTGCTGAGGCTCCCAGGGGTCCTTCTGGAGTGACAGAAGGGTCTTAAAATCACACTGTGGCGGTGGTTACGCAACTCTGTAAATGTAATGACAGTCACTGAATTGTACACCTAAGGAAACAGGTGAACGGTGTGATATGTAAATGACACACTCATCAGCTCTGAAACAGGGACAACTTTGGGCCTCTGCCATCCGTACGCCGTGCGCCTGTCCAAACATCCCTCCAAAGGCGGGAGCCCCTCAAACCATCCAGGGGTTTCCACCACCAAGGGGAACGGAGGCTCAGATAGAAACTAACTTCTATTTTGGGAAGACTAGAGGGAATGCCGGTGCAGACTGAGATGTCTGGGGATATTTACAGGAACAAGAACGAGGAAACGGTATTCTGGTGGAAAGTTGGGGAGGTGGTAGGTCCCTCAGGTTGCTCTGGAGGGGAGTTCGGCAATACTTGGTAAAGCGGAAAATATTCGCAACTCACGTCCAGGAACGCTCAAGAATATACCTGAGAGGGGCTCCTTCACGTACTCGCTGAGACCGACACAGGGACGCTCCCTGCAGAAATCTTTACCCAAGCAAACAAGAGGAGACAAAAATGTCCATACACGCAAAGGAGATATTGATATCTAGATATCATTTATATATATTTATCTTATGAGACATACATGAAAGATTTATGTTATCTTTATATATGTATATGTATATATATAGGTATATGTATGTGTGTATATACATATTATATATTATATGTGTCTGGTCTATTTGGAATATATTCGTATACATGCTGATGTATGAGTACGAATACATCTTAAAAACAAATTCAGTAAAACTAAAAAAAATGCCAAAATGCTATGTTTAATTATTATTTATTTACATAAAATAAAAATAAATACCCATTTATGTGTGGTTAAGAGATACACACAGGGGCACCTGGGGGGCTCAGTCGTTAAGCATCTGCCTTCGGCTCAGGTCATGATCCCAGGGTCCTAGGATCGAGCCCCGCATCAGGCACCTTACTCGGCGGGGAGCCTGCTTCTCCCTCTGCCTCTGTCTGCCACTCCCCCTACTCTCTCTCTCTGTCAGGTAAATAAATAAAATCTTAGAAAAAAAAAAGAGGCACTCACTGATCCAGGGGCAGCAGCACACAATGGGGCAGGGGTGGCAGTTCCAGCAAACACAGCTAATTGCGTCCCTCTTTGTTTCCTTTCGCACTCCTCCCTTTCCATCACAGAAACTCCTGATTGTAATTTGGAGTATGGCCCATTATACTCATGTCAAACCACTATATTCACGTGGACATATGACTACCCAGCGGAAGACGAGAGGCATCATCTCTGCCTTTCGAGGTCACATCCTTAAGTGGGATTTGTTTATGGGCAGCCACCTGCTCTTTCCCTTCCACACTAGCTGGACGGAGCATTCGGTGATGGCTGGGCTATCTGTGTCTACATGGACGAGGGCACCACCCGAGGAAGCAAGATACAGGGAAGTGGAGGCTTGGGCGGCCGTGTCGGACAGACCTGCCTTCTGGGCTGCGGACCAGCTCAGACGTCCATAAAAGAGGTAATTCTCTTGTTAGCACATTGTGAAGGATTCATTCTGAAAGCACCTCAAACTCTACACTTTACGTACCTTTTATCTGGACATTTTCATTTCTTAACACATCCAGAAACAAATATAAAACGGTATTCTAATTTTTATGGCGGCGAGATACGTCTATGCAGCTATTTCTGTCTGTGTTATTTCTTGTGTTTTCCTGAAACCTTCAAATTTATCCAAGGGGCTATAAAGACAACATGGATTGTTTGTACACCTGACATGGGGATATAGGGCTTGTCCACACTGGGGCTATATCGCACAAACACCCTTGTTGGTCCACAGCGGAATCTGGTTAATGTCTGCTCTTTTCTCCCAGGTGCCGAGTGGACCAACAGCCCTGCGCTCAGCCTGCTGGGAATACTGACGGTGCTCTAGGAGTTTTGGTTCCAAGATGGCAGTGGAGCCCATATTCCATGCTCGGAGCTCACCTGTCACGTGACATCTCAGTCTAGAAAATGCAATGGAGGCTTATTAACCTCTTCAGATGGCCTTTTACAAATTCCTCTTTGCCGTGTGAGCTTGCAGGAACGTCTTGCTTGTCTGGGAGATGAAATTTGCCGTGCCCATCACTCACCAAGTGTGTGGCCGTCACTTGGGTCAGAGACTAGATTTAATTGTGATGGTGATGAACAGGGGTCCTTACACTGCGCTTATCCTTAATCATGTTATGCATTTAACCTTTCCAACTCAGACCATAAAACTTAATGAAATATGTCCCTGGAAGGCGCTCAGAGTGGTATCCATCAGAAACTTGATTTAATGCTTTCTCCTTTGGGTCTAGATGATTTCCTGAAGACTATCTTGGGACTGAGGATGAGCCGGGGACAGAGACTAGGGTTGGGGAATTCTGGAAAACTGCAGGGACAAAATCTCCGTCTCCCGTCCTGTGTGTCTGGGAGAGCCTCTGATGCACTCAGTGGTCCTTACTGGTTGGTTGAAAGTTTGTCACAAATAATTTTACTCCCCTCTCTCTCTGCCAACACTTTTCTTTCCAAACACCACCTAGAATAGAGGAAGGCTGGATCGTGGCATCCGGTCCTTAGGATTCGCTTCTGCTCGAGCCACTCAGAGCTGTACGTGGGTCTGTATTGTCTCAGGCTGTGAAAACACAGGCTTCTAAGTGAGCTACGGCCAACCCGCAGACATGGGGATGACAGCTGTACCACTGGGGTCCCATCCTTAGGTCTAACGCTTCGGGTGCTACATGGGGAACTGCTGGAGAAGCAGGTGTGTGGCACCTGAAAGTCATGGGAGATGAGAAGGGAGGGATGGGGACACACCTGCACCCCAGGGGGACAGGGGAGGCCCAGAGTGTCTGATAGGGGAAGAGGCCAAGTGCAGGGGTGGGTGGGAAGGAACACAGAGGCCACAACTCCAATATGGTTATCCAGATGCAGACACATCAACAAAGAGCATACTTTCAATGTGACCCCATGACCTTGCACGGGATGCCGGGAACCCCAGCCCCACACACCTGACCCCTCCAATGGCGATGTGGTCCGGCAGGGCCAGCAGAAAGGAAATGGTGTAACTGGCACCTTCCTGAGGAAAAACCCTTGGGGAAAATATGTCCTCTTCATGCCAAGTGAAATATATAATATTTTTAAATTAACTATCAGTTGTTCCATTGGAGTGGGAAAGCTACCAATATCTTCATGGAAAAAAAATGTGAGTCACATCATGTTGGTCATTTAGGAAATATTCAGTGAAGAAAAAAATAGTGCAATATTTCCAAATCCAACTTCACAAACGTGAAAAAAAAGTTGGGCATGCGCATTTAAATCTACTTATGACGTTTCTCCATAAACGGACCTGGAGTGAGAGTGCCCCCTACTTTTGTGGACCCCCCCTCCCGGAGTTTTCACTGAACCCTGACACCAGTTTTGTCTTCCTGCACTGAGTCGGGTCATGATGAAGCCACATGATTTTAGCACAAAAACGGCTCAGGTGACCCTGTCACCACTCAGCCACCACGATCTATTTGTGAAGAGATGAGACAGAGCTGGGGATCCTGCATTCACCAAGGTGATGGTTAAGGGGTCACCCAGGGTACCAGCTGCACTTTACACACACTGATTCATTTAACCCTTAGGCTAACCACAGAGGCAAGGGAGCTTAGTCTTCACTTTGCAGATGAGCACATGGAGCACAGAGAGGTTGAGCAAGTCTTCTCAGGTCACGCAGGTGAGAACTGGGGCTGGAGCTGCTTTGAGCTCTGTGTGCAGCAGAGGCCTTGTGCTGTCCAGCATCCAATTCTGCGGAAGGACAGGAACCCATCTGGCTAGGTCAGGCTTGCGCTGTCCAGCACCCGATCCTGCTGGAGGGCAGGAACCCATCTGGCTAGGTCAGGCTTGCGCTGTCCAGCACCCGATCCTGCTGGAGGGCAGGAACCCATCTGGCTAGGTCAGGCTTGGGCTGTCCAGCACCCGATCCTGCTGGAGGGCAGGAACCCATCTGGCTAGGTCAGGCTTGCGCTGTCCAGCACCCGATCCTGCTGGAGGGCAGGAACCCATCTGGCTAGGTCAGGCTTGCGCTGTCCAGCACCCGATCCTGCTGGAGGGCATAAACCCATCTTCCTAGGTCAGGCTGAGGGATGACCCACGTCCTCCCTTCCTGACGTGTCCCCTGGCTCTGGGACCGTGACTGAGTCACAGCATAACCAGGGGACATGGATGGAAGGGAATGAGCTCACAGTGAAGCCCGGCCACAGGTGCAGCATTTCCATCTGTTTCCACAGCCCACACAGTCTCTCAAAGGCAGGAAGCAATGTCCTGGTCACCTGGGAACATGGGCCACTGTGCTAGTCAGGTTCCCAGATGCACACATTTACCATCTAGCTCAGAGTGTGCTCTTAGTGGCCGGCTACAGAATGACACAGAGGGAGTCTGGAAACTCTTTGGGGAGTCTGGACGCCCGACTGTTAACAGCTGCTCCCAGGAGCATGCCCCGAGGCTTTCATAAGAGAAATCAAACTCACACATATCTAGAATCCTACATCTATTTTAGGCTGTGCAGCTCCAGCTCAATGACGCTTTCCCTGGGGCCAGAAGGAAGATGGGGGTGAAAGTGCCCCAGAACCCCCCTGAAAAGGGCTCAGGGGAGGTAGGGGTGACCGCACGCTACACAGATCTGTGATATTCCTTACGTGGTACTCAACCAGAAATGTTAAGTCTCCCGTCATCAGCAAGCCTCAGCCCTCTGGTTCAGGGATGACACGTGGCCGATCCACTTGACTTTTCACCTGGTGGGGTAGAGATTTTCTTTCCCACTGCCCACAATGTCAGAGGAAGGGCAGGGCGTCTGGTGGGACAGCTGCCTTCAGGCAACAGTGGGAGAGCCAATCCGCTCTGAAGAGCAGAGTCCGAAGATCGTGCTGGGGACATTTCTTGCAGTCCCCGGGTCAGCCATCCTTCTGAACACCCACTTCTGTGAACCAACGACTTCTTTGTTTTCTTGGAATGGGCTGTGCTTTCAGTCATAGACTGTCAACGAACACTCATGGATAGAAACATTTACCAGGACTGTGCTTGCCCTTTATGAATCCAAACTCAGGGCTAGATGCAAATTATCGAAGGACCTCGTTATAAATGAAGGACAACATTCACCTAGAAGGTCCTTCCATCCAGCTCGTCACCCAAAGGATCAAGGTCCCATGGTGTGAGCACTCCTACTGCTTGCTACCAAAGACTTGCCAGGCTAGGCTCCTGCCGTGGCTCGGTGCAGTCAGAACACTGATTGAGAACACTGAATAGCAGCACGTGGCTTTAGAGAACGCTCTTCAGGATGCCAGCCCTAGGAGAATCTAGAAACAGGCTTCGGCGTACACACACATGTCCCTGAAGGGAGACAGTAGAACGAGCACAGATTCACAAACGTGTTAGCCAGGACTGCAAACTGGTGACATGGAGTGAGAGATCCCGAACAGGAAAGTGCATTAATGCATTTGGAATAGACTCTGATCTGCAAAAAGTCAGCCTACACTTAACTCCCGAGGAACACATCTGTTGTGGGAAAAGCAAAGCACTTGTAATGGGGAAAAAAAAATCAGACAGAAGCAATGACCCCACCTTATCAATTAATGTTTGTTTATGTGGCCAGTTATCATTTACTGAGAATCTACTGTGTACTGGGTGAGAGGATGAGGAGGGAGATAAGGTCTCTGCTATAGGCATTCTGTTGAATGTCATGGGTTAGGAAAAATCTTTAAAACCCTCAACTCATGACAAAGGTACATCTTATGAAAAGGCTCTCAGAGGAAAGGCTCTCCGCAGAAGTCACATTTAAGCAATGACCAAGAGAAAGTGAGAGAGACAGCCAAAGTTTGTCAAAAAGCAGCCTGTTCCAGGTAGGACAAAGGCATGAGCAAAGGCCCTGAGGTCAGCATGTGCTAGGCATATTTTGGTGGAGAGCAAGTGTGCCCATTGGGTGGAAAGGGATGAGCAAAGGGGAGGTGATGGGTCAGACAGAAAATGGGACACAAAGTGCATGGCTTCTGGTCTTGACAGAAACTTTGGATTTCATTCTAGCTGACATGGGAGTCCCAGGCTGCTCTTTCACAGAGGTATGACCTCCCTGACTTGCATATTCAAAATAGCATATTCATTTTAGGGGCATCTGGGTGACTCAGCCAGCTAAGCATCCAGCTCCTGATCTCAACTCAGGTCTTGATTTCAGGGGCATGAGTTTGAGCCTAATTAAAAAAAAAAAAAAAAGCAAGCAAAAAAATATAAATAAATAAATAAATAAATAAATAAATAAATAAATAGCACCAGATTCATTTTAAAAAGTGTAAAAATGGGTATAGGGTAAGAATAAAGGTACCACAATCTAATTGTGGAACCCAGGCATGCATGTGAATGAAATGGGAACAAGGCTTCTCAAAGTAGATCTTTTCATATCACTTTGATGTTTACCATCCATTCAATATATTAGTTACTGAGAAAACCATCATATGAGACTCTCCTAGGCCACTGTGTGAAGGGGAGGCCGTGGGGAGGGAGCAGGGGCAGGGAGAGGTGGGGGCTCAGCGCACACGCTGGTGCAATCCAGGCAGGGCCTGGCCTGCCGGGGTGGGGAGTGGAACCTTGAGGATCACATCCTCCACAATGGCCCTACTTCCCTGAGAAGATGCTTCCCTCTTCCCATGTCACCATCCCAGGTGTGGACAGTATCTAGAGGACCTCCCTTGAATCTTAAAAAAGGTGACAGAAACAAGATCTTATGAAAAGTACCAGATACTTTGCTTTAGTAATTTTTTTCTTCCAAAGAAAAAAAAATCTCAGTCATGTCTTCTCAATTTTTAGGATAATAGTAGTGTTCTAGAAAAATTAAATAAAATGCCCAAGCCTCCATAAAACCCAATTTATGAATCCACTCAGAAACCTCATAAAAATAGAACTATCCTTCTTTACAAATGTCCACGCATTTTCATGATGTTTATATAAAAATGAAATTTCATACACGTCAAGACTTTAGCCAGGGATTTATCGTTTTGAGAAATGCAACTTCACAATGTATACTTTTGTTTAATGATGCTTTTAACCGAAAGTGGAGTAGGAACAGAGAACGTTCTCTAAGCTTCAGTGTGTATGTTGCATGTCTGTCCATATATGCACATATGTGTTGCATGTGTACACGCATGTGTGTGCACGTTTGCCACACACACCCACGGCGCATCATCACTAATGAGATGCGAGAGATCCAGGTGCCTCTTAGGTCTCACAAGCTGTGTGTTCCATGCTTAGCCTCTAGTGTGAATGGCAGTCCTGCACCCCCACCCCCACAACACCCGGAATTGTGGAAAGTGTGTCCTACACTCAAACACGGCTGTTCCTGGTTATGGACACAGCATGCACGAGCCCTGTTTTCAGCCTCTAAATTATCCTCTTTGTCTGGTTTCTCTCTGCCTCCAACACAGCCGGCATATTAATGAGAGATTAATTTTCTTTTAACAATGGTCCCTATTAGACCCGGCGAAGGTCCCCTTGATCAAAGAAAAATCGCTACAGGAAAAGACAACTTGAAAAGAATCTTCTTAAACCAGGGTCCAACACTTCAAATTCAACAATGAAAAAAAATTTTTTTTAAAGGTTTAGGACGTGAGGTATGAAGCTAAAATTATTATAATAAGTTTGCTTCCTGCCACTGCTGCAAAATTGAGGTTATATTGCAACTCTGGGTGGAGAATGCAAACCAACTCTTTCTCTAACACACACAATGTGTACAGAGGTTAAAAACATTAATTGGCCAAATATGAACCTTTAAAAAGCACACTGTCTTTGCTACTTCTTCATCCAGAAGAGTTTAGAATCCTTAAAAATTGGAAGAGGTCCTTGCCTCTCTGAGTCTCTGAGCAGCTAAGAGAAAAAGGCATAAGGTTGACCTTTAAGTTTACTATTTATTTACTTATTAGAGGCAAAGATAGATACATCTGAGAAAGCAGGGTGGGAGGAATTGAAATGCCACCAGGGATGGATGCTGTATTACAAGATGTCCTAATCTGTCTCTGGATTGTAAAGATCGGTGCCCTTGACCTATCTTTCTTGGCAACCCAGCGTAATGTGCGTCCTGCTTGCCCTGAGACTTTCCTTCAGGAGGCATGGCTGTGTTCTCACTGTGGCTCTTCTCTCAGTGTCCCCCTCTTGTCTCTGCAGGGGAAGGAGGGGATTTTGCCTCTCTTGGTTATTGTTAGCGCTCAGACAGCACCTGACTCAGAGTTAAGCCTTCCGTCTAGACTCGCAGAATATTTCCGTGCCCGCTCCCGGAAGTTGCCGGCACGCAGTGTTATCGTGTATTTGTTGGATGTGTCTTCCTTCGTTACTTCTCATTTGCCCGTAAGGATTGGGGCAATTTTAAGTATCTGTTCTTCCAGAGGAATTCGACATTTATTCTGTTATTTTCCCGAACACCCTGTTAGGATTTTAAAAAGTGTGAAGATCATATTTATAGATTAATTTCTGGTGCATCCACCACTTTCTGACGTTAGCTTTTTTTTTTTTTTTAAATAATCATTTAGGAGTATCGAACACTGTTGTGGTTACTTTTGTCATGTTTCGTATCCTTTTGTAAAGTTTTGAGATTTTGACACGACCCTGAGATCATAACTTGAGCCGAAACCAAGAGTCAGAAACTTAACCAACTGAGCGACCCAGGTGCCCCTGTAATTAATGACTGTAAAAATGGAGAAACTGCTACACATTTGGAAAGAAATCCTCCTTTATTCCAAGTGATCATTATAGAGCTATGTCTGTATTCCTACTTCCCTACGTCTCCCTCAGGTAAACGGAAACATCAAGGAACAGAGGAAAATTAAGGGAGAAAGTCAGTCTAACTCTCTCTCCCTCTCACACGCACACGGAAGAGGACAAGCCGACCCAGTATGAAAATATAAATATTTTACTGGATCCTCCTGGAGAAAATGTGAAGGCTTTCTGTGTCTTTAATCACTCCTGTTCCAGCAACAAAAACACCACGTGAGAGAAATTTCCAACCTGTCCACACGGGGAACCTGGTGGGCGAATCGCTTGTCTGAATTACGAATTACTCCGTGCTACAATTTGGGGAGCTAATTGTTATGAGCCTTACGAGGCTCTCCTATGCTGTTCTAACCTCCATAAAATAAACAGAAGCATGTCTTTACATATGGAGTGTGAAAATCCTGGGTACCTATAAATAGTACACTCACATATTTGAATATGCTATGTTAGTGCGTATTTGTATGTTATGGAACTCAGACCGCGCGGCTTATAAAATAGTGCATATAAAAGAGTAAACATCGTTCCCTCGATCTGATACACACACAGACCCGCCGCTGAAATGGCTGAATGGCCCAGGACGTAGAGCTTCTTTATAAAGGCACAGACAGAAAACAAGAGAGCTGTGAAATCTGTTTACGCCGGTGAAGCTGGGGGAGGCGGATATGCTACTGGTATATACTTTTTCATTTTTATTTTGAAATACTTTTATCATGAACGCTCAAATAATAAAAATCATCAACAGAAAAAAAAAGCAAGGAGATTATTCCATTTGGAGAGAAAAAGGCAGACGGCCACAATAAGATACAAATTCATCTGAGTGGCCTAGATGAATGCTAGAAAAAAGATCTCTGTATAAGTAGATCCCGGGCCAAGGTTCCATGTCTACAGCCAGAGACGATGGCATCATTACTGCTTTCTCAGGGCACAGCGCTTCATTTAGGAGGCTGCCTACCACCCCCACAGAGAGCAGACTCACGGGCTGAATGCGCTGTGCTCCGGGATGCGGAATTCTAGAATGGTCACCTTGCGAGCACTGATGGACAGCTGCAAGGGGAACATGCGCCCAAACCTGAGTCCAGTCAGAGTGAAAGCAGCTATGGGAAGGACAGATGCCCCCACGGCTGCTCCTGAAATGCTCTTTCATGTACTTGGGTGCATCGCTGGAAATCCTGACTCCTAATAAATACGTTGATGAATGTATTAGTATAAAGGGGAGGCGGCATTTTCCAAGGGCTGACTATGCCCTTATGGAGACTGCATGTCCTCTGGTCCTCTGGCCACTGGCTCAGAGAGCAGTCCACCCTTGCCTTCAGATGGGGACTGTAGGATGTGGAGTCTATGCCTCACCCCACAGGGAGGATGGCTCTCCCGTCGTCTCAAGGAGCCTAGTTCTCCAATTTACTCTCCATCAAACGGGACAGATAAGCCCCCGGGGATACACATGACCTCATCAAATGCTCATCTTTAAAAAATCACATGATATATACAACAATATTATTGATTCAGAAATATTTTTTTCTCACGCTCACATTCCATGATAATTTCAACATAGCTGTCTTCATCACAGACGACGTCCTTCTCTAGCACAGTTGATTTTCTCATCTATCCCGTCGGTTGTGTATTCACGAACCTTAAGAAAGTAACCTGGCACTGTATTGCTTTTCAGACTGAAACTTGCAAGACTTCTTTGCAATTGTGAGGTCGTTTCCTTAGGACTAATGAGTACGTTTCTGTTAAATGTTATCTCCTCCCACTCCTACTTTACTCAAAATCGGTTTGATGTAAACTCTGTAAACATCATAACTAGCACTGACAAGGGGAGGATAAGCTGATGTGTCTTCCCCAAGTAGCTTTGCGCCCGTAACTCGGAGGGCTTCGGTTCTGCGCCCCTGTCCGTGAACTCTGGCTGTGATTTCATTGAGCAATGGTCCTTTTGAAAATCCCTGTTTTTACAAGCACTCAGGGCCACAGAATTTTCTGCATGAGCAATTACACTCGGCATGATGTAATCCTTGAGTTTCTACTTAAGGCTGCTTCAAAAGTTATATGCTTTTTTGGTGGTTGTTTGTCATTTTGGGAAGCATTCAAAATCAAATGTCATAATGTAGGAAACTTCATAAGAACGTCACGCTAAGAATTCACCCTCTTTTCTGAACGATAATTTTTTTGGGAAGAACTCGTCTTGTTTGTTCCCGCAAATGTCAGAGACACGAATTTACCCCAGACTTCTAACTCCAAATGTATGCTTTTCCTATCACACCAGGAGAGAATTCACAAATAACACTTTCTCTCTGTGACTCAGGCCATCCCTCCCGGAATTCCAGCAACTTCACGTTACTCGTCCCGAGAGACTGAAATAGCCCCCTTGCCTATCACACTGAGAGCAAACGGCTCTGTGTGGTGGCAGAAGCCTCTCGAAGGAAGCCAGCCACTTGGCATCCCAACAGCAAAGATTTCTGCCTGACGAAACCCATGCCGTAATGTGGATTTCTGAATTTTAGTATTGCTAGGAAAGTCTCATTCGGGTTCTACCTGCTTCGTGAGAGCATAAACGCTCACCAATACAGAAATACAGCCTTGCCTAGCCGGTGCCTTCGGGGGCTACGCAGTGCAGTGGAGTTCTCTCTCTCCCATGCTAGACACACTGGACGTTGGCACCATCCAATATGGCAGCCGTTGGCCACGTGTGGCTCCAGAGCACTTGAAACGTTGCTAGTGCGGCTGAGGGTCTGAACTTGTCACCGAATGTAATTGGAATTTCGAGAGCCACAGGTGGCCAGTGGTCTTCCTACTGGACAACACAGAACAGAAATGTCCCCCGTAGAACACTAGTGAGAAACACAAACAGGAAGACCACAAGGATTGAAAATACTTGGTTGAGGTAGCTGCTGCCTTCCAACTCCCGAGACCCCGTATATCTTTCTCACACGTACAGTCTTGCAATAAGTAGTCTTGTGTTTATATGTAAGCACATATAAGCACATATGTAAAGATGTACATCTTTTCATATATTTGGCAGTATAAACCAGAGAGAGGTCTCTCGACATGGAATTACTGGTCAAAGAACAAACTGTATATGTAATTTTTGGGATTTCGTCGAATCCTCTTCCATAGGGTCGTGCCATTTTTCACTTCCCAGAAATCTAAGAGCTTATTTGCCCCTAGCCACGCCTTCTATGCTCTCTGGTCTTCCATTAATCATTCGGGTGAGACATGGGATCTCAGAATACTTTAAATTTGCATTTGTCTTTTTATGAGCGAGATTGGGCATATTTTCATAAGGGTAAGATCTATTTGCTTTTATTTTCTACAACTGTTTATTTCTCTAAACATTTTCCTTAGGGTCATTGATCTTTTTTTCCTTCTCTGGCTTTAAAAACTCCTCATAGGGATACAGTTGGGTCTGCTTTTTAACCTGCAAGAATTTTCTACAATTTGTTATTTTCCCTTCTTATTTTTTTCCATGCATGACTTATGTCATCCTGTTTATCTACATTTTTCTCTCTGAATTGTGAGTCCAAGAAGAATCCTCCTCAGTATCAGACTATAGAGAAATTCACCCATATTATCTATCTAGTTACCGTTTCACTGTGTTTTGCTTTTGCTTTAAAATCCCTGCTTCGTTTGGTATTTATCCTGGGATGATATGTGAAGAGTAGCTCCAATTATATCATTTTTTTAAGATTTTATTTATTTACTTAAGAGAAAGAACAAATGAGAGAGACGGAGAGCATAAGCAGGGGAGAGAGGCAGAGGGAGAAGTAGAAGCAGGTTCCCCAATGAGCAGAGTGCCCGATGCAGGGCTTGATTCCAGGACCCCGAGATCATAACCTGGGCTGAAAGCAAATGCTTAACCCACTGAGCCCCTTCCAACACCCCTATGATTTTCATATGGCTTACCCGGCTATTCCAATATCTCTTTTATAAGATGTCCATCTTTGCTCCCCTGATTCATGATGTTACCTTCCTTGCTACTAAATGTCAGTAGGTTAGTGAGTTTCTAAAATTTGCTACTATGTTTACTAGGTTTATCTGTTAGACATAGCAATAATGCATGTACCAAAACCACGATCCTGCTTGAATTATAGAAACTCTGTGACACATGTTAGTATCTGCTAGGTATACTAGTAGACTTCTTGTGCATTCCGTTCAGAACATTTCTGAATCTTATTTGTTTATTCTCCTAAATGAGCTTTCAAAGCAACTACTCTAGGTCTAATTACAGTGATTTCAATGGAAATGCATTGGATTTATATACTACCTAAAAGAAAATGGACATCTTCATTATATAAAGATTTCCTAATCAAGGACGTGGTTTGTCTTGCCATTTCAAGGGTGCATATGTGGAATTTTCTGGAAACATAATTCTATCATCTATAAAGGGAGATGTTTTCCCTTCTGCCTTTCTGATTCCCATGCCTGTAATTGCTCTTGATGGTCTAATTGATGGACGAATGTCACCACACAATGTTAAATGATTGGGAAGAGAGTGGGCATCTTTATGTGACTTAAGTCAATCCCTACCTTTAGCTCATTGTTTTCAGCACTATTTCTGCTAGATTTGGTATTTTTGAGTCCTAAGATCTCTGAAGTGCTGAGGGGATGCTTATCTGTAGTTCCTCACCAAGTTGCACAGGGGTCACACTGTCAGCACCTTCCCTCCTTCCCCCCAGCATCTCCCCTCCTCCCGTGTCCTCACTGGTGTGTGTCATTCCCTTTCCCATTCCTTCCTGGATTTGACATGGCTCCTTGCAGTTGGGGCATCCATATGTGCTTGTGTTCCTCCCTGTAACCTAGAAGGGCCAAGTGGGAAGCTAAGACACAGAACTATCTTAAATGTGTCTTGTGTTCATCTGCCTTCAAAGTTAGTCTCTCAATAACCTACGTTAGAACGATTAGCCAAAACAACAGAATATACCATTTCAAAGCCATTCTATATGTGTGTATATGAGTACGTATATCTATCATTTATACATTATCTACCATCATCCAGTTAACCTATCATCTGTCTACAGCTCCATCCATCCATCCATTTTATTCATCTATCTATCTGCCTATCATCTGCATGTATTCATCTCCATCCATCCATCCACCCACCCACCCATCCTATCTATCTACCTATGTATCTATCTATCCATCCGATGCCCTATATCCATCTATCTGCATCTGTCATTAAAATCTACAAAAACACTCATTGCTTTTGCAGAGTCGAATTCCCACTTAAACCAACAAACATCCAGGACTGGGCTCTCTCCCCAAAGCCTGAGCAGTCTGAATATATCAACTCGCTCCTTCAGGAACCCTCCATGGAACACATTGCTAGTTGCCCATTCAAAATCTTTTTTCTTTTCTTAAAAGAAACTTGTTTTGTTTGGGTTGGCAATGAGTCTTAACAAACACAAACTCTCCCCTTGCATTCGGGGTGGCTGGGGCACACTTCTGCTCAATAGTTTAGAAAGAACAAGCCTGCTATACCCCGTGATTGCCTTGCTATCCTGCTCTGCGAGCCGCTCTTCCTTCTTGTTCTTCCTTCAGAGAAGGCTGGAAGGGAGGGTCTGTCTTAAAACTTCAAGGAAGAAAGCCACACTTTGGGGACAGGAGAGTGGAGACCCCGAGCCAATTCTGGGCACAAGTGCACCAGACCTGGACGGTCTTCATCAGGACTAGTATTTTGTTTGACAAAAATACAATCCTCCATCAGGTAAAACTACCACCAGGTAGCCCAATTTCTACCACACCGATTCAAACATCTAAGCAATACACTTTTCTGGATATTTAATATTACTAGTTTGAGACTGAAAATTGCTCTAGAAAGAAAGCTGTCCCGTTTCCCACAGTTTGGGCATAAAACTCATTTGGGAAGATTGGAATGATTTTTGCACCTTAAAAGAAACAGAGGCTATCTTAGAAAAAAATTAGATAAATCCCCTTTTCAGCAAGTATGCTTCTGGTTACTTTGGACTTCTGAGGATGGTAATATGTTTCCCTAAAATTTGGGGTTCCATGAATACTGACTGCATGCTAAGTACTCTGCTAAGTGCAAAGTGCATTTGAAACTCTTACTTGGCCTTGGAGAGGTGACACCCTATCTATTCCAGGAGACCGACGACCAAACAATGTGGTAAATCCTCTAACAGAGGTTTTGGACAGGGAGTTAGTGAAATGCAGAGAAAGAAATCATATGAATTATGTAATAGGAACACCTCCACTGGCATGCGTTAAAAATGTCCAATACTCAATAGGCGCTCATAAAATATTTTCTAAATGGAGTTAAAGCATCTGACCCTATCTCCAGCCAGAACACGATCATGCGTATCTCTGAGTACACTGGCCGTCTACCACTTTACCCTGAAGAATCAAAGTCAAGTCGGTGGAATGGAACTTTCTGCCCAGCCAACTCCTCTTCAGGTTGCACTCCAGAGCCCTCCGGAATCTCTCCCTAAAAGCAGGATGCCTCGTTCTTCCCTCTCCGGCACCATTCCCTTTGTCTGTCTAATACTTATCACAGTTTGAAGTTAGACCCTTGTTTTCTGCTCATCTTTAACATCCATTCGACTAATAACACCGAAACCCTCAGGAGGGAATAGAATGGGTATCTTGCATATTTCCCCCGAGCGCCCAGCACATGGTCCGTGCTCAACGACCGTACGTTACATAAATGAATGAGCATCAGCCTTGCAGGGAATACTTTTCTAACTTTATTCAGAAGTCACTCCTTCCCGTGGAAACAGAAGATCTAGTTTGACATGACCATTTTTGATAGGAAAATGTGACAGTGGAAAGGAAGTTCTATTCTTGTAATTTGAAAACTATCTTCTACCACACACACAAGCGAGTGCACCCAGAGAGCTACTATTTCCTGCCAGAGGCTAGATTCACTTCCCAGTGTCCCTGGCCCATAACTGTCTCTCATGACGTATGCTGAGTTCACGTCAACGTGGCCATGCCCTTCCCACCCGGCGGGTCCACTTCTGGACCTGGTCGGCCATCCCCACGTCAGCATCTGGCTGGTGCCACCGGAACCACGTCTCCTGCAATGACTGTCCATCTTGTCCTCCAGCAGAGCCACAAAGCTCATCTGGGTGCAAGACCCCAGGCAGGTCCTGTCGCTACAGATGGCTCACACTGGATGTCTGGTGATTGGACAGCGAGGCTGACACACTGAGGTCAGTGCAGAGACAAGCGAGAACCTCATTCTCCTCTGGGGAGTTCAGACTCCTGCTCTTCCTTGCTACGTGTTGGCCACACTAGGTTTGGAGGTAGGTACCTTTGGGCCCAAGGATGTTAAGTGTCCCATTCTCTACCAGGTGAAGATCGTCCCTCAAATATTCATATGTACTTGGAGCCTCAGAATGTGGCCGTGTGTGGAAATCGAATCTTTACGGCCGTAGTTAGTTAAGATGAAATCACACTGCACTAGGGTGGGCCCTGAATTCAATGGCTGGTGTCCTCATACAAAGGCCACGTCAAGACACTGGGAGAGAGACACACAGGGAGAAGGCACGTGACCACAGGGGAGACTAAAGCAATGCAGTCCCAGCCAAGGACACCAGGGATTCCTGGTAACACGAGAAGCTGGGAGGGAGGGGCCCCAGGGCCTTCAGAGGGAAGGGCAAAATGCACCCCTTTCCCAATTTCACCCCCAGGTTCAGGTAGGACTAATGCCATGCCAATCACCCCAGATTAGACAAAGGACCCAGGCCTGATCAATCACTATGAACTGGAATATGATCAGTAATAGATATGTAAAGAACGAGAGAGAGAGTGAATCCCAGAAATCCTGTGCTTTCTGGAAAAGTCTCTCTTTCCCCTGGATGCCCTGGGATGAAGATGTAAGTGTAGGTGCAGCTGTAACTTTTTTGCCACCATGAAGGAGCCAGGTGCTGGTAGAAGACATTATATGCTGCCTGAGGATGAAAAGTTCTTCAGAAGGAGAGGCTCTGCTTCTGGTAACATCAGATAATGTGATTATTAAAGCTTTGCCTAAAACCAGAACTGCCACTTTATCTTTCAGTTGTATGAATATTACCTTTCATAGGCAATCCACCTCAATTCTATATTCTGTTACTTTCAATGAAGGGGATTCTAGATATAATTTTGTTTGAATAAGGCTACATTAGACTATGTTTTCTTCACTGCATCTTAAGTTAAATCCTACCCCAGGGGAGTGTAGAATGCCAAGTCTGTGGCCTTTTGTTCAGAGGTAGCAAGTTATCTTTAGAAATTTTATAGAGCTGTATCTGAATTTTCTTTTAAACATAAAGGACTTGACCTAAAAGGTATTGGGGGGGGGGCGGCGCCTGGGTGGCTCAGTGGGTTAAAGCCTCTGCCTTCGGCTCAGGTCATGATCTCAGGGTCCTGGGATTGAGCCCCACATCGGGCTCTCTGCTTGGCGGGGAGCCTGCTTCTCCCTCTCTCTCTGCCTGCCTCTCTGCCTACTTGTAATCTCTCTCTGTCAAATAAATAAATAAAATCTTTAAAAAAAAAAGGTATTTGAGTCTCATTTATTTCAGAGTAGGGAGGGATGGTTAATTTTTGTATTCTCCCTATTTAACTATTAGTCACCCTTAGATCAAAATGAATCAAGGGTATTGAAATGGTTGTAAACATAAATTTAGGGTACAACTTCAGTTTCATCTTGGATGGGCACCATTACAGCTTGGTAGTGATTTCTGGAGAACTGTGTTAGGGAGGATTCTGAGTCCATGACAGCTCGGGGTCAGGGGGGTGGGGGGGGGATATGCCGTGGTCAGTTAATGATGTGTGTTACAGAGCTGTGGGGACCATGGCTAGCCGAGATTCCCCCTGGCTCGAAGACATGGACAGCTGAGATGCTGTACGTTTTTATCTTTACCCCCTAACAACATTCTGAAGCTCATTTTAAGTGATTCCACATTCTGGGGGGGATTATCTGGGCTACTGCCATCTGCAAGAAGAATCGTCAGTCATCTCTGCACGCATACCGCCTCTGGTGGGCTCTCTGCTAGCTTCACCCTACACGCTGTCCAGTTCCAAACCATCTCTCTGACAGCGTGGGTCCCAGGGGAAAACATCATCGCAGACCTGTCTAATAAATGAAGTAAACAGCAGGAGGAAACTTTGAGCCACCGGGGAGACACAATGACCAGAAGGAGAGCCTTCTTCTGCAGGGCTGGTCGTGAGCTTGCCCTCAGATTTGGGGTCCTTCAAGACATCAGGAAGGTGAAGGTTCGCCCCTGCTGCCAAGGGTATGTCAAGCACTAGCTGGCAAAGCGGAGAGGGAGGGAGCCCGCAGGAGATACCCTCGTCCTCTGCCTCACTCCGACACCTGCCTCCAACCGAAACACCAAGTAACTGCAGCCTGCCCTGCCTTTAGCACCGTCCATGAGAATAAACTCCAACACGGACTGCACATGGTCGATACCTATTGGATACTGACATGTGACGCCCAGTATAAACCTAGGAACCGCTGGGATGTTTCAACGCTTCTATAGCTAATCACCACGTGTGGCATCTGCCGCAGAACTGAGGTCTGTATCTGGGGAAGAACGTCCTCAGCTACTCCCACATCTAATAGTTTGAGCCATTTGCATATCTATTTGAAAAATCAAGAAATGGTGCTATCCTTTAGGAGGCATTTTATTCAGAGATTTATGAGATACCCATGGAGATGATCACAGATTTCTCTTTTACCCTGTTAATCAGTGACATTAATCTAGGGGTGCCTGTCCGGGGGGGGACTCCCCCACCCAGGGCATGTCTGATGGGAGCTAGGAGGGTGGGCACCCGAGAAGCTACACACACCCCAGAGGGCACATGACAGCAGGTCCCCACTCCCCAATGAACGAAGACCCATCTATTCCAAAACCTCGACGGTACTGACAGGTTCCCTAATGCAGACCCTCATGTACTCTGAATGGGCTCTGAATGGGCTGCAGGAGAAGCTCTCCTTGGCCAGATTGTTAACTCGCCGCTTGATGTGATTTAACCATATTTTATGTAGGATTTTTGCACTTAACGCTTCTAAGTGATTTGACACACATCATTTTTTGTTTTCAGGCTATTGTCGAATGTTGCCATCAGGGTAAAGCCAGGCTTCTACAATAGTCGGGAGTCTTTCCTGTCTTTAAAATCTATTTCTTAATGAATGTGCAGTGACATTCTCTCACACGGTGTACGTTTCTGAATTTCTACAAATACAGAGAGTCGTGTGACCATCCAAACACTAAAGATATAGAATGGCCACATCACTGTCTCCCACCCAGAAATAATTCCCTGTCCTGTGTCCTTGTGGTCACATCCTCCCTTGATGACCTTTTTTCTTTACACTGGATTTTTAATTATAAAATCAATTCATATTTATTGCAATCCATCCAGCCATACAGCAATGTTAAAAAAATTTTTTTAAATGAAGCTTTTCTACTTTCCTGTCATCTTCCCTGCCACCAGCACTGATGTTAATATTTAGGAGAACATTTACATATCCGAGCATTGGGAAACGCTTGATGTGAGGGACAAACATGAACCTTCCTACAATTTAATGTTTTTATGGTTGGTGAAAGTCAGCATAAACAGAAGTCAGAGATCAATGTGGAAACATGTTGCCTCTCCATCCCACGATGAGAGCAACTACGAGGGGGTAAGATACACACAAACAGGAAGATGTAAGGAAATTAGCAGAGGATACAGACAGGCAAGTCACAGAAGAGGAGCTGCTAGCGACCAGTAAATATCTGGGAAATGCTCTCCTTCATTAGCGGTCAAGTGAATGCAAGATAAAACCACCAAGAGAACATTGTCCCTCATCAGGTTTAGCAAGACACAGGCCAGCAGCCCGATCTGGGAAGGCTTTTGGTAGACAGGAGCACTTACAAATGTCATCAAATGGGTTGGTTCAACTTCCCGAAAATTACTCTGGCCATGTCTATCATCATAAAAAATTCACATCTTCTTTGACCCGTGGATCTCGCCTGGGACTCTCTCTACAAGGATGGAGTCACCAGGATGAAGGAGCGTAGGAGGAGTTGTTCCAACAGAGAGAGATATCAGGAAGAGACTGCCCTAGGCGAGTAGTCGAACAAATTATAGTAAAACTATTCTGCTATTTATTACACAAGAGTTTGAGATAGAAGGCACTCCGTCTATACCTATTAATCTGGAAGGACAGACTGGACATATTTTTTCAGTAAAATAATATAAGTTAATCCCAGTTTATATAAAAAATATGCACAGGCGTACACTCATTTAGACTGCTGGGGCTGACATTTCATGTCTGAAATGATAAAATTTGATAACTTCTCTTCTTTCTTTTTCCTCTCCTGCAAGCAAGCAGGAAGCAGGCCGGGCAGATCGGAAGGAGGGGGTACCCAGTGGAATATGTGACAGTGTGGGCAACCTCCCACAGCGAGAGGTCCTCCCCTGGTGGCAGTAACTCTCGTCCCAGAAAGCGCACTGTCCTCCCTTACACTTGGGTTGACATGCTCACGGGGAAGCCTGGTCCTTCTAATGCTGGGTTGCATTTCCACAGCCAAATTTAGCTGAGCCATGCCAAGGCTTAGCGCAAGAGTGTCATGGAGAATCCCCCATGTTTTCCCTGGGTGGGGCCAGGGAACGGGGTGGCAGGGAGGGGAAAGACGAGTCCGCATGTCACCAACCCAGTTCCAGAGGCCGCTCCAGATGGAGCAGGAACGGGACACAGAAACTGGGGTGGCCATCAGCGGGAGACCCCAGTACCCTCCCGTGGCCAGAGACCTACAGAACACCTTCATAAATAAATATTAACTTCCAATATTATTTATGATAATATCTGTGGACTTGAAATAAGAATAGGTCACAACCCTTCACAAGGAAAGCCTAATGCATCCCAATGTTTTAATATATATTTTCCAACCAGAGAAAATTAGGGCATGGAATTCAATTCATTAAAGCCAAATAGATGATAAGCCTGAAATCCCTTCCATTTATAATGGCCTCATGGGTAGGTCCTCCCGGGCAGCTTTGACTGAGAAAAATTTGAGATTTTTAGGAAATTACATAAAATTTTCCCAGCTTTGTTTTTATCATCTCTACAAAGACGTACTGTTTTCTAGGAGCATTTTATTTGTTTGGTACTAATGACAGTTAAATAATAATAATAATAAGATTTAGAAGCATGTCTCTGTGTGGATGATTCACTTTCCAAGAAGCTACAGGTCGGGTCTTTTTTTTTTTTTAAGATTTTAGTTATTTATCTGTCTGCGAGAGGGAGAGAGAGAGAGAGAATGAATAAGGTAGAGGGAGAGAGAGAATCTCAAGCAGACTCCACGCCCAGCATGGAGCCCCATGCGGGGCTCGATCCCATGACCCTGAGATCATGACCTGAGCCAAACCAAGAGTGGGATGCTCAACGACGGAGCCCCCTAGATGCCCCGACATGCCAGTCTTTTCATTTCTGTCTAAGAGGGTCTATGGCAACGATTCCATAAGTAGGAATAACATTCTTTTTGCCATGAAGTTTACCAAGAAACCAAGGATTTCTTGGTTTTCTTCTGAACTCACACAAGAACAGAGGAGTAGATGTTGGGGCTGGGTCCCCAGGAACACACACAGTGTCCCCCACCCATCCCTCACTGCCCCTGGCTCTGCACGGACCTTCTCCGCGGCCCCGTGACATCCCCTCCCCCACACAGCATCCCGCCCACTCTCCAGTGATGCGCCTCCCATTCATAGGAAGACTCTTTGACGTTGAAACTCTGTCGAGGTTTATTAAGCAGCGTTATCCAGGTCTCTTTTGAATATCGTTTAGTCTAACCATTTCAAGAGCATGCATACACCAAGCCACGCAACTGTCATCGCTTAGCCATTTTTTTCACAGAGCGATACTGCATCAATCACAGATCCCATATCTTCTCGGAGATCAGTATTTTCATCATCCTCGTGAGACTACACGTGCCCATTTACGGCCAGTCCCCCATTCCTCCCCGAAGCCCCAGTCAACCACAAACCTCCTTCCTGTCTGCAGATCTGGACATTTCCTCTAAGTGGGACCGTACAGGAAGTGGTCTGTTGCGTTGGCTTCTTCCACTTTTCACGCTCTCTGCCCATCGGAAGCGTGCCAGCTGTCCCTCCTTCCCACAGCTGAGCAGGGTTGTGCTGTATGGACAGGAGCTTTGGGGAACTGTGAGCGATGGTGCCAACAACACTCGCGTGCAAGGCTTGACACGGACATACCACTTCATGTCTCTCGGGGAGATACTTAGCACTACAACTGCCGGGTCCCATGGTAACTGTATGTGTGACACCGGGGTTTATAAGAAAGACGCGTAAGCTCAGCTGGGTGACCACAGCGTGTCTCTCCCTCGTGCTTTGTCTCCGCCCCTGTTCCTGGCTCCCAGCTCCCGGAGCCCTTGGACCACGAGAGCAATGGCACCTTTGCTACAGGATGCGGTCCCCTGACCTCCAGACATTGTTGCAGAGCCGGGAGGTGAAGCGGGAGTCTTGTTCCTCGAATCCAGCCCCTCTGCCCCAGAGCCGTGTTTGTGTTAAGGGGGTGAGCCCTGGAAACCCCCAGAGATGGGCGCGGGCTGGTTGCCGGGGAGCTGACCCGAGCGGAGCGCTGGAACGTGCACCCGGCCCGTTTTCTGGGAGGGCGGAGCGGCTGGAGGATGAGTCGGTCACCAGTGACCCGTGACTTCATCGACCGTGCTCATGTGGCGGTGGCCCCGGAAGAACCCCATAGGAGAGGGGTTGGAGAGCTTCCAGGTTGGGGAACCAGAATGCTTCCATGGCCGCCGTGCGTGGCCCCAAGCTCCATGGGGACAGAGGTTCTTTCTTTCTTTGGGGGCCTCACCCTAGGTCTCTCCTTCCTATCCTTTAACGTCCTTTGTAATGGGTTGGTAACCTAGTGAGGGAACACACGGGGTTTCTGAGCTCTGTGAGCAGCTCTGGTGAATCAATCCCAAGGTTTATACCAGGTGTCCGACCTCCTGGACTGGGGACAGGCACGTGCCGTGGGGGTGGGGGGGAGGGGGCGTCCTGTGGGGCCGAGCCCCTCCCTCTCCTGGGGGATCCGATGCCACCTGCAGGTGCACGGGGTCAGGGTGTGGGTGAACTTTAAGACACCAGCTGGTGTCAGAACGTTGCTTGTTGGTGCGAAGACCCCTGCCCAGTGGAACGGGCTGCACGACCCTTAGTATGTTTAAGGTTTTAAGAAGTGGCCAGAGTTTTCCGGAGAGCACCACCCTCCTTTCCCCAGCAATGCAGGAGGGTCCTGTTTCAACACACGCCTTGCATTTCCAGTCTGTGCTTTGTAATCCCTACTTTGGTGCCATTGTAACAGAAGCTTTTATGCCGTAGCTGGCTTCATTCGAACTGACATTACGGACTTAGCATCGTTTGCAAAACACCGTGGAAACAGGGCAACACGCAGATCCCTAACGAGCAGTGTGGTGCCGGGAGTACAAGACACGTTCCCACTGATCCGTCTTCCTCGTGCCCTTTTCTCTGAGACGGAGCTTCATTCCCACCTTGGCAGAGTCAGTAAGTACAAGTGAGTCCATATTAAGGATACGGTGGACTCGGTGTGGCTTCCCCGGCTGACATTTACCGAGGACTTTCCGAGGACAGGCACCTGCCAAGGGCAGTTCTGGCTTTATCGTGCGTAAGACTCACGTGAAGTCTACAGACTTGGGGACAAATGTTCAGAAGCATGGGGCCAATTCCCTGATGTCACCGGGCAGTGGGTGGTAGAGGTGACACATGAAATTCTGGAGTTTTACTGTGGGATCTGTGGGAGGGGAGTGTGGCACTTGGCACCAGCCAGGAGGAAGAATGGGGTGCTACCCTGTGAGGGGCACGAATTCACAGGGACCCATGAAATGGCAGCACAAGGATACCTACCTCTCCAGCCAGAACCACTGAAAGGCACTCTTTGAATGGGTGAGAAATTGTGTTCAACTGCTTATAACTGAAACCATTTTTCTCGAATGGCAATGAGTCCAGAGGTGTCCCAGCGTGCACTAAAGCTCCTTCTGTCTTCAGGCCCTGCCAATCCATGCATGTGGCCTTCCTCCCATGACTGCCTCGTGATCACAAGACGGCTGCCCCGACTCCTCCCTTCACATTAACTGTTCAGATAGGGAAATTACCAAGAAGAGAACAACAGGGAGAAGGACAGCTCCCTGAGCAGAAAAGCAAAGTCTTTACAGAACGTCCTGGGAACTGTTCGATGTCACCACACCTACCAGCAAAGGAGGCTCAGAAATGTCATTTCATTAACTGAGACCATTAGTCCCCCACCCAAAGCCAGGATTCTGTAATTAGAAGAGGGGACGGGGCTGCAGCGAGCCCAGACAGTACATTCATGTTCCGTAAGGTCATCTCAGGCTCCAGTGGCCCAAGAATGAGAAATATCTACCATTATTGTTGAGACACCAAACACAGTCGCTCTCCAACCCTGTCTCAAGTTACTAAGATACCAAAAGGAGCAAGCTTCATAAACAATACCAACAGCAACAAAGTGTAATAAAAACCACCATGCTGGCAGCCCACACAGGGCGCTCACTCTGGGCCAGATCCTCTGCTATGCTCATGACATATATTAACTACATTTAAACCCCACAACCATCACATGGGGCAAGTACTAGTACCGCCATTGCTCAAGGGGGGAAACTGAGGCACGGAGAGGTTAAGGGCTTCACCCAAGGTCAGTCACAAGGTCGGGATCTGGTGGGCGTGGGAGAACCTGCTCCATGCTCATGGCATGGCTCGGGCATGCGTGTCTCCTTCCCCGAGATCCACGGCTCGTCACGAGCAGAATGTGCCGTCTCACTCAGGGTCCTCGAAAGAGACGCATGTCCCTCTCGCTGCAGCTGGGTTGCTCATGCGACATGAGGCTGGGAAACAAACCCCAAAGCACCCCAGGGAGGCATCCGGGAGAGCCTGTGGGAGAGGCGTGCACGCTGGCCTGCTGAGCTCCCCAGGGTAAGGACAAGAGGCATGGGTGGGAAGACACAGGGAGAGGCGCAGGGGGGCGGGGAGGCGCGCTCGCCCGCCCCAAGCACCCTCTGCTTGCTCACCATGCCTCCAGCTTTTGTAAGAAATAGGTACAAGTAAGCCTGCTTTGGTTTTTCCTTTTTTTATTGCTGGGAGAAGATAAATCTTGTACAGTATCTACAGGAGGGAAACAAAATATGGCTCTTAATGTCACTGAGATGCGATCAGGAGGGAGGCTGACTTCACATCAAGGGGTGTTTTCCCTCGAGCCGCTCTATTCACAGACTTCAGGCGCGAGGACCCGCTGAGTGACCCCCACCCTTCCCGCCCTGTCTCCCTGCTACCGCTCAGCCTTTTCAATCTTCCCCAGGACGGACGGAAGTCTCTGCACGGACCACTGAAGCTTCTGTAAAATTCTATCTATATCAGTAAATGTTTTCATCTACGTGATACACAAAAGAAACAAAAGAACAAGAAAGAACACCAGGGAGATGCAAGGTCAAGTGTCGTTGTGCAGTTAGGGGATGAGAAGTCTGTTTCTTTTGTGTGAATTTATAAATCTCTGCTTAAATTGGGTAATTCAGCGACCGGATGTGCCTACAGATATGTCACAATGCGAGAGCACCCTCTTAATAAAACGTTAGGAACTCCTTTCCTTTCAAAAACAAACAGACAAACAAAAAACCAAAACAGAAAGTCCTACAAGGCGCAAGTGTGAATTTAGAGGCGAAGGACCAAAGAGATGTGCAGGCTGCGAATTTGCATGTTTCTGGTTTACGACACTGTGGTTCACGTGACGCATGTTCGAGAATTCTTACCATGTGCTAATGGTTCAATGAGCAATCCCGTTGCTTCTATATGATGGAGAAGAGTCAAATGGAAACTCTGATTTTTATATCTTTTTCGCTCTAGGAGCAAATGGAGTTTTCCTTGGCAGAGAAACATATTAGCCCCGCTCGGTGCCCCGTGTCGCATGTTTGAGGAGGCTGGGACGAAACTGTATTTGCTTTGGGAGGCATGGCATTTTTTACGTAACACGGGGCGTGGATGTCTTCTCTCAAGGGGACCGCTGTCCCCTCTCAGCACCTTGGACTTATCCGTAGAAAAGCCCCAGAGGATAATGCGTTCCTGTCCCTACTGAGCAGCAGGGGAAGGGAAAAGACCTCAGCAATTGCTAGAACGTTCGTTCCCCACGGGAAACGGAGGCTCGTGGACCACAGCTGACCAAGTGTGGACGTGGCCATCAGCTGCCCTGGACGGCTCACTGGGATGTGACACTGCCAAGCCAGCCAGCCGTGGGGTCCTGCCCCGAAGGCTCCGGAGGAAGAGCGAGCCCCTCCATCAGGGTGTCGGGGTGCAGAACCTTCACAGAAACCAGTGAGTGGCTGGCGCAGAAGGGGGGTTAAGTGATGAATTGTGACAACCGTGCTGTCCCTGCCATAGACCCGGGCCATGACTGGCCCCCCGGGACGGCCCACGGAGGGCAGCCACCAGGGAAGGGCTCTGCGTCGGGAAGCTGGTCCCACCAGGGCCCCTGCGGCACACAGCTGGCTGAGTACTGGGAGGCAGGTTAAACTGGCATCCAGAGCGAGGCTGGATGGCCCTGCCCCAGCAGAAGGATGCTCCTGGGTCCCAGAGGTGCTGGATCCCCTTTCAATCCTTCCTCCGCAAGGGGGGCCGGCAGGATCTCGTTCAGCTTTGCCATTTTCCCAGGCCAGGGGATGATGGCCAGCCCATCATTTCCATCCCGTGTGACTGGAAAGCCAGCCCCACTTCAGCTCTGGAACATCCCCGTCCCCACTGAGCCTCAGACCGAAGCCTGTGGAGTGGGGACAAAAGGCACCTTTCCACAGTGGCTGTCGGGGAGAATAAAACAATCCCCATTAAGTCCCCAACAATACGTAAATGCACAGGAACTGTTGGTCACCTGGGTGCCCTGTCAGCTGCCAACAATGGAAACTCTCAGAAGGGAACAACATTTTTGTTTACTCCCTGGCACTGGGCAGGTCGGTGGCACGATGGCTCAGGAAGTGGGGGAGGGATACACATTTTTAAATCAAATTAACTTGACCTCCTGGCTCATCTCTGATGGGGCGTCATGAGGCACGCCTGCTGGAGGGACCCTGGCCTGTGACAGAGTACCAGGGGCGGTCAGTGGAGACCCCTGGGAGAGGACACTGAGTTGCAGGGAGGACCAGTGACTCAGTCAACAACCCCAGCAACGATGCCCAAGCCTGCACTTTTCCATTCTCCTTGCTGGCCCCCTTGCAATCCCCACATAGCTCTTCCTCTTGGCTTCAGATCTTCCAGAAAGCCCACCTCACTCCTGTTTACCTCACACAGGGATTAAAGGCAAAGACACATCTGTCACGTCTGGGCTGGGAGCCCGAGCACACAGCTGCTTGCAGTGTCTCTCGCTTTTTCCAAAACAATGTACACGGGACTCCTTTGGGTACTGGACCCCACACCAGCTCCACTTCACAAAGCAGATCAGGCTCCAGCCACAGCCCGCCCCACCTACGCCCCTCTCCTGAACTGCTTCAATAGCCCCACTGGTCATTCGGCCTCCGCCTTTGAGCCCCTATGTTCTCCTGCTCCAGCAGCAGCCAGGACTCCAATCCTGGCCCTCCTCTGCTACAAACCTCCACTGGTTTCCCACCTCACTCTGGATGGAGCTCACGTTCTCCCATACAGTCTGGTTCTTGGGCTCGGTCACTCCCTGTGGCTGCTCTGCTCCATCCCCCGCTGGCCTCCTTGCTCTACCTGATAGACTAGCCACACTCCGACCCCAGGGCCCTTGCCCAGGCCACCCTTCTGTGCTCGCTGGTCTTCCCCACATATGCACAGCTCACTTGGGTCTCTGCTCAGATGTTGCAGCATCGGCAAGGACGCCTCCCCAGCCCCGGTGATGAAGTCAGACCCAGCCACAGGTAACTTCATTACCTCGATATATCCACCTGCACACTCTCCGCTACATTACATGAGCAAGCATAGGTGTGTAGTCTGCCCACTACAATGTGAACTTATTTTTTCTTTAATGCAGTGCATAGGTCAGAATCTTTAGTACAAACACAAGGAATCTAGAAGACTGACTTAACCAGAAAGTGAAGGCTCAGCAGCACGCAGCATCTCCCAGAGGAGGAAACCCAGACTTGGGGTCAATCATCCTGGAACCGCGGGGAACACGCCACCGCAGAGCTGGTGGCCCAGGGCACGTGCCGTTTCAGACCAGCGGAAAATGCTGAGCATCCAGGATGAGGCCCCAGCACTCTCCCAGGGGAGTTTGCCGCAGCTTCAGTCACACACACCACGCCTCCCTGCCGTCCCCACCTGCCCCCCTCCCCCGGGTCACGCTGCTCTCCTGCACCAACTACTGTGATGCCCAAATCCACTCTAACTTTGGCGGCCTGTCTCCTTGCTTTCTCCCACACCGGCCTGTGGAGATGTCCTTCTCTCCGTGTTGCCCGGATAACTCTCGATTCAGCTTCGGGCTTCCCCCTCTGGGAGCCTCCTGTGTCCCCGCCTCAAACAAGGCAGCTGAGCCCACCCCTTAGTGCCCCTGCCGCCGAGGTGGAAAGCGGCCCCCACGGTCCGGCGCTGCTATGACTTTTACACATAACCAATCACTGATTCTCTACAATGACCCACGAGGAAGCACGGTGATTGTCTTCGGGTCCAGAGAAGGACACGGAGGCACAGAAACTAACAGACTTGGCCAAGGGCATTCACCCAACAAGGGGCCGGGTCAGGATTTAGTCAGAGGGTATCTGGCTCCAGAGCTAAGGTTCCTTTTCTTTTTTCTTTTTGTTTAAGATTTATTTATTTATTTGAGAGAGGGAGGTGGGGGTAGATGCTGAGGGAGAGGGAGAGGGAGAATCTCGAACAGACTCTGAGCACAGAGCCTGATAACGGGGCTCAATCTCATGGCCCTGAGATCCTGATCTGAGCTGAAATCAAGAGTCGAGGGCTTCAGTGACTGAGCCGCCCCCCAGGTGCCCCTAGAGCTGAGGTGGGTAAACACCACCTGCTCCAATACCCAGACCCCACTAACCCCTGTCTCGTCCCTCAGCCGGAGAGGTCCAGCGGTGAGGGGCTATCTCTCCTGCTGCTCGACATCCTTTTCTGAGCACAATGCTTCATCCTAAGGGGAGCTCGCACCTATGATACAAGAGATCCTCCTATCCATCCAGGCTCCCCGTTACAGTATTCTGGAAAGAATTCCAGGAGTGCTGCTCCAGTTTGCTTTCCCATCGAAATATCCCCAGTGACGCTTTTCTCATTCCTTGCTTATCAGCTCTAGACCTTGAGTCATAGCATCAGGTACATAAGAAATAACACTTGCTCTGTTTTCTGCGATTCGAATAATCTCTCACTGCAGATCCCCCTTGTCTGTCTGGTTGAACCCTTAGGCTCCGGAATGCTCATGAATTTCTCTCCACTCCCTTTTTTTATAGTTCCAAAAGAGGGGAAATGGGGCCATCTGTGTTATTTCACAAAGATCAAGTTTAATTTTTTCAAAAGACCTTCTGACAATGCCAAGCATTGGTGAGGATGCGGGGTAACCGGAACTCTTCATACACCTCAGGGGCGGGGAGGTATCAGTTGGTATCGAAAACAACCCAACTCTCCCTCAATACAATGGATAAATCGTGTATGGTGTCTTCAGATAGCAACCCCCACACAGAGAAAACGCTCGTGCAGGCAACAACATCGATAAAGCTCAGGGATGAGGCAAAGAAGCAGATGCAGGGAGTATATCCTGTACGACTTCACGGATTCAAGGCACGCCAGCTTTCGGGGAGAGAGGTCAAGAGGACTGCTGTTCGCGTGGGGGGCGGGCGCTGGCCCGGAGGCTTGGGAGCGCCTCGTGGGACGATGCAAATGTTCTGTGCGCAGACCTGGACGCGGGGGGCCCTGTCTCCGTGCGTATGTGACATTTCGTCGTGATGTGCACTCAAGACCCTTGCACTTTTACCATATATGCTGAAACCTGAGAGTTTTTAAAATGTCCTTTTAGTACCAATTAGGTGTTGAACAGAAATAACATTTTAATGGAAGGGATGGGCAGCAGACAGAATTTCAAGGCAGGCGGCGGGTTCTCGGGATCCTTACTCATCAGTGCTATGTACAGAGTGCCATATGGAACCGCCTGGAAAGCCTTCCACTGCCGTCCTCAAGGCAATTGCTTTTGCAATAGCTTCTGGCCGCTCCTTCCGCTTCCAAATCCCCGGGTTTCATGCCCGGCGCAGGTTTAAAAATAGACCAATCGCTTCAGGATTCACAACTCCCTCCCAGGACTTCCCTCCCACTAACGGCGCCGCAGGAAGTCAGGCGGCGAGGCGCTGGAGCACAGGGTGGGACTGTGGGAATTACCGAATAAACGGAAATTAGTATAAACACCCCAAACTGAAAACGCACAGAGTTCATCACGTTTAACTTTGGCAAAAGATCTTTTCTCTGGGGGTTTGAGAGGTGGTAAGAAAGCTTCTGGCTGGGCTAACTCCCCTATCAACAAGAATGAAGTCAGTCCAAACACTGGATGGTTAACATCCTGCCTGCACTTACGGTGAGACCATATTTTTAAACACCGGCTTGGTTCCCCCCACTGTGTGCTCTGGTCGCTATTCACCCGCCCCACCACTCAGGCATATGCGAGTCTACGCTCTCCTGAAGGTTCAGGGAAGCAGCAGACGCACACTGCTTCCCGGGCTCTGAAATGCTGGAAAGTGTAGGTCCTTCTTCTGTTCCTACTAAGTGCTGCCCTGCCCTTATAAGGGGGATGGCTTCCCACCTAGCACATCAGGCTCGGGCATGTGACTTCCTTCAACCCAAGAAATGAGAAGGCACATAAGGAATTATTATGTGATTTCAAGATCTTTCTTCTCCCTCGTCTCCAAGAAAACATGTCCTGTAGAGTGGCAGTTCCTTCGGTCTTGTCCCAGAAGGAAAAGGAGGGGACACAGAGCTGCCACAGTGGGCTGGACACGCATACGCAGTGAGAGCTGCCAACCAGCTTCTGGTGTTAGAAGTCTCCGAGACTTTGGGGTCTTTTGTAACCGAAGTGGATTTAAGTGAAACGTAGTTACCGTGGGAGACAGAGAGGACTCACGTGCACAGAGGAAGGAATAGATTTTGGAGTTTCCATAACGATGCGAGACAGAAGCACTGTGTTCTGGAGAAGGAAACGCTTGTTAAGGAGCAGCGAGGTGGGCTTCCGAAAGGAAAGCGAGGCAGGAGCAGAGACCGTGGGCTGGGGCTCTGCCGCCAGGTCTCAGGGAGGGGATGCCGCCGCCGCCGCCAAGGAGAAGGCTGGAAGGTGAAGAGCTGAATGACTGTGGCTTGTTTCTTACGAAGAAGCTGAACCCAGACAGGGAGGGCCTGTGTGGTGTGATGGTGTCAAGGAGAATGGGGACAATGGGGCGGAGCTTCCCTAGGCTCGGTGACCTGGGAGCCGGGCAAAGGTCTCCTGAGTCCCCCAGAAGCACAGAGCATGCAAGTGGATCTCCATGGGACCCGCGTCATGACCTAGGAGACACCTGTAGGGACCCTCAGCTAAGGGCGGGGCAGACCCTCCCCCTCCCCCTGCAGGTGTCCACCGGCTTGCTGGGGTGAAAGCCAGGTGACCCTCCAGCTTCCTCTCCAACCCTCCGCAAGTGCAAGCCACTCAAAACTCAGGAACACTTCCGCACAGAGGCAGGACGTCTGGATGGGTGGACCTGTATCGCAAGACCCTCTGATGATGGAGACTGAGGGCTTTCATCGGACGGAATCCAAGCCTGGAATCCAGAGCAGGATCGCAGACAGGCGGCAGAGCCGTGGCTTGACGAGGATCTGGATTGGGATTTGCCTCCATCACTAGTATATTTACCACCTGACTCTGAGATCTTACTTGCCCGGCCCTGATGAGGGCTTATAAGGGTTCCGAGTCCAGCCAGCAAAAGTCTCTGTCTAGAGTTTCAGCGACAGAGTGTAATCCAGGGGACTAGTTTAAAAGATGCTGGACGATCCCTCGCTTGCATAAGAGTATGTGAATTTACCTGCATACGCAGCACATTTCAGTAAAAACTGCAACAAGAACAGCAGAGGAGAAGGGACAAGGGCACATGGGCTCGGGGATGGTGGGGTCGGCTCAGGTCTCGAGGGATGGAGCCAGCTGGCGGGGGGAGGGGAGGTCTGATCAGACCCAGGATCGGGAGTCCCCTGACAGGGGCCGGGACCGCGGCAGAGGGCATCTGGTGGGAGACGGAGCGGCAGGGGGACCTGCTTGTGGTGCTGCTGCAGCAGAGATGGGGAGGGCGGCAAGGAGCCCGGCATCTCCTCCCCCTCTCAAATGTGCTGAACGTGTCGTCCACGGGCCACACAGCACCCAGCGGGCGAGGAAGCCTCAAACACAGAATTTGCGCCATCAACCTCTGCGATTCGGAGCAGAGCAGGGAAGCGTGAAGACGGGTCCGTGAGCGGCATGCCGGGGATGTCCGGCTCCGCGTCGGACACACACCTGCTGCAGTCGTTGTCAGGACCCTGGGTGTAAGAGTCCCAACGCTTCTCCTTCCCAAATGCCAACTTCGGGCGAGTCCCTGAACAGCTCCCCACAGGGAGACACACGAGTTGGGACCCAGAACGTCCTCTGAGTCCCCGCCCTGTGCCCCTTGCAGCTGCCACGGTGCCTCTGGAGCAGTACACACCGATGAGGAACGGCCTTCTGGAAAGGGCAAGGTGCAAAGCACGCAGAACACGGTACACGCGTTTGCTGGTTGATAATGGCAGCACCCGCACCCGAGCTCCCGTAAGCCACACGCGGGTAAGACTGGGGCCTTCCCACCCTTGAACGCAGCCCACACTAGCACAGGGAAGAGTAGAGGGCATTTCATTTGTGACCCAAAGGCCTTCCCATCCCTTCCCTTTATTCACCCTGCTGTGTGCGGAGACACTCGGGGATGCTGGGGGTGCTGCCCAGCCCCCAGCCCCAGCTGTCTGTGGCCCCAGATGAGCTCCGGCCACTGTCCCAGCTGCTGAGAGCCACCCGCCCCGGGTGACGCTCCCTCCCGGGCAGAAGATTCCATCTAATGATGAGTCAGGGCGGCGTCTCCCCACTCCCCTTGGGATGGGCTGAGACTTTGCTAAAACCACATCAGATATGCCCAATCCTGCTTCCTGCCCAAGCATTTCCCCGGGGCACATCCCCCAGACTTCCTGCATGTACAGGTCTGCATGCCGGAGCCCGCGTCCTGGAGAACCCCACCTAAGGTATGGGTGCATTCCGGCAGCGGGAGTCTCAAGGTTACCTGCCTCTCCCCGCTGCAGATCCATGGGCATTGACGAGCTCTAGTATGCGAACCATTAAGCCCATTCTGATTTCATCAAAAAGTGCTTTACATGCTCTCTGATCTGATGATAAATATGAGAAGATAAAAGCCAAGCTGGGTGAGCAATGACTCATCCCGTGATTCACTCTGACTGTCCTTGAGACCCTCTCCCCAGCCTCCCTCCCTCCCTCTCAACCCTGGTCCTCTCTCCTTTCCTCACTTTCTCCTTGTTCCAGCCATAGCTCACACCTCTGTTTCCCCGTTCTTACTCACTCACTCTTCCCCGCTTGGCAGCCACCCCTCCCCGACCGCCCACACGGGCCAGACACTGCACACGTTCCCACCCCCTCCCCTCTCCCCAGATGCAGAAAGGAGCACAGAAGACAGGCCTGGTCAAGAAGCATATTTCATACTCTTTGTGCACCAGGACTGTTTTCGGTTTGACCATGTGACCCAAATAATGGCAATGATCAAATCCCAGAATTTAATTTTTTTCTGAATGGACACGAGAAAGATGTTCTTTCTTTCAGAATCCAAAGTACCAGAGTCAAAGCCGTTCCTGGAGGCCATCTGTCCACTGCCTGTGGTGTGTGCCTACGACTGAAACTAACCCAGAGGGAAAGGGATGACAGGTGTCAGCATAGGACCTCCTGGATCCAGCTGTGCCTGAAGCCCTCTCCCTGCATTTTTTAGTTTATGAGCCAATTAATTGCCTTTCAGGCTTAGGCCAGCATGGGTTGTGTCTTTGTTCCCTGCAACTTGAGGACTGAAGTTCAGCCACATAAATCATTCACAGAGAAACTCCCAGCATAGCCTACACAGGCATTCTTATTCTTAGGTGATGCAAATCACCTAATTCCCACCACATGGACTCTGAAATGTAACTTTGTAGAGTTGCATTATCAGGAAAACATCTGTAGATGAGGGAGGGAGGGAAGGAAGGAAAGAAGGAAGGAAGGGAGGAAGGAGGGAAGGAAGGAAGGGAGGAAGGAGGGAAGGAAGGAAGGAAGGAAGGAAGGAAGGAAGGAAGGAAGGAAGGAAGGAGGGGATGGGGGGAACAACCGAAACTGTGACGCAGTCCCAGGGTTCCCATCCCTGGGGAGGCATGGAGCCGGGTGGTCCATTAGGGTTGCTCTAAATTGAGACCAGAGGCTGAGCATTCTGTAATACAGCTGCATCCATCCGGCTTTGGACATGGGCTGCCCCCACAAAAGGGGCAGGATCTTGGAGACCGCTCAGGGCAAGTCTGGAAAAGAAGGGACTTGGTTCACAGGTATCGGCGGTCACCCTCCTAGTAGCTGGTGGGGGGAGGAACTCATCACAAGGTGAGGAGATGTGGGTGGTGCACAAGACACCCACGGACCTGGGGTAGGATAGGGTGAGACAGTCAGTCCTCCCAGCGCTCAGATCCAGGGCTGCCGCACCAGAGTTCAAGCGTTGCCCAGCCTGACCCCTGGGGGCTTCAGATCTGCGCACCTTAGCTGCCCTGCTGATTCCCGCGCAGAAATGACCTGCCGACTCATCCAGAGGAACTTCCGGAAAAGACTATGTCCCACCCCATGTGGGAAGGGTAGTCACGAATGACAGAGACAGGATCCCTGCCCTGATGCGGGTACTACAATCGGCACCCAGATGACCGTACGGTTACTGAGGCTCCAAGCCCGCTTCCCGTCCATGACCCTTTCTCAGATCTCTGCTCCTGGGGAGCTCGGCCCCGCCTGCCTTCTGAGCGGGGATGAGCCACAAACACGGGCACAGCCTTATTGTTCCCCACACTGTGGTGACGGCAGGTGCTGCATCAGACTGATTAAAAGTCGGCAATTAGAAGGGGCTGTCAACAATGCGTTTCAGGCTTTAGTTTCCCACAATGTCTTCTGGAAAACACTGCAGTGCTGATTTCTTTATCTGAAACAGTCACGGCGCCTGCCAAGCGTCCGTCCACTCGTCTGGCCGTGAGACCTGGCCAGCACACACTGGCCCCAGGACGTCAGTGTTCCCAGGATGGAGCATGCTATCAACACACGGCCACGACCCCGAGTGGACCCCGCACAGCGTCGTTTAACTGTCACCTCAGATCCAAAGCAGGCGAATCTGCGTGATGAAGACTCACTACTCCCCGGGGCTCAGCTCGCCCTGTACGAACACGAACCAACCACCTGTCCCCTTGTCTTGTTGGGTCCACCCCGACGCACGGAGAAAAGCGACCGCACCCTCCCACGCTCAGCACGCCCTTCCCGCTACTGTTCTAAACCCTGCCCTTTCTGCAATGTGTCTTTTCTCCAAAGAGGAATTTTTATCTCAGTGAAGAGTCTGGCTCCTGGCTTTCCTACTTCAGTCATTCTGGAATCCGAGGTTTGCTCTGTTCTGCGGGCGACCAGCGCTATTATGCAAACTCGGTATTTTTACTAAATTGACTTGCTTTCTTTCCTTAAACGCATTCATTTTTCAAAGGAAGCTTTATTGCCCTACTGCTAAGTGAAATCTGGTGTCGTCTGCCATAAATAGAAGGCAGCCATAAACATAACCAAGAAGATAATAAAGCAACCTTATTAATTCTAACCAGATACTGTTGCCTGCTAAAGGCTTTACCTCTGCCTTGCACTTTACTTTGAAAAACGAGGTAAGCAAATAGTAGGATTTAAAAACACCCTACTCTCAAACGGACCCTTGGTCCGGGAGGTAATCAGAAGGGCTGGTAAAGAATGAAAGAGGTGATCTTCCTGCTGTGTGATTCATCTATGCCTGAGTGCTGTATGGATCCCCGCGCTCCCTTCCGGGGAGCCCTGCAGTCAATCAGGCTTCCCTAGCAAGGCAGTGAGATGCGATGATGTGGGCACCTCTGGGATCAGGACTCCCAGCCCCGTGCTGCCTTTGCCACTGAGTTGTGTGCATCTGGCCTAAGTCTTTGTCCGTCCAGGCAGGTTTCATCAGAGTCGCAATAATATGAGAGGTACCTCTTGGCCTCCAGCAAAGCACGGGCTCCCGGAAGACAAGAGTGTCTCATCTATCTCTCCCTCCAGCACAGGCATGAAACAACATACGGTGTGTGTATCTGGAGGTGCAATGCTGGGCACACTGCAGGTGCTCAGTAAACTTCTGTGGAAGGTACGAATGAATGAACGCTGTCCGTGTCGGGCGCTTTATGGATTCATCTTTTTACTCGTCCCGATTATACAACGTAGCGTTCTTTCTGTGTGTTTCACAGGTGAGGAAAGGAAGGTTTATTCTGGTCAGACAAGCTCCTCTGGGGGCACAGCCATACCTGGGGGAGCATATGTTTTTTTAAAAACTTATTATGAAACACTTCAAGCCTCCAGGAAAAGCGGAGGGAATGATACAAGGCATGTATACCCTGCCCCCGGATTTCCAAGGGGGTCTGTGCTCTGCCGAATGCTTCATCGAATCCTGAAGGGCTAGAGGCTTTTCAAGTTTGCCACGAATTCCTACACTTTACTTACTGCTATAGCCTGTTGGTGGCCCCTTGGAAATCAAATCATAAATTAAGGTCTGAATCCTCCAGGTGATGGTAGAAGGAGGTGGAGCCTTGGGGAGGCAATCAGGTCAGGAGGGCGGTGCCCCTGGGATGGGACTGGTGCCCTCGTAAGGGAGACCCCAGAGAGTCCCTTGCCCCTTCCACCATGGGAGGATGCAGGGAGAGGATGGCCATCCACTTACAACTTGGGAGACAGTTCTCATCGTGACCCGACTGAGCCTGCGGGCACCCAGACCTGGGACGTCGGGTGAGTCCCCCACACCCATTAGGGTTTCAGAGGCCTGAGAGAAGGCTCTGAGGGACAACACATCCTCTTGCTTTCACAGTTTTTTGGGGAAGCCACCACTGTAGAACCTGTGGCCCCAGTCAGCACCTAGAGCCTGGAACATTCCTTATACGGGGGCCAAGCTGAGAGTCGTCTGGTCCAGATTCTTCTTCCATAATAAGGAGAAACTCTTCTCCTGTTCTGGGCACTCGGTGAACTTCCCAGTGTCACTAAGTGTGTGGTCACAGGGTGCCTGGCCAGCCCCCCCACCCCCAGGAGAGATGCCGCTGAAGGAAGGAGACAGTCTTTGCTTGTTTCCACAAGATAAGAGCCTAATGTCGGCCACATGGAGGGGCCTGCGGCGCACACTCCCGATGCTGTGTCACTTCTCCTTTCTGTGACGAAAGCACAGTGCCTACGGACGCCTCGTGTGTTGAACCCCAATGATCTGAGGTCTGTGGGCGTTTTCATCTGGTGGTCAGCACTATTAGGATCTTGGCATTCCTCTGGCTGGTGGGAAGCCTCCCTTGGGGCTGGTAGCTGGATGTTCCTGCCACTTTCCCACAGCCCGCCCCCCTGGCCCTTCCACCAGGGCCGTGCTGGACACCAGTGCACACACTGTGGAATCTTGGCGCGTGCGTGTTTAGTATAAAATGCAGCTGCGAAGGGTACCGACCACCGGGCGGCCCATTCCTCCCATCGATGGATACCCAGGAGCGGTGTGGGATGGAAACCACGACTCTGTCACTGGAAAATCTCAGCCCGCGGAGCCTGAGTCCCACTTGTGAACATTTGTCAACTTCGTCAGCGTGGCCCTCCATGCCAGCCCTCTGTGACCTCTTCGGGTGCTCCACCTTTCCGGGCAGAAAGCGGACTCTGCTTTGCACGAGAGCGTTTGATGAGTTGAAAACAGGGGCACTGATCTGTGATGACGTCATCGTTGTCAAGAATGATTCTGACACTAAATGACTTTCGATGATGCCTTGATTTCATCATCTGATCCTCATGTTAAGTCAAGATTCCGGGTATGATTTCCAGGAGGAGTGAAATGCATTTGAAAAATAAAACAAGCAGAATTATGCTTTGAAAAAGTATTATACATATGGTGCTGAGAGGGGCATCAGCCGCGAACCAAGACTTGTGGGTTCACTGGCATCACTGCAGTAGGGTTGGCTTGGTGCCAAGCAATCACTTAGCCTCCAGGTGGGCATTTCAGCAAAGGGGCTGCCGTGAGGCTGTTGTGACTTCTTCTCAAGCCTTCCTGGGCGCCGGCAAGCGTGTCTGTCTTTTGCTTCATGGCGCACTGAAATTCACATGACGGTCCCCAAATGCTCGGTGCTCCCGAAAACGTTCCCTTCATGGGTTTCCTACAAAGTGACTGGAGCTCCTCTAAGTTGCGGAGGAAGATAAAATGCACAGATGCTGGGACGATCTTCATGAATATACATCAGAAAAATGTGCTAGAGTTTCCCCAGCTGGCAAGAGAGAACTCTGATGCACGGGCATTCATCAAGGTGGAGGCATCGTTAAAACGCAGATCTGGATTCCTGCCTAGTTACACTCCCCCCGCCCCACACACAGGTAGCTTGTTTGCCTGTGTAAACTTTCTGCTGCATATCTGGTGCCTGCAGAATGAGCTTTAGTTCCAGCTTGTGCAGAAGTTACACAGATGTCTGCGTGGCAATCACAGAGTAATAAATCATGTAAATAAATGGAATGTGCAGGAAGAGGGGAACGAGCAAGCTGATAACCCAGCAAAAATCTCATGCTAACGAACATAAAGGCAAAGAAAGAAGTTTAATAATGAAGCGGAGTTAGAGTGACCTCATGAAAGATGTCAAGAATGAGACACCTGTCTACTGTGTTACTGGGGCATGTCCCCCCCATGGAGAGGTTGCCCGTGGAACAAGAAATTCAGACGAGGGCACTCAGGGCCGGGATGGCGGCATCGTGATGCCGACAGGACCCCAGGCAGGAGGGAAAAGGGTCAGGACTGAAGAGGTAGGTCCTTTACATATATTGTTCCAGAAGGTCTACCTAGAAAACCACACCTGCTATGAAGAACAAGAACTGTGTGAGTCTGGGAGGGTGCTTTGACCCGGGACCATTGCTGCCTCAGGGAGGAGGAAGGGCACACTAGATTTTAGGTGGAAACACAGCGATCGCCATCATGATGCAGAGGTGGGCATAAACAGTTGCTGCTGAATCTGGGAACCTAGAGGTCAGTTTAAAGTGATGGGGGGTGGCTATCAGCAAACCTGCTGCTGAATTCTCGCCGGCACCTCATTTCCTCAGAGACACCAAGCAGGAAGCATGATAGATGATAGCTCTGTGCTCTTCATTTGGCCTACTTTTCAGGGCAGTGAGGAGAATTATTGGATTTTGCCCGAAAAGGGGATAGTGCTTCATCGTGCCTGCCTGGGGGAAAAGTGCTTGCCCGACTTGGGGTGAAGGGCACCCCTCTCTTAACTGTGAAGACAACTATAAATGGACTCGGTTTTGCAGATGGAGAACCAAATGCTTCCAACTTGACGTTCCCGTCCATCCCGAAAACTCAGACGCCCTCCCCAAGGTGCGGCTCCTCGTGCTGTTGGCGGGTGTCGACTGAATCTTGCGAGGGTCCCACATGAGGATGACCATCCTCGTGACACTTCAGCAACGACACGCAGGAGCCCAAGTCTGCCGCCAAGTGCCCCCATCAACGTGCAGCTTGAAGAAAAGGGTGCTCGAGTTGGCGTTAACGTCGTCTCAATGGAGACACCCTAGAAACTCCTAAGTTGATCATTTTTCTTTCTGAAACTTGGGTGGATGCATGGCTTTTGATTTTTTTTTTAAAGGAGAGAGAAACTTCATCTATTTTTTGCCTCGTTAGTTTTCTGACTCTCACTTACCACCCCCATCACCACCCTGTGCAACCGTGTAACCAGAATATAATATATAGATTCTTTTGTAACATTTTAGGATTACCTTCATATTCCAGCTCCGAGGGCAAGCGAGGGGATACCGTACAGGGTCTAAAGCCCTCAGCTGACTACCTTAAAGTCCACGTCTGTTTGCTTCTCCTTTTGGCTTTTGAGCGTGGCATTCCCACCCCTGGACCCCCTCCTGGGACACCCACCCTTCTAAATCTGCATTCAGAGAAGGGGTTACAGCTGTTCCTTTCCACTCTAATAATAACACATTTTCTTCTCAGTTGGTGACAAATAACAGAAACTTCGAATTAGCTGAAGCCGAACAAAAAAACTTTCAAAAGGATTTATCCCCATGCAAATGGAAAAGGCCAGCAGTGGATGGACCCAGGGATTCAAACCAGGTTGAGACACAGCTATTGCTGTACGTTTTCCAGCTTTATTAGGGGTATAAATGGTGCATAAAACTGCAATAAATTGGCAGCATCTGGCTCTTGACTTGGCTGTGACTTATGTTCTCTGGGATTTGCCCGTGGGCCTCCGCCACGTCAGAGGCCCCAGAAGGTCCCAGCTTCTGTGCTCAGTGCATCACATCCAGAGGACTGAAAACGTCTCTCCTTAGATTACTACCCAACAGAACTGAGAGCCTCTGTTTCTTGTCGCCTTGGCTTGGGTCCTACATGCACGCTTGATCCAATCCCCATCACTGCTGTATACGGGATGCTGTGCTTGCTTAGACCTCGTTCTCATCCCTCCTGGAGGCCGTATCGTGACTCCTTAACCGCCTGACCCGGCAGTAAGGGAGGGCTCACTGAAGTTCCTTCACTGAAGCTCCTTCATCTTCACTGAAAGATACTGAGTACCAACTCCAACGGTCACGCTCTATCACCACTCAGGTTAGAGCTCGTGTTACGAATCTCTGCAGAGTTCAATGATGCTTCAGCCCAGAACATACTGATGAGGTCAAGTTCCGTGTCTTTGAGCTGCGTTTCCTGCTACTGTGAAGCAGAGTGCGTATCATGCCCTTAAGGGAAGGGCAGTTTTGAGCGTTACTACTGTTAGTGAACAAGAATATTCAACTATTCTTAAACTGTCGAGTAAAGAAAGGTTAGAGTTCAGATTTAGGGCTTTAGGGAAGGCCCTCCCTCCTCTGTATCTCCTGTTCTCTGTGTTGATGGGGCCCCGGAGAACGGTGCAGGTGACAGGTGTAGGAACCACAGCCAAAAGGGGCGATAGTCTCTGGGAAGCGTTCAAGGCAGATCCTCACGAGAGCCTCACAGAGGGGGCTGCACTTGACTTCGAGACGCGTCCCATAGTGCTTCCAGCCGGGGGACAGAGGAGCTCTGGGATGGTGAGTTAAGGTGCTGTAGACACAATGAGGCTTCACTGGCAAGTGAAAAATCTCTTGCCAACTTGCTAAACCCAATGATCCTTCAGCTGGTGTGCAAGTCAAGCTTAGGGAGTACTGCATTTGCTTCTGGAAGTGCTAAGAGCGCTTCACCCAGAAACCACATTTTAAGGAGCTGCGTTTACCAAGGACGATACGCTCTACAAAGAGCTGATTCTCCCAGCGAGGGAGAGAGAGGGTCCACTTCCTGCCTCTCGCCTCCCCAGTTTCCGACAACCGGTTTTGAGATCGCCTCAGGAACTGTCGCAATGATCTAAAATAGCAGCCAGACTGGGGCTCGCTCGCTTCCGTCGGTGAACTCCATGGGCATATATACTGGTCGTGACCTCCCATGTCTAATAGATGGCAGCCAAATTCAAGTATAAAAATCTAGCTAATTAGCAGCTGAACTTTCAAAGAGGCTTTGAGAAGAGTCCAAAAGACAGTGAGCACCCCTCAGGGAACCACACATGGTATGTCTGAAGCAGACAGATGGAGATACGTGTCACCAAAGGCTCACAGGCTTCATCAGTTAATACAGTCGAGGGTCTAAGCTCTGGCCGCCAATTCCAGGAGGGGAGGCTGTGTTTATCCCATACACAGACACTTGGGTCTACCGGTTTTAACATGATAGATGTGTAGGGTATGCAAAGACGTCCCTATAAAGTCACAAGGAGGTGACACACAGAGCAGATGTGTGAGCAACACTCCAGGGTAAGAGAAGCGAACAAAGCTCCATCACCTACATGCTGTGCATCGTTGGGCAGAGTTCTCAGCCTTTCTGAGCCTCCACTTCCTAAACGTTAACTGAGGATAATCGTAGCATTTATCTCATGGTGCTTTTTAAGTACTAAATGAGATAATACAGGCCGAAATCACTGAGTTACTATTTTGAAGAGGACAGATTGAGCCGGAAGCTGACCTCAGCAATGTGATCACAATACATCTTGATGACAAAACGTAAATAGGAGAAGCCACAGGGAAAAGCAGACGCAGCCTTGGAAGAAGGAGCCGAGGAAGGCTTCTGAAGAGCCTCAAGGCATTGCGTGTTGACTCTGACTCGGAATTCTCCAGGGAAAGAAGAGGGAGAAGGGAGCCAAGGGAAGAAGTTACTGCACGTGCAAAGGTGCGGGGGGTCTGAGATGTCACGTGTTCTGGGACCGAGGAGGAGTGCACCAGGAGAAGATGCCAGCCATGGGTTTGGATCACATCATAAAGGACCTTGCCCGATATGGACAAGACAGAACTGGGGCCCCGAGGAGCCAGAGACATTAAATTCAGGGTGATGCACTGTGTTTTCGGGAAGGAGAACCCACTCTTCACGTGGAGAACGGACTCAGGAGTGAGTGTGATGGACGCGAGGGGTGCTCTCAGCGGCGCTGCTCTCATCTGGGCTGGAGAGAGTTGAGTGGGCAGACTGGGAGATGTCTACTGCTAGATCGAACAGAGAGGACATTGCCACCCTTAGGAGCAAACCCTTCAGAGTCAAATAGGGCCAGTTTCAGATCTTGATTTTGCCATGTAATAACTTTGTAGGCTATATTATCATGCCTGCTAATGTTTTTTCATTTCTAAACTGGAGATAATTTCAGGGGCCCTTTCTAAGACCATCACGAGGAGTAGTTAAAAGAATTTATAAGAAGTTACTAGCATGGAGCCAGTTGCATAGAGAGCATTTGGTAAATGTTGGGGGGCTGTTTGATGTCACCACCATGACCAAGGCACCCTCCAGGCTGGGGAAAGTTCTGGGCTCCCACACACCTACGAGCCTGCCTCATGGGGCACTCTGATTCAGAAGCCAACCCCAACCTCTCCCCTTCTTCCTGACCACTGACCCCCCAGTGCCTGTCAGCCTTTGGGGGCAGATGGGGGGCCCCCCATCCCTCCCGGGGCCTCTCCCACTATAAACACAATACAATCAGTTCTCTGTGCATGAAAACAAGAATTTGAGTTCAGCCCTGAAAAATGAAGTGACAGGAGCATCAAAAACTCCTTTTTCAAGCATAGACAACCACGTCTTCTTCATCTGTTCCCTTCATAGATAAATACCCTGGATAACGGGGGTTTCTTTGTTTCTCTGCTGCCCACCCACCCATCTGCCACCCCAGCCCCACCCCCACGCCTTTGCTCTGCTCTGGACCCGCTTGGGCTACATCTCCCTGGAGCCTTTCCTTCTGGCGACTGGCAGGTTTTGGACAACTGGCAGAAGACACGGAAAAGGGGCGGCTGGGTGGCTCAGTGGGTTAAAGCCTCTGCCTTCGGCTCAGGTCATGATCTCAGGGTCCTGGGATCGAGGCCCACATCAGGCTCTCTGCTCAGCAGGGAGCCTGCTTCTCCCCCTCTCTCTACCTGCATCTCTACCTACTTGTGATCTCTCTCTCTCTCTGTCAAATAAATAAATAAAATCTTTAAAAAAAAAAGATTCTCTCTCCCCCTCTTCCTCTGCCCCTCCCCAACCCACACACGTGCACACAGGTGCTCTTTCTCTCTTTCTAATAAAAAAGAAGAAGAAGAAGAAGAAGACGACGACGACGACGACGACGACGACAGGGAAAGGCATTTATTCCCTGCTTCCTCCCTGACTTGTCGGAGAGCTTCTGACCCCAGCCCACCACCCCCTCCAGGGCTCCAGCAATTTTAGTGTTCTGAGGACATCCTCCCCCTCTGACCTCCAGACCAAAGGGGTGAGAGCCTCCTGTTTGCTGCTGCTGGTCCCTTACTGGGTCCTCGTCCCATCCACACCCATGGAAATATTCTCTACACTGAATCTGCCTCCGTCCCCTAACTGACTGCCTCTTGGGTTTCCTCCTGAGCCCCCAGCTGTAGCAGTAAATGCGGCAGAAACAGCTGGGCTGGCTGATCTCTCAGTATGAGTCCTCCCTCTTGACTAGAAAAGATATTTAAGAAAAAATTTTAAAAAGAACAAATAAAATAATGATGTTGGTCTATTATGAGCTAGTATTCACCAAATCAGAGTGGGTGCAAGTTCAGCTTTTCTTTTCTTTTTTTTAAATAGGGTTTGAGTCCATCAATAATGAAACCATAGACACAAGCCAAATTCGTTACAATTTTCAGCCTTTTGTACTAAAAGACCTTCTGAAAGGGTTTAATCAGATGCATTTGATAAGGACAATTACCCTGTGAGACTCTGGGCATCACACACGGAGAGTAAAGGGTCTGGGAGAACTAGTGAAACTCAATCCTGAGGGGATCGGAACTCACACCCTTCCAGCCAGTGGTTATTTCAGAGAAGGGGTGATGGGCTATACCATGGGGTTCAGAGGGAGTGCCTTGCAGGGGCAGTTAGTCCCGACATTCAGCAGATGCCATAGGAAGGCTGGAAGCAAACACATGCAAATCAACCATCAATTTTGGAGCATCGTACACAGGGAGCAGAGGGAGACGATACGCATCTTGGGGGGGTAGGTAAAATCCACCGAGTCGTGGACGTGGATGGCGGAGCCAGATGAGAGCTCAGCAATCGTGGCCTCTACACTGTCTGCTTGACAGGAAAGGGAAAGACATTTTTCTCAATTACCAAGAAAAAGCCTACGGCTAGCTTTTGCTGTCTTAGGTTTAGAACACCACACACTTCCAGAATTAGCACATCAGCCTCTGCACTCAGCAGGTTGTAATAGCACCAGAAACACCTCCTTCTTGAAGATCTTGAAGATCTCTAGTGACTTTCCCTTCACCTTGGCTTAGGGGGGATGGGACAGGGGAGACTCTCTGCTTTGTGAATGTCCTGGGCCAGCTCCGGGAAGCACCTGCAAGCAAGGACGGGCTTCAGGCTGGCATTCCTGTTGGCTTTCATAAAAGCCTCCTTTCTGCAGTCAACATCAAGGAAGCATTCATTTTGTTCAATGACCAGGGTTAGAACCCTCTCTGCTCGTTTTTGGTGCTTTCCACATGCACTCTACATGGTGAGTCTTGCTAAATCAGCCACCGAGCCATCAGATGGCGGGGAGCTGTCCTAGGTGCTGACATTATGCAAGCCAACCAGACAGACCAGCGTCTGTCTTTCATGAGGCTTCCATGAGAGTAGGTGAAACAGACCCAAACTAAGGGGATTTCCATTTCAGATGGAAATACGTACTTTATGAGTCATCCTGACACTGCTAGTGTCAGTCACATCCTGACCTGCCACCGGCAGACATGCTGACGTGGTCACAGCTACAAACAAGACTGACCGGCCGGCTCACGAGAGCTTCGCCCCCACGCACTGTTGCCTCAGTGTTTAAAAACCCACCTTATCACTCAGAGTCCCTCACAGTGCTGCTCCCTCCCTCGCTTTCCCCTTAACATCAGTAGATTCTCTATGTGGACTATTAACCTTTCATACTTGCATGAAAATTGCAATACTTTCCCTCAGTTTCTCCACCAATTTTTCTCACAAGTCAAAATTTGGAAAAAATAGTACGTGTCTTGGGACCTGCTGGGAAGACGTGCCCGCATGAGAGCCCATCTGGGTCTGAGCAGCAGCTCTTCTATTACCTCTGTGCCTGTGGACATGTGAGCTGCGAACCCCTTCCATGGGACTCCATTTCCTTGTCTGTAAAACGGCATAATAATTAGCAGCTGTATCACGATTGCTGTGAGATGAAATTCTTTCACGTGTAGAAAGCCATCCAAAGGGTGTTACACATGTCATTAGCACTCGGGAAGTGTTAGCTCTTGGTGAATAGGTGACAGTAGGGATTGCTGGAGAGTGTCTAGAGATGGCCAGGGATGGGTCTGGGAAGACGATTATAAATGATGTGTCTCACATGTTTACATGTGTGTGCGCCATCAGTCCCTACATGACTCAGCCCGACAAAAAGGAGACCGACACCAGGAGATCCACACAGAAAAAGGGTAAAGTTGTTTAGAAAGACCTTATTTCCCACTAGGGTGCTGCCGAGCACTCCCCTCTCCAGTTGACTGTGGCTGTAAAGGGAAACCCAGGTGGCTGAGTATGGGAGAGTGAGGTGTGGTTGAGAAGCAAATGCCTGGCTGCCCAGCATGGCATACCTGTGGGCGTCAGTGAGAGAAGGTGATGTGGGCTGGCCATGTGGGAATAGAGGTGAGCCCTGATGGGGTGCAGGCTCTCTGGCCACTGGGCTCACCAGTGTGAGTCTGAATTAACAAGGGCTGGAAGTTTTAATGCCACTCTGCTGAGAAGGGCTGAGAGTGGTGGAGGTCTAGTCAATATGAGCTCTAAAGAGGAGAGGTGTCGAGGAAAACAGCTGGATGAAAAATAAAAAGACAAAGAAGAACATGCTCAAAGGCTTGCAGGTCAAGATTCTTACCCAAGATGGAAGGCTCCCTTTGGGGAGACAAAGAGAGACCTGGGAGAGAGACCCAGAATGGAGACTCTGGGAGTAAAGCCAGGTGTGATTGCTGATTGAACTTTTCTGTGGATGCAGGAAAAGACATTTAACTAGAACCCGAAGTACAGGTGTAGAAATGTGGATTGAGAAACCAGGCCAGTGGACTGACAGTGATCAGGGTGTTTAGTCTGTAAACAGATGTGTTTGGACTGGAACAAGATAAATGGGACCCAGGAAAGTGAGAGAAAGTCTTTATCTTTGCATCACACGAATAGACCAATTCAAATTCGAATTCCACCCTTCTTCTGACTCATGCATTTGTCCTCTCCAGGTCTTCCCATAAAACCAGAAAGGCTGGTGGGGCTGAGCAGAAGCATGCACTCTTCTGCCAAGACCAAGGAGAGAGAAGATGAGAGTACCGAGTGCCGGGTGATTGACAGAAACAGGCGGGTGGCACATGCACATGCACACACACCCTCGTCAAAGATGGGAGGCTTGGGTCAGGACCACTAAGCAGGCAGGCCCCCCACGAACTCCGAGAAGCATCTCATCGGATTCTTCGGAATCCTGGACAGTAGGCATGGCTATCTCATGTGACAGATAAGTCATTTGAGCACAAAGGGTAAGGCAGCTCACCCCAGGCTACGGGGCCAACAGAAGGGCTGGAAAGCCCTGGAGAAGCGTCTTGTCCTCAAAGCTACTCGAAGGGTGGATAACAGATGCTGGATAAAGAAGTACGTAGGCAGTGCATTTCACTGGAGGAGCAATAGAGATAGACCAAAGAAGGCAGAGACAGAGAAGGGGTGCATGGAGGAACCTGGAGAAAGGAGAGTGACTTGATTTTTTATTTTCATGTTAAACCGGACAAGGAATTTTAAAAATTCAAATGGCATCACGGACGGAAAAAAAAAGGCATCACAATCTGAGTCGTAATTTTCACATTTGTGTGATGGAAATAACATGGGGCTTAGGAGAGAATTTTCTGGCTGCCCTTGCAAAGGAAATTATTATGAAAGCTGTGTGCTTAATAAACACTCTTCACATTACCACCCTCTCAGCCCCTGCCTGTTGTGGGGGTCGAAGCATAACACACCCAATTAATTTTACAACAGCACTAAATATTCCTCTTTGTTAAACAGAAATTGCCTGCACAAACAAGGCTCCAGCAATTAAATTTTGGCTACCCTTGGGATACAGTAGTCAAGAATTCTTTTGTCCAATTAACGATTTCTAATTGATTATTAACGGGACTTTGAGAATGGGAGGTCAAGGCAGTGGAGAATTAACCCACTGGAATCCAAGCCTTCCATGGAATGGGACTCCTGCTCTATAACTATGCCCATCTTGGGTCTTCTGCTGTTTTTTCATGAGAAGGGACCTAGACAAATAGAAAGGTGGGCTCCACCACTTTTGTTCTGGGGAATACAACCCAGGAATTCTCAAACCCCAGAGATCCCAAACACACACACATTGGAAATTCTTATTTGAAGGAATTTGACCCAAGGGACATACACAAAGGGAAGATGAGGCCAGCCAGCATTACTTGTTCCTAAGATACGGTTGATTCGGTTATTCTGGACAAGAGTTCTGAAGATAGACAGCCCTGCCTGGGATCAAGTTCTGGCTTTCGCCCCCACTAGCCTTTGAGGAAGCATAGCCAATGAAGAGCTGAATGAATTGGATCAAGTGGCCTAATGCCCTTTACCCCTATTCCTCTCATGTTAAAAATGCAGATATTCATAGTGTCTCTAATACAGAATTAATGAAAACAGTGATTGACACAAGGCTTATAAATTGCTTAGCACACTTTCCAACACAGAGAAAGCCATGCAACAAATAATAATTCATTGTGATTAATAATCTTCTTCTCATTATTATTACAGTGTTTTGCATGCACAGTGAAATGACAAAGACTGACATGTCTACTCCAACTTTGAAAGTCACTGGAGACTTGGCCCTTGGAACAGCAGTTGGTCGAGTAGACTTTTTCTTTTCCCAGAACATTTATTTATCTGAGCCTCAATTAATCATTCCTTCTCCCAGAAGCTGCTATGAATCTTCTACTACCTAAGAGCACTTGCCAATGGTGCTCATTCACTGACTCACTCACTCAACAGGAATTTATTAAACATATTCCCTGGGGAAAACAGTGTGCTTTAAGTATTTCAGAGTTCAGCAAGAACGCTGGACAATCTCCTGGCCATGAAGAAGTATGTGCATTCTTCCCAAACACATTACACTTGCTCTGCTTTGTTTTCATGCATTATTTCCTGAGCCTGGAATGCTCGTTCCCGGGCTCCCTTGGGGCTTGTGTGTCAAATTGCTATGCACCCTGCAACTCTCAGCTTGAAAATCACTACCTCTAGGAAGTCCACTCGGATATGCTCAGGGTTGCATGAACAACACAGAATCTTGGAAGGGTCTGCCGAGCTACTTTGCACTGCTGGAATTATTTCCATCACCCCCTGAAGTGGAATCCCTGACCCTTAGATGGCAGGAGCTGTCCCAGTGCTGAATAGAGAACCTGATAAGCTACTATGTAATTAATAGAAATATATGCTAGAAAAGTAATAAGGAATAAAATTAAAAATATCATCCATAATCATAATCCCAAAATAAGTACTTCTTTTGTAAGTACGTGAATGGAAAACACACTAACACAACTGTGGCTTAGACCAAAAAATAATAATTTATTGGATTCTGTTCCTGGGAAATTCTAGCGGTAGGTCTCCACCTCTCAGACATGGCTGGATCCAGAGTTTAAACTCTGTCTTCAGGACGTGTTCCTGGCCCCGCTTTTCTCCATTTCAATTTCACTGAAATTGAAACGGCTTTCAAAGACGATGACATGCAGTTCAGGGCTTTAGTGATATCAACTCCCCATCTGCCTTTTTCCCAAAGCCTCCAGCCAAAATCCAGGAGTGAAATCCCATTGGCCATAGGGGAGTGATATTACCATCCCCGACTAAATCACTGCAGCAGTCCAGGGGATGGGATGCTCTGATTATCGGGGCTGTGTCGGGTGCCCTCAGCTGTTACCAGAAGTGAAGAGGGACAGGGAGGAGGTCTCCCTCACACACTCGGGATGCAATCACCAGAAGAGGAATGGATGACGGGCAACCAGGAGAGTAGATTTGACCTTTGAGCCTTATAAAGAAAATGAGATACCACGCAGAGGCACACGGAGGTCAAGGCATTTGCGCTTAGCCTATAAGCCAGGAAGAACTTGGACACGAGATGGGAATTGTGTGGGAAGGCACAGCAGGGTGACTAGTCCAGCTTTGTGCTTGAACAATTATAATGGGCTGAACACTTAGAAATAGGACTTAGAACCAACTCCCCAAAGGTCTAGGATGGTAGGCTGTGGGAGTGAATTTTATCCAGGAGGTAATGGAAGATCACTGATGCTTTTCACTTGGAAGGAGGCCAGACCACAGTCCTGCTGTAGAAAGATTCATCCAACAGTTGTGTGTGCAATGTGCTGGAACTGTCCAGGAAACAGATAATTGGGGTCTGAGTGGGACAGGGACAGAGAACACAGGGACATGAGACGCAGGAGCAGATGGGATGGAATCCACGTTCCAGTTCAGCAACACACCCGGGGATGGTGTCGAGAAGCAAAGCAAAGACGTTTCCAAGGGCTACCATTTCTGGGCCTTACACCTAGCTGCACGCTCTCTCCCAGCTCCTGCCTCTGAGGGGTTGTGTTTTCCTTCTCGTAGAAGAAGACAGCAGGGGAGCAGGGAAGGCGAGCTCCGTCTCTGGCTGTGGCCCCATGACCCCGAGGGAGCCCGCTTGTGGCTGATTCTGCTGACGACTGGAGCCACAGAAGGCAGAGCACGCCCTCCCTCCCTGCGCACCTCCGCGGACACACACACGTCAGCACTCATTACTACTGAGGAGGCCCAGAAGACACGATGCCCGTACCCCCCAGGCACCTTCTCCAGCCACACGAGGACGATCCCACAGAACTCGTCCCCACCCCAGGTCTCAGAGAGGCTCTGAGCATCTCGCCAGTCCTTGGGGACCTTCAGTCAATAGGTTTTCCTTTCTTCTTTTTTTTTTTTGTTACCTTTTTGTAGTTCCCAAATAAAAGCCATAAGACATTAATCAAAAATGCAAGTACATCCATAAATATTTCCCCAATTGTATCTCAGTGATTACACTTCTTCAAAACCCCCCTCGGCAGCCTCTTCTTTTTCTCTTCACACTTCATAAAACAATATTTTACGTAAGATACTTTGCCAACTGCTCTTCCCCCTGACAGCCATATATTTCTAATTACTCCAAGCTAAGGGTGCCTGCTGCATTCTATTTTGCTTTATCTTTATGATTAGATAAATCAATTTTAATGTCACGCCTTTAAAATCTGGCTTCTTCCAGATGGAAACAGATGTTTTGCTTCCTTGACGGTGCTTGTTTTAATGTGGCATTCTCTCAGAGAAGCCCAAGTGGAAACAACGGGCCATTTAATAAACTCGCTCTCTCTCCCTCTGTGCTCCAAACCTGCACACCGCCGCATGCATTACAACCACTGCGAAACAAAACTTTTCTCCCCTGATTCACATAGAAAGCTGGCCCACAGACAAGAAATGCTGAGATCACAGGGAAAGGACACCGCCGTGCCATAAAACGCACGAGGTTGACCCCCACGGTCGCTGACAAAGGGGAGGGTGCCCTCTCTGTTTTCCATTTGGACCACATGCCCAACTTTATCCATGGCCCCAACTCAAGAGATTAAAACCATCTTTTGTCTTTTTTGGTTTGGATGCACGCAAGACATTTTGCTTTCTACTTCTGCAGGCGCTTAAAACCACTCAAGGAATCAGAACTTGATGTGGGTCCTGAAAGCATGTCGTCCCCAGCATCCCCCGGGAGCTCGTGAGAAGCATACATTCCTCCAGATAGATGGAATCAGAAAGTCCGGGGTGGGTCTCGCTATCTGTGGTTTCACATGCCCTGCAGGGGACGCTGGTAAGTGTCCACATCTGAGAGCCACTGCCAGAGGGTAAGTGAGAAGTCAAAACATCAGAACAGCCGGGTAAGAGAAGCGAACGTCTGTTCCAGCCATCACCCCAGCAAGCCCTGAGAACCCGCTCAGCCCCGGACGCACCGACCCTCCCGCTGGGCTCACAGAGCAAGGATCACCCCGGCCGCTCCTGCTGCTGGTGGTCTCGCGATCTTACAAGCCAGAAATGATGGCTCAGGTACGCTTCTGACACCCGCCCCAACGTCTTCAGGTTGCCAAGAGCCAAACACTGTGGGCTTCGCCCTGGGGCAAGCCTGCGTCGGGCAAAATAAGATTCTGTAAGCCCGGACGGACAAACTTCAGCGGCACCTCCACATCCCCCCGATTGCGCATTGTGTTTGTCCCTGTTGAAGCCCGAAATCACAGACGTACGTCCAAAGTGGAATTACAGAGAACACTCTGGGATGCTAGGAAACCAGAAGCGGAGGCCTCCCCATCCCTGCTGGAGGCAAAGGTAACCTCCCCAAACTGCCCGCTCCCCTCCCGAGTGTTCCCTCCGGGGTCATATTCTCCTTCAAGACTTTGGAAGACGTGCTGAACAGCCAAAGTATTGACTATGTAATTGTGAAGAGGGATGGAGGGCGGCCGCCTGGCCTGTGTACAGTATGTGAATCACCTAGAAGCCACAGATGGGGAGCTATTGGACTGATCAATCTTTATTCCTAGGCAATCAAGCAAGGTAGCATCTCAGGTCTCTCTGCAGACAGCTCCTCAAATGGGGGTATTGATCAAGGGGTCTAAATTTGTAGTTTTGACTCTAAAAGCAATTTGTTTTTGTGGAACGCTCCTATAAGATGAATGCATTTGGGTTATTAACTTCAATAACAATTCCTCTGGGTAACTTTGTGAAGTTCCTGGGCAGTTTGCGAGCATTTTTTTTTAAATGTGTGTGGTAAATTATTTTCGGCGATTGAGGAGCCTACGAACGCATCTACAGGAACCGTTTATGTAACAGGCGCTCTGAGGTTCTCTGCATAACAATGGCATCAGCCAACATTTGCTCCGATCTCCCCAGCTGGGCTTATCACAGGGGTTTTGCTAAATATTCCTAATTTACTCTCCTGATAAGTCCGTGTGTTGGGTATTTGGTTCTTTTTCCTTATTTTACAGGTGAGGAAATCCCTGCTCACAGAAGTGAAATGACTTGTCCAAGGACAGACACCTGGCCAGTAAGCCAAGAGTGGAACACAGGGTGGTCTGTCTCCAAAACCTGTATTCCTTAAAGGGGTTACAAATGTATCAGAAACTGTATAGGAAGAATCCCAGGTCACCTGACAACACGTGATGATTTCTACAAATCTAGAAAGAGCTTCTTCCATAAGCACTTGGCATTGACTAACCAGTTGCTCCCCCAAGGGGTAAATAACAACCTACAGGTTGTCTTGGTAACTTTTGCCCCCAGAAAAGAAAAGCAGAGGAAGATCGCCACTTGCTGTGAGAATTTTGAGTTAACCATGGGGGGTGCGGGCAAGTCCACCAAGGGCCAGAGAGGCTAGTCTGCAGGGTAAGAAGGACAGCGTAGACAGAGTGGGGAGGGCACACACACAACCCACACACACGAGGGGTGGAGGGACCTGCGAGGTTCTGGGGTCCGTGTACTCATTTTCAGTAGCTGGATCTTCACTGTCAATCCTTCATGACTCGAGCCGCAGCAGTGAGTCTCTCTCCTTGGGAACACGGTATCGGAGAGGAGCGAGAGGCTGCCATGGGCGAGGAGTAGGGGAGCGCCATCATCTGATTTTGACAGCATCCCTCTGGCTCCCAGCTGAAACTCAACGGGGGAGGGCAAGGAAGGGTGGACAGGGCGCAGCCGGGAGGCTCCCACAGTCGTGGGGGGAGGCGCTCTGCAGACCACACGCAATCCTCAGAGCACTCCAGCCCAGCTCTGAGCAGTGGCGTCCTGTGCACCTTCTGTAGCCACAGAAATGTTCTGTAACATGGGATGATCTTGTCCTGAATCGTAGCTTTGAAACCCCCCCATATCCAGTCATTTCTTCAGGGATGCAGGGGAGGACAGGTGCCCGTGGGCTGGAGCACACTGCCGGGCAACGCTGGGCATTGGCAAGAACGTGGGGGAGGAGGACACCTCCTCGCACAACTGGCGCAGCGGGAAGGACACGCCCCTTGGCCCCGCCATCCGCTGCTGAGCCGCACCCCAGGACGGTTCCCATGCAGGACCACAGGGGAAACGGAGACAAAGATATGGGCAGCAGTGTTGGCTTCGCGGCCAACCCAGTGTCCTTGCTGGGGCATGGCAGGTGCACGGCGGCCCGTGGACACGACAGGATACATGCAGCCCCTAGTCCCCAACCAGAAACACGCACAGCGATGCGGACGTAGGAGGCGGGGATCCAAGCAAGGGCTCAGGTGTATCTAAAGTCCAGAAATGCAAACAGGAGGCTCTTGCTCAGCTAGAATCTACGAAAAAACTTCCTGTACCAAAAAGGCCCCGCACACAATGCAACAAATGACCCTAAAAAAGGAGAAAAATATAGAAAAGAAGAGGAACATTCAATTTACCTACAAATGCATGGAGAGACTTTCAATCCTACTACGGTCAAGGGAATGGGAATGAAAACAGTCTCAGATTTCACCTGCATTATCGACTAAGATAACAGACATCCCCTGCAAAGCATCACTTTGGGGAAGGCATCCCGGACCGCGATGTTGGCGGCCACACCCCGGAGGCAGGAATGGTGGCCTCTACTAAAACGGGAAGAGCAGCCAGCCTTGGAGGAAGGGAGCCTGTTCCCTGGCAGCCTGAATGGCGGCTTCTCTGGGTTCCGACACCATTCTGCACACTCCCTACCCACCCGCCCCCACCCCATGCAGAGCAGAAGTGCCGCTGCGCAGGACGGCGGTGAGACGAGAAAGTCAGATGCGCGCCGACGGGCGACAGGTGCGCGCACACCTGGCCCGCTCTGCTGGACAGCTCCCCCTTGGCCTCCAGCCCACCGCGCAGTGCCAGGCAGCTGGGGAGCGGGGGAGCCGGCGGGGCGGCCGGACCAGGCCCCGCACACACTGGACGGATGTCACAGAAACATGTGCAGAAGCGTCGGAGAGGGCTGCCAACTCCAGCGCCTTCGGGAGGGATGCAGGGAGGGGCAGCCCTGACATTTCACGTTTTTGAAGTAACTCACTCACACGTGGCCGAGTCTGGAACCCAGAGAAAATCTGAGGAGGACAAGGGAAGAGTGGCACAGTTTTGTCAGGAGTGGGCGTCCAGTCTCGCAGACACGGAGAGGAGCCGAAGCGCCAAGGCGCCGTGGCCTGCGGCCTGCAGTGACCCCAGCTAGAACCGTGACGTCCCCCCTGCCGGCCTCCCCTGCACACGGTGCCGCGGGAAGGCTCAGGGCCGTGTTCCGCCTGCTGCTCGCGGTGCATTCGGCTCTACGGCTAGCATGTTCCATTGGGAAGGGCAACCGTCTGGATTCCTCTGTGAGAACATATTTACAGGCGTGTGTGGGTGCGTGTGTGTAGTGTGTATGCATGTGGTGTGTGTGAATGTATGTGTGTGTGTTTGTGTGTTTGCAGCTCGAGGTGTGTGTGTAAGATGGTGTGTGGGTGTGCGTGTGTCTAGTGTCTAGCGTGTGTGCGTATGAGTGTGTGTAGTGGAAGGTGAGTGCGCATGTGTGCAGGGTGTGTGTGCATGGTGGTGTGTGTGTGTGTGTAGTGGAAGGTGTGCGAGTCTGTGCGCACACGGTGGTGCATGCGTGTGGCTAGCGTGTGTGTGTGTACAGGGTGTGTGGTGTGTATTGGTGCGAGGCGGGTGCCAAGCCATCAAACCTTCAAAAATTCCTTTTACTCTGGAATTCAAACCACCCGAGAGCTTTAAAAAAATCTTGTTTTCTAAGTAACGTTCTCATCTGTTCACAAATGACATAAAAAGTCGGCTGTTGGGGAGCTGTCACTGTTTCCTTTTTTTTCCTTACTCTTCGATAATATGTTTCCAAATTGAAGTATAATCGCCACCATCTCCTATTAGTTTCAGGGGCGCCTCCGAGGGACTCGACAACTCCGTGTGTCCCAGGACGATCCCCACAGTAAGCGCAGCTACTGTCTGTCACCAGGCACTCACCACAATACTACTGACTCCGTTCCTGACGCTGCACACTACTTATTTTATCAAAACTGGAATTTGAGTTTGGGGTTTTTTTTTAAGATTTTTAAATTATTTCTAAGTAATCTCTCCACCCGGCGTGGAGCTCGAACTCACGATCCTGAGATCAAGTGTCACACACCCCACTGACTGAGCCACCTGGGCATCCCATATTTCTTTTTTGAAAGAAACGTCTCCATTTGGGCAAATTACTACCAATATACCTGGTTTTTTTCCATCTTTTGTTGGATACTGTGATTCTCAAATTGGGCTTCCCATTAGAATTTTCCAGGCTTTTTGAAAAAATATAAATTGCTGGGTTCTGATTTAATTTGGATGGAGCCTGACCCCAGAGTTTGGGAAGCAATCTTCAGGTGATTTTAATGTACACCCGTGCTGCGAACCATTGATCTAGGATGAACATGAGTAATACTCTCACCCAACTTGTAGAATGTTTGAAACTTTTGTCCTGAATCAATGACGAACTGAATTATCTTTCAGATAGTTTTAATATGAGCTGTACTTTACTGCAGCTCAGTCACTTGAAAATTGGTTTCGAAAACGTCACTGAATCTAAAATTTCAGGTACCGGAGAACATTGGCAGAGTGAGCCCGAGCAGGTGGCCCTCGGACACCAGCGCGAGGGTGTCCACACCAGGACACCGATGGCCCGCCTCCCACAGACACGGCCTCGAAGGCAGGGGGTCAGGCTATCGTTCAGTGGCATCTGGCAGCCGTGCTGGGGTATCTGGGCAGACCTCCCAGCGTTTCATGACAAAATTCCCTCTACAAGGTAATCCCTGATGCAAGAATCTTCATTTCTCCAAGACTTTCCTCTCATTCAGCTTGAACTTGCCAAACTGTATGTGAACAAACTCTAAAATCGTGAACTTGCTCTGAACTGCTCTTTATTTCTAAAAGCATGTTTGGAGCACTTGATTTACTCCCTGAAAGGCCCCTTCCCTCTCGAGCTGGACCATAAACTCCTCTAAGGGACAGAAATTACATCCTCTGAAGTGTCACGCACATGGAGGTAATTCTCTGCCCCCCGATTAGTATTTTTGCTTGGCAATTCTGTTCATTATAAAATACCATCCCGTGTGCTAGAAAGGCGCAGAGATTCCTGCATATTTGAGGAAAGCCATGCAGCTCTCCAGGGACCGGACAAGGTAGTGCTTTTTCCCTATCAGTGGTGAAACCAACTTCATTTTGTTGATTTTCTCAAACGGTCCAACAGGCTCGTCCCCAAATCATGTGTCTGGGCTGCTCCAACACCTGCCACCCGCCACAGACGCTTGTCCCTCACAGTCCTGGAGGCTGGAGGGGTCCTGGCTCGTGGCATGGCTGCGTCAGTCCCTGGCGAGGGTCCGCGTCTGGGGACAGCCATCCACTTTCTTGTGGCGTCCTTACCTGGTAGACCCGACCACCTCCCAACGGCTTCTCCCTGAATACCACCAGGCTCTGGACGAGGAGAGGATGTCACAGACGTTCTTCCCCGGGAAGGAATTAAACTGCTCTCCCCTCTCCTCCCTGCGCCCAATTTCTCGGCAAGTTAGAGCCCCCTTAACATTCTCAGTTCACGTCCTGAACGCTCTCTGTCAAGGAAGATTATTAACCACAAATCAACCTAAACACAGCTTTTGTCCACTTACTAGAAATAGCTGGCGTGTTATCTGGAAGAACTGTGTGCTATCACCCAAGAATTCAAAAGATTCGGGTTTTTAAACTGTGTCGGGTGTCATTCCTGGGCTCTTATTAAGTGCTTCTGTCCCCAAGGCCCATGGTTTAGAGGTTCCAGCTCTGTTTCTCTTCTCTGCGGGACCAAAGAGGCGCGCCCACCCGAAGTTCCTGACTCCCTTCTAGACGGGGACCGGGTGTGTCGAGACGGTGAGCTAAGTATGTGAGCGCAGGCACTGACCTTGGAAAGGGGCACCAGGAACCCCCACGGAGCTGTGCACACAGAGGAGGCAGGGGACCGAGGCCCACAACTGGTGCACGACAGGGCACCCTCCGTGGAGGACGTGGGCAACTCCGAGAGGGGAGAATACGCCTGGCCACTCAGGGGGGAGCTGAAGGGGCTCCAGCCATCAGAGAAGACCCCCAGGAAGTCACAGGCATTTGCACGGGGTGCCTGGCTATGGGGGGTGCGGTGCACCGTGGTCAGACACCATCCATACCCACATCCCAGAACCCTAATGTGCTTCCCCAAAGGACCAAACTCATGTCCATGTCTCTGCGTCCTCTTCCCGGGTCCATCCTCCCGCGGGAGGGGGGTGTTCCCTGCTGGACACGGGGTGGCCGGGAACAGCTGTACGAGGAGGCTGACCTCTCCCAGCAGAACAGGAGCGGTCCAAGGATTCCGCTTCCAACCTGGCGGCCCAGGTAGCTGTAAAGGTGCACTTGCCACCATGGGAGCACAGCTGTGTGGTCTTTCATTTATCAGTGTCTCGGCCTGATTTCTAACTTGGGAGCACGGAGACATATGCTGTGTGCAGCAGATGCCGTGGGCTCCCCACCCGGACGCCCGGGGCGGCGCCACTCCAGGGCACACAACCGGCCAACCGCCAAGATCGGCATCTGTGTGCCTCGGGGCCCTCCACTCTGCTGGGTGGATGGATGGCAGGCAGAAGGTGCGGGGGAGCGGGGCTCCCGGGAAACCCTCCCCAGGGGACCGATGGCTGTTGTTGCAAAAGGAGCAGGACGGTGCTCGGCGCGGCCCCATCACGGGATAGCCATGGCTGTCTGCAAGCCAGGCAGGCTTACGACGCACCTCCTACTGGCTACCCCCCTCCCTCGTCCACATCCCCACTCTCCCACTGTCCTTTATGTCCCCGAAAAATGTTTGCACCCAAACGCTTGTCTGCTGCCTGCTCCTGGGAGCAGGTGACATACGGGCCCATTTATTATGCACGGGTCCCAGGCCTACGGGGCCACAGCGACCAAGGTGTCCCATTCTCGGACTCCTCACTGCAGCCAAATGCAGAAGGTGACATCACAATCCCCATCTGAAACATCTCTGAGCATGGACGTCATTTGCCCAAGGCCCCAAGCTAAGACATAGGATGATAAAAGATGCTTCTGATCTTGGCTCTGTCCCTTCCTCGTCCCTGCTGTGTGTCTGTGCAGGTGGCCTCTGACACCCGGGGCTTCATCCGCATGATGGGGCGAGGGGGAGGCCTAGCCACGTGGCCTATCTCCCGGGTCACTGGGGACATGGGGACAGAGGACACGACCAGCGGAGAGATCACACACACTGTACATCACGACATGAAGTCAGGACTATGATGGTGTCTGTGCCGGCAGAATCCGGGGACCTGCGTTGGGCGCTACACCCGTGCCCGTGGCTCTCACCTTCATTTACCAAGTTCCCCTCCCTCCCTCCCATCCCTCCTTCCTCCCTCCTTCCCCCTTCCTGCTTTCCTTCTTCCCTCCCTCCTTATTTCCTTCATCCTTCCTCCTTCCTTTCTCATCCCTCTCTTCCTTCCTTCTTTCTTTTTCTCATCCCTCTCTTCTCCTTCCATCCTTCCCTCCATCCTTTCTTCTTCCTGCCTCCCTCCCCTTTCCTTCCTTCCTCCTTCCTTCCTTCCTTCCTTCATCCTTCCTTCCCTCTTGATAAGGATTTCTTATCATCCTAGGAAAATCAAAATTATCTTGAAGGAACAACTTCCCTTCTGGACTCAAGTGACAGGACAAGCTGGTCTCTTTGTGCTCGGACTTCCCGGGGTCACTTCCATGGGGCAAACACCAAGTATCTCCTCGGGGCTCAGTGCCCGTGGGAACCCTGGGAATTCCCGACCTTGGCGTTCCTGGTCAGGGAACTGGCAGGGTCTTGGGGGGACGTGCCATCATGGATCAGGTTTGCTGGGTGGCCGATGGTGTTTGGGCACAGACAGAAAGCCACCAGACGGGCATCACCAGCTGTCTCACTTGGGCCAGGACTCAGAGGCACCGTGAGTACCGAGACAGCCTGACACGCAGTCCTCTCACGCTCCGTGTCACACACCCGCCAGGATCTATGGGGCGGCGCGTGTGATGGGGCCTTGGTCCTTTTAAACAAGGCCAATTTCAAGTGTTTTGTTCCTGTGAGATCATTTGAGGCAAATGGAAATCATTACAGGAGAACATAATCATCTCCTTCAAAACTTTGATTATCTTCTAAACTATACAGATAGTGGTTCTAAACGGTAAACGAGTTCATAAACAGATAGGCAAGTGGATTTTAAAGTCACCATCACAGAATGCCATCATATCCCGAGATAATCACATCCGCATTCGGGTACAGGTTCCTCCAACGTCTCTCATATCTCTGACAGAGCAGGTATCCACACAGCTAGTGGACCCACCGCCTCGGGGACAGAGACGAAGCCTCCTGCCCGCTGTATGTCTGATCAACACGAGAGAGAGAGAGAGAGAGAG
>CM052808.1:1629212-1671586 GCA_028533885.1 Nasua narica | reverse complement strand
GAGAGGGAAGGGGAAACAAAGAGGGAAGGAGAGAGAAGAATATGTGTATGTATGTGTGTGTGTGTATGGAGAGAGGAGAGAAGGAAGAAGGGAGAGAAGAGGAGAGAGGAGAGAGGGAGGGGGATGGAGGGAGAGAGGGACAGAGGAGGGAAGAAGGGGGAGAGAGAGGAATATATATAGAGAAAGAGGAAGAGAGAGGGAGGAAGGAGAGGGAGGGGGAGACAAGGAGGGAGAGAGGGAGAGGAATATATATATGGTGGGAGGAGAGAGGAAGGGCAAGAGAGGGAGAGGAAAGGAAGTTGGGAGGGAGGGAGGGAATGTGGGAGAGGGCGAAGGAGAGTCTAGCAGCTAGAGGCCGATGGGGACAGAAACCAAGTTCACGGACCTAACGATATCCCAGTACACACGTTCTTTTCACATCTGTGCCCTCCTATCTAATGACCACACTACATTCTGTCAAACGTAGCTCCTGTGACCGATTTCATCAACAGGAAATAACTGGATATGTGGGCTCCTCCAGCACAAGGCTCCGACCTACAACCCTCAGAAATCACCCCGCACCACCATCCGGGGGCGCCCGGTAAAACCTGCCAGTCAGGTCGATGCAGATCTCCGGAAGGCCCACCGTGGTTTCCAGCAAAGCCCGAATGCTCTCAGCCAGAGTTTGCAAACGGGTGGCACGGATGGACTGTGACTGGCCTAGAGGATATTTCCGATGTTGGAAAACTCCCCCTGCACATCTGAATGTCTTCTTTCTCACAAAAGCACCCCGGCCCCCAGCCCCACACAATGATGATGGCATCTGAGCTCCGGGGATCCCTAAGTGTGCACCCTCGTTGGCCACGCCGCCCCCTCATCTCTCCCCTGCCTTCTTTGCTTCTTTACGTCCCCCACCTGCCCCCCCTCCCCACTCCGGGACTCCTCAGTGTGACCCTCTGCTGGCCACCATAGGTTTCTTTGTCATCTCATGGCACCGACCCACGTCCACTTTCCAGCACTGGAATTGGGGCCAGAATATGGGGTCCCAACCCTACGCGGACCAGATGTATGATTTCAGACAACTGAATCTCCATGAGACTGGGTTTTCCCCTCTGACACTGTCCCCCAAGTCGCTCATGGTAGTGGTGAATATCAAAGGAGGCTGCTCATGTTGAAAGCCCTCTGGATGCTGTGTAAACCCTAAATTGTGTGTGTTATAATCGTCCACAGGGGGAATCTTCCTGCTCTACCAGCAGGCTTTCACTGCTGTCTGACAACAAGAACGAAGGTGGACCAAGGAGACTAGTAGAGGGGCTGCCCTACCCATCACCAACACTGGTGGGCTCTTCCCCCCAGACCACTTCCTCCTCGTCCTGGTCCAGAGTGGGACTACATCTCCCAGCCTCCTTTGCGGTAGAGGCGACCTTATGACTGAGGTTAACGGGATGTGATGGAAGAGATCTGGGCACCTGCAGGCTATCTGGGCACCTTTCCCATGATTCTTCCTGCCCTTCTCCCTTCCTTCAGTTCCTGCAGAGGACTTCAGTAACCATGGCAACCACGTGGGGAAGACAACTGGGACCCACATTTAAAAGGAGCCTGGATTCTTACCTCTTTGCTTGATGGAGAGCTATCCTCTTGGCAATACCTGGATTTTGGATTTTACCTGAGTTGGAAATGAGCCTCACCTATGTGGGAGCCCTTACCAATTAGGTTTTGTTTGTTTGTTTGTTTGTTTGTTTTTAAAAAGTCAGTCCTGCTTAATGTCTCCTCTGTCTTGTCTAAAAGAATATCAAGTTGAAGAACTTCCTGGATTTAGTTGAAGTTTTTTCTTCTTTCTTTTTTTTTTTGGGGGGGGGTTAAAATTAGTAAGAAAAATTAGCAAATGTCAGTTTCCAGCCAATTAAGAATAGTCTGGTTACAAAAGCAGCACTTGCAAACAGGCTGATTATGAAATACTTCCTGGGAGACACTTCTCCTTGCTCATGGAGTTCTCTGAAAAGCAATTAATTTTTATTTTAAGGCAACATGAGAGAGATTTTCAGTACAGAGCAAAGAAATCAAGAAAGAAATGTCTGTAAAGTGATGGAACATAAGTATACTTAAATATACAGCAGAGAACATCTAATTATGCATCCTATCATTAAATACATTATAATAGGATGGCAATTCATGCACAAGATGAAACGGTGTGCAGTCTGTTTTTCTAAATCCACTCCCGTGACACATTAATAACATCACTTTGTGTTGGCCACTTTCCTCGAGGTCCAGAGGAGATCTGGTATGTTCAGTCCCAAGCTGACCTCAGACACCCGCCTGGCGGGCTCCTTCCCTTCCAAATGATGATGGGACCTTCCTGTTTGGGCAATCGCCCCCTAGTCTGGTGGGGGAGTTATCAGTTTCCCACACTGCAGGTTCGTGAGAGGCTGCTCTACCCTGAGCTCACAAACCTGGGCCTGTGACCCGAGCCTGGACAGTTGGGCGTGTCCGTGATCCCAGGGAGGCTCAGGGGGGCACGTGGCTCAGGCCACCCCAGACAGATGCAGACCGAGAGCTGGGTCTGGGATTGCTGGGTCCCGTGGTTCCTAAGACGATGACCTCCGTGGAGAGCCCAAGCCACGGTACGGAACCTCCGGAGAATAACAGAGGTGACGAAAGAAGGCGGAGCCGACCAGCGGAGGAACCACACCTTCATGGCCCCAGGTATCCCCATGCGCCCGATGCTCATGACATTCAGGTTCTTGAGCCAATAAACGTGTTTTTTCCCTCTCTTTTATTTTGTCTGAGAAATTCTATCCCTTCCAAACAAGAAGGTCAAGTTCATCCAAGCGCTAATGGGATCCTCGTATGGCTACCATTACTGAGAATCTATCCTAGAACACGCATCAAACGGTAATTAATACAACCCATTTTCGAGTCTAACACAGTCATTGAAATTAGTACCAGCTAACACTTATTAGGGGCTTGCTGTATGCTGGGCACTGTTCTAAGTCACTTACATGGTTAGAAACAGTAACAGACCCACACTGATTAAAAAAATTCAAACAGTACAAATCAGTGCACAAAGTCTCTCTACCGTCCCAGACCTCATTCCCCGGTTCTCTCCCTCGGAATGAATACAGTCGCCAGCTACTCTGTATTCTTTTAGAAACTTCTTATAAATAAATATGCATGAAATAAAATGTGCAGACACACGCGTGTGAACGTGTGTTCACTTTTCGCACACCCCACGCCAGCTACCGATAACGGACGGGTCAGCAGAGACGCGGTGCGATTTCAACACATCGCGCCCACCATCTTCTGTGCCGCTCCTGATGCTCACAAGCTACCCCAAGAGGAAGACCAGGCTTCGAGGCACCTGGGGGTCGAGGCAGTCCCTTCAGAGCAGGAACGCCTCACAGCCCCCCAGCTCTGCTGGCATGGTAGGGATCAAGCAATATCCCGACTCTCCACCTGGGTTTGCAAGAAACCGAGACTCGGGTACCAGATCCTGAGCTGGGGCTCGACTACATGCTGGGCTAGCACAAGTCCGGGTGCAGGCAGGTGTCCAAGGGTCATCCCCAGATGTCACGCCGCCATCCGCCTCCCCCCCAACATCCAGTCTAGAGTCCAAGGTGGGCCACCTGCTGAGAAGCTCCTGTCACCAAAGCACTCCCACCCGACGGTCCTGCCGCAGCGCTGAGGTGGGGAAGGAAAGCCAGGAGCTAACACTTCCGGGGCCCGGGCGTTCAAGGGAAATTAGGACTTTGGTGGGAACATGGAGGCTGCCTACCTAGCAAATTGGAGGCAGAAGTGTTTCCCTGTGTGAATGTGGGACGGGTACGCTCTTGGGAGTTCTCCTTAGCGTCCTGCCTCGGTTTACCAGGAATCAAAGGCCAGAGGAGCTCAGGAGATGCCCGAGGTCGCGAGGCTAGCTGTCACAGCTGGAGACCCTCCATGCATCCAGCGAGTGGCTTCCCAGAGGGAGAGCCTGCACTTCACTCTTGGGGCCACCTGCAGGCACACCCTCTTCCTCTCGACAGTACCCCGGCACCTGATCTTCTGAACACGCCAAACCTACAGCTGCCATGTTGGCGGGATACGTAAATGTCTCATTTGCATATCGACAAATGTACAAAGTACCATAAATCGACTTACAGAGAAGAGATATTGCCGCTTTGATCACTGACGCTGCCTCGGTTTCTGTCCCTGTGCCTCTGCTGGTCTTTGATGATATTTTATTCTGGAAGGATTACTCCTCCATTTAAAAAAAGAAAAAAAAAAAAGGATGGGGCGGGATGTGTGTCTCGCGTGTTCCCATCGTCACGGAATGAAGCCAGAAGCCTGCATCCTGGCTCTGGTCCCCAGGTGACTCCACCGCACACTCTCATCCTTCCGTCCCCACTCCCTTTCGGGCTCCGGTCCCCTGGCCTCTCGCCGAGCCTGGATGTGTCTTCTTGTTCGGCAGGGATGCCCGGGGTCTAGAACAGCGCCCGGCTTGAGGGACACGCTCAGGGAACTCCAGTGGCAAACAGGAGGAAGCGTGTGCAGGCGCAGCGAGGGGCGCCCCCAGAGGCAAGCCCGGCGAGGCAGAATGAGAGAGGGGGCCGGCGACAGGGGAGGGGGCAGAGCTGGGCTCGGGACACGTTCTGGAAAAGCTCACTTTTCTAACAAGGAAGCAGGGAGCTTAGCCTCGGGATAACACGGGCGTGTGGACCGTAAGCTCCAATTCGCACAAACAGGAGGACCGCCAATATCGAACTTCGCCAGTCATTCCAAGGAAGCAAATGATGGCTATGGCCAGAACCCCGGAGCAGCTTCGGCAGTGCAGGGGCAGAAACCCTGATCTGCCTCCTCACTCCGCACAGAGCGGACCCAGGCCCACAGGGGAGGGCTCCCGGGCTTGTCCAGAACATGGCGGTCACCAAGGACCTCCCCCTTACCTTCCGGGGGACACACGGCTGGTGTGACCTTCCTAGGAGCCACGCCCCAAAGCCCATCCAGTCTAGGCAGCCCCGCCAAGCAGGTGCCACCCGCTAAGGCACCACCAGGATCAGGACACCACTGCCAGCAGGCACTGGAGGGCCCGTCATTGGGGAGGTGACAGGAGGGGTATCCACATCCCCTGCCTTCCATCCTTCCCACAGGTGTCCCCCGACCCTGTCCCGGAGGGAGAGCGAGCCCACTGAGTGCTTGCTGGGTACGTCTGCCCTGCACAAACCCAGAAAAGTCAGATGGCTCCGAGGAGCTCTGACACGGGAGCATCCCCCCCGCCTGCGTGTGTGTCAGACCTGCTTCTGGTCCCCGCCTGGAGAAACGGGCACTGGGGCAAGACCCTTGTGCCGAGGGCCAGGTCTGAGCTGCCTCTGATTCTCGTCCAGCCGCGGTGGGATAAAAATGCCCACCTCTCAACAATCGTGTGTTGAAGGGATCCCCCAAAATAGGAACCATTCCATGTTTATTTGTACACATTCGTTATGAAATATAGTAAGATAAACGGCAAACGCAGTAGGTGGGGGGCCCAGAAACCCAACACGACCCCATAGAGAACAATACACACACTACACCTTGTTTTTTGCAAGAGATCTGTCTAGAGGCTGCTCGGGAAGAGACTGAATTGCTCCCTTCGGCACGGCAGCCCTCATCTTTAGCATAGTATATTCATATTGTCCATACTTCCTTACAGGAATTGGTCGAGGGGATTTGTACGACATGTATAAACACACACACGAAGCCATTAAGAATGAGAGCTGATGTGCTCTCATTCTTACTGAGAAGCACATGTGCGGGGGGCGGGCTACGTGCGCTCCGAGAAAACCACTAAACCCTTGAGGAGAGAGTCCGGCTGGTTTTAGAAGCGGTGGAAACGGATGTCATTGAAGGACGGCCAGCCTGGCTGGCCAGAGGGACAAAACTGGCTGGCGGACTCCTTCTGGACCCCTGGTGCTTGAAGAGGAAGGGCTTGAGTGGACCCCAAAGGAGGCGATCACAACCGTCCCCGTGGGAAGTGGTGCTGGTGTGAATGACGATCAAGGTGGAGGAATTTGGGGAGGGGTCCAAAGACGGTAATGGGAAGTTCTCCAGTAAGACATGGTCCCGCGGGAAGGAAGACAACTATCGATCTCAGTGTGATAATGTCATTATACTTCCCCAACTGTAGCTAATAGGGAAGAGAGGGGAGAGAGCAAAGCACCTGGAAGGACAAGAGAGACAGGAAAAGCCAAAGGATTTTCATGGCTTTGTCGGGGGGGGGGGGGGATGCTCTCAGATGAGCGAGTCTGGGAGGAGGAAGACCATGGAATATCACGCTGGGCTGATTATTTTCTATTTCTTCCCTTTGCCAAGATTCACTTCCTCGCCAGCCTCGCGCAAGGCTGGTTTGCGAGGGCCACGTCCCTGGCTCAATCAAGGTCCCCCTTTGGCCTCCCTCTTCCAGCTGCCTTTGCCAAGGGGACTTCCTGGCCTAGGAGGAGAAGACGGGGAGTAGGTTGGGTGTTCCTCCCCATTTTCCTGCTTTGTCCCGCATTGCTGGTGGCAGCTGCCTTCCTTCAAATCCTTGCTTCTGGCCAGTGACCCCCCTCCGGGACCCTCCCCTAACAGGACCTGGTAACGCAGCCCCCTTCCTCCCCACAAGCTCTCAGGGTAACTCCAGCCAGTCTCTAGAGGCACGGGCATCACTGTCTCTTCCCCAACACCGCCTTCCCCGCAGTGATGACTCTCTGCACTCAAGTCCCTTCATCCTGACCATGTGGGGGCTCCTGCTGGGACCCCGGCTCATACAAACTATTTCAAATTGTTTTACAAGGCCCTTGAACATCCAGAATTCCAAAATGAACCAGAAATATAAAATTTCTGTGGCAAGGGGCGCCTGGGTAGCTCAGTTAGGTGGGCGTCTGCCTTCAGCTCAGGTCACGATCTCAGGGTCCTGGGATCCAGCCCCGCATCAGGCTCCCTGTTTAGCGGGAAGCCTGCTTCCCCCCTCCCTCTGCCCCTCCTCCTGTTCACGCTCTCTCTCTCTCTCTCTATCTCACTCTGCTGTCTCTCAAATAAAGTCTTCAAAAAAATTTTTTTTCTGTGGCTGAAAGACAGAAACAATCATCCACTGATTTCAGAATGTTTATTAGAGCCGTCCTATTATTTGAGGATTTTTTTGTCTTTTATTTCAGCCATATGATACTGACACGTTCCCCAGGCTGGCCTGTTACTTCTCCTCTTTGAGCAGTGAAATTAAAGAGCTAAGAAGAAGAAATCACTCCAACGCCATCCCCCGCGTGGCTCACCTTCCCCGGTGAGCCCAGAAGCCCAATAATAAAATGTTTTGGTGTCTTCTCAGCGGGTAAGGATGTGCGAGCCCATCAGGATGAACACCTTCGGGGGGCTGGGCCACGCGCACCACAATGAGGTGGGCTGTACCACGACCCTGATGAGGGGACCACGCGGACGGCAAGCTCCCACATCTCTCTGTCCTCGGTGCACCGCTGATGGGCGCGTGTCAGACCGCAGGGCGCGGGGCCTGCAGCAGTCCGGGCGCTCTCTCGGGCAAATGAAATACTCCGGGGCAATGCGCCCACCGAGCGTCTCCTATTTGACTTTACTGGTTCCAATGGCACGTTGCCGAAGAAGGAAGACTAACGTGCCTACGGAGTCGAAGGCTGGGGATGCCAGGGGCAAAGAGGAAAACTGAAATTAGGAGCTCCCAATAGTCAGGGCTCGCTCGCTGTCTCTGGTCCGTGCTTCCCCAGAGCGCTACCTCACGTCCCTCTGCTTCCCCACGAGCTTATACGGTTTCTCCGCCTTAGAACAATATGCCTGCCAAACCCGGCCGCCCCGCCAGCCTGCCTCTACCCGTTCATTTATTGAAAGCATTGAGGGCTCCCCTACAGCAAGCACGCGGCACTGTGCCAGGAGCGGGGGGGTCCCGTAGGGGGCGAGAATGGAAGGTGACTGTGGCACTGCTCCTACTTCCTGTCCAGGGCAAGAGGCAGGCAAGATGAAAAACAAAAGCAGGACTCTACCTGACTGGTTTTCTATTTTATCTAAATTACTCTCACTTAAGCAAATACCATCATCAAATCGCAGAGTGGGATGCTGAAGGTTTATCTCCGGAGGCTGGTTTTACATTTGCAAAAGCACCATCCCTGCAAAGGGGTCACGGTGGCGTTGATGAGCACAGAAATACCCCGTGTCCGAGGGGCAAACCGGGGCCAGCAGATGGTGTCCAGAAGGAAAAGGGAAGAACCCGCAGAAGTAATGTGTGGTTCCACCAGCTGGCTTCGGTTAGGGGACAACACAGGGGCGCGGAGTTCCGGCCTCCCTGCACCCACAAGACCATGTGGGCTGAACTGCGAGAGGAGCGCGCCCCCCAAGATTCACTCCTGACGCCCCAATAATGGCCTCTTCCCCATGCTGGCAGCATCAGAAGCAGAACAGGATGCAGCAAACAAGAAGAAATCAGGTCCCCAGTCTGGGGATCTCCACTTTAGGGGAACCACTAGGGTGAACGTGAGGAGGGATGTGAGCAAGGAACAGACAGCAGGGCCACAGGGGGCCGGGGGACGCCCATGGCAGTGACAGAGCAGACTTGGGCGTGCACTCCACCAGCAAACCAAGCGGGGTGGCACTCCTGTGACCTCCTCTGCCCCTGACGGGTCTTACAGGGATGCCTAGCCCTGAGGACACGGTCCTGGCCTCCGGGCGGCCTCAGGAGCTGTCTCGATCATGAGCAACCGCTGTCTGCCTTCTCGGTTGCTTCCCACCCGCCGTTCCCTTCACCCGCTACACTGCGGCCACCAGAGGACTAGGACCTGTCCACAGGACACGGGCGGAGCTGCATCAGACTGCTGACGTTTCGGTGTCCCCGCCAACCCTTGATGGACAAAATAAGCCACTCTGTGCTCTGTGTCTGTGGCTCCCTCCCCTCCGCGCTCCTAAGGGACAAATGAAGGGCCACCGGGAACGGCACAGTCCCCCGAGCTGGACTCCTCCGGGACGTTCAACTCCTGCATGTGCTGTTACGCACTGCCTTCTCGTGCCAGTGACCCCGGACTTTCGGGGGCACTGGATAAAAGATCGCATAGGTCCAATATGCGTTTTATGGTAATGCCAGTGGTTTACAGGAAAACAGGGCAGGCAAAGTGAGCGAGCTCCACTTCCAAACTGCAATTTCAATTTTAACATATTTGCTTCTCTCCTGTCTCTCCGTACGGCCTCCCTTGTAAGTGAGGGCGCAGTTTGAGCACCTTCTGTCTACCTCAGGGCACAATACAATCATAAAAAACAGAATCTAGAAATTGCAGCATCAAAGTAAAATTAAATTTCAGGCCATAAGAAAAGGTGCAAAATCAAATAAAACTTCCAGGATTAAGGGGAAGCTCATACTTAAAATGACAAGCGAAGTGAAAACCATTTCAGAGAGATTGAAAGACTCAAGATCCCATCTCCTCAGATTAGGAAGCGAGGCAGGAGAGGAGAAGTGGAGGTTTGCTCAGACGATCCTAAAATACAATCTCCTGATTTCCGAGGCTGCTGAGATGTGTAGCTTGGGGAATCACCCTGCAATTTCTCTTTTGAAAAGAAGTCTGGCCCTATCAGAGAGACGTGTTCATTTCTCACTTAAAAACTTTCTAAAGCCTCCAGAATCCAGAATATTCTCCAGCAATGCATGGGAAGAACCACTCAAGGTTTGCAGCAGATGCTAAAGTCAACAGAGCCAACTTCGAGAGTGGGTCATCAGGGGCGGTGGCTGCCTGAGTGTCCAAAGATCTGGCCTCCAAGAACCCAGGCTCCCAACAAAATCCTCAGTGCCCTGCAAGTCCGGTTTCTCCCTCTGCAAGATCCACATCATGAACCAAAGGGTCCCTACTCACAATTTCTGTGATTTTCTTAATTCCAGCGATGTTGCGGACCCTCGGGGAGACTAAACAGCAGGCTTCCCAGGCAAATGGTGTGAAATCACAGAATATTAAGTATTAATATATTCCCCACTTGAAATCACAGATCAGGCAAAGAGCTACTCAGAGGTAACCAGAGACGTAACATCTCTGATACGAGCAATACCCAAATTCAGAAGCCTAGCTATCTCAAGCTCTAGCCGTTAAGCCATTTAAATTGGCTCTGCTCCTTGCCATTCTGGGACATGTGTTAGCAAGCGAAATTGGGAACTTCTGTACTTCTTAACTAGAATGTAGCCAGAACTAGCAGCTGGGGTCTAAGGTCTACAAACGGCAGAAATCCAGCTTGGACTGGTTTAAGCAACTAGATGTTACTGACTCATGTGTGTACAAAGCTAAGGAAGGTTCTGACTTGGGGAAGAACCAGATGCTGGTGTAAAATGGCCACAGGGCATCTGGACCTCCCCTTCATCTGCCCTCTCTTCTCTGCACACACGATTCCCAGACAGACCACACATGGCAAGTGAGTAACCAGCCACTACACGTGTACATTCGACCAGGGGGAAGGCCGGCTTCTTTCCTACAAGAGTCCTGGTACTGAAGTCTCTGGGGCACACACGGACATACCGTTTGATTTCCCAACTGCCTCCATGGTTATGCGTGACGTGCAGAGGCCACAGAGGGAGAGTCTGAAGATCCCCCGAAGGGTGGAGAGGGACGTAAGAGTCCAGAAAGCACTTGAGCCATGCACAGTGTTTTACCTTTGTGTGGGAGGTTGGGGGGCAACAAGCCCCAGAAATGGGGACATTTAAACGACACAACAAAGGATGAGTGTAGTTGGACGGGCAGAGATAGGAGGGAAGGACATTCTGGGCAAGGAAACAGAGTATGGAAATACACAGAGACCGTGTTGGTTTTTTTTTTAAGTATCCTAAGTATTTTTTAAATTTTTACTTAAATTCCAGCAGAGTTAACATACGGTGTGATATTACCGTCAGGTGTACCATATCATGACTCGACATTTCCCTACGTCACCCGGTGCCCATCACGACAGGTACCCTCCTTCATCCCCATCGCCTGTGTCCCCCGGCCCCCCACCCCCTTCCCTCTGGGGACAGCAGTGCGTCCTCAGTAGCTCAGAGTCTGTTTCTCAGTTTGTCTCTCTCCCTCTTTTTTTTTTTAACCACTCTGCTCATTTGTTTTGTTTCTTAAATTCCACATGAGTGAAATCACACGGTCTAACGATCTTAAATGTCTTATTCACATATTTTAAACCCAGAAAGTACAGCTGTTTTGTAAATGGCACTGCACGGCCCCATAACTTTGCTCACACAGGCCATCCACCCTTGAATGATATGCACTGTAATCTATAAAGCCCACTCCTTCCACCTGTTTCATCAATGCTGACGTCACCGCGGGAGGAGCTGAGGATCAGGGACAGACGCCGGGAGAGATAGAAAACAGGCTCAGGGTTTCCACACGGTGTCTCCTCTCTGGGGCACCTGACAGCGCCATACATGCTCCCTTTTCTCATCCAGTTTTTTTTTTTTTTAATTTTATTTATTTATTTGAGAGACAGAGACAGACAGAGACAGAGATAACGAGAGAGAGAACAAGCGGGTAGGAGAGGGAGAAGCAGGCTCCCCACTGAGCTGGGAGCCCAATGCGGGGCTCGATCCCAGGACTCTGAGATCATGACCTGAGCCGAAGGCATACCCTTCACCGACTGAGCCACCCAGGCGCCCTTTCTTTCAGTTTTGAAATACAGTCATCCAGGTAAGACCTCCTCCTCGGATGCCTCATCTAATTCTTCCCTTGTCTCTGGAATTCCAAAACTTCTCTACCTCCTGCAGGTGCACCGCTGACGCTGACACGGGAAACTCACGGGCTCCGCTGCCCCCTCTGGCTTTCCACGTGCTCAAAGCAGTCCACTGCCAACTCCGCCCTGCCCGCCCTGTGCGTGCGCTCTCCAGGACACAACTCTGCCCATTGGGGTCACCATCCGAGAGGGTACAAGCAGTGGGGGAACCTCTGGGTGGACTTGGGAACAGCAAGAGGTTCCAATGGAGTCTGCGGCCAAAAGATGTCAGGCCGACAGAATCGAGAACGCGAAGGGTGACCAAAATGCCAAAGACTTCAATTTACATCCTATAATCCTCTTTCTGGTTTGTGCAACGCTCTCGGACAGGAAAGGGGATGCTCTGGAAAACTTTGTCGAGGGTCGGCATGGACGGAATATTTGATTTAAAAAAAAAAGTGGGGACATCAGAGAACTGTTCAATTCGGTTCGATGGCAGCACTTCACGCGAGCTGAAGCCTTGGTGAACCAGACAAGGAAGCAGAGAGGACACGGACTGTGGATTGGCCTTCATTTTAAAACTAACTGCTCTTCTCCCCCTTCCCCACCTCCCTCCCACTGTTGGGAGTGGGGGCCCCTCTACTTCCAGCTCTGGAAATTCCTACCTACGAGACCTTGGGCAGGATGCTCCATTTTTTTGACCTTATGTTTCTTTCTCTGTAAAAAAAAGGAAAGGAGTATCTATCCTGAAGGAATTGCTATAAAATTGAAAGGAGGTGGTAGATGTATCAAGTGCTTGTAAATGTGAACACAAAATATATACATCAAAGAAACCGAGGATCACAGAACAAAACACCCAAAAGAAGCAATCAGGCATTAGAAACGCGCGGAAGGGGACGCCTGGGTGGCTCAGTTGGTTAAGCAACTGCCTTCGGCTCGGGTCATGATCCCGGAGTCCCGGGATCGAGTCCCATATCGGACTCCCGGCTCTGCGGGAAGTCTGCTTCTCCTTCTGACCTTCTCCCCTCTCATTCTCAGTCTCTCGCTCTCTAATAAATAAATAAAAATCTTTAAAAAAAAAAGCTCATACAATGCCCAAATTCATACCATGTTTAAAAAAAAAAAAAAAAAAGAAACGCGCGGAGGGCCCTGGGACTCCGGGAGATGTCCTGAGGCCTAGGGGAGGGCGATGACGCACACAGAGGGCCCGACCACCCTCCCGCTGAGCACCGCTCTGGCCACGGCCAGGCCGAGGCAGAGACACCAGGATGCCGCAGACGCTGAGAGTCTGCATCTGGATGTGAAATCTCCCAACTGTAAAGCACAGTGCGGGTGAAATAAAATGCGCGCGGGGATCGGATCCGGCCCGCGTGCTCTGTGATCACCCGCGTTTTGTACAGAACCTGCCCCTTGAAGCAATCAAGCCCACTGAACGATTGGGGATGTCCCGGCTTGCTGTACCCAAATGCACAGAACTGCAAGTGCTCCCATCCCCGAGGCCACCTGAGAAGGACTTGGCTGCATCTACTCCTCTCCAGCATACCCCCAAATCCCGGCGGGTCCGCGAGGCCTCACATAAACGTGAGCTTCTTTTTAAATGACATTTATTTATTGAAGTACAGTCTACATGTCATAAAATGCTCCCGTTGTGAGCACAGAGTGGATGAATTCTGACACATGTCCAGCCGTGTAACCACAGTCCCCATCAAGATGCAGGACACATCCGTCAGCCCAGTGAGTCCCCCGTGCCCCTGGGTAGTCGTGTCCCAGCCCCTCCGATGCCCAGGGCCACCCTGAATGTGCATCCGGCCACGAATGTTGGATCTGACAGTCTACGGAATTCCGTGCCCATGGAATGGTCCAGGATACAGTCATTCGTGTCCAGCTTCTTTCACTAGGCAAAAACATTCATTGCTTTCTGCTTCTGAGTCTTACTCTGTTTATGGATGTTTGGACCCGTGCCCATCGGCTCACCTGTGGCGGACCAGAAGTCCGTCTGTCTTGAAATTCAGCCATTCTGGTGTATTTTGGTGGTCTGGGTGTGTGTGCGTGTCTTTCATATCTGAAAGAGTAGAGTGTATCTTCACACGCCTCTCGCTGGTGCCATCTGCATATTTTCTTTGGCGAGACCTCTGTTCAAATATTTTGTCCATTTTTTTATATTGGGCCATTTGTCTTCTCTTCTGGAGTTCAGCCCTCTGTCGGCAATATGATTTGCAAGTATCTTTGCCAGGCTGGGAACCTGCTTTCAATATCAAAAACAATACTGTTCTGTGTTTTCTGTACTGTTCCCACATCCATCACCTCATTTTATCCTCAGAGAAAACCTGCCAAGGAAGAGAAGACACATTGTATCTCGATTTTGCAGACGAGGAAAATAAGACAGAAGAACACGATGTGCTCCATGTTACATAGTTGTGGATGGACACGGACGGTTCCTTCCAACAGCGGATCTGCTGTGTTTTCGACCACTCGGAATTCAATCGCCGGAATGAAGCCACAGGAGGAGGAAAATTTTGTTCTTCTCTTGTCCCCTGAACTAACTCCAGAGCTGCATCCAGCACACAGCAGCCCCTCTAATGACTGTTGAGTCACTCCGTCTCTCTTCTCAGAGGAAGACTCAGCATAAGATCCGACGGAACGAAAATTGTGCCTCACCCGACCTCAGTGTTTGCTGACTGGTAATTCCAGTCCCTCCAGCATGAGACCTAAGTCACGGACACAGAGACTGGTCCAGAGGGAGGCACATGACCAAAGCCGGTCCCATCGGAGTGGATCCCAGGACTTCGAGGGAACTACTGGGGAGATATTCACTGTTTCTCCCCTACTGGACTGGAAAACGGGAAGCTCTAACGCTAGAAGATAAACACCGATTCCCGGAGCAGGGAACGGAGAGAGCCGAGCCCTCCTGAGATCTCAGCCGGCATGGAGAAGAACCGAGTGACAGAGAGAAGTTCGGTGCCGATGGCCTCTCCTCGTCTCGAGCCCGGCTGGACCGCATAATGGAGCAGCAGGAAGGCTATACGGTCCCGTGTTCTCCGAGGCTCAGGGGCTCCAGAGCGGATTCACTGGGCTGAGGTCCCAGGCAGGAGGAAGCCAGGGCTGCAGCCATCGAGGGCCGTGCTTCTGGGGAACGTCTCCAGAAAGAGCAGGGCAGGAGGGCAGTGATGATCGAGCCTCCAAGCCCCACGCCATCACTGTGCTCTGCTCTGTCCGTCAGGGACAAGTCACTGCGTCGGACCTACACGTCGGGGACGGTTGCTAGACTGCACCTTTGTAAGGGACGGCTGTCAAAGAACTTCTAGACCAATGTGGAAGCCACCACACCGGCCACACCTGAAGGTCTCCGACAGACCCTCCTCCTTCAGGAGGCAATCACTCTACCACCTCCTTGTTCATGCCTCCGCTCCCGCTTCAGGAGATGAGCTGGACCTGGGTCTTGGGTCATGTGCCACAGACGGGGAGAACCCGAACTGCTACCCAGATCACAACACGTCTCATCAGGCTGAGTGTGCTGTGCCTCCCGAAACACCACAGCTGTCAAGGGACAGTCTGATTTCTGACACCGAAGACTTTTTTGCTGTGTGCAGAACACAGAGGCTTTTTAGAAAATCAACAGTAAGTGCACACAGCCCTCGGCGTGCCCACCTTGAGGAGATGCGCGGGAGCCGCGTGAACGTGCAGAAGGGTCCGGTGCCTGGCAAACGCCCGCTGGTGGGTTACCGGCCCCCGGGTGCCCGTGGACAAGAGCAGCTCCGAGCCGCCACTCTGTGCCAAAGGATGGTCCGTGTTTCAGATGGGTAGGATTCGGCTTTTATCGTACATTCTTTTGCCAGCTCTGATTTGTTGGAAGCTGAAGCCCTCTATCAGGAACGCAAGCCCTGGCGACAGTAGTGAACTTACGGGAAAATAGGGTCCAGTGCGAGACAGAACGGTCTGCGATGAGTGATGCTCCGGCTGCCCAGTGACGGCCAGGCAGGCCTGCTGGTAACATATCTGCTTTTATTCACTCGAGAGACTTGTTTCATCCAAGCCTTCCAGCATCAACTGCTGCTTTATACCCTGAGAGGCTCTTCGAGAAGAACACTAATTCCTGCATCTCCCAGCACCCCATCCAGCACACTCTAAATCTACATTTCCTCCATGAGCATCGTGTGTGCAGAGCCACGTGCTCTGTCTCTTCATCAAGATGCCTTTGTCCAGAGACCCGGGCAACGTCCCGAGGACACCAGGCGGCCACACACGTCACCGGCCCCAGGGTCCCAAGCCTGTGCCCCGTGACCACGTGAGCTGGCTCCCAGCACTCCGCCATCCCTGGAACTCATTTCAGGAAGACGTGTTGCACACACACCTCCCTGCTGTGCACAGCAATCGCTGACTGACCGGATGGTTGTAGAGTGCCAATGATGTGCTTCAGATCTGGCATCTAAACCCTCGTGGCTTTAAGAGCCTTGCGGCATCTTCTGTTAATGACCGAGTGGGATCCGGATGTGGACAGGGAGTCAAGAACCCCGCCAAGCACGTCTCACGCGTTCAGTTCCTCCATGCTGTTCATTTCGTGGGAGGGGTGGGGGGAGTGCAGATTTGGGGACCACGTGTCTTGGCCGAGGCCACAGGGCTGGTGGTGGCAGGACGGGGCTCTGGGCCCAACCTGTGGGACCCCACAGTGCCATCGCTCACCTGCCATGCTCTCCGAAATCCAGGGCACATTCCAGGAGTCGTCCGGGGATCCTGCAGCCCAGTGCTGTGGCCGACCGTGCGAGCCCACGACCTGCCTCCCTGGGGCTGAGACCTCTTAATGCAGCTACAGGAGTGAATGAGGGAAGGGCACTCGGCGCCCCTGGCGGCTGCAACAAGTTCCCATAAACACGGTTGCTAGGAATAACACACACTTCCTCTCTTCCGGCCCCGGAGGGCAGGAGTCTGCCACCGAGGAACCGGCGTGGCTGGTTTCGCGAAGATTCCAGGGGAGAACCCACCGCCCTACGTCTTCGGCTTGGCTCCTCGTCTCCCTTTCTGATCCCATCAGATCCTGATCTCACTGTATTCAAACCTCACAAGGACCATTAAAATCTCGGGGTGGCTGGGTGGCTCAGTGGGTTAAGGCCTCTGCCTTCGGCTCAGGTCATGATCTCAGGGTCCTGGGATCGAGCCCCACGTCGGGCTCTCTGCTCGGCAGGGAGCCTGCTTCCCCCTCTGTCTCTCTGCTTGCCTCTCTGCCTACTTGTGATCTCTCTCTGTCAAATAAATAAAAAATAAAATCTTTTTAAAAAAATCTCATTATACTGGGTCTACCAATCCAAGACCGTCTCCCTGTTTCAAGACCCAGTCACATTACAGGTCCCAGGAGCCATGACAAAGACCTGTTTTGAGAGGAAGAAAGAGGCATCACTCATCCCAGCCCAGGGAATAATCTACGTGACCTGCCTTTGGCAGGGTCTCAGTTTCACGGTCCACAAAATGGGAGTGATCTCTTTGCCTTTGGTGTTAGGAGAACGAATGGCGAGGTTTAGAGTGGTTACAGGTACACCTCGGAGAGGTCAGCTCATATTGGTTTCTTAACAAATGCAAGGGATTTGTAGTCACAATTGTTAGGTGACTAGAAGCAGACATTGTACTTTAGCGGAAAGGGGTTTCTCTGAGGTTCTAGAACACAATCAGATGACAGAGGTGAGTGTGACAGGTCTGGACATTAGGTTTAGAGGATGCTGAGCCAGGCGCCTGTCTGAGGTCTCCACCTCCAGGGCTGGGACAGGGCTCAGGACCATCCTCAAGGGGGTCAAGCCATCCCATTGCCCTATGTTCAAATAGCGCTGGACAATAAATACTAAATGAAATTTTCCTTCCCCATGCAAAATCCAATTCACATCTTCTCATAAATCCTGCCTGAGGCTCCTGCTACAATTTCTTAGGCTTGTAACCCCATCACAAGGTCACTCTGAAATTAGTTTGGAGACAGTCTTCTCCATGGCTGGCTCGAGTGAATAAAGAACAGGGGGAAATTATGATTCGCTTTTTTTTTTGGATGATATTTATTCTTTGAAAAGAAAAATTCAACTTCTGGTACTATCAATGGCGTTAGAACTAGTTGATTTCTTTTGTTTTTATATGATTTTAACATATGTTCCAGGGCTGTTATGCAACAGAATAAATCAATTTTAATTTATCTTGCTAAAAGATAATCAATGCATGTTATAGCTCATAAGCAATGCAGGTATTTCCATCCTTGCAATCCAAAGAGAATTTAATATTATGTCCTTGAATGGAAACACAAAAAAATGAACAATGTATGTAATCGCCAAGAAGGTCGGAAGACAATTTCAGAAGACAGTTCTTTTTCCGACAACAGTCAACGATTTCACCAACGCCTGGACTGTTTCCCTTCACGTCAACCCTGATTTCACTCTTGAAGGAAAAGTGTACATTTCTCTCAGGCAAGTGTGTAATAACAATCAAAGAATTAAATCCCCAGGACAGTTTTGTAATTAATAAAACTAATGCAAGCTTCTTGTGAAGATTGGCAAATGTCAACGAATGTAAGACCGAGGCTGTGAAACTCATGAGAACAGAGGTCATGTACGACACTGACCTCCTGTATAATCCAGTACCTGGCGCACAGTAGGTTCTCAAAAAAGTCTATGGCTTGAATTCAGGACAAAGTAAATATCACCCATAATCTCATTGTTATTGAATTTTGTTCCATTTCACCTTTAGCCTTTTGACTATGCTATGTGTGTGTGTGTGTACACATAAGATAATTGGGAACACTTTCTCGTGCCAATAACCACCCGAAAACACCATTTTATTGGCCCAGTTACATTTTGCTATGTGAATATGCTAAAGTCACTCAATCATTCCTCTATCCTTACCTAGTTAGCAGATTCCAAATTTTTTTTATTAATTAAAATGTGAAAACCAAGCCTATGTGTCGTATTTCTGACAACTTATTTAGGATTAGTTCCTAGATTACAGGACCCAAAGAGGGATGAAACATTTGAACAGATCGTGGCACACACAGAGATCTATTGCTTCTCTGTATGGGAAGTCCCATGAAGGTTTACTATTGTTTGCAATTGTATTTATGAGAAGTTGCAAAATAATATACCTTTCTCAATGGCTGCACAGGGAGGTTGATATGTTAGAAAATATTTTGTTCTTTAATTACGTCTCCTCCCATTTTCAAAAACCTGAACTTGTTTCAAGGACGGGTCATTAATCTGGGGCCCAAGGAGATGGAATTTAGGGGTCTATAAAGCTGGATGGGGAAAGCGCTTTTTTATAATTATTTTTGGCCTCGAATTGAAAATTGAGCACAACCTTCGATAATGAACGTCGGCAAAAGCCAGCGCGGCGAGGACGGTGACTTTTCACCAACTGAACTGGCAGTGACCTTCACGTCACCTTGCATTTGGAATAGATACTTCAAAATAGATTCCACCCTTCGCACTTGTTTGAAATCATGGTGGTGACGAGATGGGCTCCGAGGCTTCCTCTGCAGGGTTTTAGTTCTACTATATCCCAGAGCATATTTTTTTAAAACCATGTTTCCATACAACCACCCTCTTTGGGTCTGCTACGAGTTTGATTCTATGAAATGAAAAACAGCGTTCGGAGAAAAGATTCCTAGGCATGAGCAAGCTACCCACGTGGTCCGTGGCCCCAGAAAAGGTGGGGACCCATGTTTAGCGGTCGCTGTGGGGCAGTCAGGACACAGCACAAGAGACAACAGGTGAGACACGCCACGCACTGTGAAGGGCTCCAGGAATGCAGGCCGGGTGGCGCCCGAGCCGGACAAGAGGACAGATATGGCATTGTGGGCGTTAAATAACACACGGTGGACCCCTGTCTACCCTGGCGCACAACAGCCTAATGCTCCTGTAAGACCCGCGACCTGTCCATGGCGACACAGACGACGCAGCGTTCAGGGCCCGGTGCAGGGGACAGACTCATCCTAGAACTCACTGGTCCTGACATCTTGCACAGTTTGGATGTTACGACTACCTTCGGCACCCAAGTGATCCTTGTTTCCACTTCGGGGAAGGTAAGCTCCCTTCTGAGTAACTCTACTGCGGCCGGAGAGTGCGCAGAATTCAAGGAGCCCGCGGGCCATCCTGCAGGTGGGCGGGGAAGGCAAGCTTGGTGAAACGCGGACTGCCTCCTGTAATTTTCCACCTGTCACCCCTTCCTTTGAGTGATTTCATGGAAAAGCAACCGTCTATGCCCACAACCACCAAGCGGCATGTGTAGATGACATCCCATGTCTCCATACCAAGGCCAATGGGCTACTAGAACTTGGGACCCAAGCCACGCGGCCCCTGGACCCTCACACTGTCGTGTCCCTTTCTCGGGGCCCCATGCTGGTTTTCTCTGTGAGGCTCTGTTGTAATAAGCACAGACACACCAAGCAAAATGCCGTTCTCATCCAGGTTCCATTGGCCTCCAGAAGTGGGTCATCGCAAACACCTCCAGCAAGCAGCTCGGGGTCCGAAAGTTACACGGGACCGTGCTGAGCTGTAACAGACAGGAGACAATCCCAGGGACTAATGCTGACATCGACGGAGTGGAAAGACACCCGCTTATGCTTGGAGAGTCCCAAATGACGGCCGCACATTTTGAAACCTACCCTGACCTGATTATATACAAGGCTGCCATCTGTCCACAATTGAAAAACCCATTTTTTTTCCTCCCTGGAATATTTTAGAATTCAGATTGTAGTCAAGAGGCCACAACCTCGTAATGGGGATTGAGGTCATACATCTTATTTCTATGGTAGAAAAACTAGATCTACCTTTAGGACAAAGAGGAAGGATCAAGAGCCCCCCGCATTTATTGACCAGAATCTTCGGTTGAATGAGATAAATCTCTTCAGAACAGTGAAATGAAAAAGATCCCAATACTGGATGGCCATTGCATCACTTCCTTGGCCTCTGATCACCGAGCACTCACGCTGAGAATAAGGTTCCACTGAGAAAAAGCTTTGAAATCTCATTAAAATGCAGTATGACGGAGACAGAAAAGAGCTAGGTGATTACTTGGAACTGGGGAGATGGGAATTCTCAGCAGATAAGTAGAAAGAAAAAGATACCTTCTGGTAATGGAAGTTTGCTCTAATACCAGATTGTGGTGATGGTCAAAAGTTTTCTAAAACCCATTTAACTGCATACTTTACATGGGTGAATTTTATGATACATAATTTATAACTCCAAAGCTCTAAAAGAAAAAAAAGAAAGAGCACTAAGGAAGAATATAAAGTTCCGTGACCTTCTTGCTGCCTTCTCCAACGAGGTCTGAAAAGAGAAGGTATGCCGGGCTAACTGATGACAAAATTAATCATGAGAGGTAAAGGCTAACAAGTCAAGAAGTCAAACCTCTTGAAATAATTGGCACACAGCATGGAAGCAGAGAGCTGTCAGGAGAAAGGCACTTTTAGACATGATAGAAAACCCCAAACTTGTACATTTAAAAATAAAAGAAGCCATCCTGTCCAAGAGAACAATAATCAGAACGAAATTTTTAGAACCCGAGAAACAACATGATATTTTTCACAGTTGGACTGTGAATAAAGCTACTTTGGATGGATCCTATAATTCTCCTTTTGTTTCTTTTTCTAACGTTCCATGAAATACTATTATCTTTCTAAACGGCTCCCCAGGCCTTCAAGCAACAGATAATCCGAGCCCAGCGTCTGTTTCGCAACACTGAGCACACCAGGGAAACGTGGAGATTTCGGGATGCTTGCAGGTGCTCCCAGTCAAGAGCTGCCGGAGAGCAAGAAGGAGAGGCCAGAGCGGCCCGGACGGCTAAGTGATCGGAAGGCTGGCTGCCCCCCAGAACTTCTCCCTCGCCCTCGAAAACATCTAAGGTATGCAGGGATTTATGCATCTGTTGTGCAGTGAACACCCACGAAAACAATTACAACCATAGAGACTCGTGACTCTTAGCAAATTCAAAAAAAGTCGCATTTTGCATTATGCCTATATCCCTATTATGCATATGTATACGTATAAACAGAAACAAGATAGAGCAAGATACAGATAAAGATACAGATACAGAAGAGACGGAGATCATGATACACGGGTGCGTAGATACATAGACATATTCTTCCCCATTGGACTTCTACTGATAATGTTTCTCATCTTCGGAAACCAGGACTCGGAGGGCTGTGCACATAGGGCGTGCACACGCACACACACGCACATGCATTCCCTTCCCATGCAGTCTCCGGGTTTCTAGATGGGCTGTTCGGCGTCCCATCAGACATGACTGCTATGAGACGCATCTGGTGATTCCAATGAATGAGTGAAGAGTGGGTCGGCGTCGTGAAATCACACGCAGCCAGCAGCCCAGCGCCCGCCGAGATGCAAGGCAGCAGAGTGCGCGGCTGAAGCACTTTGATGCAAACGCAGCGAGTGGCGTGATCTAATCCTCACTACTGGTCGGCTGTTACTCACGCCGCGGCCATTAGTTTCGTAGCAAGGGCGGCAAAGGCAGCCAGCGCCTGAGCCCGGCACGCCTCGGAGGTCTTACAAGTAAGGACGAGCGGCACCAGCTCACTGCTGTCGTCCACTGAGAACAGGTGCTAAATAATTCAATTCTAAATCTGGTCCTCTCCTTGCAAATGGGAGATATTAAATATCAAACATATGGATGTAAGAGAAGTAAAGCAACACAAGGGTAAATTAAGGCAAAGCTCCCCCTTCCCCGTACTTCTTCATAATGGGACGGGGGCGGGGGCTGTAGGAGCAGGAATGAATCCGCCCAAGGTCTAATTTCACAGAGAACTGGGCTCCTGATTTTCCCTAAATTGGAATGTCATGTCCCGGAATTATCATGCCACTGCCCTCCGTCTGTATGTTTCCTGGGGAAGCAGCAAAAGGAAAACTCCATTTCCCGGGACAGAAAACGCAGTGCGGTCTTGGGAAGATCCCAGAGGCATCTCCTCCATGTTCCCCGCAGAGCCTCCCCGCACACCTTCCTTCGAGTCGTGCATCCGAGGCCGGACTTTCAAGGAGTGTCTACGTCTTATCGCACCTCTGTCTGTAATAACTCAGTGTTTCCGTCAAAATCAACACGGTCCGTGTGTCTCTTTTGTAACTATTGAGAGGTAACATCGGACATTCTTACTCCCCACAAGCAAACTGGGGTTGCCACACATTAAGAACTAGGTCTAGGGGCACCTGGTGGCTCAGATGGTTGAGCGTCAGACTCTTGGTTTCGGCCAGGGCACGGTCTCCAGGTCCAGGGATGGAGCCCCACATCGGGCTCCCCGCCCAGCACAGAGCCTGCTTCTCCCTCTGCCCTTCCCTCTGCCCTCTCTCTCTGATAAATAAATAAATAAAATCTTAATGCATATATATAATCAGATCTAAGCCATTCCTCACAACGGCAGAATAAGATTCCACCATATGAATGTACCATTAAAAAAAAAAAAATCAGTTCATCTCTTGATGGATATTTAGTTTGTTTCTGGCCATCAGCTATTTTTAAAAAATACAGCAACGAATGCCATTAAACACATCTCTCCAGGTCTGTAATCAAGCCTTAATCTGGACTAGATATATCTAGAAATGCAATTTTAGGGTCCTACGGATGCACATCTTAAACGTGATTAGCCAGATACTGACAGACCTCTCTCCGAAGTGGATGAAGCATTTTATAATGCCCCCAACACGGCACTACAAGCGTCCCCTATTCTTCCTCATTCTCAGAAAAACATTTCATTATGTGCATCTTTTCTTCCCCCCTGTAGTACGATTAGAAGAAATGATATCCGGTAGTACTAGAAACAATACCTTGCTCTATTGTATCCCTAATGCACAAGTTATTAAAACATACTTGGATGGAAACACTTCTGACAGTTTCTAAATTCAGACCCAATACTTGATAAAACCTCCACACATGATTAATGTAATTCATCTCGTACTCCAGGAACTTTTCATTTAGAGTACGGCAATAAAATAAGATCCCCCACGATCCAGGAGGGCGTGGGGATGCGGGCTCCCTGTATTACACACCACTTTACCACTCTGAAAACAATTAATAGATGGTTTTCTTAGCAGGGTGCTCTTAAGATTATTTCAGTGTGTTCACACACAGGATCCTAGGAGATGCTGACGAGAGTTCAGCAAAGGCCGACCTCGCAGTCATGTCACAGAAGAGGATGCTCTACCTCTTATTACCTCTCTGGTGACGTGAGACGGCGAGCAGGAAACTGAGAAATATGTACCAGATTTCCTGACTCTCATGTCCTGTGTTCCTTCTACTCTTTGGAAAGGAATTATCATTCAAATGGTAATATGTATGCATATCGTAATCCGTAAGTCAATGGTAAGGATGTTGCAAACACTTAAGGCATCAAACAAATCACAGTTGCACAGGGAAGACCTACCATTCTGACAACTTTATACCATCGTCTCAGCCTTTGTTGTGGTTAAACTCAGGTTCCAGGTGTCAGAAGAACTGAACGGGCTCACTGAAGACAGATTGCCGGAAAATATATCTAATCAAATTATTACATTCATAAAAAAGATCTCATGATCTTTATTTTCCATCGCTGGGTCTGTCATCTCACAACGGCCGACGGCAGCAAAGTGCAATCATTAACACTCCACTTTCTAAAGCAAAACGGAACAGGGTTCAATCTGTAAGCTCTCCATTACAAGTAATTACTGCCCGAAACAAAGAGGCTAGATCTTTCTGGCTTCAAGTCTGGGCAACCCAGCAGATGGACACAGCATCCCAAAATAGTCCTTATCCCATTCCGCAATGACAAGGACAAACATCCAGGACTCTGCTAAACAACAATTGTCACAGTGCATTACAGCTGAATTTTCTTCTGTTTTCCCTATCTTATCTTTTCGTAATTCAAACCAATCCACATTCACTACGGGAATTTTCAGAAACACGCGCCGAGCAAATGACGGGGAACGCGTGCGTCACACATGATGTCACCACTTCGGGATGGACGCGGTCTACATTCTGATGGACCTGGTCTTGATTTTTCCCGCCCTCTATCGATTTAGAAACAAAACTGGCATTCTCTTGGAAGCTCGTTCGTAATATTATTAAGATACAGTTCCCATGTTTCCAAAGTCACTATTTTAAAGTGTACAAGTGAGCGGCTTTCATTTATTCACAGCGTGGTCCACGCAGCCCCACTCCCGACCTGCACGATACGTTTCTTACTTCCGAAAGAGACCCACATGCACCAGCAGTCAGGCCAGTCCTCGCTCCCCAGCAACCACCGAGCTGGCGAGAGGCAAGTCTGAGAACTGGGAGGCTGGGGACAGGCCATCTGAACGGCTTGTATCGCGTGGTGTGATGTGCTCAGAGTTGGTCCCCAGTGTGGATGGGTCAACACCTCTTTCTGGGTAACTCCAAGTAATGCCCCCTTGGCGGGAGGGGGGCCACAGCATACCACTTAATCTGCTCACCTTTCAGCTGCAGTGGGTGCTACTGGTGTGAAGGTCTGTGCAACAGATTCTGTGCAAACTCTTGCTTTCAGTTCCCCTGGGTGCAGAACTAGGAGTGCTGGACTTTTTGCTAAGTAGGTTAGCTAGTTCTGCCTGAGTGTATAACTAGTACTATCGGACCCTGTCGTAACTAGGTTAGTTCCGTCTGGGTGTATAACTCGTACTGCCGGACCCTGTGTTAACTAGATCAGTTCCTTCTGGGTGTATGACTAGCACTGCTAGACCCTGTGGTAACTAGTTCTGCCTGGGTGTATAACTACTACTGTGAGACCCTGTGGTAACGAGGTTAGCTCCACCTGGGTGTATAATTAGTAGTGCTGGACCCTGTGGTAACGAGGTTAGCTCCACCTGGGTGTATAACCAGTACTGCCGGACCCTATGGTAACGAGGTTAGTTCCACCTGGCCATATAACCAGTACTGCTGGACCCTGTGGTAACTAAGTTAGCTCCACCTGGCTGTACAACCAGTACTGCTGGACCCTGTGGTAACTAGGTTAGCTCCACCTGGGCATATAACTAGTACTGCTGGACCCTGTGGTAACTAGGTTAGCTCCCATGTTCCTGTGATCATTCTTCCATTATACTCTTGTTTGGCTGTTTTTCAGGGGTCTCTCCTCCTTTCCACTTCTCATGCTCTCTTCTGAAGTTTCTTTCTCCTGAAGATTTTACCCAACTACGCAGATTCGAGTTTCCGCAGCCATGAACCCGACGGCCACGGTGTTCCAGCTTCTCTCCACCCTCCTGACCTTGTGGCTTGTCCTCCTCGCATCTGGATCCATCTTCTCTGACCCAAGTCTGAGGACACGCACCAGTGTTTAAAACCCTCTCTCTTTCATGCAGGCAGCTCTGCCCCTTTCTCTGGTTTTCAAGGGCTTTCCCTGAGTTCATTCTCAGCCATCCGAGGGGGAGCCCCTCGCGCAGGGACCCTGCCGCTCCCAGAGAGGAAGCCTGCCTCTCTGCGTGCTCACGCGCACCTGTGCACAGCCCACCGTCTGCATCAGGACCCGACTCTGGCTTTTCATGCCTGGGTCTCCACTCCCAGCCCGGCTCGGCTCGGCTCTCCTCTCCTCTCTCTGTCTCTCATGCATACTTGGGACTGGCCCCCTTGGTACCCTCCTTCAGCTCTGTCCCGTCTACACCTGAACGAACCCTGTCCTAACTTTCTCACAGGTGCACGACGTTTCTGCTGCATTGCTCAGGGGGTCGGCCCACCCCATATTCCCTCTCTATCTCTCTGGAAACCTCCATGGGAGCCTGGCCGAGTGAAGGAGATCGCCAGGTACCATGCACTTTCATCATTCTACTGGAAATCCCACAACATCTGCCCTTTAAAAACTGCTGAGAAAGAGGATTTGGGATGCTGGATCCACTTGGTCTGTTCTTCTGTCCTCGGAGCAGAAAAATGATGTGAGTAGGACACAGCACTGTTGGTCATCAACAACGCTTCCCACTTGCCTTTGACAACTTGTGTAGCTACTTGGCTGAGTTCTGGCCGAGGAGATGTGAGAGGAAATTGGGGGTTGTGGGCATGGTTTCCAGGAAAGTTGCTGAAAGGGAGTTGACCCAGCCAAGAAGAGCCTTTTCCAGAGGGCAGATGTGATGACTGGCACCCCAGCAGTCATCTTAAGTCTGTGAGGACACAAGCCCTGCACCAGTGTGCCAGGCAAGAAAGACAGATGCCTGGGACCCTGAAGGGCTGGGGAGGTGATACTCCAGCTCTGGCCTGCCTACCTCGGGCTGCTTCTGGGTGAGACAGAGATAAACTTCTGTCTTGTTTCAGTCACTCCTATTTGCATTGAAAATTAAATAACCCAATAATCCTAGCAAATAGAGTTAGAGATACACTTACTGATGCCAGAATAGCCTCACTTTGAATATATTCAAATTCATGACTTGAGTCATGTCTGTCTCTATTTGAAATATCCATTATTCTTATGGCAGTTCATGTTCTTAAAATATATACGTTTTAAACCAAGACTTATTACCTAGGATAAACAGAACATCAGTGTCCTATGCAACAAGTAGATGATAATGATGAAAAATAATTAAATTCTAGCTGTGTACTCTTGCCTGTCTACGACCCACTGGCAAAGGAGAGATGCTGTAAGGACAAGCTGAGCACTTCTATCAGAAGTCTTCCTGGAGAATGGGAAGCCACGGGAGCAAATGCCATTCAAATTTATTCAAACCCGTCTCTACGTTACCACCTAAAATTGTTTATGCAGCAACAGTGGCAAACTTTGGAAAATACTTCTCCATGCAGAGAAGAGCAAGTACATAAAAAATATATGGCTTCTGTTATACACTGGTCTCAATTTACCTTGTGCTGCAGTGAGTAAGATTCTAAAAATGCAACAGGCAATCTGATGGGCAAAAGGGCAATCTGCTCTGTTCCCTACTATTTCCCGGCAACACTCAGTCGGAAGCCCCCAGAGCTGTGATAACATTCACATGTTAATACTGTGATGTACTTGGTTTTCAGCAACAAAACTTCTACAAGAAGGGAAGGATGTATTTTAACTCAGATAAGAGAGCATCTCTCCTTCCTGTTGGATTCATCGCTACCACAAGTATCTCCTTATTCCATGAAATTACACCTGTCATAGTGACTTAACTTCATTGATGCTGCTTCATGATCCTGGTGAATTATTAGCAATACGAAATCCATGAGTCTTGGACTAATTAAGATTGCCTCTTGCATTCTGATGATCTAATTCTGACTTTTACAAATAACTAAAGAAAAAACATTCAAAGAGAGCGGGGAGAATTTATAAAACAAGACAACTTCTGAAGCAAAGCCTTCTGATGTTAAGCTATCCACTCCGTAATACATTTTCTGATGATCCTTCAGAGAAAAACAAATGGTTCTCCACCCAGGCCACTCACGACCCCAAGTACTGGAGCTTGGTGTTTCTTCACTGAATACCGTGCAGATGGAAGTAAAAGGAAAAATTCTGAAGTCAGGAGAAAAATTGGAAATACTAATGAATATATCATATTCATAAATGTCAGTTCAGCAGTGTACATTTTGTTAAATGGTAATAGATGCATAGAGGGGAAAATGCACGGTCCAAATGGTTCACAGGATAACCTAACTTAAATTCAGCCTTCTCCTCCAACTTCTCGGCACCCCACCCAGGAGAAAGCACAGTGGCCAGATCCTCTGCTCAAAAAGTACTTTGCTCTGGGGTTTCCCCCAAACAGGCCTTCAACAAATACCCTGTTATGTGCCTTCCTTTCCTAAACAGGTGTACTGGAGAGGATTCAGGATACGCGGTTCACCCCCAAGCACACGTAGGGATAGAAGTGGAGCGTAATTCTAGAACTGCAGTGAACAAAGACTCATGGAGAGCCCCATGTGCAGCCCTCCTCATTCGCCAGAGCCTTCCAAGCCCCAGGGGGAGAACTGGATTCCAGAAACGTAACCCTCCACATCCGCACGTGAGCACGGATAAATCCCATGACAATGTGTGCATACATGCGTGTACATGCTTAAACACCTACATGGTACGTGTCTTGTATGTATGTTCTAGGGAGTCGGGCCACATGGATGCACGTATCTCATTGCGGACACAAACACGTGGTGACTAGATACACATATAATACACTGTATATCATATACCACGTTACCCACACAGACGCACGAACGTGTGTATGACTACGGGTGCATGTGTGCTTTTTCCATATCATCTGGACCCATGGTACGAACCAGAGCACAGACATCAGAATCTACAAAGGGAGAGGGCATATTCCCCATAGGGAATGGCGCCATGATACCAGAATTTTGAAAAAATAACTTGCTATTCCATTGGGGGCACTAGCTTCAGAAAGAAGATATGGTAGAAATAAAGGAAGAAAAATGGCAAGCCCCACACACTGGTCGTTTCCATGTTTTCTGCAGATGCTGAGTTTCTGTCCCACTTAAAGAAGGGTTCGAGCCCTTTGCTTCACCCAGGAAAAGCAGCTTACACCCTAATGGGGATGAGGTCCCTCCGAAAGTTTCCTTACTTCTCCTCAAGGCCCTAAGACAAACCGAATTAGCTCTTGCCCAAGAAATTCAAAAGCAAAAAAAAAAACAAAAAACCAAAAAAACACCAAAGTTTAAAATGGTTCAAACCTATTCACATTTTCATAGAAAATACTATAACTACTACTATTAATAATAATCCTCAAGAGGAAATGCAAGAAAGAGAGCAGAAAACAAATAGACTGGGTGAGATCCTTCCTCCTAAATCCCTCTCCTCTTCTGGTAAAAAATATCTGCTTACCTACTACCTACCTACCTACCTGCCTGGCTAGCTAACTACCAATCCCGTATCTATCCACGCATCCATCCATCCTCCCTTTCTTGTTTTTGCTAACGTCACAACACAAGAAAATCCTCCTGGAGGTTTTTAACCTTTACTTCCCGCCGACATATTTGGACGTGTGGACGTGTTTCAGTTCATTGCAGGAACTCGTGTGCCATTCGGCTACTACGCAGACAGGGCAAACTCAGATCCGCGCTTCTTCCTTTTCCTCTCATTTGCTCTACAAGCACATCTTCCGGGAGAACTCTTAGAATACCGATCACAAAAGGAAGGACACGAGTGAGAGCCTGAGGGCTGAACACCCGAAGCCTGGTGCCCCAGGGTGAGCAAAGGAGCACAAAAGGGATCCCTTTTTGTGTCGAATCATCCCCAAACTGGCATCAAATGTTCCCTGATAATGAACCAAAAAAGCGTATCGTAGCCATCAGCTGAGATTCATGTTCTCAATATTAGAATAAGTGGAAAATAAACGTTTTTTTCCAAACACTGAGCTATAAAGTTTAATAACCTGACACCAGAAATAACGTGTTATATACCCGGGATTCAGCTGCTTGCTATTTTTTCAATTTTCGGAAATATTCAGAGCAAAAAAAAAAAAAAAAGAGCAACCAGCCTGAAAGTGGCAAAAATATGTGACCACACTAGGAATTCTCCAGAGCCACAAATGAGGTTTCAGGAAAACAGGAATGAATCAAGAACCACTGAGCATCCAAGTCTCTCTGCCCAGCTGTGAGCTGACGGTTTCTAATTTGGTGGGTCGCAGACACAGATTCAAGTTTTAATTTGTCTCCAGAGTGACACACAATGCCCTATCACCCCCTAGCAGACAGCTCGCCGTTCATCAGAAAACACGGGGGCACAAACACAACTGCATACATCTACACGGCAAACAGGGGACGCACCCCACGTGTGCCCAGAGACACACACTCACAGGATAGGGCGTCGTATCAGAGACGCCCAGACCGACGGCGGGCGGGCAGGGGGAGGCCACGGGGCAGCGCAGGACCCTCTGTAGATACATCCCACCTGCACGGAACCGTCCTCGCGGTCGCCCGGCGGTGATGCTGAACTGCGGAGGCGGCCCACCATGAGTACCAGCTCACCGTTCCCGAGGGACGGAGTCCATCCATCCTCCCGAGAAGCACGCGTTACACAGACAAGAGGCATCACATGCAGACCATGGTGAGGAAGGTTGTTATTGCAGGCAAGGGCGGGTGGGAAGGAGCTCCCCCGTCCCAGCGAGTCTAGAGACGCCGGACCCGTGGGGACTCACCTGTCTTCCGGGCTGGCAGACTTCTTCCGACAAACAATGACGGCAGGTGCGTACTTGCTGCTGTGATCCGTGCCCTCCGTGACCTCCCAGATGGAAGGGCTGCTGGCTCTCACCCCCACGATGCTCACGCCCTTCTTCACCTTGGCCCTGTAGGAGACAGCGAGGGCACAGCTCAGACGGCGCTGGGGAACCCCAGGGTCCCACTGGTTCCGGAATGCGGGGGGTGCATCTGCACACGGCCGCCTGGCAGGTGTCGGCTCACGTTAAACGGATTCAATCACAGGTCTGCCAATCTCGCAGTCCGTCTGACCTAACTGTCCCCTAGTCACTCCCACCTTTAGCAGGGGAGCTAGGGACCACGCACGGGCAGTCTGCAGGCGTAAAGAAATCCAGCTGTGTTCATGGGCAGCTTCTGTTTCTTTTTTGTTTGTTTGTTTTTTAAACAATGACTTTCTTGGAAACCCCCAGACTATGAAAGCTAAACAGGAGAATGAAATGAACTCAAACCATGCGAGTGAAGTTAGCCGACGCTGTGTTCGTGGACTGTCCCCTCCATGCCGGGCACAGACGGACGTCTCACCTGGACTACGTGCATCCCTCGGGTGTGCTCGGGGCCAAACGGGGGGCCCCAGGGACACAGGAGCAGAGGTTTTAACAGACTCAGCTACAGAGTCCCATGGATACCACCCCAGGGACACAGGAGCAGAGGTTTTAACAGACTCAGCTACAGAGTCCCATGGATACCACCCTGAGTATCCCGGTCACAGCTGCACCGAGTGTGAGAGGACCTGCGTGACAACGCAGCAGGTGACCCAGGTGTCCCCTGGCCCTGAACCACAGCTCGAACTGTGCCCGGTGCTCCCCTTGGCCTCATGCACACCGATGTGGCATGGAAGCCGCTGCCCCTGACCCACCCACATTCCCTGCTACCCCACACTGCGCAGCGCAGCTCTGGAGATCGGACACCCACGAAGAGAGACTTGCCAAGGCAGGGGTGCTGTGGGCCACACACCCATTCATTCACTGATTGTTCATCGTCCTTAGCAGGGGGACAATGTCACGCCCAGAGGCTCCTTGTCAAGAGAGACGAGAGGCCTCGTCCCCTCCCGAGGAGCTGGTGAGTGAGGAAGAGGGACTATACCAGCAGAGCTCTGATTTGCTCTCAGACGTTTCAAGTGGAAAACACACAGAGTAGCAAGTGTACAATACAAAATGCAAGGCATCACACACCGTCTGATGGGCTAACTGGCCTCGTGTTTGAGAGTCATGTTTGTGACGGATTTTCTCCTCCTCGTCCCTTGGGTAGCACACGAGGAACTTTGCAGCAGGTTCTTCAGGGGCAAGCAGACGACTTGGGAGAAGACGGTCGGCTGGGGTGCGATGGGGAGAAACTTCAGAGGTCAAACTGCTGTGTCCACACAGACAGGGAGCCTAGGCCAGACCTCGACCCCCTACCTCTGAACCCTCGTGCACGCTCAGAGACAAGCAGGGCGGGAGGGCAGAGAGAGGGATACGCCTGCCCCTAACCCCCAGGAACACGACCTCCCACAGAAACAACGTCCAAGCTTATCATGTAGAAAACCTAGCAGTAGGGCTGAGGCTGGCGTTCCAGAAAGTCTCACGGGCAAGGAGGCCCCTGGCATCCAGGCTCTGGGCTTAAGGGGAGGGGGTTGCCCAAGCCGTTTGTACAAACAATGGGGTTTTCTGCTGGAATCACGGGGCATGCCAGGCAGAGGGGCCTGGTGACCAGCCTCCAGGGAAAACCCTGGGCTTCTAGGCTCCGCTGAGCTTCCCGAGTGGACGATACTCTCACATGAGGCCACAGGTCACTGCCAAGGAACTCGGGACATCCCGCATGACTTTCCCCAAGAGAGGGCTCTGGAAGCCTGTGCCTGGCTCCCCCAGACTTTGGCCCACGCGTCTTTTCCCTTTGCTGAATTTGCTTTGTGTCCTTCGCTGTAACAAACCACCGCCATGATTCGGACCATATGCTGCGTCCTGAGCTCTCCAAGCACAGCACCCAACCTGAGGGTGGTCCAGGGGAACCCACCACACAGCCTGATTTCACTGCTGTACAAAGAGAAGAGAAATCATCACGTGTGGACCTCGGTGCAAAAGCAGGAAGTTTTAGGAGGTGAACTTCAATGGAAAATAATATTTCTGCAGGGGAAAAAAAATGCATGTTTGGGGTTTTAAATAATCAACCTACAGGCCAACACTTTGAATGCAGCCATTTATAAATTAGGAATTGAATGCACAGGCCAGAAAGCCGTCTCATTTTCTGGATACTCCGGTGAAACACACAGGTGAATAAGCTATGATTTCTGCCTTGCGGGAACTCAATTAAATAGCAGGCAACTAGAATGTGGTGGTTGGAAAAAAGTCCAATTCACTGAGGACAGCTGCTATTATATCGAGATGAATTCTAAGGGCTGGCCCAATTACAGTGTGCTGGAATTTTATGGAATCAAATTTGCTTTAAATAAATAGGTCATCATTCTGGATTTGGTGATCTTTTCATTCTGCAAGAGATGCCAGCACATAAGACTTCCCCGATACAGGATGGGCTCGTATCTTTCTTAAATTGTATTCACAAGTAGGTCATGTGGAGCTCAGATAATGCTTCTTCCATGAATCATTTTCAAGTTCTCAGGCAAGAGCGTGCTTGCTTATATAACCTATGATGTACTCAATATTTGTTCCTAATGAGCCAAATGAGGTAACGTGAAGCCATAATGACTAGCAGTCGTTCGAACGGGACATTCTTTCCGAAATGTAGTATGGGACACTAGGAGGTTGCTTTTCATTGACACAGTATGTTTTCCTAAGAGAAGACACACTCCTAGGGCATGTTTCAGATCCTGATTCGAAGGACGATAGTTGGGGCACCCACCTGGGTGGCTCAGTGGGTTAAAGCCTCTGCCTTAGGCTCAGGTCGTTATCTTGGGGTCTTGGGATCGAGCCCCACATCAAGCTCTCTGCTCAGCAGGAAGCCTGCTTCCCCCCCTCTCTCTGCCTATTTGTGATCCCTCTCTCTCAAATAAACAAATAAAATCTTAAATCTTAAAAAAAAAAAGGATGATGCTTGCTCAAGAGAGATCTCTGAATGGCTTGTAACAAATGTGAACACACACAGGAAACTAAGTGGTTATTCCTTGAAGACATCATCTACAGCATATACTGAACGAGGTTTATCGTTGGGTTAGTCATGTTTACACGCTAACCTCAGAGATGTAAGTGGCGGTGTTTATGAACCATTAAGATAATTCGTAGGACATGGGCCGCTTGGCTTCATGGGGTTTGGGTCAGGTGCTAATCCCTGCCTCTGGTTATGACAACTGAGTTATGTATACTCACTAATGGAAGTTTTATATCTTACTTGTGGTTCCATCCATACAGGTTACCCTGACAGCTTTGTTACCCAGAGATAAACATGTTGCTTGCTTTCCAAAAACACTCTGTTGCATATTTATACTTGAAAATATATCTGCGCTAGTGTCAGAGAAAACAGCCATGATTTCCCCCGTGGTGGGTGCATTGCCCTAGGGATGGATACAAGTAAAACCTGCTTGCGTTATGGGCGTACTGTGTTGCTAAGACTTAGCAGAGCTATGGTGTATACACACACACAAACACACTACTATACACACACACACACACACACATAAATATACAGTGGACCCTTTAGTAACATGGGTTTAAACTGCACACATCCCCTGATGCATGAGTTTTTTGCAATAAATACAGCAAGGACTGTAAATGTATCTCCTCTTCCTTATGGTTTTCTTAATAACATTTTACTTTCTCTAGGTTACTTTTTGCAATGATACAGTATATAAGACGTAGGACATACGAAACGTTTGTATGTTATCGGTAAGGCTCCTAGTCAACAGCAGGCTGCTAGGAGTTACATTCTGGGAAGTCAAAGTTCTACTCAGATTTTTGACTGTGCAGTGACTTGACACTTCTTAACCCCTGTGTTGTGCAAGGGTCAACAGCATACCATACACATATGTGCACATGTATATATGCATGCATACACACATACACATACAAACGTGTGTGCACCATGTGCCTATGTGATCCAAGCACAGCATCCGGTAACATAATCGAAACAGCTGACCCCAGGTGCTGACCGCTGTGCACACTTCATTTTGCTCCCCACACACCCAGTGTCTCCTATTCAGGGGGACAGAAGGACGAGGCATGCTTACACGTGTGGTCGATTGGGTGACTGACATCCTTCCTGTTAATGGGTTGAAACTGTATTTCCCCATTGGTTCAGAGTCCAACAAAAACCCCTCTGGGTCAAAGCAAAGCTTTTGACAAAAAATGTTCCCCATGCAATTACTTCTTTTCTCTCATTTGCCGTGGAAAAGAGGAATGCGTGCTCTGTACCCTCACGCACATTAGGCACCCTGCCATTGCTCGTGACCGGGAACAACTGACAACAGCACCTGCCCCACCTAGTCCCCACGCCCCACCCAGAACATTCCATTTATCATCAGAGCCGCGCTGACCCTCTCCCCACGTCCTGGCCCTGCCCCCGCCAACAACGTTCGTGTCATTCTTTATAATGCAAACAGCAGTTTTTTGTGGCTCCTGTGATGCGGGGCCACTCCTTCTAACACTGGAAGGTACTAGGCTAAGTCTCTCTGCTGTGGCTTCCGGGACAACCCCAGTATACGCAGCAGCACTATGGAAAAGCTGAGCCTACATAAAATCTAAATCCAAAACAGCAGGGTGAGCAGGATGGCGGAGAAGTAGGAGACCTAAATTTCTCCAGGTCCCAGGAGTTCAGTTAGATAGTTACCAAACCATTCTGAACACCTACAGACTCAGCAAGAGATCGAAGAGAAGCAGACCAGCAATTCTAGAAACAGAAAAGAGATCACTTTCTAGAAGGTAGGACATGTGGAGAAGTGAATCCGAGGTGACGGGAAGACTGACCGTGGGGGTAGGGACCACAGCCCCTCCCGGCAGCTGCAGAGCAGCGGAGCACAAAATCGGAACTTTTAGAGTCTACTCCACTGAGGGACGTTGTTCCAGAGGCTAAGCAGGGGGTGGGGGAAGCCCTCACAGGGACAGTGTGGTCTCAGGACCCATGGGGTCAGAGAGGGACCGGGGGTGTCTGAGGGCAGCAGAGCTCCCAGGTATCAGACTGGGGAAGCCAACAGCAGAGACGGAGCAGAGGGGGACTCTCAGTTAATGCTTACCTTATACCATGACCCGAGGCACAGTCGGGCCACTGCTCTCCGAGCAGGGACCCTACAAGGGGCAGATCCGGGGAGACCCCCTCCTTCCTCCCCCGGGAGGGGAGGTGCGGGAGCGGCTAAGGAATCTGCTGGGTTTAGAGACTCTAGATGAGGCCGCGGGCCAGAGACAGAAACGCTCAGTAACAGGCTGGGTGAGCTCGGAGCGCGGCGGGAGACCAGGGAGATAGGAGGGACTGACTGTTTTTCTCCAAGGGCACGCTGAGGAGCAGGCCGAGCTCTCGGCTCCTACAGGCAGGGCTGGAGCTTGGGAGGCCGCCATCTTCATTCCCGGCCTCCAGGGCAGTAGGGAAAGCCATCAGGGAACAAAGGCTCCCGAGAAGGAAACCACGCAGATTGCTTGGCCCCGCCCCTGGCAAGGGAGGTGCAATCCCGCCTCAGCAAAGACATTCCTGAATCACGGCAACAGGCTCCTCCCCCAGAAGATCAGCGAGAACATCTAGCCAAGACCAAGTTCACCAATCAATGAGAACTGCAGAACTCGACAGTTAGGAAAAAGCAACACATAGAATTCATGGCTTTTCCCCCCATGGTTCTTTAGTCTTTTAGAGTTAAATTTTTAAAAATTTTTTCTATTTTTTAAAATTTTTCCTCTTTCAACTATTTTATTGTATCCTTTCTTAAAAAATCTTTTTGAATTTTCATTGTTATAGGCATGTTCTATCCCTTCATTATACTTAATCTTATTTTTCGTATACATTTAGGTTTCTCTTTCTTTAAAATTTTGGGTTACAGTTTCTTGTAACAGATCAAAATATACCCTAATCTAGCCCATCGCTTTGTTCTAGTCTCCAACCTGATGACCTTCTTCCCTTTTTTCCCCCCTTTTCAACCAACTTCTTATCAATTCTTTTTTAAGAATCTTTTTAAATTTTCATCTTTAGAGTCATATTCCATCCCTTTATTGTGTTTTGTCTTATTTGTGTGTGTGTGTATAAAAGTTTTTCTTTCTTTAAAATTTTGGGAGGCAGTTTCTTCTAACAGACTAAAATACACTCAAAATCAAGTGTGTGGCTCTGTTCTATTCACCAGTCTAATTGTGTGTGTGTGTGTGTGTGTGTGTGTGTATTTTCCCCCCTCCTTTCTTCTCCCCCGGGATTCGGGTCTCTTCTGATTTATTTAGTGTATACTTTCCTGGGGTCGTTGATACCCTTTTAGTATTTTGTTCTCTCATTCATCTATTCTTATCTGGATAAAATGACAAAGCAGAAAAACTCACCTCAAAAAAAAAAAAAAAAAAAAAAAAAAAAAGAACAAGAGGCAGTACCGATGGCTAGGGACTGAATCAACAGGGACATTAGTAAGATGTAAGAACCAGAGTTCAGAATGACAATTATCAAGATACTAGCTGGGCTTGAAAAAAACATAGAAGAAACTAGAGAATCTCTTTCTGGAGAAATAAAACGCTTTCTGAAGAAATGAACTAGAATCTAACCAAATTGAAATAAAAAAGGTACTAATGAGGTGCAAAAAAAATGGAGGCTCTTACTGCTAGGACAAATGACATAGAAGAGAGAATTAGTGATATAGAAGACCAAATGATGGAGAATAAAGAAGCTGAGAAAAAGAGAGCTAAACAACTACTGGACCATGAGGGGAGAATTTGAGAGATAAGTGATACCATAAGATGAAACAATATTAGAATAATTGGGATCCCAGAAGAAGAGAGAGAGGGACACAAGGTATATTGGAGCAGATTATAGCAGAGAATTTTCCTAAATTGGCAAAAGGCACAAGCATCAAAATCAAAGAAGCACAGAGTACCCCCCTCAAAATCAATAAAAACAGGTCAACACCCCATCATTTAATAGTAAAACTTACAAGTCTCATTGACAAAGAGAAAATTCTGAAAGCAGCTCAGGACAAGAGGTCTGTCACAGACTACAGTAAAAATATTAGAACGGCAGCAGACCTACCCACAGAGACCTGGCAGGCCAGAAAGGACTGGCATGATATATTCAGAGCACTAAACAAGAAAAACAGGCAGCCAAGAATACTATATCCAACTAGCCTGTCACTGAAAATAGAAGGAGAGAGAAAAAGCTTCTAGGACAAACAAAAACTAAGAGAATTTGCAAACACCAAACCAGCCCTACAGGAAATATTGAAAGGGGTCCTCTAAGCAAAGACAGAGCCTAAAAAGAACATAGACCAGAAAGGAACAGAGATAATATACGGTAATAGTCACTTGACAGGTAATACGATGGCACTAAATTCATATCTGTCAATAGTTAACCTGAATGTAAATGGGCTAAGTGTCCTAATCAAAAGACACAGAATATCAGAATGGATAAAAAAAAAAAAAACACAAGACCCACTGATATGCCCCTTCTACACCATTGGTGGGAATGCAAGCTCGTGCAGCCACTCTGGAAAACATTATCGAGGTTCCTCAAAAAGTTGAAAATAGAGCTACCCTATGACCCAGCAATCACACTACTGGGTGTTTACCCTAAAAGTATCCTAAAGGGATATTTACCCCTACATACAAATGTAGTGATCTGAAGGGGCATGTGCACCTGAATGTTTATAGCAGCAATGTCCACAATAGCCAAACTATGCAAAGAGCCTAGATGTCCATCAACAGATAAATGGAAAAAGATGATGTGGGGTGTGTGTGTGTGTGTGTGTGTGTGTGTGTGTGTGTGTGTGTGTGATGGAATACTATGTAGCCACCAAAAATGAAATCTTGCCATTTGCAATGACGTGGATGGAACTAGAGAATATTATGCTAAGTGAAATAAGTCAATCAGAGAAAGATAATCATCATACGATCTCTCTGATATGAGGAATTTGAGAGGCAGGGTCAGGGGTCGTGGGGGGAAGGGAGGGAAAAAGTGAAACAAGATGGGACTCAGGAGGGAGACAAACCATAAGAGAATCTTAACCTCAGGAAACAAACTGAGGGTAGCTGGGGGTGGGATGGGGTGGCTGGGTGATGGACACTGGGGAGCGTGTGTGCTATGGTGAGTGCTGTGAATTGTGTAAGATCCACAGACCTGTTCCCCTGAAGGAAATAATATTTATAAATAAAATAAAAAATAAAAATAAGTTAAAAAGGAAAAAAATAAATCCAAAACAGCAGGTCCCAACACTTGTTTATTATCATGCACCCACACATGTAAATTATGTGTGGTGTTCCCCCTTAATATGGCCATATTTATGTATCAGTTTTGTGCTTGGACTATTGCAAAGTAAATATACTAGAAAACATACATGAAAGGATGCATTAAAATGATGAGATTAAGAGAAAAGTGTTGAGAAATCCTGATTCTCCACCGTCTCAGTGTATCACTCTGTACACCCCTTGGGGTGAACATACATGAGAGAGTCCCCCTCAAACTGATTTCTGAGTGCAGGACAAGTAAATGCGGCAAGCCGAGGTCACGAGACAACGAGGCAAGTGGATGGGTATTGATCAGATGCTGAAACTCTCCCGCCACATCTGCGGTTCACAGCTTCAGGGGGAGGAAGGAATCTGCTTTCACGTGGCCATTTCTTGAGCAGCATTAAATTTAGAATAAAGACCAGTCTCTTCATGGCAAACCGTTTTTGATGTCCTGCCATCAGTGAATCACCAGGACCAAAGGAGCACCCTGTGTGGGACATTCTAGAACAGGAGATAAACATGGGCAGGAGTTTGTCCCCAAGAGAAAGGGGCATCTCCAAGACCCCCTGGGGGAGGAGCGGGAGCAGAGGAGTCAGGGGGTGTGGTCCCAGGGGGCCGGGACCCACAGCCAGCTGGAGGGCTGAATAGCTCTCATAATTGGCTTAGTAACTGGGCATCCCAAGGGCTGCAGGCTGCAGGGCTCTGTCTCCGCTAGAAAGTACCAACTCAGCAAGAGGTCAGCAGCTCAGGCTGGGAGCACAGACCTCGACTGCAGGGCACAGCCCTCACCTCCGGCTGCAGGCCTGGTGTTGCCAAATCTCTCCAATCCTGAAGACAGGCCAGAGATCCCCGCCTTTATGTAGGATCCCAAGTTTTGAAAACATCGTCCTGACTAGACGATATACGTAAGGCCTAGAAACAGCCCAAGGTCATCAGTGTGTGACCTCTGTTAGCTGTATGCATATACAGAAGTCAGGCCCCTTCTGAGAGTGTGAGTGAGTCAAAGAGCCGTGTGAGAGCACCCCGCGATGTCCAGGGTGGGACGGAGGCATTCATGCACAGAAACGCACCCACATCTGCGTCTTCCCAACCCCCCACACGTACAACTCACAATGATGGCAACTTTGTCATTTTCCTCATACGTGCGTGGAATATGTTCGCCGTGGAAAAACAGTACTACACAAAAGTATGAGGAAGAAAGTAAAAATAAGCTGAACTTCCATCTTGTTGAAACTAAACCAACAATATTTTAGTCATCATCTTTCTACACACTGTTTTACTCACACCCAGGACTGCTACATGGCCCCACAAGTTGGGCACTGATTGACCCCAGGAAGCATCATTCATATAGATTATGATGCGAAGTGGGGCTTCCTAGAGTGGAGCAGTGTACAACCTGCATAACTGTATGCAGCAGCCTTGATTATATTTAACGGGCTGCTTTATTCGCCAGATCATCCTGGTCTCTATTCTTGACTACCTCTAGGGACAAATAAAATAACTCAAAGCAGGAACTCAGGAGAACCCAGAGAGGAGGGAAGCCAAAAACGGCAGAGCATTACATCTTGGCCCAAAAGGTGAGTAATATGTGATGTCAGTCTCCAGCCAGGCAGGCTGCTGGTTCTGAAGACCTCCGATTTATCCTGGGGCCTTGGTGAGTCAGCACTTGCCATCCTGATAAACCTGGCCTGTGGGTTTTCTCCACCAGCCCAGATAGAGGCTGAATGACTTTTTAAAAGCACCTTGGAGGTGAGTGCTTCCTGCACACAATCTTTACTCCTTCCAAGCGCCTGGTTTTCCTTCTGACTCTGTTCGTGATGGGGGTGCCAAGGCCAGTCTTTCCTGCAGACACAAGTTCAAAGAGACAAGACATCAGTAGAAACTGGACTGCCCAGCAGATGGACCCGTGCCGGCATGATGAGTGAGGATGCCAACTGTCGCAGGCTCTGGAGGGAGTGATCCCGCCCCCCTACCCCAAAAATGTTTATAAATACGTGACTGCATACAGGACCAACACAGGTAATGCTTTAAACACAATACCGACACAGGTTTACTAAGAGTAAACCAAACGGTCTGTTTATTCATTCATTGACTCATTCATCAAACACAGCTTGATTTTCCAGGTGATATTCACAGGACTGGAAATGCAAATACGAACAAAACACACGTTTCCTACTGACACAGAACTCACACTCCAATGAGAAAGACAGAACGCACACACACGTTTGATGTTGGTAAGTTTTATGAAGGATTAAAAAAAAAAAAAAGCAAGAGAAGGGCGTAGAGAGCCCAGCACAGGAGTGGCTACCCTAGAAAGATCTGGTTTATTACTGACATACCTGCCCAGCGGTAAACCCAGAAATTAAACCGAGTGGGCAGGTGGAAGGGAACGGTGTATGCATATACGGACACCTCACTTGGACCGGTTTCTGCCCAGCACATGAGTGGGGAGGGGAAACTCTCTTTTTCCTACTGAAAACAGCCCGCCACCCAGCAGGGAAGGGCGCCATTTAAATGGTCTGTGGCTTATTATGTGAGCCTGCTGTCTATGGATTCACCAGGATGATTACAACCCCATGTAAACCCGTAATCCTGTATGGAGAAGCAAAGCCTTGATGGCGACGGCATCTCCCCACACAGCAACCCCGCGATGGCTCAGCTGGACGGGCAGCCAGAGAGGATAGCTCATCACCATTTCCCCAGTGACCGACATCTTATCCACCCGGCACTAAAGGAATACATCTCTGTATGGAGGTCGCCACATGCGGAGATGGAGGGCAGAGCTTCACTCGTTCTGCATGTTAGTGACTCCCCTGTTGTAGACTCATCCGACGAACCAGCACACGGACAAGAAAAAGGCCCCCATTCCTTGTTGAATGCAGTGGACTCTTGGAGACAACCAAGGGCCAAGTCCTTCAGAGAGGGTCCCATAGAAAACAGACTTCGGCCTCCATTGCCATCATCATTACATCGCTTGACACAGAAACCTAGGCACCGGACTATTCTGAATCTTACCCTTTCCGTTTCACCCATACGATAATCAGTAAATCAAAGCCCTCTGGCGCGGTGGGGGGAACACAGCAGAATAAAACGCAACCCCTGCCCCCCAACGGGAGATGGAAGACGAGGACTCAAAGATCTGCGGGCCCTCACACAGCACGCAGAAAAGCAAGCCAGGGGCCGTGACGTGTGGTTCTGAACTCGGCTCCATTCCCAGGGCACCACCCCGCCCGGGGGGTTCGGTGCGGCTCCCAGGCTTTGGGAAGAGACCTAATCTTACTGTCTGCTAAG
>CM052808.1:1596303-1628712 GCA_028533885.1 Nasua narica | reverse complement strand
CTGGTAGGGCTATTTCCTTCCTATTCTCTTTCATTTTTCAGGGGTATCTTGATGGCTGTTTCAACAAAACTCATCTTCTGTTAGCAGTTTCGCAAAGATAGACTTCTGGTTTGCAAAAAAAAAAAAAAAAAAGAGAGAGAGAGAGAGAAAGAGAACGATGTGCCCTTCAAACGTCCTTCTCTGAAATGGAAAGTAACACCTTGCGGGCAATGATGGGGTGGAGGCCCAGGGCAGAGGCCCTCTCCCCGAAAGACAATAGCAGGTGTACTGTCGCTGGGAGCAGGTGTCTCCTGAATCCAACACTACCCCAGCTGCTCCCACGTAACATCCTTCAGAACAATGACCTGCTTACAGGGGTGTGCGCTTTACCTTGAAAGTGTTCAACTTCGTTGGGCAATAGCCTTGGGTCCTAGAAACGGAGGAGATGACCCACAGACCACTGGCGCTCTTCTTTCTTCTGGTTACAGGGATTGGGTTCAACCGGATCGGTGGGCTCGGGACTATCCCAGGTGCCGCCAGAAGAGTATCCCCACCTATCCCTGGTCCTCATCCCTGATCCAAGGTGAGCCTTGGGAAGACAAAGGACTTCAGCCATTGCAAGACATGATCTCATGGGGAGGAGGAACCAGGAGGAAAGAAATGGATCGTTGCTGGTATGTGAGCCCTGAATCCAACAGTTGAACTAAAATAAAACAGAGACCAAGCTTGAAGATCCCCCCCCAAGCAAATAAATCTAGTAAGCCACGTGAGCAACCCTAAACCCAGCTTATTTCATGAACGTATGTGAAACTTAGGTTATTTCTTTTCAGTGCCCCTGATAATCAACAAAGAAACTTAAGAAATCTTCCTAAAAGCGTTTTTAACCAATCCCCTGCCATCCAGAAACCCTACTGTGATAACCATTCTCCTAAAGGTTAAAGACCCTCCCCATTTCACCTGATAAGCCGCTCTCTGACGTCACGTCCCCGCGCTTCACATCAGTGTCTAACTTGAAAGCACCCCGTCCGAAAACTTCTTATATGCACGATAAGCTCTTACGAAATGCTATATTATCGGTCTGGTGTCTTTAATTTTGTTATTTTTGGGTTTTGGACACACTCACATCTGACGCAAGAGCCACCAATTCCTCTCTATCCCAGCTTTTAATTTTGTTTTCATCACTGTGAGTTTAGGTTTTGGGTTTTTTTTCCACTTTCATTTTTACTTATTTTTTTTTTATTATTGCGAAAAGAACACATCCTGAAACCTACTCTGTGGACACATTCCTAAGTGCCCGACAGCATACTGTAGGGACTGTGCCTGCGAAGACTCTACCTCCAAGTAAAGTCCCGCACACAGGCACGGGAACTCCGGGTCTGCGGGGACAGAACCGAGCCCCCCGCACCAGGTCACCACAGTGGGGTCTCTGCAAACTCCAATGGCCAGGCTTTTATTAACATACTTTCCATCCACACGTGACGGCCAATCAAAATATGTTTATACGACGTTCTCTGACCGGAAACTGACTAGGAAGCGTCAGTCTGGTAGGCGGGTGCATGTCACTCCTGAAAACAGGAATGTTTAACACTTTTTAAAAATTAATAAGCTTTAGTTTTATTTAGAGCAGTTTTTGGTTCGCAGCAACACTGAGGAGGAAGGACAGAGTTCCCATATGACCAGTATCTTCAGGTGCGCACAATCCCCCTGCTCTCAGTGTGATCCCACAAGCCCACTGCCACTCATCCCTTACAATCGATGAGGCTACGACGATACTTCTCATGATGAGCTTGTGGAGTGAAAAACCAATACATCACGGAAGGGTCTCATCTAAAAATGAGGATACCTGTGCAGAGGCTGTGGTGCAGAGAAGTTTTATCCCATCTTCAGGTGAAGAGAGTGAAGCACAGAGAAGTTAAATATTTTTATCAAGGTCACACAGCTAATGGAAGGTTGAAGCTGCTCTGGCAGCCCTTCTCTAGCTCACTGTGTTCTGCTACTGCTTTTCTGTTCCCGAAGGGCGTCTGTCGGCAAACTGGACAGGCTCGCCTGCAGCTACCTTCCCCGTCCCCTGCAGGGCACGTGGGGACTTGGCTCTTGGATACCTCCATTCGACCCTCATGGAGTGAGGCTGATACACACTCAGACCTAGTCTCCCCAAACCCCGAAGGTTTAGTCGTTCTGCAACCACTGCGTGGGGCAATCTCCTTCCAGAACCCAAACTTGACTGACTACTACAGGTCCTTCTGGCCACAGAGTTCCCGCTGATCTTTCCAGATAATTCTTCTCTCCCTCATTTGGGTTTCTGCCCCATTAGGGGAAACTGAGACACACGCTCCCTTGTTCCCACCATCTCCCTCCCTTTCTCCTTCCCATAGTCCCTCCAACCTGCACGCATGATCACAGACATTGGATCTGGTCTTCCTACACCTCCCATACGCATCCTCCCTTCCCCTGAGTATAACAAAATCTATTCATTTAACCATCAGAGAAGCTAAACAGCAAGAGTGTGGGGAGATAAGATCTTCAAAAAATTCTTCTCATGCTCATTCCTTGAAATCCGGCTTTCAGGCTCACTGCCTCTCTGGGGCCGAGAGAACCCCCACTGGGGATGTGAGAACCCGAACAGGGACCCATTCCCTCACTCCGGCTGCTGGAAGCACCTGCTCACGGAGCTCAGAAGAGCACGTTGCAGCCCCACGGCTCTCATCTCTCCTGGATGCATGTCATTTCAGCTCGCATTATACAGACGAGAAAACCAAGACGGAAAAAAGGTTACAAAGACGGGCTATTTCCTGAGCTCAGCCGCAGGACCACTGGCCACGTAAAGGAAAGGAGTTCGTGGGACCCTGTACGGTCACCTGCCCAGCGCTCCCAGCTCCTCTCCAGGTACCTGTGACAACTCACTCCTCCACTCCCTTTGAAGTCGGCTCCGCTCGCGTGCCTCTGTTCAATAAAACGCGACCTGTGGGGACCTTTCCAACAAAGGGCTGAAGCTGGAAGAGTTAAAGCATGCTTTGCTGTGGGGTCTCTCCCCCGCACCGCGCTGGCTGTCCACGGCCCAGCCGGTGCGGCTCCGTCATCCCGGCCCCGAGTGAGGACAGATCGGAGCTCGGGCATCACCAAGGGCTGGGCGGATGCGGGACGCAGCAGGACCGAGCCCAGGCTGCCCCTCAGAGAAGCCTCCACGGTGCCCCTTTGCTGCGAGCGCATAAACTAAAAGCCTGAGTGCAAATTTCTGGGTGTCAACTCAGCCCTGATTCCATAAGACACAGACTGACCCAGTAGCTGGAAGAAAGGTGTCTCCTCTGCAGAGAACAGAGAAGGCTCTCCAGATCCTACGGCACTGGGGAATTTTTTTTGATGAGACCAATTACTATTCCACACGTATGGGCTTCCCTACATTTTCATATTGAAAAAGCCCTGGGAGAGAGACTTGATTTTGTAGCCTGGGAGCTGAGGGAGAGAGAGGACTGCCTCGCTCCACTTTCAGGACCGCGAGATGCGGTCTACCGAATGAGCGGCGGTTCCATGCTCCTGACCCCGAGCGTCCCTGGGAGGCTGCTGTCTCTTGCCCCCACCGCAGACTACTGACGGGCACAGAAGCGTAAGGGAGCAGCACGCCCGGGAACCGGCGTCTCTGCCCGCACCTGCCGTGCCCCGGTCCCCGTCCCTGCCCTAACCACGGATCTCATAGTCACCCCGCCCAGCGACAGGGACACCGGCTGAAAGCTAAGTGCAAGACTGGTTATAAACCACGAAGAAAACCAGGGGAGAGGAAGACGGACGCTTTGATCAATCAGAAGGGAGAGCTATGCATTTTAATTGGCTGACTTAAATCTCCACTCCGCTCCCCTTTTATCCTCTCAGTCCACTTGGTGTTTGGCGGATGTGGCAGGTTGTGTTTACCAAAGGTGGGCGTGACTGCGCCCGACTCCGCCCCCCACCCCTCCAAGCACTCGCTGTGATGTGCCCTAGCCTCTTCTCCCATCCCGGAGGAAGGCTCACACCCACGGTGTCCTGATGCTATGGGACTTAGGCGCAAAGTCTAACGAGGTGAAGCAGCTTCATGGGCTTCATAGGATGCTCGTTTTTGGAGCTCAGGACCACCACTCAGGAGCCAGAGGCTGCCATCGGTGAGGATGCCCCAGCACGAAATGGGATGAGAGTATTCAGCTGACTACCCAACTGATGTGCCAGGTGACAGCCTCCATTAGACTGGTGGGAGCGAGCCTTCGGAGGGTCCTGCACCAGGGTCTTGTCCCCCCCTCTGAGCTCTCCTGCTGAGGCCTCAGCCATCATGGTGCCGAGAGACCTATTCCCCCACAAAATATGCCCCTTCCCGATTCCAGACCCGCAGTACCCATGAACACAAGAAAGATGGTCTTTGTTTAGAGCATTCAGCGTGGGGTGCTCTGTTATGCAGCGAAAGAACGCAGAGTAACAATGTTTTGACAGGAAAGGGGAAGCCATTGCCCACCCGTCCTTGGTGCTCATTAGATGCTTGGTTCTCCTCGAGAAAATGGGTCTCTGCCTCAGTCCTCAGTCATCAGCAGCAGCTCGCGGGCTGAAGGTAACGTACAAAGTTCTTGCCTGATGTATGTTATTCCATTTTGACCACCTGAACCAATTATTTTAAAATTATGACATTTCCTTTAAAAAAATCCAGATTTGGGGCTTCTCTTGAAACAGTACCATAACTCCATGCCTTAATGCACTGGTCGGCCGAGCTCCCGCTTTTAAAAGCACAGTGGGTTGTTCAGTTTTCCCTGCTCCCTCCTCATCCCCTGGTGCCTCTCCAGACACAAACACTTTTCTGATGCCTGACCTGGACCAACTCCCTCAATTTTATTGCCTGCCTGTTCTCTGAAGTCAACTGAGTTTGAGATCCGCGCCTTCGTCTTTGGAATTCACAAAGGTCCCCAAGTTGCACCTGCATCAGTAACCACAGATTCCAATAGTTTGATTACTGTCCCGTGCCCCGAAGGAACAAAGAGAACTCCCCCTCTGATATTTTACTTGGGGTGGAGACTAGATTGCCAGTAAGAGGGAAGTTACATACGTGGGCACAAATACAGGTTAGTCCTCTTCTGCTGGAAAAGTCCTTAGCCCTAAACCAGCGAGTCTTCTCTCTTGCTCTAAACTCCTTCCCACAAGCCTGAAAAGATTGTGTCTGTCCTGGCCTGAGAGTGAATGAAATAAACCGTGTCTGGAAAAAAATGTAACGAGGACACAGGAAGGCCCACCCACAGACTGCCCCGACAACTTCCAACCACACCATTTAAATGTATGTAGAATGGCAATGGAAAGATTAAATTTGCAGTGGAAAGTAACATTGTATCCGTTTTCTCCCATATGAAATTCTATCTGTCCATCTGACTATTAACTGTCTGTCCGTCTGTCTACCCATCTTTCTCTCATCTAGGACCTGCTATCTACCTACCATCTGTCTATTGCGTATGCATCTCTACCATCTGTCTATCCTCTCTAGTGATGAACTGTTTCCCTTCTAGCTCCATGTATGCTTTTTTTTTAAGGCTCTCTTTTCTGAATCCAAAATCTTGATACCCTGCCCAACTATCACCACCTTCCCTTCACCGCCATTCCTTGCACAGAGACCTAGAAAATGTTCCCATTGGTTGCATTTGCTATTTCTCAGCAAGGAACTCTCCTTCATTGGGAAGAGAAACCCGGAGACCAGCCCTTCCACAGCACGGAGCCTAGAAGACTTACGATGGAGAAGGCCAGGGGCATCTGAGTCTACCTTCGGGGAATTTCTCAGTGACATGGACTCCAAGTCACCAAGTCCGTGTTTCCGAGCTGCTGAAGGCCCGACTCCCTTTGTTGCTTTCTCTTTGTGCTGACAGGGTTGCGGCCGCTTGCATCTTCCCTCCCGCAGCCCCACCATGGCTGAACACTCCCAGCGCCCCACACGGTACATTCTCTCCAGTTACTTACTGTCTCCCTCTGTCCTTCCAAAGCACCAAACACCCTGCCAATTCATAGGCTGTCAGCAAAAACAATGACAATGATCGGAACTGCGCCACATCCCTAAGCCCACCAGAGCGCCTTCTTTTCCAACTTGGAAAGAGAAGCTGATTACTCAGATCGCAGGCAGCCCTACTGTTCACTGGCACCCAGCAGCTCAGCAGTCCCCGATACAGAGCCGGCTGCAGAGTGGCCAGGAATCCATTCGTGGGACTGTTCATCACCTCCCACAGAATGCACCAGAATTCCAGAATGCCCGACGGAAAAGGTGGGTGGGCTTTCAAAGAACAAGCGTACAGGGGCTGGAAGTGGCGCCCTGCAGCCACGGCATTGCCCTGAGGTGACCTGTCGGCCTCAAGGACACTTGAGGAAAGCAAGGTTGTCTGCTAAGCAGTGCCAGGCCCCGTGAAGGACACACGTTTGAGCAAGACGTTTATTTCAAAGGGTTTGATCTATAAAAAGATAATCATCTGGGGGAAAAAATTAGATGCTGTTGGACCTTTAAAACCCATTTCGTAGTTCCTATTTTGTTGATATTTCAAATTAATGAGCAGAGAAAGGTGGTAGCTACAATGATCTCCTGGAGGCCAGGCTTCTCCAAGTTCTTAGCACGACTCTGCTAATGCACTTCTTGTCCCTCCTGGGACCTCAATCAAGTGAAAAGCAGGAACTAAAGATAAGGAAAAACTTGTTTATAACATATATTGGAGCGAAAGGAATTTCTGACATTCCAGCGTCAATGGGTTCTGCTGCTCTCCGTGCATAATGCAGGTAAAAATATAGATGTGCACGAGAAAGCTGGACGTGTATGTCGACACCCGCGAGTTACATGTTGGGTGACTGGGTTACGGGTGCCTGACGTACTCTGCTTTGTCTATTCTCCATCTTCCGTCATACGCACACAGGACATGTGTCTGAAGGTGAAGCTGAGAAGGTGTCCCAGCGGAGCGTTCCACTCCCCTTCTGCCTCCCCTGAGTGCACATCCACGTTGCCTTCAGACGGCCCTGAGGGTGTGCGGGGTGATGGGATGAAGGTTCACTCTGTCTTCGGATGTGTTCACACTCTAATTTACTGGTCCCTGCCCAGAGTGGGAGGAAAAGGTGCTCTTTCTGTCTTGGCCGCTCCTGCCCGCCTGGCCACCGGCACCTGGATCAGCCCTGGGCTGGGGGTCCCTGAGAGTCTGCTGCACCATGAGCTCAGCCTGAATCCCAGCGTGTCCCTCATTACCGCGAGGGTTCTCCTGTCTCCCCTGGTGATGGAATGGGGCTCTATTTCCCCAAAAGTGTTCTGGAGTGACGCCCAGGCTCGTGTTAGCGGTGCTTAAAACTGCAGGGAAGACCCCACACGGTACTATGATGGGTTCCCCTCCATGAAAGCAGGAAACAGAAGTAATTTTGCAATTTGACTTGGACCTTTTTTTTTTTTTACTTCCGATGGCCCAATAACCCAACGGCCTTGCTTGCATCTACTCCAAAAAAAGTACAGTCTAAAAAGGCAGCTGCCAATCCTGTGAATCTATTTAAATTTAAATAGTTAAGAGAAAATCAATTCAGTTCCTCAGCGGCACGACCACATTGTAAGAGCTGGAGAGCCTCAGGCAGACAGCGGCTACCAGATCGCCAGGACAAAGTAGAGAGCATTTCCATCACTGGAGAGACATCCATTGGACAGCAACGCTCTGGAGTAAGTTCTAGGCTTCCCCAGGCACATTTTAAAGTTGACATTTAAAATTTTCCCTCCTAAGCTGCAAAGGTTGAGATTTTCAGTATATTGTAACTACTGACATTTAAAAATTAAACTGTTATATCATTCTCTTAAAAGTATTCACTGGAATCTAAATACCATGGTGATTTGATACTGACCATTATTCATTTAAAAAAAAAATATATGCAGACAACCTCTCCTTTCCCAGGCTTGAATTTCATATTTGTTTTTTTTCCCCTTTAGCTTGCATATTCATTTTGTTTCGGTCACAGAATTTTACCCAAATGTGTTCTATTTTTTATGTCTGAAAGTCCTTTATTGATCACTCTGTCATAATGTTCTGCAACCGAAATATGTATATAAATTCAAATTTATGTTTCTCTTTGTCCATCAGTCGCTAAATACAGTTTTTAGAATTCTAGATTGAGATTCATTACAATTGTATTCAGTATACGCTTAGGCAAAAACAGTATAACTTTTAAGGAATATTCAACATAAAACAGGGAAGGATCAGAAATGCTCTGATTAATAGCAGGAATGGGCTTCTATTCTATGATGATAGAGGACCAACCAACCCTGACTCTTACTGGCTTAAAATAGCAAATTGATTTTTTTTTTAATTCTTACTTAGGGTTCTGTGTGGCCTAATTCAGGCTGATGGAACCCATATGCTGATGATGTCATCGTAACCTGATGCTTCAGGATATCCCAGCCCCAGGAACAGAGAGCATGAGACATCTATGCGTCTACACGGAAACGTTGGCCAAAGTGAGTCACATGGCGACAGCCTCCTGCATGGAACCAGAGAAAGATAGTCTTCCCGTAGGGTCCCATCTGGACAGGAACACTGAAGCAAGTGTAGCACAGTCCAGCAAAAGTTTGTAAGAAGGGGATGGAGAAACCATTGGCAGGCTGGAAGGAAGAGTCAAGAAGCCCCTCCCACCTGTCTCTACTGCCTACAGTACACATATAGGTGACTTCCAACACTAGATCCCCAGCCTTTGGGGACCTCAACAATCTCCGTGACTCCATGGGACAACACTGCATTCTTTTCTGCCTTCCAAATCCTCATGCCTCTCCTTGGCACTCTAATCCAGAAGCACACAGGAAAAAGAGGTCGGGGACATGGAGGTGTGTGCTCCAGCCCTGAAATGCCAGAAAAGAAGGTAGAAGGGGTACCAACCACCATGACTTGATAACAGATATCCCAGCACAGGGACATGTTCCCCAGTTAGAGCACGCGTCGGTGGATCCACAGCGGCCCCTCATTTAGGGCAAGAAGGAGACAGGGTCAGTGTCAGCTCAATGCCCACACCTCTGTTTTATAGACAGAGTCCTTGGAAACCCTGAATGGAGTACACTGTGCTACAACGCTGCACCTCCATGCTTTGAACTCCCCCCAGGACAAAATTCACATGGGATCCATCATCGACTTTCATGTTTAAAGAATCAACAATGGGACCAGGGCCTCTTCCTCCTCCTCCTCCTCTTTTCTTCAGAGCAAAGAACTAGAACTTGGCTTGCACAAAAAGGATTTGTTATGTAGTCAGTAGCGTAATTTGCTTTCTCAAAGACAGTAACATTACTGGATTGTCTCTAGGGCTGTCAGCCCAGACGATTTTAAACCCCTGGCAATTCCTCACTGTGGTCTTACATGGGTGAGCAGGGAAAATGTGAGGTCGAGCACCTGGACCTTCAATGCTTTCTTGGGGAGACCAATTTCAGGAAAGAGAACACGTGGAAGGCGTGAACTCAGCAAACAGACTCATTTAAAATGATTCATGTCTAGTAAAACCTTGAATGGTCTTCCATAACACCAGCCATCCTTGTGCCCTAGGTGAAGACCTCCATAATGCAAAACTTCCCTTGGGAATCCAAGAGGGGACTAACACTCTACTGGAAGAAAAATCACAGCATAACCTGCCAACACACAACTGAACACACCAACTATTTTTCCCAACAGGTGCCAAGGTTATGAGTTCGCTGCATGGGAAATATTTTATGCATCTGACAGGCTACGTGAGATCAAGCCTAAGAGATGTGCAATCTGTTTTAATTTCCTTCCACTTCACCTAACATGCAGAGGTCACAATTTAACCTAGAATTCTTCCTCCCTAAATCCGAAATGATTATTAATAGCCAGCTCTTCTACCCTGGGCTCTATGACAGAATATACTCCAGGAAAGTCAACTGGACAGAATTTTTGATATAGAGCCCACTTTATAAGAATTCAGTTCATTTATTATTATTTGTTAATGTAGAAAAAACAAGCATACCCTTTGCTTTCTGTCATGTAAGTCTAATCAAAATTCAAAGATAAAAGGAAATTTTGATATCAAAAATCCGCTGGTTAAGATAAGATACAGGTAGGACACAAATGCTGACCTCAAGTAAAATGAGAACCATTATGTGAAGCGGAGGGTGGATGGCAAATGAACAATTATAGGGGCCAGAAAAATGGAACATTCAGAGAAGATCCATTTCTGTTTAATATGAAGAGTCTCATCATACTCAAAGCCAACGGGTGCTCAGGGGGCAAACTCATGAAGTGTGGGACTATGGCAATTTCTAAGAATGGGTCTGAACATCCACTGATGATCTCTGAGAACCAAGGTTTTACTGAATAATAAACAAACAAACAAACAAAAAACAATGTATGTTTTCTGTGTGCTGGGCACTTGCTAAGTATTGGGATATAGCTGCGGAAAGAACAGTCCTAGTTCATACTAGCACAGGTGGCAATGAGTCAGGGCAGGGCATGACATGCTGCAGTAACAAAGGCACCTACAAAGTAAACAACACTGATTTAGTTCTCCTTCCTGCACATGCGCACCCAGGGTCAGCAATGTCTCCCTTGGGGAAAGCCAACAGAGGCTCTACCCTCAGGAGTGTTAACAGACACTTCATTTGGAGAAGAAAAGATAGAAACTTCCATGTTGGTCTCTCCTTGTGCCTTGCGTCCACCTGGGAGTGACACGTCACTTTCCCTTATTTGTCCTTAGTCGGAAAAATCGTAGGAGCATGTTCAAGTCAGAATATCCCACCTCATCCCAGAGGGGATTTTAGTGAGTGATACCAATGGCCAGCAAAGGAACATAGACATTAGGGATGATATGCTGATAGACAGTGGTGAGTGGAATAAATAGAAGTCTAAGGAACTATGAGAAAGCAGACTGAGATGCAGGGGTTCAGAGAATGCCTCTCTCAGGAGATGACACCTAAAAGGGGACATAGACGAGAGCTAGTCATAGAAGAACTAGAAACCACATTTTGCTTCCAGAGTCAATGACCTTACCATTCTGACTGCACCTGGACTATAAGTAGCCTTAATTCAAGATCCATGCTCTGAACCACTCATCCAACCAACTTCTGGGCACCTCAGTATGTGAAGATCATTCCCAACGACCGTGCCGGAAAGCCCAGTCTTTGAAACCTCCTGCCCGGGCTTCTCACATAGCAACAAAGAGCAACCCTAGTTTCTCCAGAACGAATCTCATTTATGACACACGAGGCATGGAATTGGAGCTGTTCTTCACAGGAGAAGGCTCCGAGCTTCTTCATGTCACACTAATAGTTTCACTGACTGAAAATCCACAGCAGACAAGAACTGGGAGTCCCTCAGATGCTGCTGGAGTTAGAATAATTTATGGAGAGCAGTCTAGCACAACATAAGCTATTTAAAGCTGCATAATATACCCACAAACTCTTATTAAGGGCTGTAGTTTTCAACCCTATGAGACAGAAACCAGTTATCATTATGCATCACCATGAAAGTAGATTTAAATTAAATCAATTTGTTTATCTCTGGGTTCTCTGCCCAATTAACAGTTCAGAAAGAAAGGCATTCTGTCCAGATACTAGGACAATGCTCACTCAAATCGAGATATTAAAAATATAAGTCTCAAGAGGTTTTAGTACTAAATTTAATTATCAAAAGGGCAGAAGACCAGTTGGGACTCAGCTATGAATGATTTGTGCTGTGAGTTTAGAGCTGGACATTTCAGATACCATCTACTTGAACTGAAGGAAGGTGATAAGCTTCCATGCAAATTAATTCAGAGCACAAGTGGATTTCTCTACAGAAATAGAAATGCCACTTGATTTTGATAGTTTGAGTATGTGTATACATATATATTTATTGACAATTTTTTAATGCGAAATACTGAAACTTTGGATAGAATACATTACATATTTATTAATGAATTCAATGGTCTCAACTGACCAAGGATTTCTCCAAAGGCCCAAACACCTGGCTCAGTTGTGCATGGGTTCTGAGTGTAGGTTAGCGCTTACAGAATATTCACTGCATAGTCGATGTCTAGGTAATACCTGACTTCCCACATGTCTGAAAGGTGCCGTGGACTTTGCCAATCCTTCCATACTAAAATTTAATGGATTTGGGGCATATTCTACTTTTAATGAGGAAAAGAATGCTGTCATGAGCCAATTTACTCAGCCTGATAAGCAGTGCCCATCAGCAAAGCAAACCTTTCCATCAAGACATTAAACAAATTGCTTTCAAGCAGATAACCAGACAGCAGAGAGCAGATTAAAAGAGGGACCTGTGAGCAGTCCTCCATACTTCCTAGTCCTCCATACTTCCAGGATCCACAGGGAGCAGCAAGAAGACCCCACCCTAGCAGAAGGAAGACCCGATTCCAGCTCAAGGTCCAGCACCCACACTGTTCATCCTTGGAGAGTGAGCCTGATGGTCTTTCTGCACCTCAGCTCCCTCCTATGGGAAATGCTAATGACAAACTTGAGCCGAGTACAGTTTATCTGGGGGATCAGCGAAGTCAGTGTGTCTACAAGACCTTACCTGTGGACATAAATTTCTACCATTCCAGAACGCATGGAGCCTTTGTTTGTTCTTTTACATGTTTCTGATCCACGGTGCTCCTGCTGTACGTGGATCTGTATATGGATGAAGATGTACCTGGATATCTTTGCCCATCCTTCCTTCACTCATTCCTGCCTGACCCTTCTTGAGAGGGGAGGAGAGAAGGTTACGCTACAGAAACATGCAGGTGGTCAGCATCACAGAGCACTACAGCTAACCCGTCGACAAGGTTACAAGAGGGACATTTGTTTATCTCATAGATATTTCATTCTATAAAATCTAAAGACCTAAAGCCTCCTCCTGCACTCACCACCAAAGATCAAATCAAGTTCCCCATTTAGGATGAGTTCAAGACCCTTGAGGAGGGACAGCCTGACTGGGAAAAGATCTAGGATTTCGGTCAAGGAAGGAGAGAGACAGCAAACCTTTACCTGAATGCCTGTCTGAACCAGAGTCTTGTGTTTGGGGTAAGAACCAAATTACTTCACAATTCACTCATTACAGGAACCACCAGGGCAGTTGTCAATACTGACATGGCTGTCCTTGACCTGGGACAGTGTCCTTGACTTGGGAAGGTGTAGAGGGTCAAAGGAAATGATTGCAAATAAAGACTCAGACCCTTGGCTGACAGGAAACAGGTCTTTAGTTCTGAAGATGGACAATGACTGCCTTTACACATCAGTGTTATTTGGCCGATACTTAAGGCAGCTCACAGCATTCACACTGAGTTCTCCCAGAGAATCTGGTATGCATCAATTTGAGTAATTATCTAGTCAACCTGACTTATTTCATAGACGGGAAAACTGCAGGTAGAAGCTGAATGACAATGTCTGAAGTCAAACGCTCATCAGTGGCAGCCCCGGCCTTCAGAGCTTAGTCTCCTCAACTCCTGGAATTCATTAAAAGAAAAGTAGGCATTTTCCTAAATCGGCCATGTAGCAGCTGCAACCAAATGCCAGGGCCCATGTTGTGGCACGGCGGTCACAGGATCCGACCGAGAAAAGGAACATGAGCAGACAGTCTGGTGCTTCCGGCAGGACCGTCCCTGAATCATCCAGGACAAGAACATTTTTCCTCCTCCTCCAGAACTTGGTGGATAAAGGACCCTACAACCTCTTTGCACAACAGTCATGAGGATCTGCTGTTTTGGTCACTCAACTTACTTTCACACTTTTAGGTAAAGCAATGCACTTTCCTTTTCCAGAGAACATTTCCATCACCCCTCAAGCCCTGTGGCTCTGGGGAAATGACCCTGGTCTTGGGGGGCCGAGTTCTAAGAGGGTTCTTGGTGGCTGATGGCCGAGATTCTCCAAGGTTCATCAGCAAACCCCTGTGAGATTCACCAGCACCATCAAGGATGCTGCAAAGTCACAGTTATTTTCATAATAACACCAAGATGCTATTCACATTTCTCACTGTGCTGTCCTTTGTCCTTTGCAGAGGCAGTGGTGGATAACACGGTGTCACCTTAGCATGGATCGAGGGGACGAACCACCTGTACTAGTCATTCTAGTATTCACTGCAACTTGCACCGTGAAAAATGCTGATCTTACTTAAGGACGTCCTTGATATAGCAGTACAAATTGCCTATTTCTAGTAAATACGGGTCCTTGAAACCATGACAAAACCCACATGCCATGTCTACCACACATGGCGTTCTCACACTTGTCAAGAAAAATGTACATGTGTTATTTTTTGAACTGCACGCTGGACGAACTCCTTTTCTTATACAACACCCTTTGCATTTGCACAAATGACTAATAAACCGTGGTTATTCAGGGTGGGCATCTGATAAGCATTTTCTTGATAATGAGCAAAGTGAGTCTGCCACTTTAAGGAAAACAGCTCACGGTATTTGTTACCGATGACAAAATTATAGTATCCAAGCAAAAACTATAATTCTGGAAAACTATTATCTGCCACCATGATTTTGAAACTGTCTTCGATACCTACTGGCTTTTTCTGATGAGATTGGTGCTGATATTTAAAGGAAAGTGTGGGGTTTTTATGTTGTATTAATGGAATGGGTCCACATTGGGAAGTCTTGCACAACTAGCAAATCAACATTTTCCAAATAACAAATGCGTGATGACACCCTACATTCAGGTTGAGGCAAAGCAGACACTCAAGTTCTAGGATCCATATTGCAACCAATGTTTCAAAGGCCACTACATGACAAGTTTTGGTGCGGTATTAAAAATACACATATACATGATGATCTGAAAGGCTATATTAAATATTCCTCTCTTTTCCAACTAGACATACAGGTGATGTCAGACAGTCTAACTATATTTCAATAAAAATGATGTTATCAGGGGCACCTGGGGGGCTCGGTTGGTAAAGTATCTCCCTTCAGCTCAGGCCATGATCCTGGGGTCCTGGGATGGAGCCCCACATCAGGATCCCTGCTCAGCAAGGAGTATGCTTCTCCCTCTGCTACTCGCCACCGCCCCCCACCCCCCACTGCTCATGCCCTCTTTCTTTCTCTCTCTCACATAAATAAAATCTTAAAAAAGAAACAATGTTATCGCAGCAGATTGAATGCACAGCAGTAATGAGAATCCAGTGATTAGCCCAGGCATTAAACAAATTTGCAAAAATGTATAAGAGTCCTGTCTTTCTCATCAGTTTTGTTTCATTTTGGAAAATAGTTACTTTTCCTAAAAAATATATTATTGATGTTAATGTGTGATGGCTTTACAATTGTTTTCTAAATCAAGGCACACTTTAAAAATGTCTGTTTTAGTTCTGAATACGGTCAATATTCATAGATGTCCCCTAAAGAAATAACCATTTTTTGGAGTCCTCAATAATTTGGATGAGTGTAAAGGAGCCAGAGATGAAAAGGTTTGAGAACCACCAGGACATCCCACCATCTGACCACTGGGTAAGGACGGATCTGGGACCCAAATGGAACATCAGTTAAGGGGATGTTTACGATGTCTCGGAAATAAGAGAGCGTGTCATATCACGCACTCGGGCTTCCAGAAGCATCTACCTCGCGAAGTCTAAGGGAAGAGCAGCACCTGCTGGGGCGCAGAATGAGAATCTGCTCCGGAGGCAGGGTTCACGGGGACACTGCCGGATCGCGTCTCCTGGAAACCACCCGCATCTGGAATATTCAGTTTCATGAGGCACCAGCTCTCCGTGCTGCTATGTCCACTGGAGGATGCTTCCCTTTGCTTGTTAACAGAAACCTAACTCCTACGATGGCCCCACCAGACACCCTGTCACCCTCCACTCCGTGACAGCCGCACAGATGACCACCTCCCCTCCTGCTGGGATGGAAGGAGAGCTTGGCTCCTCCTCGGGAAGCAGACGTGCCCCACGGTGCTGGGTAATCGAGGTGTTAGGACAAAATTGCTCCCAGGACTGTTTCGTCAACAGTAACTTTGATCGTGTTTGAATCATTTAATGTGAATGCATCTGGTCTGTTGTTTGAAGAAAAAAAACCTCAGGGACGCCTGGCTGGCTCAGTGGGTAGAGCTTCTGACTCTTGATCTCGGGGTCGTGAGGTCAAGCCCCATGCTGGTGCACAGCTTACTTAAAAATTTTAAAATAAAACAAAAATATTTAAAAAAAAACCCCTCAAATCAAACTGTTCTCTTCCCTAAGAAGTCCCACTTACAAATATGTAGAAAGATGGGGTACTATCTTTAAATTCTGCCACAAGAAAAGAACCCCCTTCAAATATATTATACAATGTATTAAGCAATAAAAATGAAAACTTATGTTTCGGTCATGTTATTTAATTTTGCTTTATATTATTTTATTTTACTTTATGTTATTTTACTTTATATTATTTTATTTTAGTTTTTTATTTTACTTTGTCATTTTGTTTTACTTTATATTTTAGTTTCCTTTATCTTGTTTTACTTTTTAAATTTTACTTTGTTATTTTATCTTGTTTTATTTTGTTATTTTACTTTACTTTCTCTGCATCTCCAATTCCTTATAGCATGTGTGACAACCTAAATATTTTTCATTTCATTTTTCAGGTGGTGCAACAGCAATGAAAAGGGGTCCATTTTGAGGTGGAACCCCCCACCCCCAGGCTGGTTCCATAGCTCGGGAAGCTACAGCCTCAGGACAAAGAGAGACAGACAGGCTCACAGAGCCCTGCTTCTCGAATCCTACCACGCATCCGAATTACCTGGGAGTCATCGCTGCACAGAATGCTGGCACCACCCCAGGGTTTCAGGCTCTGTGGATCTGCAGAATTTGCTAGTTTAAGTCCCCAGGTCCTGCTGCGGCTCCCACTTTGAGAACCGCTCTCCTAGACGAACTGAGAGTAAGACAACATGTGTCGTTCTTAGAGACAGGCTTCCACAAGCGAGATTTGGAAAGATCCGAATGGTAAGAAGATCTGCAGGAGGAGATGGGGCGATCGGCATCCTAACTAAATACCTGACTGCTCAGACTTCAAGTGGATGTTCTTCTGATTTTAAAATCACACAGCTCTTCTGGCTTAGATCAATCTCCCCATCATTCCTAAAGCATCAATAGTGCAAAAAGCCCAGGAAAACCAGAGGTTGGGACATAACGGAAGGCACCTGGGGACATTTTTGTTTACACAGGTACAAAAAGGAAGAAGGCGTTTTCAGATACGGTGCTACCCTGGCCCCCAGCCTTAGCAACCATGCAAACGTCACCGTCTTCTGGATTTGACCGGAGATTTAGATGCTTGCTGAAATCCTACTGCATGCTAGGCACTATCTAAACCCTCAGGGGATCGAGAGGAACGACCACCAAGGCATTTATCCTTCGTATTTCACCAGGGAATTAAAACATTTGTATATTTCAAAATTTTAAATACAAGTTTATTTGACTTTCCAAAATTATGTTTGCAGAAGGCATGAGCACAGATAAAAGCACTGCTTAAGGTTTCACAACATGCCAATTACAGAATGCTTGTCCAAGCCGAACCCGCAGGCTTCACGAAGGGGCTCTAATGAGCAGCAGCATCGTTGCCCCAACCTCCGCTGGGAGATGGCCGTCGGTGGAGCCCAGAGTTCTGCACACAAAAGTCAAGGCCAATTACCACCCAGTTGCTGCTACCATGGCAGGAGGAGGGGGCTTTTAACTGTCGTACCTGGGTTTTTGTGCAGGTGGGTGGAAAGACGCACTGGGTACTTTTAATGAAAATGGACACGTCCTATTTCAACTCTAAAACCCCGTGAAGCAGCTGGTGTGTGAATTTTCCTGGACAGCAAGGAAAGCCAGCCGCTTCTTCAACTCTAGAGGAAGGAGCTCCTGAGAAAGAAGTCCAATGACACAATAAATTTTAGTATTTCCCATTGGCTGAACAAAATCAAGCAGAAACAATTTAGTGGATAAGACGGCGGGATCAAAATCCCAAACCAAATTTTGGTTCGTTAGTTTGATGCTTTTAGCATGAAGGAACAAGAGACCATCTAGAAACTTCCTTAGCTCGATTAGGGGATTTCCATCTCACAAACCATTCAGCCCCGAGGAGGACCAGCTCAGGGAAGACTCTCAGAGCTCTCTGCCATCAAAGCCTGCGGTTAGTCTCTTCCAGGTCCCCAGATGGCTGCACAGTTCCCAGCATCTCATGGCGACACCGTGATGGGTGGATTAATTTAGTGTCATCTAGAAAGAGACCCTGAGACAAGCACTCAGGTGGAAGGAGTCTGTTTGAGGAGCGACTCCTAGAATCACCCGGAAGGGCTGGAGGAAGGTCTGGAAGGAAAGGAGCTTGTTATAGACCCATTATCACACCCGCTGCCACTACGAGTAAGGAGTAAGTTCGGGGTAACCCCGTGGGCGCTGAGAGCTACCCCACTCAAGGGGTGGGGAGGGGGGTGTCTAGAGCTGCCCTGGGTACCAGATGAGCGCTGCACCTGGGGGTGCTGATTCCATGGTAGTTCTGGCCCCAGCGTGGGGGGGCCCATGAGCACCAACGGCCCCAAACAGCCCCCGATGAGGTGGGGGCACCAGCACTAGAGATTGGACTGGACGTAGGGACAACATTAAGGGTAAGAAGTAGCCGCGGTACCAACGGCACCCGGGGACCAACCACCAGGGAGGAGGAGTGCTCCCTCCCCTCTGCTTTCCATCGCTGTTAGTGGTTACGCATAGCAGTCCTATCACGGAAGGACAACGTTTCTCTGAAGTCCCTCGGGCCATGTGCCCACGTGCCTGCGGTGGCAGCAATCACTCACGGGGACAATGAGACAACTGCCACCCGCTCCGTAAACCGTGGCCCAGCCCCCAGCCCCCAGTTCATGGTGGCTGGCAGTCACCAATGAGAGCGGAGGGGCTGACATTTGCTGTAAATTAGACGATGCAACAGATACCTCCCCTCCCCATACGTGTCACCAGAAGAGAGGATGTCCTCTTCTCTGTCCCCACATGGGCACCGTTGAATAGAAACTTAACTAAAAACCCCTATGAATGCGAGAAGGTATTGAGATTGCTCTGCATTCTCCCTGCAAACATTACTGTAAAGTGTATCAAGTGCGTGGGAGATGTTGGGGGGCAGACAGAACCTAGGCATGGCTTGCACAGACAGGACCAAGGGTCACTCTGATGCACGAACATGGACCTAGCTCATCTCTGCAAATCTAGGCAGTGGCCGGCAAGAAGGAACCAGGTCCAGACAGTGATGGTGGAGGTGCAGAGAATGACCACGTGAAATGGGGAGACAAAGGTAACATCCACTCAAGAATCACAGCAGTGAGAGCAGCAAGGTGTGCCCATGACCTGTGCCGCTGGGCGCTGCTCACGTGCTCTCCCAGGCCCCAGATGGAGCAGCTCCAGCTGGGCGTCTGGTCAGCGCCCCGAGCTCTGGTCAGCTGCGTGTCCCTGCGGGGGAGGGGGGGACCTGCCCAGGAACACAGTGTATGCAGCCAGCCCTCCCCACATGCCCGCCCCACACGAGGTGCACCGAGTGGCCCCAGCCAATCCCTGCCTTGTTCTTTATCCTTTGTCCTAGTGCCCCGCCCCATTTTGCAGTTCTTCGGAAGTGTTAGATAAAGTCTGCTGTGTGACCTAAGTTGCCTTCCTTAGTCAGTGTGTGATTAAGAGGCAGAGGATGTAAGAGGCAGAGGAGCCTGAGATGGTGCTGCCTGGAGACGCGAGGGGCCCCTGACGACCCCGCGCATGGAGCCTCTGCACCCCAACCTCCCCATTCCTCCCCATGACGCCCGGAGTGGGGCCCCTGCCCACGGACACAGTCATCATCCTGAGGAACGAGCAAAGCATGTCTGCGGTGAGAAGAGCGAAGAGCAGAGGGCACAGAGGAGGAGGCCCACCATGGACAGCTCCAGACAGAAGGAAGCCCGATGCTTCCGCATTCGCACACAGACCAGAGGAGCCCGATCTGAAAAAAAGGGAGTTTTGATATCTTCATTGCACCAGGAACGTGCACCGAGCACCTAGGAGCTGGAGTTGGTTGGGTATCCACCGTGTGCGATAGAACCCATATGAAAAGGCTACGGTATCTTTAGTTTTCCCAGCTCGGGTGAGGAATTCATAGGTCCCCCTGCATCTCAGGCCAGAGACGCAGGGCCAGCTGCCCCCTTCGCATGTGGAGCAGGTAGTCTCTGCACGCACATCTCTCCAACGCTGAAGTCCAAGGTCCCAACTCTCCACGGATGCCTTCTTAATATAAATCTGCAGATCACGACAACTTGGAACGTCTGTGTATGCATTTTCTTTGTTCAAATATTCATAGTAGCCTTATTTCTAATAGCCCCGACTGGAAACAGCCAGGTGACCTCAGGAGGAGAAGGGATAAACAGTTGATGGTTTCTTCATATCCTCAAAAATTACTCCGCAAAAGGGACCGCACTAAAGAGACATAGCATAGCATGGACGGACCCCCAAATACCATCCTAAGTGAAAGAAGCCTTATACAAAAAGACCATATACTGTGCGATGCCAGTTATGAAAAAACTCTAGATGATCCCAACCCAATCTGTGGTGGGATTAAAATAGAATAATGAGTGTCTTGGGGGGGGGGAGCAACAAGGGGGAGACACAGACAAGGAGGGGCTCTATGGAGCATGGGAATCTATCCTGATAGGGGTCTGCGTTTGGGGGCACGTATCAATTGCCTCATTTCTCTGCGTGTCAATTCGATGTTAAGAACTATCAACAAATCTGAACTCTACTTAATGATTTGCATCCTAAAATATTTGGATGAAGTCTACTGATGTTTGCAGCTTATCCTAAAATGCGTCAAAAATAAGATGCATTCATACATGTGAAGAAGGATAAATTGACAGATACATGAAAACACGGACATAATTAAAATGGTAATTATAGAAACTAGGTGGTGGTGAGACGGGTGCTCACTATAAAATTTGATCAACATGATTGTGGGTCTGATGTTTGTTATAATAAAATATTGAGAAAAATACACATGCTTGCGCTCCATCCATTCTAATCAGAATCCTTGGGACTACTAAAATGCAAAAACTGTACCAAAAATCTCATGGAAGGCAAAGACGTTATGTGCACTACGATTTGGATTTCTGTGTTTCTGGGGAGGCAAATGATGCCACGTGACCAAGAGCACAGGTGTGTGCAAAGCAAAACGCCTTTCAAAATGCGTCCCCACACCCAGCATATCTATCAGCAGGAAGGGCACTGGGGTCAGACGGTATGTGCCCTTTTGAGCAGGAGGAAGCTGAAGCCCAGAGAAGGACCAGGAATCCTGAGGATGGAAACCCAAGAATGTAGAACAAAGCCCAGAGAAGGACCAGGAATCCTGAGGATGGAAATCCAAGAACGTAGGCCAAAGTTCTGGCACAATATTACAGTGGGTCCTAACACGAACACTTGGGGAATGTGAGGTCTGCCCTATCCTTCCATGCTGTCCAATATCAAAGGAAGGAGGATGCATGCAAAATGAAGCAGATGAGAAAGACCTCCAGCTAAAGAAGGAGCAAACGTCAGGGTGAGAGAAGCTAGGAAGCCCCAAGCCAGAGAGAATGAGATGCTGATGCCAAACTATGCAACCCAGAGCAGCTGCCCGCACCTAGAGATGAAGCCAGAACCCTACAGGAGGGCAGCTGATGTCCCCATCATGTCATAGATGGAGTCTAAGGAGGAGGTTTTCCAGAACAACCGGTCATTGGGATCCTCCGTGTCCCAATTTTCATCCCATCAGCATGGCTAATGGTTCATGCATTATTAGGGCTCCCCTGTGGCTGTTTGTTGAAATTATTCAATGCTATTTGCTTGCCTGCAGGTGTTAGAAATCTCTCCCTAAATCAGTGCGGAGATAATCTTTGATTGCAATGGTCAACGCTGAAATGATTCAAGGATTATAGGAGCCCGTTGGTAATATAAACATGCAGGTGCTGAACACAAAGAAATGCAAGGATTTGCTCAAGTCGGTGCAGGGCTAGAAAGAGCCAGCCAGTTGCTGCCACCTGGAAACAGGGACCGAGTGTTGTCAGATCCAATTTCTCAATGAAAGAAAAAAAAAATCCAGTTTTAGGTGACATCCATACATATGCTGGACATTAGTTCAACAACACGTTGAATGTTCTTAATGTTTTTCAGGCAACTCTCACATTTATGAGGCAGTTTCCAACCTTGGGTCTTTGTGTGCAAAATGCACATTCTTTCTCTTGAAGGACGTGCCGTGCCCCACTGTCAGCGAGATATATTCAAAATAATGCCACCCAACAAAACAACCCAAAATGGAGTGGCTCAAAGCAACAATTTTTCTTGAATGTTGCCTGGGGGAATATTTCAGCGTGATTTTTTTTTAACAATTAATAATTTTCTGAATTTGTAATTGAAACAGACTCACGGAATGAGTTCCATGAAAATGGAAATCCTGTCTTATTACTGCAGTGGGCCTTTATCCAGAAGGGGACTTAGCAGTAGGTGTTGAACATTTGTTAAAAGAACAAATGAATAGTTGCCTCTCTAATATTAAATACATTTTTCAAGGGGAAAAATACATTTTAACCATGAATGCTGATCCCATCCAGGTTTTTTTCCCTTTTTAAGGAAAGACACATTGAATTTATTGACAATATTACCACAAAAGGAAATTAGAATGATTTCAACTCAATTTACCTTCTTTCATATGTCATGAACATTTGCAAAGAATTCTTCCCATTAGAGATATCTTAGCCTGGATTCTTCCAGGAAAAGGAAGTCTCAGATAAAAGTTTAACATGAGTGGCTTATTGGGAAATGCGATTTCAGGGTGCAGGAGTGAGGGGCATGAGGCAAGAGCAGAGAAAGGAGGACAGTAAACATACGATGTGTCGTCAAGTTGACTATCAAAAGAGGCAGGTGGTTGCTTGACCCAGAGGACTTTCTGAGGGGCAATGGGGTCCGTGCAGAGCAATCACTTGAGGGAGGAGAGGGGGAAGCATTTAACTGTTGGCTGCAGCTCCTCGGTGGGGCAAGGATGGCTCCAGGAGCCATAAGCACTCCCATGTTTCTGGGAATGCCATCTGGTTCCTTGAAGGTGAGAGAAACCCTGGGATAGAAGCCAAGTGCACGCATAGCCCACTTGAGCTGTGAAGAGGTCACATTTTCCCTGCACCAGCCTAGCCAAAGCCGGGGCGGAACGAGTCTGCATCCATGCCGAGAGTCGGAGTTGAACTTGACAGAACATAATGTCGTGCCCAGAAGGGTCCGAGCCAGAAATGTCATGTGGTACAAAAGAGCGTGTGGGGAGATTTGGGGGAAGCTAGGGTAATACGTATGTAGTAACAGAAGAGTCTAGACCTTCTTGATTATCACCTTAAAAATCTCAAAAATCGAATACTCAGAGTCCTGAGAAAGTCACCATTTGTCTTGGCCTTTTTCCTGTTAATGTCCCTTAGATGGACATCATCCCACCACCATTCCTGAGAAATTTCAAATCACGGGCAGAATCCCAGTGTGAAAACCTCACTCTCAACCCTGGCCCCAGACAGACAGTGGTTAATGGTTAACAGTGGTGACAACAGGTCGCTCCAGGCTTCTCGATACGGGTCATTCCTTGACACATTCTGACGCCATTTTGTTAAAAACACCAACGTTGTAATGTGATGTTCTAGCAACGTCCATTGCCTTGAACACCTTCCCTGGCCATGGTGGTATTGTTGACAATGGACGAGGCGCTCGGGCTGATGGGATCAGCATCAGTAACGACAGGTGCAGCATCAGTAACGACAGGTGCACACCCGCACATACACTGATGACTGATGTTAAAGTGCTCACGCAGCCTCTCTGGTCTGATGCCCTACCTCGATGAAAAATGTTGAGTTTTTATCCTGCGGCACAACGAAAGGATGTGGATTGTGGTTCACAACCTACACAGCTACGCACAACCTACACAATCTCCTCTATTAGTGACGTTTCTATCCCAAGGGTGACCACAGCTAACTTCTTTGTTCCTTCTAGAATGTGTCAGGAGCTCGTGCCCCCATCAAGGAGGTTGATTATGGGAGCGTTGGCAAGTTTATCAGCCATGCTGAGGCAAGACGCAACAGACGTTTATTTCAATCGGTCCTTGGCACTGATGCCCAGCAGAGGGCTTGTGCCCCAGGGTCACGGCTGTGGACGCGGAACACCAAGTACCTGAAATGTCCACCGACCCATCCTTCCTGCTGCCGCTGAGCACCTTGGCACTCCTGCTTGGCATTGGTACGTCAGCTCAATCACTTCATAGTGTGGAGAAGTTACATAACTAGTACCCATTATCTTTGAAAGTGAGCCTCATTTTCATTATCTCCATGCTGGAATAGATAGAAGACATTTTTTAGATAATGCGTGGAAAGCATTTCAATTAGTGTTTGGCCCATGGTTTGCTCTCCAAAAACGGATGTTATGGCTCCTTATTATTTGATTACATTGATTTTATAGTTTGGAAAAGATAAAACTATGGGTTGGGAAGCAAATCGGTGACCGTCAAGTGTCAGGGGAGAGGGTGGGTTTGACTAGCAAAGGGCAGCATGATGGACATTTTCAGGGTGCCAGGGCATTCTGGATCTTGATCGTGATGGTTAGGGACCTCTATAAATTTGTCCCAACTCAGAGAGCTGGGTGCCAGAGAAAAGAGTTACTCTCATTGTTTATAAGTTAAAAAGTAACTTTGCAAACATCACTCGGGTTGGCATCAGGGTTAGCAGCCCTGTTCCCGGACACTGTGGATTCAGAGGTGAACAGACTTGTTTTCACATGGCTTATGTTCCAGCCGCAGAAAGGACCAGTAAACTCAGAAGCAAGGGGACTCCACGGGTGAGAAAAATAAGACGAAACGATATGATGGAGAATGAGGCATGGAGGTGGGAGTCTGCATTAGAGAGAGCACTGTGCAGCCACTCCTGGAGGGGAGAAGGTGGCACCTGATTTTACGAGAAAGAACCAGCCAGCCAGGCGCAGGGGGGAGGAAGTGGCTTTGCCCACCGCACTTGTCAATTGTGGTGGACATCCCTCCTGACTGAAAAGACCAAAGGACGTTTTTAGGTACTTCGTTTCCGTTTTAAGTGATCCTTTTTTTATTATTGGTTCAGCAGAGCATCTATCTATCTATCTATCTATCTATCTAACTATCTATACACACACACACACACACACACACACACAATATTCATTCTCTCTTACAAATAAACATTTCACTTCCTGAAACTCAACAGCTTTTGTTCAATCCGGGGAACCTGATTTCCCTACCTCACCTCAGTTAAACATGGATCCAAGTTAGAAATTTTAAACCGCCTCTGTAGTAACCAGGAGAAGGAACGAATAAATAATTAGTTGGGAATAATTCATCCCAACTTTTTAAACATCCGACCAGAAGGAGCACATGGCAAGAAACTCAGATTGTCCGAAAGTTTCAAAGAAAATAAGACTTTTTTCTTCCACCAGTCTCCACAGATGCAACTTTTATTTCGAGTTTATTATTCACATAATTGATAGCTTTCTCCATGCTCTGCACTTTTTTTTTTTCCGCACTTAAGATCTTGGAGACTGATTCGGGTCAGCCGATGAGACACTGGTGCTTTTTCCAGTCTGCGTTGCCACTAGGCTTCAACGTCGACCCTCATGGCATTGACCAGTTGGGATTCGATAAGCATCTCGTGGCTCCCAGCCCTTGTCGGTGTCACTGCTGCCCCAGTGAGTGTCCCTGCACAGATCTCTGCACGCATGGGCCATTGGCAACATTCCTAAAAATGGGATCTCTGGCTGGACAGTGATGTTCATTTTAAAAACAGTGGTGGATGTCCAACCGCCTTGCAACATGATTGTACGGGTTTAACCTCGCCAGGAACAATGTAGAGAGCCTCTTTTTACCAACCTTGCTGACGCTTTTCTTTATCAAGAACTCTGATCCTCACCAATCTGCTGGATGACAATTGTGCTGCTTTTACCCTGAGTGAGGCTGCATGTCTCTTCAATGCTTTAGAGCCATCTGCAGATAATTTTGGCAAATTTTCTGTTCTTGTCATTTGACTATTTTTATATTGAACTGCTGGGAGTTTTTCTTACTGTTTTTAAGAGCTCTTAATTATTAGCCCTTCTATCCCATATTTTTATGTAAGAGTTACTTTGTACACACTCAGCTGAAGACAGTTCCCACTTGACTGAAACTCGCTCGGTACCCCCTTCCCATTGACAAACATTTTATCAGGGGTTATTAGTCAAATTAGAGGTCAATGGGTCAAATTCATCCTAACACCTGCTTTGTTTTGTTTTTTTTACAACCTGCAAACTAAAACTTTTTTTTAAAATTATTTTTAACTGTTGAAAAAAAAAATCGAAAGAGGAGTAACATTTTGGGACATACGGCATGTGCATTTCAAATTTAAGTGTCTGTAAATAAAGTTTTATTGGAAAGACAGCCACATCCATTTGTCCCTGTGCTGTCTCCAGCTGCTTTCATGATACAGTTGAGTAGCTGAAGAACTGCAAAGCGGAAAATATTACCAGCTGGCCCTTTCTAGGATGAGTTACTTGAGGGCAATTTATAGTTGCTCTTGGTCCTTTTTCTAGTTGAGTAAGAATTCTCTATAGACTCAAATTCAAAATCGCGATAGACAGACATGACCGTTGGTCGGGTTGTACACAAGTGATAAAACTCATAAACATCCCACATGGAGACTCAACTCTTGTCTTTTTTTTTTCCCGCAAGATTTCATTCATTTACTTGACAGAGAGAGAGAGGGATCACAAGTAGGCAGAGAGGCAGGCAGAGAGAGAGGGGGAAGCAGGCTCCCTGCTGAGCAGAGAGCCTGATACGGGGCTCGATCCCAGGCCCCTGGGATCATGACCTGGGCCGGAGGCAGAGGCTTAACCCACTGAGCCACCCAGGCACCCCTGTCTTTTTTTTTTTAATTCATTGTTTCTTTGGGAAATTCTCATACATAGGATGTTTAAAATAGTCTGTTTTGAAACAAACCTAAAAGTTTGTTTCTAAACGTGCATAGAAAACATTATAGTAATCTTGCTAGAAATCTCTTATATACTTAAGGGGAAAGTTTTTAAATTAACTTTCCCGGTGGCATGTCACTTGTAGACTGCGTTCTTCCTCAGAACTTTCCATCCCAGGAACAGCTCACTTAATGAGAAAAATTTTTTCTTTCATTAAGGAAATACTTGGGGAAAAAATGTATCATAATCACTAAAATCAGAAAAAAATGTTCACAAATCTAGATTATCCTTTTTAAAAATCTTGCTGTTCAAATGTGCAAAGAAGGGTCTCTTACAAAGGGCTCTTTTCCGAAATAATATATTTTACTTTGATATTAGAAAATTAACCATCCAGGGGCACCTGTGGGGCTCAGTGGGTTAAAGCCTCTGCCTTCGGCTCGGGTCATGATCTCAGGGTCCTGGGATCGAGCCCCGCATCGGGCTCCCTGCTCAGCAGAGAGGCTGCTTTCTCCTCTCTTTCTGCCTGCCTCTCTGCCTACTTGTGATTCTCTTTCTGTCAAATAAATAAATAAAATCTTTTGCAAAAAAAAAAAAAAAAGAAAGAAAATTAACTGCCCAGAAAGTAACACCTACCATCTTTATATATTTGTCACTGAAATATGCCCAATGGGATCAATATTTTAAACAAACATTTGGAAAAGGTGATAAAATTTCACACACTTGTTAGATAAAATTATCTGAGGTTTTCTTATTTTTTTTAAAGATTTTATTTATTCATTTGACAGAGAGAGAGAGAGAGATCACAAGTAGGCAGGCAGAGAGAGGGGGAAGCAGGCTCCCTGCTGAGCAGAGAGCCCGATGTGGGGCTCGATCCCAGGACCCTGAGATCATGACCTGAGCCGAAGGCAGAGGCTTTAACCCACTGAGCAACCCAGGCGCCCTGGTTTTCTTATTTTTGAGAATCAATAGGAATATAAATCTTTGTATGAATTGAATAAACTTGAACTGGACTCCACAATTAGTATATACAGATTTGAATTTTTAGCAGGTGACTCTGACCCTGTTGTGTTTCATATCCATTTACTTTATGCAAAGAGACAAATTCTTGTACCTGGTCGCACCTTTTGCCTTATCAACCCACAAGACAGGGTTTTCTCAAGAAACAGGCCCAGGTTGCTTTTTAAAATTCTACCCACCTTTTCCCTTCCTCTCTGAGAAAGACGTTTTCTGCTCACTTGGTAAAAGCTTGCTCCTTCCCTGTCACTGAGTTACACAGAAGTAGTGTCTTAATGATTCCATAATGAAAGACTTGTCATGTACATTTTAACCCCAATTTTTAAAAAAGTCACAATCAACGTACTCTTTAAATTTTCAGATGTTGTTACTTTCCTTAAGGAAGTTTCTAGAATAATGTATTTTATTTTTTATAAAGATTTTATTTATTTATTTGAGAGAGTGAGTGAGAGAGAACATGAGAGGGGAGAAGGTCAGAGGGAGAAGCAGACTCCCCATGGAGCCGGGAGTCCGATGTGGGACTTGATCCGGGGACTCCAGGATCATGACCCGAGCCGAAGGCAGTCACCCAACCAACTGAGCCACCCAGGCGCCCCTAGAATAATGTATTTTAAAGAAAAGCAAAGAAACTTCTCAAAGTATGCTTTTTCTGGGCTCCCATCAAGTAAAATTTAAGAAAAAATAACTTCTAAAGAGAGTTGGCCAAAAAGATCTATATCAGAAACATCCAAAAAATTTTATTCCCTGTTGTTTAGTTTTGTATCTTTCCTCTCTGCGTGAACCCACTGTCGCGAACTCTGCACACCGGCATTTTGTTGCCTGTTCTTACTGGTATCAGGAACTAGCTGAGGACTTGCATTGGTGTTAATATTTATTTTTATCTAAATTATCTGAAATGTTTAAGGCTTGGGAAAGTTCTCTACATTTAGAAAAACCCAAGGATAGTTTAGACACAGTTTCTGAAGTGCGTCCGCAATAAATTAGATTATTCTTTATAAATAATAGGTAACTCGCACCTTATTAATCTTTGAGTGTGCTGCGTGGATTCTTCTAGCCCCGTGGCAGATGCATGTTACTTGCCCACCCCTTGTCTTTGGGGTCTCCCTGTGACCTGCTTTGGCCAATGGACGTGAGCAGGTGCAACATAACCAGGCCTGCTCAGACTTTCTCTGTCGCACCTCCCTCTTCACGGTGAGGGGCGCTCCTTGGCTACCCCACTGGATGAAGGAGGGTGAGGGAACTAGCTGGCCTGGCCCGGGCTCCGTGGGGCTTTGCTCCAAACCACAAGCTGAGTACAACGCATTAATTCAAATCCAGTCATTCGATAAGTATCGTGGAATAACCAACGGTAGAAAGAAGGAGCAGCTCTAAATGTGCGTGTCAGCTACCCACAGGCAGTGGGACTGCGTCTTGACTCTGTACAGTCCAAGAGACCTTGGGAAATGACTCAATGTACCTCGGTTTCCCTACGTGAAACATGAAGAAAATAACGGCACCTACTTCATAAAGCGATCTGAGCATTCAATACATTGATGCAAATGAAACCATTATCACAGAGCGGGCACACGAAACATGCTCAGTAAATAGCTTTGTTAGCATCATCATGAATTACGTAGGGACTTCATTATTCATCAAGGAGGGCTTCATCTGCACCCGAGAAGTGTGTGTGATCATTTGAGTGGTAGAAAACTTTTTGAACGATTTCGTTAAATTGCAAGCGAAGCCCTACCCGCGACTCACATGAGTGGAAGATCTGAACAAGAAATCGTGCTCTACTTTGCAGAGTCAAGTGTGACATCGACACACTGCCAAGCCCGGGTCTTGTGCAGAGTGGGGACGAGAAAGCCCACCCTGGTGCCCTCAAATCCCTCAGCTTGCTCTGGCTGGGCCGCAAGTCAGGAACTTACACAAAACGATGAGCCATGTTTCAAAACATTAGAAAGTGGAGCAAACACACAGCAGGCAGCAGGAGCCGTCATTCGCCGGACGGCCATCGGCCCGAGCGTCCCCATGCGTGACCCACTGTGGGCGTGACACTTGTCTGCGTTATAGTCAGGGTACAAGTGGTCTCCAGAGGTTCTTCCAACGCACAACTGATGGGTGGGTCGTGTGATGCCAACACAGACTTCCAAGCTTGATTTTTCTTTTTCCTTAAGTATTTTTTATCACATGGCAAATGCCCCAGGGACTCTTTCCAAGGGACTTCAAATTAAGGTTTTGCATTTTCAACCAACATGCCAATGACGTGTGTGCGCCTGTGCGTGTAAGGAGATAGAGAATATTCTTGGTAATTCTATTAAATATATGTATTTGCATAAGAAAAGCCAAGCATATATATGGGGGGACAAAAAGACCCAACAGAAAAAGACCTGCCCTCCTATATGTTAACGTGCACTGTAGAGTTATAATGATTTTTATTTATAATAAAATAAATCTAACTTACATAGAACAAAATGAAATAAAATTTGTATAATATTTAAATAATTAATAGTCGTGTTAAAATGCAAACAGACGTAGTTCCTCGGAACTAAGTAGAGCATCTAGAAGCAGAACCCCGTGCGCCCGTTGTTACTACGGGAAAGATACCGCTAAAGGGTCGCCGTACCTCTGCGTCTCCCTATGCAAACAGGATAATCAAATTTCTCTACCGCCTCTCTATCTCGCAGATAGATTGTGACATGCAAAACACGAGTCTTGCATGTGGAATATCGTGCAGGCACATCTCGGCTTCGCACTTACGATCAAGTCTTGGATGCCCCAGCCTGACTTGGTCCTGGAGGGTCCACCCCGAAGGGCATCCGGAGTGGAGGTGACCCAGCGCCGAGAGGGACGGGCGCTCCCTGACCCGGCTCATGCTGCGCGGTGTGGGGTGTGGGCCAGCCCCAACTCCGTGAAGCTCTAGCGAGGATTTCCAAGGCTCACGTGTCACGGGGCCTGTTTTGACTATTATGGCTGTACGGTATGTAATAAAAAGAGCAACAGCATTTAAAATAAAGGGAAAAAAGAGATGACTCATTAAACTGTGTTCACATCATTACCCATTCACTTTGAAAATGAGCCAATGTGAGACAGATACCATATGCCCCCCACTCAACCCCACCAGGCTCACACCGTGAGAGTGAATTTTCATCCCTCGTGATTCAGGTGGATATAGGCCTAAAGACCATGTGATACGCTGGGAAATGCTAATAACATAGTAAATGAAAGATATGGAGTATAAAAGAACATGCATGCAGTAAATTCAACGAGAGTAAGATCTCTCATTGAGAACCAGAGACCCCAGGAAACACACTTCCAGGGGTGCCCACGTGGGAGGGCTCGTGTTTGTGCAGATGCCTGGCTTCCTGCAGAGTCCCATCCCCGGGAGACCTCTGGTCCACGTGGCCTCCGGCTCTCCCAGTCACGAGCGCCGCGGTTCAGCAGGCTCTGCCAAGCTCTAGTCTGGAACAAAAACTGCTGGAAGGGAAGCCCCAGCTCCCAGGAGGTAGGGGTGCCGGTCAGCGGTGCTTCGGTCTCCTTCAGCCGCTGAGGTGGGTTTCCAAGTCTGATGGTTTTTCATATTCCGTGAAGTACTTTTCCGCAGGCTCCGCCCCACGCGTAGGAAGCAAAGCCTCCTCCCCGGCCCTCTGGCCCGGCTGTGAGGCACACAGCACGACCCCGAGGACAGCCATCCTCCGGGGACCTCCAGGACCGGAACAGACCTGCGTGCACCACCCATCCGACGCCCCTTCCAACCACCGCCGCGCAGGGTTCTCTTCCCCCCGGCACTCGCGAGTGCACGCTGAAGACAGAGACGCTGCCAAGGACCACTGCACATTCTGTCTCCTTCTTCCCATTAGTCTTGCAAGCTGGTGCCACGTCCCAAGAACAGAAGAGAGAGCTTTACCCCAGGCTTCTCACCCGGCAGAGGTGACAGACCAGGAGCGTTAGCAGTGTGGGCCCCGTTGCAGTGGCTGGAACAGAGACCAGAAGGGCCGAGGCTTGAAGAGTTTTCACCAGGCGGCTGAGATGTGCACAGCCTGACTTCGTGGGGCAGCTCCGTGGGGAGAAGGCTTGGGCTGCTGGCACTTCTCGCTGTCCTAACCATTGGTCTGGGACACTCACTCACTTCCACAACCCCATCCGAACCGGCATCTTCGGGGCCCGCCTCCTTATCCTGGTACAACTGGAGATTCGGCACTCGCTATCCTCGATCACGCGGCCCCCGGCACCCCCCAGCGGACAGCCTCTCTCCGTGGTGCCCAAGTGATCAGATGAACGTGCGGTTGGGTTACAATGGAGAAGAAAAAATAGAAATATCAGGGACAACTAGGAATCCCCAGAATACACATGGCGGTGACGGGAGGAGACCTTCACATCAATGAAAAGAGAAGAAGAGACAAAGGCAAGCTCTGAGTGGCAGGGAAAGCGCTAGAATGTGGGCGGAGCAACAAAGGCATCGCGAAGGTCCCGGCAGATGAAGTCAAGAGTGTTGGCAAATGAGAGTTCCCGATTGGCCCTCACATGGCACCACTACTCATTAATCCCACATCTTCTT
>CM052808.1:1569106-1596203 GCA_028533885.1 Nasua narica | reverse complement strand
TCACTCAACACACACTCATCAAGTGTCTATCAAGAGGCAGCCCCTGCAGGTCTGGTGCTAGGTTTTTTAAAAACTCCTGCCCTCAGGAAGCTGTTTTTCAATGGGGAGGCCAGGGATGGGTACTGGCCAAAGTCCTCAGGAACTGATCCGAAGAGGAGGGAGAACACAGGAGGCTTGGAGGCTTTGAGCTCGAGAAGGCGTGACCGAATCCATCTTGTGACTGGGTAATTCAGACTGTTGCATATTTACCCGGAAGGAGGAATAAAAACTCATCTCTTTCCTTGAGAAATTCAAGACGCGTCCATGCTGATGGTGAAAACGAGCACCGACAGCTGAAGTCATACTGAATTATTAAGCTAGAGAGTTCACATAACCCACTGAAGATTTATCTAAACACATCTGACAAGAAGCAAAGGGTTTCGTTTCTAAATTGCATTATTTGTCCTATTTCTTATTACAAAAAGCATCACATTTCCTTGAATCTCAGACACCACTGACTGCAAGACAAGCCTTCGACTCCTGCATGACGAAGAGAAGGCAAAGACCGCCAAAGGGAGCCCTGAGACACCCCCGAGTGTGACACACCCCTCTAGGTTCTGGGACTGAGAAGAGATGGTGACTTGAAATGGGGAAAATAAAGTGAAATATCTTGCTTTCTTGCTGCAGATGGCCTTCCAGCCTTGGGTTCTATGGACCAGCTTTCCAGATGGAACAGGGTAGGGGAAGAAAAACCAAGGCTACTCTTGCCTCTCCTAAGTGCTATGAAATCCTCCATTTTTAAAACCTGCCACTTCACAGGAAAACCCAAAAGTCCTACAGAATTTGGCCATATCTTTCCTATGACTCAACTTCTAAACGTTCAGCAGGCATCCATGTATTCACATGTAGGAAATGATACACACACAAGAAGATTCTTTGTAGCATTACCTGACAGGAAGATTGGGAATAAGCCAAATATCCAATAGGAGGGGATGGAGCAGATAAATAAGGATACATTTGCCCAATGAAATACTATGTATCTATGACAAAGGACGAGCCAGCTCTCTCCGTTCTGACATGGAAATGCCACGTCAGATACATTCTTAATGGACCCAAAGCAACACCCAGAATGTGCACTTTGTCGACGTGTGTGAGGACAGATGGCTCAGGTCTTGTATAATCTGTACAATTATATGATCTTATACACAACAAGGATGGGGTGTCAGGAAGGAGACACGGGAAAAGGGTTGTCAGGAGCCCCTGGAAAGACAATTTTATTAATAGCATTGCCCTCTGTGCTTTGTGCTTTTCTCGAGTAATACAGTAGCTACTCGCGGACGACACAAGGATGGGCATGGGGACGAGGATGAGGAAGAAGGGGAAGAGAAGCAGGAGGATGAAAACCAGAATCGAACTGCAAAAGGCCATCCCATCAACCACAGAGAGGTACAGAGCTCTTTGAGGTTTACGTCCTCTGAACTCTCTTCCAAAAGTCTAAATACACATGTCACGTGACCAATCGCCATGCAAAAAGTCTGCAGAGACCCGTGTGTGCATGGAAAGTTTGGGACATCAAAGGTCAGAGAGCCTCGCCGTGCTGAGCGACAAGCCTGGGTGGGGAGGAGGGCGGGCCCGGGCCTGGGATCGCGGGGAGGCAGGCAGGCCTCCTCTGAGCTGTGCTGCTAAATCCACATTCACTCAAGGGAACAGAAGATGAAATCGCCTTGTGACCCCAGATAGTCTATTCTGCCATAAAATCCCCCATTACCAAGCCCAGGAGGAAGGCGAGGAATACCAGTGACCTAGCTCTCCGGATTCGAGTGTGTGCTCACAGATCAGTGAGGTAGATCAGGTCTCAGACACCTGAAAGCCGGGAAGGGTTTTTAACTGGTTTTAAATGGGCTGGAAAGTGGCTGGGTGGGTTAAGAGAAAAAACACTGACAGCAAACACTAAGAGAGTGTGACTCCGGCTTTTGGAGAAGACTGGCAATGGTCCTGAGAAGTTGAGGCCAATTCCGAGCAGGAGAGAGCCATCCTTTACCTGTTCCCTTCCCTACTCAATAGTCAAACAGTTTAGGCTAAACTATCCCCGTACTGTTTAATGTCAGGCTAAGGTAAGTCCTCGCGGGTCCCATTTTGACAGCTTCCCAAGACCCCCTACCAAAAACAAGGGGCTTGCTTTGGGGCTTCCAGTGAAGCTAGGAGACCAAGATCACGTCCCTCTGCCCAACAGGACACAGGGAACGAACAGCGTGATGATAAACACAGGGTTTCCCAGGGTTTCCCCAGAGAGGGCTGTAAAAGGGTTTTGTTATCTAAGCTGGTTCGGCTCTACAACCCCTAAGCCACACGGCCTCACTTAAGACATGCTTTGCTTCTCTGTGATTTGTACGTGTAAGATTAGTCAAGAAAAACATTTTCTTGACAGTTATCGGATAGGTTGTCAGCTAAGGGAACATTAGCATTGCACACAAGTCCAGGGGCAATGAATATGCTGTTTTCCTGTCGGGAGGAGTGACCACCAAGAGAGATTCTCTGGGGCGCCTGGGTGGCTCAGTTGGTTGGGCATCTGCCTTTGGCTCAGGTCATGATCTCAGGGTCCTGGGATGGAACCCACATTGGGCTCCCTGCTCAGCGGGGAGCCTGCTTCCCCCCCTGCTGCACCCCCCCAACCCCCGCTGGTGCTTTCTCTCACTCTCTCTCCTGCTCTGTGTCAAATAAAATCTTTAAAAGAGAGAGAGAAAGAGAGATTCTCTGCCATGCACAGAGCTGCCTCCAGTTTTCACTGGAACAAAGGGAAAGCGGGATATAGCACATATGACACATGAAGCCAAAATATATAGGCTATGTGACAGTTGGAGAGGCCATTAGAAGTGGCTAAAATCGCTCACCGCGGAGGTGAGAGTGTGTATGTGGCCAGACTTCCTTCAGCAACCACACTCAGCCCCACCCACGTCTTCAGAGCTTTCCCAGAGCCCGCAGGAATGATTTCTGGGTGACCTGTTGATGCCGGCATCTCACAATTGCTGTTCTTGTGAGACTCCAGAAGCAGACCCTTGCCTGCCTGGCGGACCCCATCTTCAACCTCAGGCACAGTACCTGCCCCTCGCAGGGACACAAGTCGCACTTGCTGAGAAGGCTCTCAGTGCCCGGGAGTGCTGTTCAGACCACGGGCAGACCACTTCCCACGGCATTCCGGAATGAAAGCAGTATACATTTTTACCTTATTCGACAGGCTCAAGGACTAATCACAGACAGGCGGCATGGAGAGCAGAGTACAGACCTCTGCAACTTAATAGCTTCTTTTCACAGGGGGACAAAACAGGGCAGGAGAGAAAGTAACTCACTCCTGGACACAGACTGTGTTCCTTGTAGATCCTGAGCTCGAAACGTGACCTCCTCATTAATTCTCAGGGAAATCAGATAATATGCAAACATGAATGGGAACAGAAACTGACATCTGCACCTGTCATGAACCCGACAACACTGTCCTGAGGGCCTGTTGTGTATCCGGGCTGTTTTGGGCGCTACGAGCAGAGGTAGGGCCCTTCCATTCTAGTGAGGAGGGAGGGACACGCAGAAATGTGCAAACAAGGTCATCTTAGGAAAGAAGTTGCAGCGATGTAAGAGAGACGCCTCTGGTGGCATGCCATGTGCGGATGGAGAGCTAAGGCATTTTAAGGAAGGCGTCTTAACTGAATGAGCTAATGACGAGAAGAACCAGCCGCATGCGGTGGTTTGAGTCAAATGGGCGGGATTCTGCACCCAACATGCACTCACAGCTTTGCTATGCAACTCTGGAGTCCCTCCCCTGAAAGGGGAGGAACACTTCTGCCTTGCCTGACTCGGAGTTCAGCCCATGGGGCGTGCTGTGGTCCGTAGGATGAGACAGGTATGCCCTCGAGCCAGTGCTCCAGAAGTCTAGCACATTCCAGTACCCGGCCGCAGCCGTGCGAACATTCCTGGGCTCGTCCGCTGATCTCGGAGCAAGAGGAGAGGCAGGTGGAGCCAAGATGCCCCCGGAACCAGCCAACTGGCTGCAGGCGTGTGAGTGAGCCCCGCCGAGACCAGAAGAGCCACCTCACTGAGCCCAGCCTTCATCAGCCGACCTCCAGGCCACCCTCGGCCGCCAAGTGGCACGGGAGTCATGGAGATGCCCAGTGTTAAAAACGTTCCACGGTTGTCTGGCCTGCCATCATTCAGCCATCATTCACAGATACACCAAACGGGAAAACAGAAACTACCCCCCAAAATGCAATAGTGACTTCAAAGGCCCCAGGGGAAGTCCAGGTTGGACTCGGAGGAGCAGAAAGGAGTCAGTGCATCATGAGCGAGTGGCCTGGTAAGTGTGTGAAAGCCCAGTGGAACATGGGTACACACGTAGAAAGGGGACAGACGGGGCATGGCCCTGGCGGCCATCCCTGAGATTTATCACAACCACAATGCGGAGCTCTAACACAAGGGGCTGACCCAGCCTGTTTATCTCATGGATAGAGAACTGGGTAAATCTGCAGAGCACAGAGCATGGGCGGGTGGTAGGGGTGGGTAGGAACAGAAGCAGGTGGACGAAAGGAGGCTAGTTTGATTGTTCAGCAGAAACAATGTATTTCCTCGTGTCCCTGAAGAAGCACGGGGTATACAGGATACAGCTATGAAGAAGCCCATGTAAAAGGTACATAATCGGATATATCACATGTATACGAGAGTGAACAAGAGCATCAAGAGAGTGGATAATAGCTGTGCTCACATCAGTAGGGAGGGACAATAAAAAAAAAAAATACTGGTATAATCCCGCCCAACTTATCTACATAAATAAATGACTAGAATATCACAAAATATTTTCTCAGCTTCCTAAAATGTTAAAAAGATATACTTACAAAAAAAAAGGCAGCCCGATGTCCTCTAATGCACACGGAGTATTTACATAAAGCAGAGCTGTAATACTTCCCAGAGTGATGAGTAAAATGACGCTAAAGAGAAAGGTTCCATCAGGACTCCCTAGAAGCAAATAACACATCCATGCAGGACGAGTGGGGAGCCCCCAGAAAAACAGGATTATCTCTCAACCCATCACATGTGTGTTCCCTCTGGTGGTGCAAAGACAGAAATGTCATTCCCCTAAATGGATGGTGGACAAATCCTTTCAAAAATAAAAATGTACTATGTTTAGATAAAAACATACTATGTTTAGATTCTTACCTGCATTTCAACCATGACACAGCATTTAAAACTTGCAGCTACGTTGCCTGAGCTGTGGTCTCTGCAGACCATGAAATGCCCCGAGGGTGGGCCCGCCATTATCTATAGATCAAGCATGTCCTATCGGGCTTGGCCTACTGGTGGAGCTCAGACAGTCACAGAATTTCCCTCGGATGCAAACTGGTTCCTCCATTTAGAGGTGCTTTACTGGAGGAGGCCAAACTCAAACATGTGTTTTTTTTTAAAAGGACATTTGGATAAGGTCAGAGGCAGATGGAATCCAGCCACAAGTAGTAAAAAGAGAGAGGAGAATTTTCAAAGTAGGAACCCAGCCATGACATTCTTTGGAAAAAAAAAAAAAAAATCTACAATGAAATTCAATCACAAATATAAATTGTACACATTTGGGAGGTGTGGAATTCTAGCACACTCTAAGCCAGATTCTTATGAAACCCAAAAGTGTTTTCACACATTTCATCTTCCGCAAGGAAAATGCATCCTACGAAATGCTCTTTATTCCTTTAGGGGCTAGTGAGGAGCATGATGTACCTTGGAATGACTCCAAGGTGTTCCTTCCAGAAGGCTCGGGGGACAGACACGCACGAGGTCAAGGTCCCCGGCCATTTGAAACACACCAGCCTACCACTGGTAGACCTGGCAGAGAGCAAAGAATCCCGAGCCTGCATTTTCTGTGATGTTCCTGTCCCTCCCACCTCCATGGATCCATCACCCCTCCCTCCCTGCAGGTCCCCACCTCCACTGCAAAATTAAAAACAGATTTTGTGTGTTTGTGTTTTCTATTGTTGCCATAGTTCTAAGTTCCTGCTGGCAATAATGGCAGAAAAGAAGCCAGAAATGCCATAATTATGACACATATCAGCCAAAGACATACCATCAGGAAAGGAAAAAACAAAATAAACCCCAAACCAACCACAAACAGAGTGATGCAAGGAGAAGTCATGGTCACAGAGAGACTGCACTGATATCTGAACATCAGTGCTTTGGTAATGGGTATTGGACAATGGTTTCCCTGCTTCCCAAGAATGCATTCCCTCTTTCTCTGATATTATAAGTTATGTCTCCACCTCGTCCTCACTCAAATTCCATGTGGACAAGGTAGGCTGCTTGTACTAAGTCAAGGTGGGTATTCGGTCAAGGCCTGGCCAGTTATACCATTTCATGACATTGCATTAAAATTGGCCACAGAAGGGGCACCTGGGCGGCTCAGTGGGTTAAAGCCTCTGCCTTCGGCTCAGGTCCTGGTCTCAGGGTCCTGGGATCGAGCCCCGCGTGGGGCTCTCTGCTCGGCAGGGAGCCTGCTTCTACCTCTCTCTCTGCCTATCTGCCTGCTTGTGAACTCTCTCTCTGTCAAACAAATAAATAAATAATTAAAAAAAAAATTGGCCACAGAAAAAATAAATAAATAAATAAATAATTAAAATTGGCCACAGAAAATCCCTACATTTCTTAGGGACACTGGGGAGTCCCATCTTTTCCCTGGGATTGCTAAGGGACAGAATGCAGGTTTGGGGTTCTGGAAGCCACATTTTCATCCAAGAGAGGAACCATTCTGCGAACGGACAAGGGAAGGCAGAGCTGAGAGGCAGGAAAGGATTTACTGCCCATGGCTCTGTTTAAATCCTAGAATCAGTCATGCATGAAAGCAGTGCCACCGTTGGAATTCCCAGTTTTATGAACCAATAAATTCCCCATTTTGCCTAATCCGGTTTCAGTAGGGTTTCTGTCTCTTGCAATTAATATATCTACAACTAATACGTTCTGGTGCAAGCATTTGTAATTCCTTGTTTACAATCTAAGGCAGAAGTAATAATAAATATGTGACTTGGAATAAGTAATAATAAATATGTGACTTGGAATTATAGAACCTTTAAAGATCAGTGATTATATAGTCCTCATACAAAAAAATTCCCTCCAGTTAAATAAAAAAGAATTTAACCCCAAAATACGACTACTCATAGCACATAATTTGTTTCATCAGTTAGAAGGTATAATTGCTCTCAAGTTGTCACATTTTAAGCATAACCTTAGAACCATAAAAAGTTCATCACCGTGAATCAGTAGAATTCACATATTTTATAATTCATGCATTTTAAATGCTTCATCTATGTTTTCCGTTATCCTTTGTATGGAAGGGGGTTGCAATTATTTATTTCTGTCTCCCCAGTTGGAGGCACCACATCACGTCTCTAACCTCAGCACCCAGGACAGCACCTGGCAAAGAGGACATACTCTTGGCAGAACAGGTGCAAGGGCGGAATGACAGCATTATAAGCCATCAGGAAGAAAGGTTACAAGTTAAAGCTGAGCAGCCTACCTGTAATTATTACATCGACACTGTCAGTTAGGAATGTGCCAACAACTGGGGCGCCTGGGTGGCTCAATTGGGGAGTGTCCTACTCTTGATTTTGGCTCAGGTTACGATCTCAGAGTTGTGAGATGGAGACCCACGTTGAGCTCTGAGCTGGGCATGGAGGCTGCTTAAGATTCTCTCCCTCTCCCTCTGCTCCACCCCCCACTCTCCACTTACACGCACCTGTGAGCTCTCTCTCTTAAAAAAATAAAATTGCCAACATCTACCCGTATCTCAATATCCCATCTTCCTAAAAATAGTATACTGAGGAACTAATATTGATCCTAGGACACATTAACACAGTTACCAATGATATCTTAAAATTTTGCTTCTAAAAGTAGATAGCAGTCATGCCTGAGATGCCAGTCATTTAGGTAAATGTGGGGAGGAGAGAATGATAAAAATGAAAACTACAAGGGAAAGAGGAAAAAATTATTTGTGAGTAGATAAAAAGGAACATGGAGGAAGCAGGTGAATGGAGGTAAGATCGTAGGTTGATGCCTGTCACTTCCAACTCCTAGGACATAAATTTCATAGCCTTGTAACTGCAATTCTTTGGATCTGCTATTGATTTTAGTCACATGGGCATATGCCATTTTGATTCAAAACATCATAGATTTCATCATTTCCAGACCTGACCCAACTGTCTAGCCTCTGGTAATTGTTCTCAGTTGAATTAGGAATGAAAAGATGCATTCAAATCACTATAACGCACCTAACCAATCGGAAAATGGCACAGAAAGGAGAAAACTTCCTCCCTCGTGCCTGAAGCATTATCATACTTAGATACTGAAGCATGAGATTTAATTATCATTATCGTTACCTAAGCTTGGCTAGCTGCAAATGAATTCCAAGTTCTAGGTACCCAGCCAAGGCACAAAATTAAGACGCTGTTAGCAGACTTAATAATAAACAATACAAATGCATACCTTTGTAAGAAAACAGTTCTAATTAAAACACCCTTGGCCATGGGAAGATGGAGTGGTAAATAAGAGGAGGTGTGAGGTATTAATTTCAAACAAAGATTTTTTTCCCCACTCCATAACCTATCCACATGGCAATTTTAGAATTTTTCTCTTCATAATGTACTTATTTATAAAAATGGATCATTTACCTTTAAAAAAACATACTGAGATATAAATCTAAGACAACCGTGAAGGGGGCTCACTCTTGAATGTTCTAATCACTGTTCTGCTTTCAGGTTTTTTTCTCATGTATTTTGTAGTCTGTGTTCTGCTGCATAGCCACAAAAACACATCAATGTGTTACTGAGGACTTTTAAACACAATGGATATGATTATAAAAATGATGCTCATTTGTGGGGAGGTTACTTTTTATCGTGGCATTGGAGAATTCCTATCTTACTGATTCATCCTTTAAAGTGTACATACAGAATACAAAGTAAGAGGCAAGGGGTGGGGGGAGAACATAGATGCCACTGACTTTAAATCTCCAAAATCACGTGGATGTTCTACCACCCCTGGGGGGGAAATGATCCTTTCTCACCTGGACGGTTCCTTGACTGACACTTGGATCTCAGCGCTAGAAAATCCAACTAGTTTCTCTTGTTATATCTCCATGCCTCCTAAGCAGCCTTTAAATTATTATGGGCAATTAGAGTTCCCATATATTTGTATGCAGGGAGAAAAATGTGCTGATTCACATCCATTTGGAAGCCTAGATAGTAACATTTCCTATTGTAAATCAATAAACAGGCAATGGAGTTCTTAATACATCAACATATGTATGTGTCGGGGTTCTTGCATGCAGTCAACAGCAACCATACTGGATGTGTGAGAGGCACATAAACAAACTTAGACGCTCCAAAGCCAAAAGCAAAGCAGCCAGGAAAATGGCTCAGTTATACCACCACAACATTCCAGCAAAAAATCATGGCAGATACCACTACTTCCTGTGCAGCTGTACATGCTAGAGATTACATGATACACGCATCATCAATGCTGGCTAGGAAGGACCAGAGTCCTCAGCCACCGTGTTGGCTAACTTCTCTGCACAGGGTAACCTGTGCCTGTATAGAGCTCACTTCTTCCCCTTGGTCTTGTGAGCAGTATCTTCTTGGCAGAACACAGGATACAGATGGAACCCTAGCTACAAGCGTCTTTGGGAAACATCATTTTAGTTTTTACTCTCTACAGTTCAGAAAAAAAGCTAGAGGGGAGTTGGAATGGGTATTGGGGATGCCAATACATAGTTCCCTCCAGGCTTACTTGAGTAAAGCCTTGGGAAAATGGGGAAAATGGCAAGGAAAATATAGGAGGGTAGAGATAGATCTGTCATGACTAGGTACAGAAACCCTTAGACAGCCTCAGAGTTTACCATAGCCCCATAGCCACCTAAGAAAGGCACTAACATCCTTCTGTGTCCCTGAAATGGTGCAGACCAGCTCTGGTAGAGAGAAACCAGCAGAGCAACTGAGCAAGGACACAGCTGTGATGAGACAGGATGGACAGATGAGGACCAGACTTCACAAGGGGGACTAATGACCAATGCCATCCTCCCTCACTCCATCCCAAGACAGGCACTATGGGAATGCCTGAGACTTAGAAGCAACTTTTGGAAAAGGGCAAGGAGAACTCAGAACTAATAAAAAACCATACTGACCTACCTATGGATGATGGGGTGAACTTTCTGCCACATGGGTAGAAAGTGGAAGGCAAGAAAGAGGAACTACAGTAAGTTTAGAGGAATAAAAAATCACATTTCTTACACACCTGAGTAGACCATCTAATGGAAGCATCCTCTACAAAAACGCTGGTCGTAAAGGCAACCCTAAGAATGCAACCAATTCCAAAGAATGCGTCCAATCCTAAAAGGGTCAGTAATTGGTAGTACGTGCAATCATTCCCTTGTATTGCCAACAGGTGTTTATTACGCTCTTCTTCAACTACTGGTTTCCTTGTCTACCTTGGAAATGAAGAGAGAGACTGTGTTCTCCTCTCTGTGTCTCTGTGCTCATGTAGGTCCTGGCATTTTGCATAGGCTGTTTGTGATGCAGGAGCTCCCTAAGACCACCTGGTACAATACATCACTAGAACTCACAGAATTCAGCAAGACTGTTACACTGAGTTATGGTTCATTACAGTGAAAGGATGCAAATTAAGATCAGCAACAGAAAATGGTACATTGGGCAAAGCTGGGGTAGAACTTCTTGCTGTGCTCTCATAGCCGAGCTATGCAGACCGTGCTTATTCCCCCATCGATGATGTGTGATGATATGTATGGAAACTGCCAACCGGGAAGCTCACCCAAAGCTTGGTGTCCAGAGATATATTAGACGGTTTCCTCATAGACATGACTGACCATCTGCATGGCTGGCCTTCAACTCAAATTCCTCTAAAAATGGAGTGAGTACCCTGGGGATCAAGCTCTCTGCCCTAGATCACATTGTTAGCATAGACCCACCAGTCCAAGGTCCCCAGGTAACCTTGTCATTATAACCCTAATAACCCCGTCGTTCCTGTCGGGGTTAGAGGTTATCCCCCAGGAGCAAGGGACAGAGGGCCGAAACTGTGTCTGGGTAAGGCCAATCCTTTATTGCACATGTTCAGTGTTCGTGGAAGAAACGGAATGGCTGACTACTGGATGGATGGATGGATGGACAGACGGATGGACAGCAACACCAAAATAAATTATATATTTTAAATGTCTTTTCCTATTCATGAGCACTTGCATATTCAACTTATACCTACAACTCTCAGAAGATTTAGAGGTTGCTTGCTGAGCTGTTCATGGCAGGAGTCCAGCGTTTAATTCCACCAATCGTCATATAACATACTTTTCAAGGCTGGATCGCTACTGCCCAAGTGCATTGTATCAGATAATGAAGCCCAGCCCCCAGGGAGCATGCTGACTGGGTGGAGTGGGGGAGTCTGACAGAAGAGCAGTTGTTTCTGCTTGATTCTGTGAATTATCGATTGCTATGGGGGAAAACAGGTAACACACGGCAAGAAGAACAAATAATCACCCACAAATCCCTGGCTTTTAAATGAAAATAGCTGTGAAGGAACAGTGAAGGGTGTTTTAAGGAGTTTTAATTCAGCCCTTTTGACCCTGACGTGGCAGAAATAAGAACCCCTATATTCATTCACTTGAAAAGCACTGGTTTTCTACTTAACAGACCAGAGTGGTTTGCAAAGGGTGACAGGTGCTGACGTCTCTGCAGGCAGTGGGTACTGATACCTGGCCAAGGAGACTAAAGGCTCTCTTTGGAAAGCCATCTTCAAGCCATCCAGATGCAGAACTGCATTCCACAGACGGAGGTTCAGATGTCACCAGAAAGAGAAACCCTCTGAGTCAGGACAGCTTTTAGGGAACCAAAGCTCCCATCAGACAAGTCGCTGATACATTAATAAGACACCCGTCTGTTCACTGGAGGGAAATGGCAATCGATGTTCTTTCTAAAACCTGTAAAGTCTCCTTTTTATGTACTTTGTTTGTGAAAACAATGTTACGAGCGGAACAAAACTATGTGTCTGTGAAAAACCAGATGACCTCTGTGAATGGATAAACCCAAAATATCGTCCATGTATTAAGCCACCAGCTCCTGTCTTTCTCCTTCTTTGTTAAATTATCCTCGTTCCTTCCCCCATCACGTCTCCCAAACAACACTGCTCCTATTCTGGCTGCAAATAAACCCTTCTAGAGCAGTGGTTCTCAAAGTTCAGGTGTACCCAAGCCACCTAGTGGGCTTGCAGAATCACAGATTGCTTGCTGGACCTAACTCCCCTATTTTCCAACTGTGTAGGTCAGGGTTGTTTCATTTCTAGTACGTTCCCAGGTGATGCTGAGGGAGTTGGTTTGGGGACCACCCTATGAGAACAGGATTCATCCCATCCACCTTTGGGAGGCACAGGTGGCCTCCCAAGAGAGATGATGGCCTGTTACAAAGTTACAGGAAAAACGGACATTGGTGCAGGGCTTGAAGCAATCAACCGCGGTCACAGAAGGTCACAGAAGGTCAGGGAAGACTCGGCCCCATGATTTAGCCTTCTGATCACACTAGGGAGGGGTTGGTGCTCCAGGGACCACTCAAGTCAAGACTGTGCCAGACCATATTGCCATCTAGGTTCTGGGCCCACACCATGCTGGAGGGGGAGCGCTCTGCATCAGGCACAGGGTTGAGACCTCTCCCCTGTAACCTGACATCCCCCCTGCTAGATCTCTGCCTGCTGCTCTAGAAAGTATGATTAACAAGGACCCACAGGCCTGCTACCTCTATTTCTGTGGTTTTTTCCCTCATCGCACAATAGTTTTGTGTATCAGTTGCCCATTTGCCATTGTTTTAAAAACAACTAGCCCTTTAATCCAATTTGAGTTCACTGTGCATATAGTAGAAGACAGTGGTCCCATTTCATTTCTTTACATGGAGCTGTCCAGCTTTTCCAGCACTACACATTAATTATGAATTAACGGCAACATTAAAATATACGTTAGAGAAAATGTTTTTGGAGCAGACAAGATTAACGAGGCAGTAAATTCCACCCTTCTTGTGATTTCATGGTTCTGAATTTCCAATCTAAATTGTAGATGCTACCAGACACTCGTCTTGAACAAAGGATGAACAACAAAAACAACAACAAGAGATACCCGGGTCTTCAAGAAAGTCAGTCAACGATGTTAATACGTGCTATCCTCCAGAACTTGGGAAAAGATGAAAAAGGTACAAACATGAACCAGGAGAAACCCTAAACGTCATCATCTGTGGAAGTCAAGAGCTCATACTCAGCTAAGTCCTATGATGTAAGGTAAAACCTAGCAAACGCCACAAGATTTACAAACTAAAGTTGCAAAGTCCGAAAAGTAAGAAAGAGATCATATCCAGTTGAGAAGGCCAGAGAAAATTTCTTGAATCAGAAGATATTCGAATTAATCATTAAAAGACATCCCCAGGCTTCACTGGGCACAGACTCCATGCCCCAGCATCCACAAGAGGACCACTCTGAACACTCTTAACTCACCCGCGTGCACCTCGGTGATCTTGTCATTAAACAATTGGTATCAAATTGCTTAGATTGATATTATGGAAAAGGAAATAATGTATTTAACTAACCTCTTCTTGAACAAAACAAACCGAAAGGATGCCTAAAAATAAAGCTAAAGACACCTAGAGTGAGTGGCGGTCCTTGTGTTAGCAGCACAGCGGTAGGAGCCAGAAACACTTGTAAGAGGAAGAAAAAGCAAATGGGCTCTACTTCCCTGCCATTTAGTTAATACCCCGATTATTGTAATTATACGTCAGTCTCTCTGAACTCGCTGACGTTTTTGAGTTCAAGGATTATGGGCTAGGTCAAGGTTTCTCAAAGCTTTGGTTAAAGTGGAGATTCTGATTCTGTGGGTCTGGGGTGAGGTCTGAAATCTTACAATTTCTAAACAGCTCCAGGTGACGCGGTCCAAACTTTAAGTAGTATGGTGTCACTTCATAGTACTTTTCTTTTTTAATTCCAGCGGTGCGAAAGAATAATTGGTATATAACGTACCCCAAATAGAATACACGCTAGTTTAATGGGAATAGGTAAGCACCGTACTCTTGAATTATTCAAAATTCTTCACTGCAAAAAGCAGAATCCAATTCTGGCTAATTTTGAAAAGACAGAACCAACTACAAGGATACTTGCGGTCCAGAGGATTGATGAGAGGTTAGGTGTAGGGACTGGAAATGGGGGTAGGTGTTAAATGCATGAGTGAAGGCAGTCTTGGAGCTGGAGCGCTACAGTCAGAACCTTGTCACCCACAGGGTGGGGACTCTACCACTTAACCGTGTCTCCCAGTGCCTACTTCATGTTAATGTTCCACAGGACACGAGATTGGACTGGTTTGGGTCAATGACCAAAACCTGATCTCATCTCCCTAGGCTGTGTCCAGTCCATAAAAGATAATTCCAACTAAGGACTCTGAGCTGCTCTTAGGGAAGGAAGATCCATGCAACACAGGTGTCCTAGAGGGCACCCATCCTCTCAATTCCAAAGAAATAAAGGGAGGTGAGCAGATTATTAACACACGCCGTGGCTCCGTGCTTTTAAGTGAGTCTGTGTGGACCATCCTTAAAATCTTATCATCACACCAAGCATTCGTTACAGGGAGATATAGAGAAAAATATAAACCGGACTCCTAGAGGTAGAGCTTTGCAATCAATAGGTTTCTAACCTTGGGCAAGTTCTTTAAGCTCTTTGAGTCTGAGTAAATGAGGACAAGAATTCAGGCTTTAAAACTTGTTGACGAAGTGCCCACTGATGGATGAGAGGATAAACAACCCAAAGTACTCATACAAGGTAACAGTACTCAGCCTTAAAAAGGAAGGAAATTCTGACCTGGGCTCTAAAGTGGATGAACCTTGAAAACATCACACGAGTAAAGTCAGCCAGACACAGAAGGACAAGTACTGAATTTCTAAGAGGTCCCTAGAGGGGTCGAAATCTCAGAGATGGGAAGTAGACGCTGGGTGCCGGGGGCTGGAGGGAAAGGGGCGGTAGGTGCTTACCGGGCACAGAATTTCACTTTTGCAGGATGAAAAAGTTTTGGAGGTCTTGGTGGTCGTGGCCATCCCACAACGTGAAAGTGCTTAACGCCCCTGAGCTCACACTTAAAAATGGGTCGGATGGTGAATTTTACGTTCTATATATCTTAACACAATAAAGAAGGGCTTGTTGAATTAAATGAGAACGTGTGTGTGAGTTAGAAACACTCAAAGCACACCAGGTGTCCTCTTATTTCTGTGTTCACTTTTTAACCAGAGTCTGAGGTCGATCGTGGTAAATGTTTCCTGTGTCTCCTCGACACTAGATCACCAAGGATTCTGCCCTGCGCTGTGCCCATCAGTCAATCTCATGGTGAAAACACAAATAGGAAAGACAGCATCATGATCTCAAGAACACAATCTCCAGTGGGGTTTTGCACCTCACATCCCGGCCAAGACAGAAACTTCAGCTACAGCTCATGAGGACCACGGCTCAATCCTCCCCTTTGGGAGCTACAACAGGTGAGAGTGGGTCCGGGAGGTAGGACATCATCTGGAACTAAGGTGATGCCCTCCTTCCAAGCCTCCAGACTTCAGAGCTAATTCCCCTAATATGGGAACAGATGCATTTCTTGCTCCAATACAAAGTCTTCACTCCTTCCTTCTTCTTCATCACCCAGCTCAGGCAAACATGAGATGAAGGAGATCGAAGCAAACAGTTCTCATCATCGCATCCCGTCATCTAGCCAAACATCGCTAAAAACCTCAGATTTATGGATATATGGGCTCTAGTCCTTGGGTTAGTAGCAGGTAAGTAATTAATGATGTTAACACACACACACACACACACACACACAAAAACTATTAGAAGGCTGCGGTGTGCATGCATAAGTGAATTACAAGCGTGTTCCTAGGATGCATTAGGAAGTAAACAGCTCATAATCGAAGGGATTTACAGGGCAATTAGGTTAAGTACTGATGAAAGTGCATTAGTCTGACACCGCACCAACGTTCTGAAAACAGATCGACGGAGGCATGGGTCCAAATCTTTCCCCAGGGAGAAGCCTGAGTTCACCTAGATCCAGGAAGAACTACCATATTCATTAATTCCCAACCTCATGGTCTCAGATTCACCACAAGAATAAAAAAAAAAAAACTCTGGAGAATTCCAACCACAATTGCTTAAAAAGTATCAGAGGATTCCTCTCTCTTTCTCTTGCGGGAGAATTTACAATGTATCAGACAGTGCCCAGAGATCTTCATATAATCCTTACAACCAGTTAGCTACTATTACCGGCCAGATCCCATTTATTGGAGAGAACTATCGTGCATGAGCAAGGCCACAGAGCTAGTGTGTTTGGCCGGCAGCACCTGCCAGCAATGATGGACCAAGGACGGAGTAAGGAAGATGAGCACATCCATCTGCAGAAGGAAAGCTGTGGGACGCAGGGCAGGCTGTGGTCCGTGACCGTGGCAGGAAAGCCCAGCACCAGAGCTCTTGAGCGTCCAAGAGGACTGCCGTGAACGTAGGCACCAATAACAAGAAATGCAGCTAGCATGGCTTAACCAAAGAGGCATTTATTTCCCCCACATAACAAAATGTCCAGATTTAAGCTATTTCTGACATGGTTTCAATAGCTCAGCAATTTCCAGACCAGAATGAGTCATCCCGGCTGTAAGGGGACTGGAAGGCGTGGGGGAGAGCTTTGTCATGAATGGATGGCCTGGATGAACCAGAGGAAGATAATGGGACCGCTGAGGACCAACAGGGTCAGATCCGATTCCCCTGCTGGGCTCCGTCTTGTAGGAACAATTCTCGTCCTGGAGATCCGATTCCAATCCCGTCTCTGTAACACCTTGACTGCTGTGAACTACGGAACAGATTTATGCTGGGAAGGAACAGAACTTAACCAAATGTCTCCAGGGTCCAGGGGGGTAGAGGAAAGGAGCTAAAAGACTGGGCGGGGCTGTGGGAAACCAGGAAAGACAGGCGAGCCGTGTGGATTGTGTCTGCGAAGGAATCACTGAACAATTTCACTTCGGGATGGATCCTGGGGTCCGTAGTAACCCCAACATCAGAGTCCTATCTGCAGGTGTCTGACTTGTTGGGACCAGGAGGCCAGATTTAGGTAAAAGGCTGCAAAAGAATGGCTCACAGCTCCTCCCCCCAAATAAAGTTTCATTGGGCCCACAAACAGTTTAATGTGTAATGATATTTAAATCAGAAAAGCTTTCCTTACAAATCTGGGTATGGGAGCTTCTTAAAAAGAAAACAGGGCTCTGAGAACACAGTCTTGGCTACCCAGCCCCAGCCCCCAGGACATAACTAGCCCCCTCCTAACATTCCTGGCACCTGCCTGGCCCCAGAAAGCAGTGAGGCTATGAAGCAAGATCAACACTACTAGAAGAAACAAACTAGAAATTAGAAAAGACATGGCTGAGGCTGCCTTTCCTCCACCCCTTGGTTTAGTGGGTAGATATTCAAAAAGAGCCGAAACTTTTATTTCACTACAAATGGGATAAATGCCAAAACTCGAGAGCGCCCATGTGCTGGGACTTGCTCACCGCAGGAAGTCAAGGTGACCTTGGCTGGTCCACGAGCCTCTCAACCTGGCAACTCCTTCTCTGGCTGCCCCCACCCCCGGGGGAGAGCGGAGGGAGCCAGAGGAGGCACGGGGCTCGCCCAGAGGTGGATGCAATGGCGAGGGGCCTTTGAGCTTCCCTTTCCTTGAAAGGGGTTAGGAGATGTGCTTGTTTGCTTATGCAAAGCGGACAATATGATGGAGAATGCTGACTTCTGTTGTCACACACATCATTCACCTACTGGGCTCCTTCCTTTATCTCCCCCAAAGCACTGGGGCTGGAAGCCAAGCAAATACATGTTGCAGACCCCTTCGTTTGCGTTGCCGACCCAACACACTTGGCCAGTGTCTCCTGACAAGGAGACAGGGGACTGCGGCCATTCTACTCACGGTGGGGGCACATCTACCACATGGTGGATATGGGTTGGCAGTGGCGCATCCCCTGCACGGACCCTCCTGGGGGATGCCGAGGGGCGGGAGCTGGGCCCCCGCTGTGCACACAGAGCTGACAACCTTGCAGCCATCTGGCGACCGCCTCAGTCCCTCCATTAAACACCTTTCTGCTCAAGAACGCAGAGTGCTTCCATGTGCCCGGAGCCTAACTGGTCTAGCCGCTGGGTGGCAAGAGAAGAGGCCTGAGCAGGCAGGGCCACAGGGACTTGGGGCAGGAAAACAGTCCTGATGGAGATGGAGCCCCAAGCCCGGTGCCCACACACAGATCCAGGGAAGGGACGATGGCAGCCAGGCCGTGCCTGATCACAGGGAACAAGGGCGGAGCTCGGGGCTGCGACAAGGACACGAGGCAGGACGGATCTTCAGCCAGTGTGTGCGGCTGCGTGGCACAGCCCCTTACAGACACCCACGAGTAGCCCGTGGCGAAGGAGGGGCCGAGCCTGAGAGCCACGCATGCAGCACTGATCCCGCAGGTGCACACTAGCGGAGGGAAGCAGGGACAGGCACCCGGCACCCCGAGAACTTCCGTTCACAAGACCGACAAAGAACATGGATAAGAATGGGTAGAGCAACAGAATCTAAGAAGGGAGATTCTAGCCGCCAGACTCCTGTGAGCAAGGTTCGTTTATGGGCTCACCTTCCTCCCCCAGTCAGCAGAGTCGTGGGTACTGGCCTCAGAGTCGGACCCCCTGGCGGTAGCTTGGGGTGTCTCGGGAAGCAGACCGGCGATGTTTCAAATCTCAGGTCTGATTCTTCCGATGCCTCCTAGCGCTACGGCCCCAGGGAAGTCACCTTACCTCCCAGGACACAATTGCCCCAACCTATGGCACGGCGGAAACCGCACCTAATTTGGAGTGCTCTTAGGAAGACCACAGATAGGGCTGGGGACACGCCTCATACCGTGCCTGCCAGTGGCTGAAGTTTCAATGAAATAAAACACTGCGCAGAGTCACACGTATGCAAAATAGTCCAGATGCCAAAGCCTCTCTCCACTGAGCTTTTGAAAGACCATATGTCATTTGTTAGTCTCTGGACCCGTAATTGTGAGGTTATTTTTTCATAAAAATATCCACAGGTATTTCTAAAGAAAGCAAAAAAGAAAGGAAGAAAATCATCATCTAGCTAGAGTATTCAAGCTTTAAACGTAGTAACAACACTAAAAGTAACGGGAACTCTGCCCCCAGGAAATGCACCTGATCTATTTGTTCATTCAACGGAGGACTGTTTACCCATTCTGTACTGGTCAGTGTTTTCTCTCCAGTTTGGCAAACATCTTCTGTAAAGAGCCAAATGCTCAGTATTTCTGGAATGGATGGCTATGCGGTCTCTCCTACAAATACGCCATCATACTCAAGCTAAACTCAGCGACTGAGAGAAGCCACATGGGGAGAATCAAACTTCTTACAATTTTTGTAGCTTCAGTGATAATTAAAGGCTACATCGTTTTAGAATTTTTGAAATACACACAGCTCTGGAACAGAATATAATTTGACTCCACTGAGGTTCGCTGGTGAATGTGGCACCCGGATAAGGGACAAGGTTCATGTCACCACGGTACCGACATCACACCCAGCACGGGACTCCACAGAGACCAAGAGAATGTTCCGGAATGTCCTCGCCAAGGCAGGACTTATTACCTCATTAAATATGGAAACAGCCAATTCCCGGGGTTGAGCTAATTCTCCAAAGTGTCCCTACTCCTTAGGCATTCATTTGTCTTGGGTTATCCAACCCTCCTCCCCCACCCCTTTGATTTCTTAACTTCAGCCAAATTGCCTTCATTTAAACTCAATTAACTTTTGAAAGGAAAGGTATCACCTTAATCCCATTTGCAGAACTAAATTCCCTTCATGTTCCCGGTTACAAATTCCTGTTTTCAGTGTTTTAAATATGAGGATCCTCTGACATTTGGTTTAAAGGTTTCAATCAGTGGTGTTAATGTAACTCGTTAAAGAACCTTCTTTGACTCAAACTGAGTTTCGGTAATCATTTCCTTCTTCACTTAAACATGAGAAGGAATTTTTCTCTTAAAGGACATTTCATTTTACAATTGAGTGCCTCTGCCCTAACAGGAGAAGGGCATTTAAAATACAAAAACCAGAATTCCTCTCCAGAAAGTCACCTAGAATCAGTTGTATTAGATGAAAGTACCCCTGACATGACCCTAACCTACTCATTCCGAGTCAGCAGTATTTCTAATCTACACAAATTTATTTCAGTGTTGTCCCAAACTCTGTTCTTCCTACTTGAGCTGTCAAGCCTTTGGGGGATCTTCAACTGTCTATTCTCCCAAAGTCACCAATCCGCCAGCAAATGCTGGCAACTCAACCCTTGGGGCTCACCTTGCACCCAGCCACCTGTCCCCACCGCCCCTGGACGAGCCACCGTCTCTCTGGCCCAGACTATTGTTGGACTAATGCCCTTCCCTCTCTGGCTCCCACTCTTCCCTTTCCAGTCTGTTCTCTACACAGAAGTCAAGGACATCCTCCTGAACTGTTTCAGGCCAAGTCACCACCCAGATCCAAGCCAGCCATGGCTTTCCATATTGCTCAAGGGGAAGGTCAAGGTCAAAGTCCAAGTCCTTCCTGTGGTTTCTGCAGCCACTCCTGTTGCTGGCTGTCCCTGCTTCTCTGATCTGTCTCCCAGTTGCTCCTCTCCCTCCAGCCCACCTGCCACCTTGCTTTCTGGTGCCCAAAGCGTTGACCCTACCGCCCTCTTCCTGCCAGCTCTGTGCATCCCAGAGGTCTTCCCTGCTATGCAAGGAGAAGCAGCCACCTCCCTGAGGTGCCTCCCACCCTCTCCTGCTATGTAGTCTCCAGAGTGCTGAGCCACTGCCTCTTCCCCCTCCCTCCACTAGAGCCCAGATTTCACGAAGCTGGGATGGGGTCTCTTTGTGTGCTGCTGCCGCCCTGTTGGCCACAACCATGTGTGGGACACAATGTGCACAAACGTGTGACGTGCATTCACGTCTGCTCACTGCTTGAGCATCCTCATAACAAAAGCCAGCGCCGAGGGTGCGCTGATGGAGGCTGGCATTATTCCGAGTGTTTGAGAGATTAACACGTTAAACCTTTCAACTATGAGAAGTAGGTCCTATCATTGTTCCATTCATTTTAGGGATAACGAGTCCGAGAAACAGGAACTTCCCAAGAACACCCAGGGCCTTGACAGAGGCTAGCATGGACGCCGAGTGGTCTGGCCCAGAGCCCCTGTGTGTCATCCCTCCCCGTGGCCGCTTGTACTTAGTGCTGTTTCCTAATTTATTAAATGATTAATAGATTTTTGTCTACGCTATAGTCCATTTGCTACCCAGAACCCACTCGACTTTTTTGGAAAAGTGAAGGAGATTTCAGTCCCTCCCTGACTTAAAACCTTTGAATGTGGTCCACCCTCAGAGGCAATGTCTCCTCTTTTCAGAAAGAGAGTCATCATGTCCAGGACCCAACTCTCTCCTCTCAGACACACGCACGGACTCCAGCGAAGGCGGCGGTGTTTGGAACGAGAAGGGAAGAAAGGGAGAACCCACCGTCTGTGGGAGCCTACTAGCCTCCTGTAAGGAGACACAGCTGTGCCCCCACGGGCTTGGGGTCCCATGGGAGACACCACAACACATGCACTACAGATGGCCCGGTCGGCGGGGTAGTGTGGGGCTGTGAGCGTACAGAAGGGGCCCCGCAGGCAAACGCCGGGGCCAGCAGGAAACCCACGACTATCCCACATATAATGTGGCAAACTGAATGTGCATAAATTGGGGAGAAAGAGGGGCACCCGGTGGCTCAGTGGCTAAGTGTCGGCCTTCGGCTCAGGTCATGATCCCAGAGTCCTGAGATCAAGCCCCGCATCGGGTTCCCTGCTCAGCTGGGAGTCTGCTTCTCCCTCTCCTGCTCCCACTGCTTGTGTTCCCCTCTCTCGCTGGCTCTCTCTCTGTCAAAAAATAAATAAAAATCTTAAAAAAAAAATGGGGGAGAAAAGGTATCTAGGAAAAGGTTCAAGTGTCAGAAATAAATAGCACGCTGATGCCCCACATCCTGCATTCTAGGCTAGACCCAACTCTTGTGAATACAGAAAACCCCCAGCTAACCCGGCACCTGCCTCAAGTGGGCCCGGGTCCATGATGACTCATAACCGTATCAGCTAACTGGGCTTTCTTCTCTGTCCTCCTTTGCTAACCATTCTTAGAACTATCCCAAACCCATCCCTCTTTCCACGAGTGGAGACAGGCCTAGGCTTGATCTCCCCAGGACCCCCATCTTCTCCAGGGGGCCGTCCGTCCTGGCACCCCCCCCCCCTCCCCGCTAGACACAGTTAGACAAACTCATCTCCACTGCCGCGGTGCGGGATAAACCGGGCTTGGGCCAGTGGTGGAATGAAAGATTAGGCTGCGGCAGGCCCCTTCCCTGGCTGTGAGGGGCCACGAACTCTCACCCTCAGCGGAGGAAAACCTACCCCCGAGGAAATCAGAGCTGAGAGGAGGGTAGGAAGGACGCGCAGAGACACTGCTTATTCCCCATCACTAAACTATGGCACCGGCGCCCAAGAATCTGTCAAGGTTCAAGCAAAAGACACAAAAACATACTATTCCCCAAACAAGTGACTTTTCTTTTAAGCTGCTTTCACTTTTTAAAAACTGTTCTTTCCTACCCTTAGAACCTACACTCCAAAAGGGTACATGCATGCGTGTGTGTGTGTGTGTGTGCGCGCGCGCGCGGGTGAGAGAGAGAGAGAGATCCTCATACCCAGAGGAGCTGCAGAAGGGAAAGCAAAACCCGAGAAGCGGAAGATGTGTCTCTAGGACCGGCACACTCCGAGTCTGGTGTCCCCAGCAAGGGGCAGCTCCTGGTTCCAGACTGACATGATCCTTAGCACGCAGATGGCTCCAGCCCGCAGAGCTGCAGGGCGATCACGGCGTCTCAGTCTCCCACAGTCAGTGTGGAGGAGACTGGCAACACGGCGCAAACAGGCATCAAAAGCCAGGTATTTCAAAGAAAGCCCCGCACCGTAGTTGCATTATTTAAAAACAGGGTTTATTACCTTCTACACAATTAGATACTTTACACCCACAGGAATTTTGTATTTCCACCAGCTCCCTCCCCCCCAGCCTGCGAGGCTGCATTTAAAAACAACACCCACTCAGAGGGGGTACCTGAAGTCTCCATTTCGGTTGTTTAAAGATGATTGCTGTTGTTGCAAATTCCATAAACAACTCCCAACATTAAATGACTTAAGGCGGAGAACTCTTCAAATGCAGGCTGAAAGTGTGTAACTCGCGGGAGCAGCGAATGTTCCCCGGCTATTATGAACTTACGAACGTACACTTGTTTTCCAATCATGGTTCCTGGAACACTGGTTTCTAATGGAATTTTAATCCGTGTTAGGCTGGAAACAACAAAGCTCCACAGTCTATTAATCTGCACAAACCCTGGGCTGTAGAGAGCTCAGCAGGTTTCCCATCACCTGAGCTCACAGGGGCCTCTCTGGTCCAGGCTTTGTGAAGCCCCAGGAGGCAGACAGGGGAGCTCATGCTCTCCAAAGCATCTGAACGGAGACCTGTGTCTGGGCGGTATGCGGTCAGTCCCCAAACAACCAGAACGCCCACGGCCAGGTCTCAGGACACCCTGAGCGGGGGAGGAACAGCGTTTGCTGGTTCCACGATGCAGGACAACCAGCCGAGCTCCCAAAGGGCAGCGGATCCTGCGGCGGGGAGGCAGGGAGGACGGTGCAGAGACAGTCCGTTCAGCCTTTGGGCGTCACCAGAGGTCTCCCCATCACGGACAAGGTCATCCGCAGCTGGAGAGGCCGGTCCAGCAAACCTGGACTCTTCCTTCATTCGACAAACATAGAGTGAGCACCTACTGTGTGCCAGGAATGTTACCGGGCTTTGGGGATGCAGCAGGAGACAAGAGGGAGGGAGCCCCCCAGCCCCCGCATGGGACACACATCCAACTGCAGAAACAGACCGTGGACGAGTGCGTGATACACAGGCAAGGTACCCGCAAGTGATGAGCGCCCCTCAGGAAAATCGGGGGCAGGACGTTCAGCCTGTCAGCCACATCCTTGTCCCTCCTCCCGTCTGCTGCTGACCTTCATCACACACTTCGTGTTGCTTTTAGAATAAAGTCACATTCCTCACCACGGACACGGTCCGTGCTGAACCATTCCTACACACTCCCGTTCTTGTCCGTCTTCTCTCTCCCGCACGCACACACTCTGTCTCTCTCTCTCTCTCCAGCTCTTGCGAGGCTCTGGCCAAATCTACCTTATTCCCAATTCCTCTGCCATCCCCGCAGGCCCCCACCGCAGGGCCTTTGCACGTGAAGTCACACTGCACGCAGGTGTAATGAATGAACATTGCCAGGCTCAGCCAAGTGTGTTCCCCAGAAAAGTCTCCCTACCCTGGCTCGCACCTCAGAGACAACTGCCTCAATTTCCCTCCGCTTACTGATGCCTCTTCCAAGGTATCCGTCTCCCACATTCTCCCGCACGCCTTACTTCCTATTGCTTCATTAGCTCTGCTGTACGTCGCTTAGGGTTAAGCCTACGGTTTAATGCATGAGAAAGAAAAACCGTACAATCCAGATCACCCTTGGGAAGCCCCAGGTGACCGGCCAGCTCAGGGCCCATGACCTGGGACGCAAACCCACAACGGTGTATCATCCCTCAACACGGTCACCATAAGGGAGCAGACTGAGGTTTTTGGCGGTTCACCAGATGCCACAGTTTGGCTCGCGTGGCGGACCTGCTTTGTGTAAAAATATGAGCACGTAGAGTTGAAACCGTGAAGTTAAATATTCATTTGGAAAAGTACAATATAGTCTTGAAGAACAAGATTCGTTTCTGTTCTCTTTGGATTTACACAGCGACTGCAAAGGAGCTTTGCACATAGCAGGCAGCTGATCCAGACTGGCTGGACGACCGTTCAGTCGTTTTTTTAAAAAGTGGCATATTTGGATACACAGCGTGTGTGTGAAGAGTGGTTGCACCTGGGCCCTGCATGCAGATTTTCCAGATGTCCCGGCCGGAGCCCCAGCTGGCTCCGGTCGCCTGGATGTAATCATGGGTGCTGTCCATTCCCAGTTTAAACGAGTTCCAGTTTGGAAGTCCGATAGATGTGGCACGTGCGTGTTTGAGAAACACACAGATGGACACAGTGGGACCGAGCACTGGAAGACTGGAGTTCAGGGCAGCTAGACACAGAGAAGGCAAAAGACAAGGGAAAAGCCACATGGCAAAGATTCCGAAGACATCCTGCAATCGGATGGGGTAGTGAGGGAAGGGAGGACTCCAGAGGCCGTACGTTCCTTGCACGGATCTTAGGAAACGCAGAGATGTGGTGGTTGGGGGGGACACTGTGAGCGTCACTGAGCCTGGTGTTTTGGTCTGCACAGCAGGGTACAGCAGTCACGGGAGGCTCCAGACCAGTCGTGACAGGCTGAGCACACAGTAAACCCCCACACGACTTTTATTCTTCATCCTCACAACGACCCAGGGCTGGAGGGAGGTGCTGTCATCACTGTTACGTTGTTTCCATTTTGTAGACATGAACAAGGGGGGACGGGGACACTGCTATGTTGACCCACTTACACAAAGCCACCCGAGTAGGAGGCGTGACCTGAGACCTCGCTTTCCTCGGGGCTACTGCGAACTTCTTCCTTCTCCAATGCTCAGGCGCCCCGCACACAACCTGTGCACCATCCCGAGACCTTCGGTCAGGCCTGGGTCATCAAAAGAGCAGAAAGCGGCAAAATGCAACCAGAAGAGTAAAGCCTCATTTGGGCATCAAGAGAAGGGGCAGAAAGGATCCTGAGATGCTCACCCTGCCGAGTCTCCCAGATGACGGAAGAGACGGAGGCAGACATGGCGCTGGAAACACCCGGCACCTCCAACAAACCGGTTCCGCACGGCCCGCGGGGAAAGCGCGCAAGTCCTCCCCGTAGCGGGGCGGCACGGGGTGGGGATGGGGAGACGACCGCAGGACGGAGGATCTCCGCTGGTGCGTCTGACAAACTCTTCTTAGCCGGGAGGAGATCACTTGGAGACAAAACGAAATGTCAGGATCCTGTAAAGTCTCGCCTCTCAGGCAGATGAAATCTTCACTGAGGAGCTGCCGGACTGCGTGTCATTTTGATGGACAAGCAGAGGGACGCAGAGGGGACGAAGCCTCTGGCACGGGGGGTGGGGGGGGAGGGTGATCCCTTGCTAACGGGTTGTCAAGGCGACGGACTCCTAAACCCTAGAAAATCCAGTAGATGCCCATGTATCACACGGGAACTCTAAAATTCAAGATTACCTCCGTAGTCCAGGAGTAACCGGGGCCAAGGGAAACACGAGCTGTTCACCCCAGCATTATTTACAGCAGCAGAACCTGATGCGGGTCCTCAGTGCTCGGGGACATGACTGCAGACACCCTGGTGCTTACTCAAGAGACACTAGTAACGGGGGCTGAAAACTGTAATTAGGAATGAATGTGTCACACTGAGAACTGGTGACGCAAACGGAGAAGCCCAGACCCGAGCAGTGTCTGTGTCTAATTACAATGAGGTGACCGTCGGCCGCGGCAGCCAAGGACTGAAGGAAAGGCGACACAGAACAGGTGCTCAGTCGGAGTGGGAGGATGGGAGGCTTTATTTTGTTCTCCCTTAATGCTTTTCAGGCAAAAATTAAAAAAAAGAAGGATGAAAGAGAAATATTACGTTCACTTCTAATGATATTAATCCTCAGTTCAAAATTCGTTAATGAGCCTGTTTTTCCCTCTTCCTGCGGACTGGACCTCATCTGGAAGGCTGGCCCTCGAGACCCAAAGGACAAGAAGCCCGTCCCTGTCTCATGTCACGTCCTGCAGCCATGCTGGAGGCATCGCCACGCCCCGAGGGGAGCCTACCGCCGCCAGACAAGGCTCCCACTGCAGCCACATTGCTGCCCCACCTCCTCAGGGAAGTCACCACATCTGTGTTCTTCTCCATTCCCGGCTACGGAAATCTCATGAGACCATCCAAGACTCTGTTCCACGAGCATCACCCCTCCGTCCTTATAGCCTCGGGG
>CM052808.1:1495878-1568606 GCA_028533885.1 Nasua narica | reverse complement strand
GAGAGTGGCCATGAGTCGCTGTTTCCCGGAGCGGCTCAGATGGGGGACCTCTCACCGTGTCCTCCAGAGCCTGAACCCACTCCCACTTCGGATTCTGGAATCAGCTCTTCCTTTCGGCATTCTAACCACCCAACCTCCAACCAAGCTTCCAGCACCCGCCCCCCTCACCGCCTCTACTCCCCTGCAGAATGATTTGCCCCTAGCTGGCTTCCCCTGCTCTGAGCTCCAGATCCTTCCTCTACCACAAAATGGGCAATGTGGACAAAAACCATATTTTCCGAACCTCAGATATGCAGGGAGACTCTTGATGACTTTTTCACTATCTGTACACCACCAATATTGCGATATACTGAACACTGTCCTTTCAATCCACTCAATTTTTTTTAAAAATCCATTTACTTAGAAAAGAAACCTCACATATTCCTGTAAACGGCACCTCGACACTGCACTCTAGGAAGTCTTCACTTGCTGACTCTATGTCCTTGACAGCTATCTTTCTGCTGAAATCAGAAATTTTCAGGAGTTGGAAAAATGCTACACACATTCTGGCAAGAATTGAGACTTTCTCCTTGATGCAGACAGAAGGCCTTCCAAATAATTTAAGAAGGAATTACCTTCTCCCAACGGGCTCAAATACTACATGTCCTTGTCGCCACATGGCCTAGAATCCTTTCACCCACCACCAGCGAAGGGGGCTGGCAAACCCCAAACCAGCCCCCAGAGGCAGCCCAGGACCTGCTGTTATAAGTAACCTTGCAGGAGAAGGGTTGTGCATTTCGATGGGTGTGTTTTCCAGGATGGCTTTGCCCTACACAGTGGCAGAGGTGGACAGCCATGGTCCAAACTGATGTCCCACAAAGCCAATGATACTTACCATCTGGCCCTTTACAGATGACACTTGTCCCACACTAGTCAATGGACAATTCTTAGAGAATTGTGCATGGGCCCCTCGTGCCTGTGGTCAGCAACCAACCCCCAAGGGAGGAGGAGTTCTGATTCCTTTTTCCCGAGAGAGGGATTACCATGTGTACTTTGCCATGCCATTAGGATCAGAGAATAATGTGGGAAAACCACCATGCACATCATTAACTCCTAATGAGTATTCTGTGAATACATGAATGAACAAATCCACCAAACCTTGTGTTTTTAACGCACACTGATTTTGCCCTTCGTTCCATACCTGAAACCCTCAGAGATATTAGTCTACAACCAACCAACATTAGTGTAGTCCCCGGGGGGCTACACAGCCCAATGAGGTGGACACCAGGCACAGAGTTGGAGATGCACTGTGGAGATTATTGGAGATGCACTGTGGCCGTCGGACCCTGGATTTCAAAGTCCCTGGCACAAAATAGAAGAACGCATCAAAAATATGTTTGCACTGATTATATGTTGAAATGACAATAATTTGTAGTTTTTAAAGTTCATTTATTTTTTAAGTTATTTATTATGTCTTCGCTGAACATGGGGCTCGAATTCACGACTCTGAGATCAAGAGTCACATGCTCCTCCACCAATAGAGACAGCCAGGCACCATAATTTGGATTTTTTTAATTAAATAACCTATATTGTCAGAAGTAATTTATTGGTTTGCATTTACTTATTTTTAGTGTGGTTATTAGGAATTTTAAATTAGGCATGTGGTACGTATTTGTGGCTTGCCCTGTATCTCTCTCGGACAGCCCTGCCCCAGCGTTCACAACGTACACTTCCTACGGTCTTACTTATCCTTCACAAACACCACTGAACTCGCATTATCCTTCCCTCTTGCAGACAGCGGGTAAGCGCCCTGTCGGCAGGGACTTGCTGGTCACTGCGGGCCCCTGACTCCCGCCCCCGAGCCGCGCCGAGTCCTACACACCAGAGATGGCCACACCTCTGAGGCTTCTTGGGATGTCTCTCCCTTTGTGGGTCAGCGTAAGGGAAGGGCAAAGGCTTCTGTATCGGGGTGTAGGTGAAGACGTATTGTAGCCAACGGCCGTGTGCCCACCAACCAGTCTGAGAGGTAAACACTCCTCCCAGATTCCACAGTCCGCTCTCCTTCCCTCGGGGTAACCACTATCCCCAACTTGCACTCATCCTCACGAACCTGTGCTGGCCCCAAATAAACACATATATATTTAGTATACAGCAATATCGATGGTCTAGAGGTCCTGAAAAAATCATGACAATGTATGTACGCACGTACATTCATGTGTATGTCTGTGTACACATGTGGCTATACACGTGTGCACCCCTGCACAGATATATACACATGTATAGTGCATGTGTGTTCCCCTGGTGTCTTGTGATTTTCCTGTAACGTGCTGTCTCTGCCGAACCACCGTTTGCCGGTCTGTCATCGGTCCGCCTCCACACACAAACCCCAGTGTACTCATTGTAACTCCGGCAGACGGCTCTGCCCGACACGCTGCAGATTCCTACCCGTTTCTTCCCGATGGAGCTCGGGTCATTTCTCATGTTTCTCTGCCACAGTCCGTGCACAGCTCTGCTGCCGCCTCTGGTTCAAGATGCAGACGATCGGGGGGGGGGGGGGGGCGTCTGGTGGGCAGAAGAACCCCCAGGACGTGGAGGAAGAGCCGCGGGGACTCGGGGAGACACCGCAGTGGACACACCGTTTACACGCCCACGGCAGTGTGCACTCATTCCTATTCTTTGCTCCTCTTCAGACTTTACCTTTTTGCCTTTGGGATAAATACGGCACCGTGCCGCATGTCTCGTGTCCCCGATCCCGGGAGACGCAGAGCAGCTTTTCGTGTGCTTATTCTTGGCTGGTGGCATTCTCTTCTCTGAGACAACTGCCTGTCCACACCCTTTGCTCCATTTTCTATTGTGCTGTTTAGCTTTTCCCTGCTGAATTGCACGAGACCTTTAATTACTCTGATTTTTAATTCTTTGTTTCAGACAGAGCCTGTTTCACGATTCTCCTGTCACACACACACTCCACACGTAGCACTGTGCCAAATACACAGCCTGTGTTTGAAGAAATGAGTGTTATTGATTAATTAGTTTCACCCTTAAGGATGTATCTGTTTATATTCAATTGCGAGACAAGTCAATTTTATTTGCATCAAATCATGTATGTCCTGTCTAAAAAACTGTATTTTATTCACATAAACTTTGATTTCAGTGAGTAAGACATCAAATAAATACAAAATAGAGCTCCAGAATTTTCACATTACACATTTTGTCTCAAATAAAATCTATCTAGTAGGGTTTTGCCCACATAAATTAGGGTGTGTCACTGGTGAAGATAAAACCTCAAAACGAAATAACTACAGAATGCAAAGTAAAATGGGCGGGTTCCCCAAACCTGGTGGAGAACACTCCCCACGCAGCCTCACCAAGAACAGGTGGGGGGGGGGGGGACACATCTACTGTGGGCAGCGCAACTCTGCATACCTCACTTCGTGCTTCTGTATCATCTTGGCAATAATCCTGCAAGGTAGATATTATTTTCCCATGCTTTCAAACAAAGAAAAGACTCAGAGAGGATCAGAAATGTCCCTAAAGTCACACCAAGAGCGAGGGTGGCCAACTCACACTCAGAGCTCCATTTCTTATGCAACAAGAATTTGCTCCCCCGTGTGCCAGAGACAGAGTTCTGACAACAGACATAAATGAGGCATCATCACCAAGCTGCCTTCCAGAGGCTCTCTCACGTAGCCACGCCCAGACAGTGGGGATGGTAGCGAATCATGGGCTTGTATGTCCCCTGCTCTCCAGGACCCCGCCTCCCACCCAAAAGCCATCGATTCAGTAAATTCCGATAGAAGCCTAAGAAAGCCCCCCAAAAGTAAGAAAGTGCAATAAATGAGATGGAAACCTTCTTGAACATTCTAGGTGTACCTGTTACCACCCACTACTCTCCCATCCTTGCAAAAAAAAAAAAAAATTATGATGATTATAACTCTCTCTCTGATATGTAGAGAATCCTTGACTCTAAAAGGAATTCCTGGTTTCATTTTACATTCCTCATGAAACCAAACTAAGAGATGGGTACCTAACACTCAGCTGAAGAAATAAAATCTCACAAATCCCCCTGAAGCCCCATCACCTGCACCTGCCTCCCAGGCAGAGGCTTCTCTGATTCCCTACTTAGTGCTGTCATTTGTATCAACAACATTGTGCTCTCAATACACACATCTATCTACAATTCTGTTTGCGTGTAATTATGTTGCAAGTTTATACAAAGTAGATCATACTGTATATGCCTACCCAGAGTTTGATTTTTTTTTTCTCAATAGGTCACTTGTGATAGCCACGTGGTCAGTGTTCATTCATTTTCTCTGCTGTAGCATACACAAGGGAGGAGTACTTCATCTTTTAGGTGTGCATTCCCTTTGGGATAAACACCTGAGTTGTTTCCAATGTTTTGCTACCAGTAGCAATGCTGCTTGTATTTATCTCAGGCCTTAAAAACATTTCTTCCAGAAGAGATCATTAAAAAAAAACACCGGTCACTCCCCAAATCCTGCATCTTCAAATCTACCAGGCGTCGCAAAACCACTTGTCAACACGTGTGGTTGTAACGACTGAGCCGGGAGCATCCCTGTGGCTTCATCTCATTGCCAACAGTTGGTGTTATCACACTTCTTAATTTCTGTCCATCTCTCGGGTGTAAAACAGTACCTTGATGTGCTGTCCTTCTCCACTTCCATGGCTTTATTTCATTTATTTGTGAAATGGAACGTCATTTCTAGGACCATCGACAATGCAGATTTCCTTCCTTGTGAACTGCCTCTCCACACGTTTGGAACAGTTTGTTCTGAGTACTCTTTGCAAAAAGCCAGCTGCCGATGACATTCACACCCTTCACACGACACGTCCTCGACTGCTATTGTGTTTGCCCTTGGATACCAACTGACCCCTGGGTAGACGGGAAAGTGAGAACCACTCTGATCGGCCACCTTCCTCGGTGATCGAGCCCCACAAATACTACAAGGCAGAGATGCGACATAAGACCAGTGTATAACTGTGGTCCCCAATTTCTTAAATTTTATTTTAAATTCCAGCAGAGTTAACACACAGTGTAATAGTTTCCGGTGTACAATATAGTGACTCGATACTTCCCTACGTCACCCGGTGCCCATCACGACAGGTGCCCTCCTTCATCCCCATCATCTGTTTCCCACTTCCCCCAGCCCCTCCCCTCTGGGGACCATCAGTGTGTTCTCAGTAGTTAAGAGTCTTTTTCTTGATTTCTAGTTCCCTTTGCTTGTTTGTTTCTGAAATTCCACATCTGAGTGGAATCATATGGTATTTGTCATTTTCTGATGACTTACTTCACTTAGCATTACGCTCTCTAGCTCCATCCATGCTGTTGCAAATGGCAGATTTCATTCTTTCTTACGGCTGAATAATATCCACTCACACACACACACACCCCCCACATCTTCTTCTGTATCCATTCATCAGCCGATGGACACCTGGACTACTTCCACAATTTGGCTATTATAGATAATGCTGCTATAAACATCAGCATGCATGTATGTCTTTGAATAAGTGCTTTTGTATTTTGGGGTAAACACCCAGCAGTGGAATTACTACATTATATGGTAGATTCTATTTTTAATTTTTTTTTAAAGATTTTATTTCACAGAGAGGAGAGAGATCACAAGGAGGCAGAGAGGCAGGCAGAGAGAGAGGGGGAAGCAGGTTCCCTGCTGAGCAGAGAGCCTGACGCGGGGCTCGATCCCAGGACCCTGAGATTATGACCTGAGCCGAAGGCAGAGGCTTTAACCCACTGAACCACCCAGGCGCCCCCCTATTTTTAACTTTTTGAGGAACCTCCACACTGTTTTCCAGAGAAGCTGCCCCAGCTTGCATTCCCACCAACGGTGCGTAAGTGGTCCCCTATCTCCACATCCTTGCCAACATTTGTTTCTTGTGTTGTTGATTTTAGCCATTCTGACAGGTGTAAAATGGTATCTCATTGTAGTTTTTGATTTACATCTCCCTGATGGTGAGTGGCGTCGAGCATCTTCTCATGTGTCTGTTAGCCATCTGGATGTCTTCTTTGAAGAAATGTCATTTCATGTTTTCTGCCCATATTTAATTGGAAAAAATTGGGGGGGGGTGCTGAGTTTTATCAATCCTTTATATATTTAGGTTACTAACTCTTATTAGATATGTCAATTGCAAATATCTTCTGCTGTTCAGAAGATTGTTTTTTGGTTTGCTGATCGTTTCCTTCACTGTGCCGAAACTTTTTATCTTGATGAAGTCCCAATAACTTATTTTTGCTTTTATTTTCCTTGCCTCAAGAGACTTATCTACGAAAATGTTGCTATGGCCCATATCAGAGAGATTACTGCCTATGTTCTCTTCAAGGGTCTTATGGTTTCAGGACTCACATTTAGGTCTTTGGTCCATTTTGAGATTATTTTTGTGTGTGGTGTAAGAAAGTGGTCCAGTTTCATTCTTCTGCATGTGGCTGTCCAGTTTTCCCAGCGCCATTTGTTGAAGAGACTGTTCTTTTTCCCATGGTATATTCTGTCCTCCTTTGTCTGAGACCAAATGACCATACAATTGTGGGTTTATTTCTGGGTTTTCTACTCTGTTCCATTGATCTCTGTGTTTATTTCTGTGCCAGGACCATACTGTTTTGATTAGAATAGCTTTGTAATATAACTTGAAATCTGAAATCATGATGCCTCCAGCTTTGCTTTCCTTTTTCAAGATTGCTTTGGACATTTGGGGTCTCTGTCATTCCATACAAATTTTAGTATTGTTCTAGTTCTGTGAAAAAAAAGCTGGTGGTATTTTGGTAGGGAATGCATTAAATCTGTACACACCTTGAGTAATACAGACATTTAATCAGTATTTGTCCTCCCAATCCATGAGCATGGAAGGTCTTTCCGTTTCTTTGTGTCATCTTCAACTTCTTTCATAAATGTCCTATAGTTTTCAGAGTACAGGTCTTTCACCCTTCTGTTTAGGCATATTCCTAGGTGTCCCAAATTTACTTTTAATATTGATTCATTTAGGCAAAACAAATGATCTGCTTCTTGCCCTTAGTTTTCCCACCATTTCTTATTCCTCAAGGCAGGGAGAAGGTATACTACGCTAGCAATAACCACTACATTAGCATAATTTGGAATATATATATGTAACACATATTTGTTATATATATTTGTACCTATTATATATATTGGATAGATATTCTATATAGACACATGTATATTACATTACACATATACACCTCAAGCAAAAGAGGTACAAAATGTTACATTTAAACCACCGCATGTCTTAAAGTGTAGCTAATGGAAAGTTACAGGCTATTAACGAAATAGTTTCTCTAACAGTAGGATCACTGTAAAGTTAAACAAACAACATAAACTAAGCTGATAATGTTGACAATAAAATCAGCACAGTAATTCATAATTGAGAAGCCAGACCAGCAGTGACTATCAACAGCCAACAATTCAAGTCGTCTTTTGCCTGGCCTTCCCAAGACATGCATGAATACAGTAGGAGCTTTGCAATAGTGGCAGGGATTATGGGACTGTAGGAGACTTGATAACATTTTAGCACATTGCAGTGAAATACTGATTCTGGGCTTTGAATTCCCAATTTCGGTAATGTGGACAATTCACTTAGTAAGTTCCTAGTAGTCAGCTTTAGTCACGTGTAAAAATGAATCTATGGAGTTGCAAATGATTTGCCTGAAAGAATCAAAGCAAGGATGTGTGGCTTTAGATCGGAGAGCCTTTAAGGGGGTTCTTATCAACTCTAGCAGCGGCCTGAACCCTAGATCCTGAGTCACTTCTGGAAAACACCTTCTTTAAGCCATGTAATATGCCAGGATCTACATTCGTTCCACAGAGAAGAATGGTGCAGAACCCAGTCAGTGGCTGACTCTGGAAACCCACCTCCATCCAAGGACTCTCCATGTAGAGCACTCATTCATCCAACTATTATATTTTGAGTACTGGTGATAATGTGCCCACATCCTACCCCCAGGGATCCTACCCCGTGACCACTTTATGTTACCAGGCAAGGGGAGTGAAAGTTGCAGGTGGAATTAAGATTTCTAGTCAGCTGACTCTGGTCTAAGGAGATGACCCTGGAATATCCGGGCCCAATAGAAGCATGAGGGCCTGCTACATGGAGACCAAAGGAAGCAGAAGGTCAGAGCCAGAAAGATCTGAAGATGTTACACTACTGGGTTTCCAGATGAAGGAAAAGGCCGTGAGCCAAGGGACACAGGCGGCCTCCAGAAGCTGGAAAAGGTGCATGGAAACAGATCCTTCCCTAGAACCTCTACAGAAAAATAAAATGCATCCCTGCCAACATTGTGATAGCTCGGTGAGCTCCAGTGCAGACTTCTAACTTACAGAAACGTAGGCTATAAAATGTGTCGTTGCGAACGTTCAAATTTGGTGGGGGTTACTCACACAGTGATGGGTAACTAAAACGCACCTTTTTGTTAAGAATTCCAGCATTATAAAACTGATTGCTATATTGTGCTGCCACTCAAAAAGAAACTTTCTAAAATGTTTGGTCTAGGGGGGAAAGAAAGATAATTTTCTTACATTCCAGCTCCTTCGAAATTCGCAAAAGCAAGTAAGTATTTACTCACGTCCTCTGCTCCTTTGGAGCACAAAGGAGTAGTCAGCTTGAAAGGCTGTTATTTTGTGAACTGAGAACAGCTTGATTTTCTTCTAATAATGGGTAAAATAACAGGTAAGTAAAAAAAAAAAAACCCAAAAACCAAAATCCAAAAACAACTCAGCTCTTTTAAGTTTTGTGCAATGAGTCTTCAGAGTACAGAATATCTCCCTTTTTTGTAGATTGCTGTAATTGGCTTTTGCAATATGATGGTATATGACATAGTAGAGTTGATTTTGATTATAACTGCTTTCTTATGAAATGCAATTCAGCTCTAAGAAATAATAGCTATTTCAGAGAGTGATTCAACTGGATTTATTTAACGGCATTCTCCAAATCTTCAAAGTAGGTGTAATTTTCACCTCACGAACAACAGTGTGCCTATCTTCAGGTCAGAGCCAAGGAATGTTATTTAGGCACACCTGTGAGTTGAGGATAAGCGAGATGGGATTATGGTGGCATCCAGGAGATGCCCGCGGGAAGGGAGTTATCCAAGCTGTTCAGGGGGTTGTTGCGGGGTCACGGTTCAATCATCGCTTGCATCCCCAGAAAGGGATGGTGTATAGGAGGTGACAGGAGGAATGGGTAGTGGAGGTGGGGCGCGAGTATGCGGTGAGACCCATGTTGTAAAGAGGCGCACTCCACACTGACGGTAAAGTAAATCACATTCCAGATGACCCCTGCACAAGGCAGGTGTGAACTGCGTCGATCCACTTACTTGAAGATTTCCTTTTTTAAATAAATAACGGTTGAGAACTGTAAATGCATTTTGCTGCATCATCATTTTGCTAATGTTTTTTTTTTTTCTCTTGCTTACTTTACTGTAAGAATACCGTATATAACACAAAAAGCACACAAAAGGCGCGGGTAATCACTTGGTTATGTTATCGGGACGGCGTCTGGTCATCAGGAGGCTATCAGTGGTTACGTTCTGGGGGAGTCAGAGTCACGCATGGATTTTCCACTACGTGGTGTGTGGGGGGATCATCACCCCAATCCCTGCACTCTTTGGAAGTCAACTGTACATGAAAATATGGGGAAGGAATAAATAAACTAATTGGAAAGGCGACTCATTCAGTACCGAAGTCACTGAGATCTCCTTGGGAAGGCAGCTGTGGTTCTGTGTCCCAGATGCAAACCCAGCTCTCGGGGGGGAGTCCTAAGACACCACTTTCTCACCAACATCTCCGAAAATAGTCACTTCCTCCTGCCGCCCCTTGTGCTTGCCTCTCCTGTTCGTAAGTCCAGACAGAGTCCTGGCAGGATAGGCTGTGGCCATCAATATGGAGCGCCAGGCTGGGCAGATGCACAGAGCGTGGCATGAAAGAGATCTCCCTCCTTTTCGGCTGGGCTGCATTTGGGGGGCTCCTGTGTTGATCCCAAATCCGGTCCAATGGGTTGTACAAGTCGGGAAAAGGCTCCGATGGCATGAAGCTGGCATGCCATTCCTTTCCTTTAGGAAAGGACTACCCAGTAGAGTATGAGAAGTAGGTTTGGGGGTGCAAGTGCCCATCTGTACACCTGGCTCCAAGCACACCATCTCGATACCCCCTGTTTGTGTGGCTGAGTTACGCTGGGCATTAGGGGCAGATCCCCTTCTGGGATCTGGCAGTTGACTCTCTGTGGGAGCTGGGGGTATCTTGCTTTCTCAGGTGGAAAAGCTCTAGCCTCAAACTGGGGGGCCCCTGACTACTGCCACGGGCAGAATGGGTGCAGGAGGTACCGGAGTGGATGGAGGGCACTGCAGTCAATGTCTATCCTATAGTTTATTTACCCATGGCTCAGGGTTTTCCCAAGTCCTACGGCCACTCACCCACAGCCCTGCTCGAACGCCAGCTGCCGTGTGGCACATGGGGAAGCAGCATCTCAGAGCAAAAAGGTCACTAGTAGAGGCGAGGTCTGCATCGTGGGGCTTACAGGGGCTCCCACTGCTGGCCACCGGCATACGAAGTCTTAGCCCGGAGCTGGGTTCTGAAGCCCACAGACGTGACACCGTAATGGGAATCAAGCTGCAAAACATGTACTTCTGTTCTTCAGCTGCATCGGGAGTCAACACACATGAAGACATTTACTGAAAACCGCATTGGCACAGACTGGCAAGCACTCCTGGAGCCTGGAGGCCAGGGCGGAAAGGGGACGGGGATTCTGAAGCTACCCTAGAGACCTGTCAGCCCGTGAGTCCCCACAGCCCCATCAGGCAGGACGGGGGACCCCTGCCTCCTAATCGTGGGATGGCCACACTGCTGTTGACCCCTCGCCAAGGAAAGGCGATTGGACGGAGCTCATCTCGGCGGCTCGGTGAGCACAGAGCCACACTTGCCCTGAAACCTTCTCTCCAGCACGGCTCCCAGTCTGGACCTCTTCACCTGCCACGGTGAAGAACCGCTGAGCGAACGAGGAAACAGAGCCACATGCCCGATGGCATAGACACGTGTGCACACACACAGGATGGGCTCAGAAGTGTCACGTGGGATATTCAAATGGCACAAAGTGGGACAGTTCCCACGTTCACGGAGCCTATCAGCCAGGACAGTGAATGTAATTAACACTGGAGAGACAGAGGATGACCCTGATGCTGCAGCAGGTGGTTCTGGGGGGGGAGGGGCACTCCACCAGGCTGAGGGCAGGGGGAGGCGGCCATCGTGGTGGGACACGGGGACCCTGAGATCACACTTCTCCTGCGCCCCCCAGGCCTTATCGACATCTCACAGAGACGAGCATGTCCCCACGCTGCCATAACCTCCGAGGTCTGTTCCGAGTGAACATAGGGCGAACCCTCCACCGCCTGTGTCAGCAAGTGTTTCCACCAGGCAATGGGCTTCTCTGGCTTGCCATCCCCGGAGCCCTCTCCGGGTCTTATCCGGTCTACCTCCGCTCCCGGATAATCTAGAAGGAGAGGCCAGGTTCCAGCAAGTCAGTCAGTTAAGCGAATCACCACCTGAATGGAACACGCAAGCTTGGCTTTCGGGGGGCATGGGGCTCGGATTAGCTCCCCAAGTAGGACAGGGAGAAACAGGAGCCAGTGACGGTTAGGAGAGCCCGAGGCTGCAGATCAGAGTGAATCGCAGTGGTTGACCAAAACAACGATTCGGCGGTCACAGGTAGAAGAAACGCAGAGGTCAAGGGGCCAGGCAGGACGAGAGCGGTGCGTCCAGGAGCCCGAGAGGACCCAGATCCTCCTCGCGTCCTGCTCAGCCATGTGCGGAGTGTGACTTCCGGGTGAGCAGCACTGTTCCAGGGAGCAGGAAGGCTGAAAGGCTAAAGCCACGTCCTGGATCCATCTCCTCTTAATCAAGACAGGAATAGGGTCCCAGCAAGTCATTCCTAAAGACTGCCACTCAGACCGGATCCCACAGCCACCGTCTGCCACAGACAAGTCTAGAAGCAACATCTTAACTAATAATTGTAAGTGGATGCTTTGCACCCCCTCCCCACAAATTAAACAGAATTCTATTAGCCCGGAGTAAAGCGGAATGGGATGTTGGCCAGGCAAAGAGCAGCTTCTGGCACAGCGACCAGGACTAAATCCCAAAGAGCCGATGGCACAGGACAGTGTGGTCCGTCTGTGACCATCCACATAAGGAACAAAAGGAGAAGAGAGCCTTTGAATCCCAGGCAATGACTATATCCAACCTCCCCAAAATATTTCGCTCTGCACTAGCAGATATCCTGGGGGAACCCTTCTTCACGTGATCATGCAATGCTTTTTATCTCTCTCCCTCTGCAGGGAAAAAACCTTGCAAGATTAAGAGACTTAGACAATTTTCCTCCAATTAGGAAAAATCACAATCTGGGGGGCCTCTGCAAAAAGGGTAGCCTGTACATTCAAAAGAAGAGAGGAGACATGTAATGTTTACACATCTCCTGCAAGGAGGGCGTGTGTGTGTGTGTGTGAGAGAGAGAGAGAGAGAGAGAGATTAGATATCATGGCTTGATTCTGGGGTTTCTATTAAAGAAAAAAAAAAAAAGGCCAGGGAGAAGTTTGCCGTCAGGCTTTTCATGGCAGCGGTGATTCCATGTCATCAGGGATCCACCTCAGCGATCCTGAGAAAATCGACAGTGGCAGGGGCGGCGGCCCGGCCTCCCCACGCCCGGAGCTCCGGTTGGCAGACCCGGACCTCCTGGACGGCTATGGAAGCCCAGCTCCAAGGCTGTGTGGGGCAATGAGAGCATGCCCTATTCAAGGGAGACCAGAACCTCTGAACCGCTGTTTGTTTCTTGGTGTTTTGCAATTTTAATCAGAAGAACATTTTTTAAAAATCTCAAAAAGGAGGCTTGCTCCGAGAAGGAAGGAATGCTCGATTCGGGTCAGTCCCGCAACACTTGGAATGAGACCACAGACACAAAATCACTCAACCACCGAATGCGGCAACTACGACAGAAAAGACGATGGCCATGACACTTACTGAGCACCTACTGTATGCAGGGCGCCATTCTAAGGGACTTGTATGCATTTCCCACCACGAGATAGATGTCATACCTGCACCCGTGGCTGGAGAATCAGACATTTGGGGGACACAGCTGGCCTACCGCACTGTATCGCTTGTCTATACCCGGTCGTACCGTTAGCACTTGCCACCTGCCCAGAACTCTGGCGGCCTCTGCACAGACACGCAGCCCAGCTGCGGGTGCCCCCGTGTAAGCAGGGGCACCCGCAGCTGGGCTGATGGGCCGGTATCTCAGGTGGGGCGATTTGCTACAATCCCTACAGCAGCCGAGATGCTCCGGGAAGAGCTGGCCCAAGTGCCACCCGGCGAGAAAACGAAGAGAGAGGCTTGGACCAATCGGCGTCAGGAGCTGCTCACATCCCCCTGGACTGTGCCGTCCTCAGAGCTTCACAAGCGGGGCCACTCGCTGTGGCCAGACACGGGAGAAGAGGGGGAACCAGTACACTGCTGGGGAGGAGCTCGAGCAAAGGTAGCACGGGCTGGACCTCGAGGCGAGCCCCAAGGAGAAAGCAGGGGCTACGGGCTCCCTCAGCCAAAAAGAGGAAGTGTTATATCTGAGTATTCTACTTAGAATACTGATCTCTTCCAACATGGAACAACTGAGTTCCTCCTTTATTTGCTGAATCCCCGCAACTAGTTCCGTGAGGGTTGTTCAACTTTCTAGCTAAGGTATGAGCATCTCCAGGGGAGAGACAGCTTTTGCGATCGTTTTCTACATACCATATATGTATGAATTACTGTATATAGACCGTTTTCTACATATCATATATGTAGGAATTACTGTATATCGACCGTTTTCTACATATCATATATGTACGAATTACTGTATATATTACACATAGATTAGATAACTTCTGTTTTAGGCCCGTGCCCCCCACGATGGCTGCACTAGACCCCAACAGCAGAGTCAGGTGCACGGCGGGGTCGGGGGGTACCCTGGAAGGCACGCGGGTTTCCATGCGGCACGAGGCTGCACGGGATGTCTCCCCCACTTGCAAAAGCAAAAGAGTGAGTTTGAATTTGGAAGCTTTTGTTCAAAACCTTGGAATGGATTCGGCTGCCCCCTTCTCAGGTGGAGGAGGGGAGGAGACACCGAAAGCTTTGTGTGGTGAGGAGAGGAAACAAACAGAAAAGGAAAACTCTGAAGTAACATATAAAACTACTGTTGCTCAGTCCTCCCCGCCAAGAGAATGGAAAAGCAAATACTTGCAGCCGGAGGAGAGAAGCCACAGGTTTGACCCCCTCCGTGTCTGGGGACTGGCAGTGCTCGCAGGGGAAGAGAAGCAGCTTCAGAGGTCCCTCCTGGACCTTCCTTCATGGGGCACATGACTCCAGTCGCTGGTATGACAATCGCTTCCAACAGGCTTCCAACGTTAGGTCAAAAATAAGTTTCCGGGGAAGCCTAAGTGGCTCAGTGGGTTAAAGCCTCTGCCTTTGGCTCAGGTCATGATCCCAGGATTCTGGGATCGAGCCCCGCATCGGGCTCTCTACTCAGCAGGGAGCCTGCTTCCCCCCTCTCTCTCTGCCTGCCTCCCTGCCTACTTGTGATTTCAGTCAAATAAATAAATAAAATCTTAAAAAAAAAATAAGTTTCCAGGGGAAAAATGCAACCCAATACATTAAGGTGTGTGCACCTTTAGACAGGAAGAAGCAAGCAGGGCGAGGACCCTGGGTGGCAACAGAAATCCTAATACTGGCTGTTCAGGTCATTTAAACAATCTTGAATATTGATTAACCACCAAAGGGAGCATAAGAAAAGGAGAAAACGGACCCAGCTGAAGTGGTAAGGGAAGGCCATGTGGAAAGACCTAGAACAACTTGGAAGGGATGGAGCAGAGATCACAGGTGTGACAGGTGAGGGTCCCGGGATGGGACACCCTGAAGAGGGGAAGGCACAAAGGTGAGTGCCACTTGGATTAGCCCACAGGTAACGGAGGGGAAAGGCACCACTATTAGCTACTTAAATAAATAATAGCTAATGTGTAGGAGAAAACGTGGGCTCCTCCTGGGAGTCAGAGCTGGTCTGACCTCCGACGGTGACCACAAAGAATAAGCCTGTGGTTTAGGAACCCCAAGGAAAGCATAGCCTAGAGGTTCGTGAAGACACAGGCAGACTCGACCCGGGGGAGAATGTTCCCGCTGATGCTAGTAAGATCAATGTTAGGTAATAAAAAATCAGGTTAAAAATCGAGATTCCTACCATTCGTCCATTGCAAATGTTTGTTGAGCTTTGACAATTTTATAGACCTGGGTAATCATCCTATCTTATACCTGTGTCCATGTATGCGTACATAAAAACTTTCCTGGAGAGCTGGATGAGGTTTTCAGCACTGTCTAGATTCACGTAACCACTGCCATAATCAAGATAAAGAACAGCTGCATCACCCAAATTCCCCCTTGTGCTTTCCTTTTGTGGCCAAAACATCTCCCCCTCATCCCTACCAACCATCAATCAGTTCTCCATCCCTGGATTTTGCCTTTTCCAGAACACCACAGAAATGGAACCATGCTGGTATTAGAATTACACTCAAACCCTTGCGAGAAGCGGGGAGAAGACTGATGGCTTCTGAGGCTGCATTTTTAGGATCTGACTACTTCCAATGCACTGTCCTACTTCTCTGGGAAAAAACCAGTATCAAACCTTTGCTCTTTGCCAATCTGAGACTCCCTTAAGCTTCTGACTCAAAGGCCCGACACAACAGAAATAGCCCAGTTCAATCTACAAAATGGATAGGCGATGACGAAGGGAATCTATTGGGTAAAAAAAAAAAAATAAAATAAAATGGATCTCTCTCCTTCTCCAAGATGACAGGTCTGCAGGGAGAAAAGGCCTGATTCTAGGCATGGCCCGGGCTCCCCACCAGCCCAACTCGACTCCCGCCCACAGCGCACATGGTGTGTGAAAATGTTTATTTCAACTCCCAGTTCCTCATTCATACCTGTCTGAACTGCAGCCACCCCCGAGTCTCCTCTCAGGCCAAGAGTTTGAAAATCAAAATTCAAGCCAATCTTCCTCTAACCAATGGGAAAGGGCATCAGGTGCCAAATTTGGAGGCAGCAGGGAATTGAAATAGGCTCTGAAAAGGGCACATTTTCTGAGCACCTTGGAAATCCAGGCGGCCCTGCACAGATGTCCCTTCTGGCAAAGACAATGGAAAACTTCGACCTTAAACAACTTTAAGGGGGCTTTTCATGCACTTAGATTTTTATTCATACAGAGAATGTCAGAAAGTTCGTTTTCTTCTGATGTGTATCCAGTTTGACCAAAGTAACTGCGTTCAGGCACGAACCATGCCTGTCACAGCCAACGGAGTCTCATCTGCATGAATCTTGGTTTAAAAGACACTTGTGGATGAGCTCGCAGTCTACATTTGTGTTTTCATCTAAAATGGCGCCTGTTACGGACACTTTCCTCAGAGAGTGTGGTGCCGCTTTATTATCCCAGAACCAACAGTGCTTGGCTATCTTATGGTTGCTCTTAGCATGAGAGTTTTAGACCCTCAAAACACCCTCTGCTTCTGGTTTCTCTCAACAGAATGGAGAAAGTGGGTAACACACTTGTCCTCAAACCCAATGAGATTATCCATCAGTAAGCAATGAAAAATGCCTAGAAAACACAGTGAGGGGTGCCTGTGGGGGGGGGCTCAGTCGGTTGAGCATCTGACTCTTGGTTTTGGCTCAGGTCATGATCTCGGGGTTGTGGGATCAAGCCCTGCATCAGGCTCTACGCTCAGCATGGATTCTGCTTGAGATTCTAACTCTCCCTCTTCCCCCCGCCCCCAACCCCACACTGCTCACACACTCTCCCTCTCCAACAAATAAATCTTTAAAAAAAAAATAGTTAAAAAAAAACAAAACTGGTAGAAGAAAACATGGTAGAGACCATGGTAGAAGACTCTAAATCGTACTAAGTCTAAGAAAATGGATACAAACCTCATTGAAAATCACTGTGTACGTTAGAAGGCAAATCTAGAATGCAGCTGATAGTCCACTCCCAGATAAGAAGAAAAGGTTTCCTTAGGATGATGGACATTTTGCAACGTCTGGAGATCTTCCCGGATGTCACAACAGAAGAGGAAGGTGGCGCACTGCTGGCTACTAGTGGGTAGAGGCCAGGGATCCTGTCCGTGCCCCACAACACCTTATCCATCCACCTATCCATCTAGAACAACACTATCACAGAAGACCCCCCCCCACACACAGACACACACACTCCAAAGAATTATCTAATCCAGAATGTCAGTTGTGCCAAGATCAAGAAACCCGGACATAGGATCGGGGCTGGCAAAAAATTCAACCAGAGTCCAAGATACATGGCCATGAGTGGTCCCAGCTCTGCATCAGCAAACCCGGGCTCTATTAACATGCAGAGAATCTCTCAGGGCCTTTGAATTTGTCTTGATCTTTGGCTTTAAATTAATCAAAGCACTCAATCAGCACAGATCTATGGCGATCCATGCATTGTGGTTTTGAGGATGCATAAGAAAGAAAAATGCCTGCTCACGGAGTCTGCAAAGGAAAGACAGCAAAATGGTCAAAGCACAATTAAATGTGCAGCTGGATTTCAGGAAGTGTAAGTTCTAGTAAAACACAAATTGAGGCCACCTGGGTGGCTCACTTGGCTAAGCATCTGACTCTGGATTCCAGCTCAGGTCATGATCTCAGGGTCATGAGATTGAGCCCCATGCAGGGCTCTAGGTTCAGGGGAGAGTCTGCTTGAGATTCCGTCCCTCCCCCTCTCTCTCTGGTCATCTCCCCTCAAATAAATAAATCTTTTAAAAATTAAAAAAACATATAATAAAACACAAAATTCAGGGACACCTGACTGGCTCAGTTGGTAGAGCATACAACTCTTGATCTCGGTGTTTTTGTTTTTTTGTTTTTAAGATTTTATTTGTTTATTTGAGAGAGAGAGTGAGAGAGACAGCATGAGAGGGGAGGAGGTCAGAGGTAGAAGCAGACTCCCCATGGAGCTAGGAGCCTGATGCAGTACTCGATCCTGGGACTCCAGGATCATGACCTGAGCCAAAGGAAGTCGCTTAACCAACTGAGCCAGGCACCCCCTATCTTGGTGTTTTAAGTTTGAGTCCCATGCTGGATGTAGAGATTACTTAAAAATAAGATCTTAAAAACCCCCCACACAGATTACTGCAAGATATTGCAGGGAAGGGTGGGATTCTACTTGAGATGCAACAATTAAAGAATACTTACTGCTATCTATCTATCCATCCACTCACCATCTATCATCTAGCTGTCCATCCATCCATCCATCCATCCATCATCTATCCACACACTACCGATCATCGAGCCATCCATCCATCCATCCACTCACCATCTATCATCTATCCATCCATCCACCCACCTATATATCACCCATCCATCCATTCATCCATCCACTCACCATCTATCATCTATCCATCCATCCACTCTATCCATCCATCTATCCATCTATCTATCCATCCATCTATCCATCCATCCATCCACCTATCACCCATCCATCCATCTACTCGCCATCTATCACCTATCTATCCATCCACTTACTATCTATCATCTATCCATCCATCCACTCTATCTATCCATCCATCTATTCATCTATCTATCCATCCATCCACCCACCCACCTATCACCCAGTCATCCATCCACTTGCCATCTATCCATCCATCCATCCATCCACTCGCCATCTATCATCTATCCATCCATCTGTCCATCCACTCTATCCATTCATCCATCTATCCATCCACTTGCCATCTATCATCTATCCATCCAACCATCTATCCACTCTATCCATCCATCCATCCACACACTATCGATCATCTAGTCATCCATCCATTTGGCCATCCACTCACCATCTATCATCTATCCATCCATCTGTCCATCCACTCACCATCTATCATATATCCATCCAACCACCCACCTAAATATCACTCAACCATCCATCCATCCACTTGCCATCTATCATCTATCCATCCATCCATCCATCCACTCACCATCTATCATCCGTCCATCTACTCTATCCATCCGCCCACTCACCTATCACCCAGCCATCCATCCATCCACTCACCATCTATCATCTATCCATTTATCCATCCATCCATCCATTCTATCTCATCTTTTGTACTTTTTTGCACCTAATGTTTTGCAAAATTTTCATATCAGAATAGCTATATAATATTCTATATACTGAAACAGAATTAAACAAATGTAAAATAACCCATATCTTTAATGAGCACTTAGTGACTGTAGAAATTGTTCTATCATCACCAGGCACTGAATGGCAGCCATTGTTACTGTGGAGAAGTCTAAAGCCAGCCTGAATTTCTTCCCCTTGTATGTGACAAGTAACTTGCTTTTTCCTGACAAAATGTTTTAAAAATCTGTCATGTATCACACTACACCCCACCACACACACAAGTACATACAAAGCACTAGTAGAAATTATATATGTTGTTATACATGATATTAATAAAATGTTATAAACATAAATATAAATATACACACACACACAATTGAAGAGTATATATCATACATGGGCATTTTAGAAGACAGTAAGCACCCATGTACTCACCACCCCAATGAAGAACTAGGATATGTTTGTGTCTGAAGCCTCCTGAATAATCCTCATCATCTCCACTAGGACCCATTATTCTGAATCTGGTACTCCTTTCCTTGTTATCTTTTACAGGTGCACCTAAATGAATATACATATCCATCCTCCATGAACGGTTTGTTGTTAATTTGATGTCTATGTTTTATCTTCACAGAAATGGACTTTTCTGCAACTCTCTACTGCATTTCATAGTCTAGATCTGCGATCACCCGTATTGATGTATCCAGCTATAATGGGACAATTTTCATGAATGTGTAGAGTCCCACTGGAGAAATATGTCAACGTGTATTTGTCCATTATCCCGGCGGTGGTCACGTGGCTCGTTTCCAGGTTTTTGCTGCAAGAACAGTGCTGCTGGAAATATTGCTTTGTGCCCTCGGGCAGACAAGTACAAGAGTATCTCCAGGTTGTAGACCTCAAAGTGGCCACGTGGGTCCCATGTACACGTATCTCCCCTACCACGGGATAACCCCAAAGAACTTCCCAAAGAGGCTGCACCCGTGTTTTCCTCCAGCAGCAATAAATGAAGCTTTTCTTCTTTCCGCGTTCACAGTTCTGGAGAGCAGCAGACGGACTCTCGGCAACCTGGTCCTTATGAAATGGAACCGCATTATGGTTTTAACTTGTTTTTTCTCTGGTTTGTGATGGGATGGAGTATTTTTTCTTAAATGTACTGCTGCTTTGTGAGGGGCTTCCTATTTGTTTATTTGCTTTTAACAGGTGTTCTTTATATATTCTCTAACCTATTTCTTTGTTGATCCTATGTGTTACAAACACCCTCCCCAGACTTATGATCTGCCTTTCTTTAAAAAATACTTGTTTTTAAAATGTCATCAAAAGTATCGATGCTCCCTTTGTGGTCACTCTTCTGGTATCTTGTTGAAGAAATATTTCCCCACAGAGTTTATAAAGATATAAAGCTTCCTACTTTCTTCTACATCAATTTACTTTTTTCCCCTTGGGATGCCTAATTGATCAGGTTTGACATCTATAAATGGCATGAACTAGAGATCGGATTCCTTCTTTTTTCATGTGGCTAATGCCCCAGTGCCATTTTTGAAAAGTATCCCTTCACGCCGATCTATACCTGCAGTTCTGTCCCACAAAGTCTTGTATTTGCATGGGGCTTTCTCTGTCCGTTACTCTATTTCCCTCTTACGTTCCACTATCGCCCCATTGGAATATCCATGGATTTCCAATGACCCCTCCATATTCTTCTTCTCTTTCCAGTCTTAGTCATTCTTGGCCTTTGGTCATCACACAGTTTTCAACATCAACCTGCCAAGCTCCCTGAGGGGTGTCCCAGGTGCTGTTCTTATTGGAACTACACTGAATCCACATATTAATTTGGGGAGAAGGGACACTTCCATGCCATCCTGTCTTTCTGTCTCTGAACATGACACAGCTATCTCTTCAGTTCTTACTAATATGTATTCTGCCTAAACAATTAGCACATAATTTCATTATGACTGGAATTTCATAATTCAGTTATATTTTGGTATTGATTTCTTTCACATGATTTTGTTCTGCAAAACAGAATGCCTGGTGGTTTCATAGATGTAGTTATTACTTCATTTAAAAAAAAAAAAGATTTGTGAAGACCTGCTTTGTTCATTTTGTGGTAATCCCAGCTCTGGGGACAGTCCTTATCCTCACGGTGGATCACTGTTCCTCCTCGTGTCCATTATCCTTCTTCTAATTCTTTCAATTCTCGCCATTTCCCCTTGGTTTCACCAAAATTATCTCAATCTCTTCCATATATGTCAATAGTTCCCCTCTTCACCCACATCTATCGCATTCCTTGTAATTTCTGTTTTGCATGTTTTGGTCCTCCATTCATGGATTAGATCTCTAGTCTACCCTATTGTCTCTGTTTTTGTTTTCATATTTGAATTCTTGATTTATTAAATTCATTTTCTTTTAGAAAAAAAATTCCCTACCCGTTTAAGCACTCGCAGAGATGTCTCTTTTTTCCCTTTGGTTTATGTGTTGTTCCAAAATAAATTCTTCCCCTCTCTTATATGTTTGTCCTTCCTTCCTTCCCTCCTTCCTACACTCCTTCCTTCTTTCCTTCCCTCCTGCCTGCCTTCCTTCTTCCTTCCTGCCTGCAATATATTTAGAAAGGGGGCTGCCATCTTTGTTTTAATCTGATCCCTGCCCAACCTGGACAACTCTTACCCAGACCCCAGCCTTCCATCTGGGCCGTGGCTGAATTTCACCTGGGACGTTTTGTCTTTCAAAATGTGTATTAACACCTGCATTTTCACCAGGAAGAGAGCTCAGCCAGAGCACTGATGGATGGAGCTACACCCTGTCTTCTGTTTATACTGTTTTTTCATAGATTCCATGCCCGAGTTCACTCAACCCTGTGTATGTACATCTTCCAACTGCTTGAATAATCTTGGGCTTCAGGTGATCCCTCTGGCTCATCTCTGGCGATCCCTCTAGCTCATCTCTGCATCTTGGATCCTTGCTTTCCAAAAGAGAGGCATCCTTGGGTGGTGTCTTTTATCACTGCCTACCCTTCCGCTGCCCAAAACCAGAAAGGGAAAGAAATACAGGCATTGATTTTCACCTATACACAAGAAGTTCACAGAGTAGAGAGAAAAACATTATCTCCCCCCGCCGTGCTCTCTTTCTCGTGCCTGTGGGTCTTCCAAAGTTTGAATCTTATTTATTACATTTGCTGTTTGGCTAAATGCATTTCTGCATTGCCCTAAGAACCTTCTGCCGCTGCTCCCAGCTGGGACAGACACAGATGAGAAGCCCCAGTAACTGGGCTTCTGGTACAATGCAGAGGTAATCAGAAAAGATATTGTGTCTTCATAGACAAGACCTCTTTGTGCTGCTACACCTATGGGGTCCCACCAGGGATGTGACCAGAGCGTTTGAAGATGGTGCTGGTTAGAGAGCAGTGGAACTCACTGGAACACCAGCCGGACAACGGCGCTGGAGCCCCGAGCTGCACACGAGCAGGATGCCCCTCTCTTGGGTCGGGAGGGCACAGCATGGAGCCAGCGCTGTCAGGGCCAAGGGCAAGGACTCTCTGTAGGAAATGGAGCTGGTGCACAGCTGTCCAGTGGGCACGGGGACTGCACACAGCCAAGCGCTCTGACCTGAGCAGAAGCCATGGAGCAGGACAGAAGGGAACTACACAGACCTCGCTTCCCGCACGCGGGATGCCTGCCAGCGGGTCCCATTGGCCACACACACTCCGGAGCCAGATGGAATTCAGGTAGCACACGTGGGGGAGGCAGGTGATCGGGGGGACCCTGGAGGCTCTAGGAGAGCAGGAGATGGCAGGGAGGAAGCTGAGAGCGAGTGGCCCTCGTGCACCTGTTCTCCCGTGTCCTCGGGCAAACGGGGAATGTTTCATGATGACCACTTCCTGACGGCCCCGGCAGCCCTCTCCCAGCGCTCCACCGCCACTCGGTAAACTACAGCAGCCTTTGGCAACTTGATGCACTCAGAATGTGAGCAGGGCTCTGCCGTGGGACACCCCCTGCTCCCTTCTGGAATGGGCTGAGGTCGCCGGCTGGCCTGCGGCATCCGAGATGGCTTCCCTCGCACGTCTGGGGGCTCGACAGGATGGGGGGCGCGAAGCTTAGACCCCCCCACCCCGGGCCCTCCCCGTCCACGTAGCCTCAGGGCCCAGGAAACCAGCCAACCTCTTCCCCTGGTGGCTCCGGGCTCCAAGGACAAGTGTTCTGGAGCCCATGGAGGAAGGGCGTGCTGCGGTCTAGCCTCAGACTCCTAGGTCCCCACGGCTGCTCTGTTTTACTGGGAAAGCAGGAGGCTGAGGCCCAGGGCACATTCAGGGGCGAGAGCCCACATCCCACACAAAGAGACTCAGAGACTGCGTGGCTTGCTGAACCCATCACCCTATGGACTCCCCTCGCAGAGGCTTGAGGGAGCGGGATGTGTGAAGCAAGGCGAGGGGCACAGAGCCAATTTCTAGAAACTTCCGTTCACTCTTTAGCTGACCCCTCCACCCCTCAGTCCTTTGTTGGTTGATGCTAGTACTGTTTTTGCTGGTCTGTTTTAATCAATTTGCTTTTCATACCTTCAGATTTGGGAGAAAAGATGTTGACATCTGGCTTCATTCTACCACCTCATCCCAGAATATCCACTGAGTTTGTCGCTTTCCTAAGTTATCTGAGGAAATGCTCACGGGCAGCTCTGAGCATGCTCTTTCTTTTCTTTATTCTTCCTCGTTGAGGCACGAGTCCCCTGGGCCCCGTGTTAACTCCTGCCCTTTCCAAGGTGACCTGATGGTGCTTGCTGGAGATGGACTTGAGTCAGGCCTGCATTCCGGCGGATCCCTGCCGCATTTCTCCGTGGATGGGTTATTTACTAAATGCCTTATCTGATGCCAGACACTCTGCTCAAGGTCTGCTGTGGTCTTCGACTTCCACCCCAGGACACCCGAAACTGGGGCTCTGTGAGCTCTGGTAACCTTCCCAGGGGACACGGTGCCAATGCCAGGTGCCGGGGGCCCCCAGACCCTAGGCCACACTCTCTCCACCCAGACCCCTTGCGGTGGTCTGGGAAGTGCCACTCCTCGTGGTGATGGCCACGTGCAAAGGGCCCGGACACGGCCACCCCGACCCAGTGCCAGTGACTGGGAGGACTCACGGGCTTGCATCGGCACGCACACCTCTTGCACAAACACACGCTGTCACAGCTCTGTCCCTCAGTCTGGGGCCAGGCCCGAAGGGCTGCTCCCCGTGACCTCCCAGCACTGAGCTCCACCCTCGGCAAGGAGTTCCTCACTGGGGAAAACCTTCAGGTAACTCATTCCTGTAAGTGCTTTTGAAAAAATGAAATTTGGAGACACTTCGGCCGCCCCCCACATTGCACTCAGGCAGATGGGTTTTCAGACATGTGCCGGGGGCTGTGTGTCACCAAGACCATGTTCTCAGGACATTAAGTGACATGTCCCCGGCTCCGGGGACTCTGGCAGGTCACTGGAGCACCTGTGTTTCAGTTGCCCCTTCTGGAAATGTAGGTAATAATTATGCCCAATCGGAGAGGCTGTTTTGAGGATTAAATGGGTAAAAAATATCCGAATCGCCCCAAGCAGAGCCTGACACAGATTACAAGTGTGGCTGCCGCGGGAGCGATGAATCCTCTGGCCAGATTCCATGGTCCGGCCACCTCCTGGCCGCGCGCGTCACCCCTACTGGAGCCCAGAGCAGCACAAGGAGAAACAGAGTCTGAACGCGCTGGGGGGTGGGGGACATGAAGACGCTCCCCCCACAGCTCCGTGCACGCTGACCACACCTACCAGGATCACGGACGTCTCCGTGGAGACCTACATGAACAGATGACCTTCAGGACCAAAGCACGTCTCGGATTCCCCCTGGCCGGGGCGTGGGGTACTCCTCCCCACCCCCAAGCGCAACGAAGTGCCGGGCGGTCGGGAGTAAGACCCCGGATGACCCAGGCTGAGCAGGCTCTCCCACCACATCCTCCCGCTCACCCAGATCTAGGGACCCAAGCTCGTCCGGGACATCGGAGCATTCCAGCAGGTGTCGCGCTGACACAGAAATGGACCGATGTCCTTTCCCTCCAGCCGCTGTCAGTCTGGTTGAGAAGGACACCACGGGTGGCCCTACGATGCAGGGTGACAGGATGATGAGGGAGTCCTATGGAGATGAAGGTCAGCCCAAGGTGACAGAGGCAAACATCAGTGGCCAGAAGTCTGCAGAGCCAAAGACTACCACAAAGAACTCTGGAAGCAAGACAACCCCGCCTGTGTGTCCATCCCTAAAATAACAGTAATGATTATAGCACTTAAACCCAAAAGGCTGACCACATAAGAAATCCCTTTGATAAAAATCATTGCACCAGCCCCCTGATCAAAGGAGGAACAGCAGTTCCCAAGGCCGTGCCCTCACCTCCTGCCAAAACCACAACCACACACCTGTCCACCTGTTCCCAGGAGAACCTTCCAGAACCACGACAAAGACAGGAACTGCCGTGACTACTCAGGTCCACATTTCCTGGGTGCAGCATCTAGAGACAGACCTCGAAGGGGAGTGTGGAGACGGCCCTTGCCACGGCCCCCACAAGCCCCCACCAAGGCTCCCTGCAGCAAGAAAAGAGCGCGTGAAACGCTTCCCAGTGCTTCCGGGTTTCCCAAGTCAACTGGGAAGAAAACGCTGGCTTCCGGTGCCCCTGAGGCTCTGTGCTCTAAGGCAGGAGGGGAAGTTGCTCCTTCCAAGCAGTGAACGGCTTCAGCCTCATGGACACTGTGTTCTAGCGGAAGGAAGAATGTAGGTTGCAGGAAATTTAAAGGATTTTCATGAACCATCTGACGACACGCTATGCCACCTTAATTCTAAACTCTGAACGCCCCCCTGAGCAAGAGGTGAGTTCACGCTGTAAACGGTTTTTCCCTGATGACTATAATCTAGTTTAGTGGTTTTTTGAAGTTGCAGGGGTATCTTCTCCCGCAGGGGACGTGTGACAATATCTGGGCACATTTTGGGGTGTCGCAACTGGGGTTTCTCTCCTACGGCATCTAGTGGGTAGGAGCTGGCGAGGCTGCAGGGCCCAGACTGACACCCCCCCAACAAAGTACTACCTGATCTGAAAATGTCAGCAGCATGAGGAGGAGAAACCCCATCCACTCTACTGGTTATAACCCAAACTATAGCATAAATATCCAGATGTCCCTATTGAAATAAATAAATGACTGAATGAATAAATTTCACCTGCAGAATTCGGCAGATACAACAGCCTCGAGGAGGTGGAGTGTCCCTTCCCACTTACTCGGTAACTGTGAGCTTCCTTCCAAAGCAGGTGGCACAGGGTGGGGACGGGGGAAGGCAGGCTCGGGGAGGGGGGGGAGCCAGGGAAACACTCGCCCAGCCCCACCAGCGAAGGTGATGTCACGGCCCTGGTGAGTCAGGCACATCGCTGACACGATGGGATGACAAGGGTACTTTTCTCTCTGGTTTCCACCCCGAGCTCATCACTCCAATCTAGTCTTGAGAAAACCACGCAACAAGTGCCCCCTGGAGGGACATTCTTCCAATTTCTGAACAGTTAAGTCTCAAGACTGAAAAACGGTCACAGTCGGGGGGGGGGGGGGGTTCCCAGGAGACCCAATGACCACACGTATGCGACGTCCTGTCTGGGATCCTGGAGCAGAGAAGGGGCACGGGGCAGAGACTCAGGGAACGTGAATCAGGTCTGGCTGGTTAATTGTGACAAATGGATCACACTAACGTAATATGTGACTAATGGGGGAAACCAGCCGTGAGGCGCCTGGGACTGTCCGCTGACTCCACAACTTCCCTGTAAGTCGATATCTACTCTACGACCACAAGCTCATTCAAAACAGAGAGAACACTCTTCTTTCTCCATGCACCTCTGGCCCATGGTCTACTCCACACAGCTCCGCTAATGTCCGCTGGATGACAATGGGGGCAAGTCCCAGGGACAGATGTCACAAACACCGCTGGGGTTTGGGGACACCTAGCATGTACCCCCTTCCCAGTGGGTTCCTCATGAAGGAAATTCCTCCACCCGTGGGATGTGCTCTTAGAGCCACATGGGGCCCCTCCCCACCCCCCACGCAGACAGCGAGTATACACGAGAGCCGGCAGGAGCCTCCCCGGAGTCCCGGCCCCTGTCGAGAACGTGACAAATGTGGAGGCAGGCGTTCACTGAGAGGGGTGGGAACAGGCGCTTGGGGTAGGCTGTTCCATCCACTGTCTCTCAGACATCAGGCCCAATGTCCCCTCTCTTATTAATTCTTGAGACCCATCACATATGCCCTGCAAGCCCTTTATTTTTTTTGTAAATAAGTCAGACTGCGACTGACGGCCAGCAACAGAGAATATTGCTGGCTATACTGGCACATCCTTTACCTGAAATAGACTAAGGGAAGGACCCGGTTCTAGGTCAGGGCAGGTTCAAAGGCTGCGTCCTTTAAGGGAGTGAAGCTCAGGGCCAATCTCAAACCACCATACTAACTCCAAACAAGCTCAGAATCCGACTCGGGGGCTTCGCAAACCACCAATGAAGATCTTTTGAGCCTGACTCATCCCAGGCCGCTTTCTGCCCTCATCAAATATTCTTATCCTTTTCTCTTACTGCAGTCCTCCTAACTGTCATCTTTGCGAGAACATCTCCTCGGTAATAATGTCTTCTTCGGAGAGAGCCTTGCTCGTGACCCCGCACTGGACACACGCTCCCGATTCTCACACACGTGAGCACTTAGCGTTAAACTGCAAAGACCTCGGTCACAGATACGCATTCGTTTCTAATCAACAACATGTCCATTCGCTCATTCCTTCATTCAGCCGACTTCAGGAAGTCTCTGACTTTGAGAAAAGCCCCTATTCTTCGGCATCCTGCACCTTTCCACTGGCACTTCCTGGAGTATTCGGGAACCAAACTCGTGCTATGTGAATATTTGGTTCCAGGCCCGCATTCGGATCTGAGGGCCAGGACCCCTTTTGAACTGATGTCCCGCAGGGAAAAGTAACAGAAGGATGGGGAGGGGGGACGTGAGAGAGAGCCCGCGTTTTCTTCCTGCAGACACATAATCAGGTGACTAGAGATCCAGGCTGCTTCTGAAATTGGCTCTCTGGGGGGGGGCGGGGGGAGAAGTGGGACGGAACAGGAGGCGAGAACATGAAGAAAGGGCCCAAGTGCCGTGGGACGCTTCCGTTGTTCACTTGAAGGAAAACATTTTCTGAAATTAAAAGGGATCCTTAGATGTCTAAGGAATGAAAGCGTTTGCTTTTCTTCTTTCAGAGGTTTGCTTGGGAAGACAGGAGCTGCGGGAAGGAACAGGACTCCTAAGATGGCAAACAGCCCGACCCAGCTTCTCTGCTTCTCCACAGTTAGAACGCACACTTATGCACACACACACACGTACACACACGCATACTCATGCACACACCCACACATCTGCACACGCCCATGCCTGCACACACCCATGCGCACACACGTACACACATGCGTACTCATGCACACACCCATGCATCTGCACACACCCATGCACACACATGCATACTCATGCACACACCCACACATCTGCACACGCCCATGCCTGCACACACCCAGGTGCACACACGTACACACATGCATACTCATGCACACACCCATGCCTACACACCCACACACATATATACACACTTGCTGCACACCATGCACACACTTGCCTGCACACACCCAGCCACACACATGCACATGTGCACACCCACCTGCACACATACATATGCACACCACACACACACCTGCACACATGCCTATATGCACATTCATGCACACATATGGACAAACCCACCTGTACATACATCCGCACACCTGTCTGCACACATATATGCACACACCCATCCACAAACAATGCACATGTGCACACCTACCTGTACACATATTCAAGCCATGCACACACATGCACATCCACCTACATACACACATCACATATGCACACGACACACACACCTTCCTGCACACACATGCACACTCCCGCCTGCACACACATACACACAGATACTATTTTAAACACCCTTACTGATGATTTGCAGGACAAAACTGGATTCCTAGACCCGAAACCCTATGCATTAGCCACTGTGTCACCCTGAGGTCACAGGCACAGAAGGAACAGGGAGGTGGCAGAAGGCAGTCAATCGTCATCAACAAAGAGCCCAAATGTCAGCTGCTGTACGGTGGGGAGACCTCCCTCCTGTTGGTGGCACTTAGTCCCCCTCCTGTCCCTGGTCATCCTTAAGTGACCATGGGCGTCCAGCTGACACTGGATCTATAAAACATCACCAACCGTGTTAGCATGTCAACACAGAGCATCTAGAAACAAAAATCACGAACTCAGAGAAAGGCACCCAAGGATACATGGCTGGGGCATGCAGGTTACTAAGAGCAGATGGCCAGACAGGGCAGACCTGGACTCATTCTAAAATTTGGAAGCTATGCTAAATTAGTGTCAAATGGACTTCATTAAAAAAGATATACTGTTGGGGGCGCCTGGGTGGCTCAGTGGGTTAAAGCCTCTGCCTTCGGCTCAGGTCATGATCTCAGGGTCCTGGGATCGAGCCCCGCATCGGGCTCTCTGCTCAGCAGGGAGCCTGCTTGCCCCCACCACCTGCCTCTCTGCCTACTTGTGATCTCTCTCTCTCTCTCTCCCTCTCTCTCTCTCTGTCAAATAAATAAATAAATTAAATCTTTTTAAAAAAAGATACACTGTTTTATTATTTTCTAATTAGGAGAATTCAAACGCAATGCTAATAGCATGACGGGACCCAGGTGCACCTCCAGCCATTGTCACAAACCCCTAGGCATGAAAGCAGTCCAAGTTTGCAGCCAGCACGTTCTTACTGCTTCTCGGGGGGCAGAAAGTGTCCCACCTCACCAGGTTCGACACACACTCAGGAACTATTAATTTCACTATTACCTGCACTGAGAAACTTAGTTTTTTCTTTACAAATTTCTAACTGGCGAACTCTGAAACAAGTCCGCTTTTGCTCTACATCCAAAATTCTCAAACCCTTGACATCTAAGTGGGACCGACCATATCTAGGAGTTTCAAAATGTGTTTGTTTCTGCATCTGCAAAGATCTGGACTCCTTAGGTTACATGGCCCAGCAGAGCAAACTTCTGCTGGCTTTGTGACAGCTGGCCAATGACGGAGCTATCCTCAGGACTCCGATGCCCACGTTTTAATTGCAATAAATAGGTGCTCATCAGGTACAAAGCATCCTGGGAAGTTTAATGGGACACATACAACGGCCTCCCAAAAAGACTGGATGCAGATATTACCTCCCAGAGACTTGGGATTTCACCCTGGGTCCAGGAAATCAACCACCAGGCGCTGGCAAACCTACGGGATGGCAGACGGTCCAAAATCATGCAAGAACAAAGCTCTCCTTATTCCAAACCTTCGGTTTCTATCAGCAAACCAGTTCCCTCCCTAAGCAGTTATTGCCACAAAGAATATTATGTAAGACCGTCAATCCTGGAAAAGCAGAGCGCAAAGCCAGCAGACCATGCAGAGAGTGTGTGCCCAGCTGAATCCCGGGCTGATTCCAGAGGACAGAAGGAGAGCTAATGAGGCCTCAGCCCCACTGGCCGATGTGTTTCTGTGGCCTAAATCCCTGGGGGACAATCCCCTGATGCACCTATCAGCTTATGCCAAAGGTCTGTACCTACCAAGAATCAGCCACATCCAATCATTAGATTAATGTGGTACACAAATTTCTGAGTCTTTGGTTAAGATTAAAAGGTCCCAAGCAGCAAAGCTAAACTGCACAAGGTATAAGCAGAAGAATGATTCCTTTCTGAAACTCCCCCACCCCTTAACAAAAACAAAGAGAAAGGAAAAAAAGGAGAACAAAGAAAAAGCAGATCTGAAGCCTCAGGGAGAAGGACCAGAGAACTGACCCTCGGGGCATGAACTTTAAAACCCACATGGAAACCGCATGTCATGGGCAGAAACATTCTATCTTCTGGGGTCCTCGCAGATGTTGTACATGGCATGTGAGGTCAAGTTTCCGTGCTGGGTAACAACGTCGTCGGGACGCTTTCAGGGACCCAATCACAGGGATGCCCAGGCATCTGTGCAACAAAGTTGGCTTGTGTTTGAAACAAACAGAAATCAGTTTCATGAAACTCCCATCAAGCCAAAGCAAGGAGCTGCTCTCACATATCACATTCCAAAGTGAAAATGAACCCATTTTTTTTCTCCCAAAGTGCACAGTACTACTCTTAAATGTCTTGTCTTTAGTATTTTCTTATGTAAGCTACTCTAACAAATTCTACTGTAGGTTCTTCACACGTTATGCTCTTTTATATTCTGAACACCGAGTTCTATTTCTGGAGAGAAACAAACTAAGTGAGTTTGGTACCGTATCATACTTAGAACCCACAGGCTGGGAATAGAACCGAGTTGGCAAAACCGTATCCTCTCTCCTTCAGACAACTGTTGGAACCCATTTGCGACTTGACTGTGAGCTTTCTGACTCCCGGAGGCATGAAGGGCCCGGCGGGACCACCCCCGCATTCCTCCAGCTTCTGATGAGACCCCAGGCTCAGACGCGCAGATCCGCGTCCCCCAGGCTGCTCCGGGAGGGTCTTGCCTATCCTGGACCTCAGAACGTCTGTACCACCGAACTGCTGGTCCACTGGGAAAGAGCAAACCATCCTCTCCATCTCACCCTGACAAGGGGCTTTAGGGAATTTAGAAGGCATTCCACCTTGGGGGGGTGAGGGGGTGAACGTGGCTCTGGGGGCCAGAGAGCGAGAGGCTAGAGGCGCGGGGACAGGTGCCCCCGGGAACTCACCTGAGCGTGAAGCGATCAGCGCTGCAGTTTCGGGACACGGCCACGGGGAAGGTGAGCACGTCGCCCTGCCTGGCCGTGAGCGCTGAGTACAGGATGGCCACGTTGCTGTCCAGACGCAGCTCCCTCAGTGCCGGCCGGCTGCCCGTCTGGTACAGGAAGACACTCCCGATCCTCTGCAGGTGGGGCACGGCCTCGTCCAGCCCGTCCTTCCCCGGCCGGATGGCGTTGCCCTTCCGGCCGTCCCCACCTGCGCAGTCCCCGCGCATGTCCCCCGGCTGCACCGAGTAGTAGAGCTCCACGGGGCTCCCCTCGGGCGGCGCGGGCGCCTTCTTCCTCCCGGCCACCACGCTGGGGGGCCCGAACCAGGCGGCCAGGAGCTCCAGCTCGGCCACGCACAGCCCCAGGGCCCCCTGCAGCCGGCAGCCGGCCCGCACCTCCCGCGTCTCGCGGAAGGCAAACAGGCGCAGGCACGGCAGCCTCTCGCCGGGGCTCGGGGCCGCCCAGTCCCGGCCCAGCAGGTGGAACAGCACCTGCACCTTGGGCCGGCTCAGATACACCTGGTCCCGCAGGATGTGCGCCTTCAGCTTCCAGTTGAGGGAAAACTTGTTGGTGAATCCGAAGGGGCTGGAGGGCAGCATCAAGTCCTGGGGCACCACCTGCTCGATGGAGAAGGGCCCGTAGCTGGCGTTCAGCACGGGCAGCCGCTTGGCCTTGTAAATCAGGAAGGACTCCACGCGGGACTGCAGGCTGGAGTTGCGCATGATGTCCTGGTTGGCCTCCTTCAAGAAGAAGGACACGTCGGCGTTGTTGATGTGGTAGGTCACGGGGAGGTAGGTGGGCAGCAAGGAGAACCTCTGGATGCTCTCCAAGACCCCCCGGGTCTCGGTCACTGTCAGGAGGGAATCGGAGTGCAGGCATTAGGAACCCAGGCCCGTGCTAGCTAACCGTATTTCCCTGTCTTCCGACCCCTTTGTCACCCTCTGTCACCAGCTTGGTCCCAACCGTGCCACTATCTTCAAATCTTCTTACACAAGCCACTCACCTGAGAGTAAGTCTGGTGTTCTTACAGTGGGGTCCTGCCTACGACGTGCTCTCTTTTTGCTAAAAGGAGAGATCGCCTGGGATTAGGGAAGCCTTAGGAGCACACCCGCATCTGACAGACGAGGCTGTCCCCATTAACGCCACCAGTTGGACTGAGACTAGGAGCAGAAATAACTTTCTCAGCAGTTGCACTGATGCTGCATCCACAGAACCTCGACCTCTCTGTTCCAAGTTCCACTCCGGCCACCGGGGAACGATAAAGGACTCGGGGCAGAGGTGAATGAGATGGACGCTCACAATCACCTGAGTCACACACGCCCCCCGGGGTTCAGCTGACAGACGCAAAGCCCAGAAGCATGTGCTGGGAGGACGCTCCGGGAGGGGACCTGACCGTGTCCTGTCGGGCCCCGGTGTGTCAGGCACACATGTCCCCAGGAGACACCTATTTTTCATGACGGCCATGTCCTCCCTGAAAGCTGTTTGGATCCCAGAGCAGCACAAAAGACATTTTTTTTTCCTTACTGCACATATCCCTCCATCAGAGGGGGAGGAAAAAAATTAAAAACCAAACTGCTATTTTTACAGTATGCCTTATTTTCTGTAAGAAAAACACAGACATAGAAATTACACAATGCAAGAACCACTTTAACAGGTTTTAGAAATGGAAATTATTGGTTTTGGGAGCGCTGACTTTCTAGGCACAGTTCCACACGTCGTACAAAGCCCTGCTCATTAGGAGCCCTGCGATTCTCTCCGGTTATTCTGCAATGAAAGCAACCGGGCCCTGACGTGCATTGTGCTCACCAGCTTCAAAGGCCCCCAGGAACACCTATTCTGATGCTTAAAACCCACCTGAGTCCAGACCCCCAGCAGCAGCTGGCTGAGGGTGCAGGAGAAAGCAGAGAACTCCGAGATGGGGTCCCGTGCATGGCTTTGCTGCACATGTTCCCAGGTGACAGGCCTGTCCCTGAACCCCCTGAATCCCTCGCCCCACGGGGCTGGCGTGCAGCGTGAGGGCACCACAGGGCATTGAAGCCCCATCCAGCCGCGACACGGCAGGGCGCGAGGCTGCATCCCCCCACTTCTGGGCAAGCTGCCAACTGGACACACATATGCGTCCCGAGTGTGTAGACAGCCCCCAGTGAAGAACACCCTTGATTCGGGGGCAGGACCACACCCGCACCAGGCTGAGCCCCAAGGAAGCAGCCAAGGTCTGTGCCGTGCTGAACCATTTGAAACAGCAGAGGAGTGAGCCCCTGGACCCCTGCAGTGATTCTGTGTGGTTTAACCTGCTAAATGGGAATTTCTTTCCCAAAAATCGAAATATCACAGGTATAACCAGATACTTCATTCCTTAACAGAATTAGGTTTTTTAAACTTTCTGGAAATCACTTAGGATTCGTTATTTCAGGGAATCCTATACTTTCCCGTGTGAGTTTTAGTGAAAGCAAAGAATGGGGGTAGTTTTACTGCTAACCTTCTTCACCTTATGCTTCGTCCCTTCACTGGGTAACCACCCCCCCCCCCCAGGCTACTTTCCTGCCACTCATTCCCATGCCCGGTCTTGGATCCTTTGCTCCATGTTTTCATAGACCCTACGAGAGTGCCTGGAAAATACCAGGTACTCAATAAATATCTGACACACGCATGAATGGACGCATCAACAAAGGAATTATGACATTAATATTACAAAGAACGGATTCTATTTTTAAAGCAGGATTTTGGATGTTGTGCTCTCTCCGCCATCTCTCCTATAATTAGAATCCTCGACCCTATCAAAAGCTCCACATAATTGTAGCGATTTGGGGCCGAGGAAGATAGAAGCTTCTCCACGTAATGAGAACCCTAAAAAGACCAACATCAATGACAGCGTGTCTCCTGATTCTTAAAAATACACCTGGGCAGGGCTTGGAACAACTGCCTTGAGCTGTGTCACACCAGCTTCTCGTTCATTCCAGAAGATGCCAAGACCAAGCCACAAAGTTGCAGATAGTTAAACATCCACACCAGACGCTAAGACCACACGAACGCTCCTGTCCAACACCGGACGCCCCTACTCCTTAAGGACACCAAACTTAATTATGCGACTAATTACATATGCCAAGGACGATGACCTCTGACTTTATTCGGGAAAGCAATAGGGGGTGACTCCAAACATCCTTGAAAGGGAAGTAATTTCTAAGATTTCTTGCACGGATGGCCTGTTTGTCTTTTTCCTGGTATCTGACCTCAATGTTTATCGCTTAAAAGGGCTCCAAGTTGACCCAGAACTCATGGTATTTACTTATACTTCCTTTATTCTTTTTTTTTTTAAACAAGACTGCAAAAATAATGCTAATTCTGTTCCAGGATGCACAGAATGGACTAAGAAACAAAACTCATTCCCCTTGAATCCCCAATAGGGGTGACTTTATAACCTACAAACATCAATTCTACATAAACATGAGGAAGAAGTCAGATAACCAGTAAATCTCAATTAATAACCCATTAAGAAAAAAATTACATTAGATTTCGAGGCCAATGGCCTTAAATACTAATTTGAAGGAAAGCGATAGTTCCCATCTTAAAGTAATTTAATGGCAATGGAGAGATTTTTATATTAATTTTAGCATTTCTGAAAACATAACTTTTTCCCTAAATAATACTTTTAAGAAAGATGGGGAAGATGATAATTTGAGCACCGACCTTTACATTCTCCCCTGGGCTGACCAGAAAGCAGAACATGAGGGGATGGGGTAGCAGGTAAAGAATCCTTACCTGTGTTGAACATGAAGTTTGGGATGCCGGGCAGGAACCACGGGGATTCCTGAGAGGTCACACGGGACACCACGTGCAACAAAAAATACATCACGGTTAACACTGCCTGACAGAATACAGGAAACCAATTACGTCTCAATTTCCAATAAACAGAAACGTTGCAGGGGTGTGTGTATAAGGGAAAGTACATAAATTTGTTGTTGATTTGAGATTCAAATGCCCTGGGGCATCTTCTGTTTTTATTTGCTAAGTCTGGCAACCCTAAGCACGAGGTCATAAAAAGAAAAGAGCAGGCAGCCTGAGAGGAACTCCCCTGACGTATCTAAGAGCAAAATCCAAGCACCCCATGGTTGTCCCACACTTGGTGATGTTGCTGAGGCTGGGGGGCAACTTTTGCACAAGCTGAGTTCAAAGACGAGCAAGGAAGCCTGGCCACCCGCACGGAAAGCCCCAAGGAGTCAGGGTGTCTTGCTAACAAGGAACAGGAGGCGTGACGTCGCCTCCCTGTGCTCCAGGGATGGGTCCAGGCCAACCTTAACTGAGTCAAGAGCCCAGCAGCTTTGGAGCCCTGGGTCCCCCTGCTGGGAGTATCTACAAGCCCAATGTGCCCTCACAGGGCTCACGGCTCACGCTACAAGTTCAAGGGCACAACACACTAATACAGGATCAGCGGCCCCTCCGGGTAGATGCTTGGTGAGAACTCTTAATAGGAGCAAGTGAAAACTGGGGACAAGGACAATACCCTCCATTCTGTGAAGGGAAATTGCCCCGAAAAAGATGACCTTTGCAGAAGGATAGCAAAAGAGGAAAAGCAAATAAACAAGCAAAACGCAGAAGAGGAATGGGATCTATTCACAAAAGCTGCAAAATAAAAGAAAAACGGTTAAGAAGGCATTCAGGAGGTAGAGAGACAATATAGCTTTGCAGAATATTTACCGAAGAATATGGAAGTGCGTTTTACACGCAACAACTTTCAAGCCCTCGATCGTCCAGACCATACAGGCCCTTTGTTATTTCTAATGCAATAAAGGCTAAGAGGAAAGAAGATCTGGTAATATTGTTCCAGAGGCAATAAAACAGATTTGAAGAAGCAGAAAATTGAATTTATCAAATGAGATGGGGAACTTTGGAAACTTTTCCTAAAGGTAAATGTTAAAGACAAAGAAATAAAAACAGCCTCGGCCAGGCTGCCCACTCGTGCGTGAGCCACACATTGGTTGTTCAATGAAGACGGTGGGGGCTTCTCCAAGACACCAGAAAAATCCCAAAACAGCATCATAGAAAGAGAACAGTGAAGAGAAAACATTCCTGATTGCAAAAACTAAATATTTCACCGAATTCCAAGGGAACAGAGAGCACCATCTTTTTAGATCTCTCCTGAAGACATTTTTTTATTACTTTTTTCTGAAAGAACAGTTGATACAATGTTGTACTGGTTTCATTGTAACAACAGTGATTCCACAAACTTGTCCCTGGAGCTGCACTCACCACGAGTGTGGCTACAATCTGTCATCTGTTGCCAGGTAACACTCTATGAGACATTTATTAATGTCAACAACAAACAGAATTATTTATCTTGAGGAGATCACATCCTTCCAGCGCAAATGAAGATCGCTTCACGGTGCACAAGAATCTAACTCGTTTAGAACAGCAAAGCCCCAGGATGCAGCAGCCAGCCCACAGGAAGGAGGCTGATGGGGAAACCATGGGGGCATGTAGGTTTGCTGTGACCTTGCCCAAGGTCGGTGAGCACCACAGGTGAGGAAAGGTAAAGGTGGGGAGTTGAAGGAGGCAGTAACAGGCAGATGACTTTACAGAAAGCTGGGCCCTACAAGACACTATGGACTCCAGAAAGTTCCTAAAGCTACAGACTTGAGATGTGCCTCCAGGAACTTGGATTTGAGAGTATTCAAGATGACAGACCCAAATCAAAGTCCCTAACTGCCTCCAGCTCACTCGCCTCGCTCCTTCCCACTCCTGAACATGGATGGTTACCCTATGCAAAGACAAATAAAGACAAATAATCAACCTTCCCACCTGACCCCACATCTAACACATTTTCAGCAGGTTTCCTGCACTCCACTAAGAAAATAGAATTCCCCAGAAAGGAACCCTCCCGTCTCCCCTGCAGCAAATCGGTCAATGACTTGAAATCTGCTACCCATCCTTGTATATATATTTATATACAGATATAGATATGTAGATATAACGTGTATATCTAGATATATACACATATATAGATACATAAAATGGGTCCATTTCCTTGACAACCCTCATCAAAAACCACCCTTGTCAACTATACTTCAATTAAAAGAAAAAAGTCCTTACGTTCCGGCAACTTTCTCCCTCAAGCTTCTATACCAATTTTTTCTCCTTGTGAACTGGAGAACTCCCTTCAATACTAAAAATATTGTAATGTTTCACATATCACATTGAATAATGCTATTTTAAAACAGAGTGTACGCAAACTTCCAAAACAAAACACTCCAGACTCTAAATCCTCCCCTGCTGGCCACCTCATCTCCCTGCTCCTCTTCATATCCCTAAGCACGTGCATAGATTTGATTAGATTTACATCAATGACTGTAGACAGGCACCCAGATACCCCTACAAACACACGTGGTCATCTATGGTCACTGCCATAGGCTCAATAATGACGCCCCCAAAATGTATCCACAACCTAACCCCCAGAACCTGGGAATCTGTGACCTTCCACAAGAAAGGGGGCTTTGTGATCCAGTTAATCCAGTTAAAGATTTTGAAATGGGGAGATTACCCCGGATTATCCAGGTATGCCTAAGGTCATCACAAGGACTTTAATAAGAGAAAGGCAGGAGGTCAGAGAAGAGAGAACATGCCCCTTGCTGGCTCTGAAGTTGAAGGAAGAGGCCATGAGCCCAGGGCTGGAGGCAGCCTCTGGCCGCTGGAGAGGCAGGAATGCCACCATGGGGACCAAGGTGAGACCTCTGGCCTTCCTGCATTTGTCTTTTAGTCCCTGAAGGCGTCATGTCTGTTGTTTCATATGATTTTCTTCTTTCGCAGGTAAGGAAACCAAGATTCAAAGGGACCCCCAGCATGGCCGAGGTCGCGCCATAGTGCCATGCTGGGCCTGGGGGCGGGTGAGGTTGGGAAGCGAGCTAGTGCCGATGGGCACAGGTGACAAGCGCTGACTGTGGAGTCCTTCGAGCCCCATGTCCCGTGAAGCCAAGCCTTTGGTCCACTACAGAAGTTGGCAGACCCTGCAGATGGGCTGTCACCCTCCTTGCCTCCGGCCAGAGTCCGCTGCTCTACATTTCCCCGATGGTCACAACACTGGGGCTTTACTCCCCACATTCCACTGTGATCCTATCACTTTTTGTTGCTGTCCTTCTTCTTGTTAAACCTAAAAAGGTGTCCTTGGCTGCCCAACCACTCCCAGGTAGAGTCACACCCTACAGCTCAGCATTCAGGACTTGTGTATCCTCCCCCCTCTAGTCTCAGTGTCTCTCCCTCTGCACTTAACCTCCACACCCACCAGTCTGCTCATTCACCAAACACAAGCTCCCCAGACCCTCCTTTGCTGCTCTCCCTCTCTACGTTATAATGGCCTCTCCCCCAAAGCAAATCTCTGGCAGGAAAACTGCCACCTCACCCGGAACACTGCCAGTCGGGGGCTTCCACGTCTGAGAAATCTACCCCATTCTCCCCACTCCAATGGCGTCTCCACGCATACGCAGTAACTGACCCTGGTTTTCGCCTTGGTTATGTAGCCAACTCTGCTCTGCGTTGCCGTTAAGTGAACTTACTTCCCCCACCAAGTTACTTACATAATAATTATGCTCCCTTAGTTCCAGACCCTGTCCTGTACACTTGGGAAGGCTGGATGACCCTGTTGGTCTCAGCGACCTCATGTGTCACTTTATCGTCCTCGCTTTATAATGAGGAAATGGAGATGCTGAGCAGTCGAGCTATTTGCCTGAAGTCACACAGGTGGTAAGTGGCAGAGACACCATTCAAACCCAATAATCTGGCTCCTTTACCACAATGTGACCCCTCCAGGAGTCAGTCAAGGAGCCAGCCCTGTTTTGTTCATCTTTCCACGTGAAATCATACTTTTCCCAGAACGTGGCATGAGATCAGTGGCACCACGCTTGACAGTTCCCAGTGGCCAACACAAAAGCGTTTTTTTTTTAATTAACTAATTAGCCATGTATCTCTCTTAACAAATATGGGAAATGATGTAATTCACACCTCAAATCCAAGAATCACGGACACTATTGCTTCAGTTGATACCATGTGAGGCACTTCATGCTAATCTGTCTACACTGGCTGCATAGATTACAGGCAAAGGGCTTAAAGAACCTACCACCACTCAAGGGGCTTGAGAAGTTGAGAAGGTGACACGTGCAAGGCCCCCAGACCAAAGGCTGAGCTGGACAGTCTGGGGGTTTATGACATATTCACCAAGTGAGGACATGTTAGCTCCAGAAAAACACAGGAGTTGTTCTTTGGGACCTCTGTCCACACAAGGACACTTATAGAGAGACCTGTGGAGATCTGTGCACATCCCCCCTTTCTCCCTGGCACTGCCCTGGAAATCCAGAAGGATGGTCCCGAGACAGAGATTAACACATTTCCTTTCAATGCACTGTTCTCAATTTGCTTCTAAAACCTGAATTTATTGTTTCAGCTATTTCAGAGGGGAATCTGTCCTCATTTCTCAAGCACAGTTTCGTGGCTTAAATAAGTCAGGAAATGGGTGTTTTGCTGCCACTTCTCAAAGGAGCCCGATGACTGAAGGAGGTAGCCAATGGCAAAGGCAGCAGCCCCTCATGTAGATTTAAGTGCGAGAAGCACGCTCACTTGAAGAATAATTTGTTACGAGAAAAGTGTTTGGAGGCTATGAAGTTATCTTAAAAGCAAGACACATTTCTACCTTTCTGTGTTCAGAGTGCCTCGCACAGCCAAGGTGGACAGGTGCTGTCAGAGGTGCTGAAACCAGCTCCAACAAGAGGAAGAAGGTCTCTATCCCCACAAGGAGACATCCTGGTGAGAGGGACACATTTAAAACACCAGCAATGAGTCCCCGCAACACGATCGAATGCAGCAGCAAGCCATGAAGCAAACAAAGCAGGGGTGGAGGGTGGCACAACCGTCAAGTCAGACTGGAGTCTAAGACAGGGAGAGGGAGCGAGGAGCCATATACAACCCTAGTATTGCTCAAACTCAGGCCCTGTCAGTCTTGACATTTCACGAGCTAAATGCAAAAGCCTGGAAAACAGCAACTCAGACGGTCTCAATCAGGAACTCAAAAGCCAGGACTACTGAGGATAATTTGTCATTGCACAAAGTTAATTTGTGCATTGCTGAATATTTATCAGCGACCCTGACCTCAACCCACTAGGTGCCAATAGAACCCCCTAGCTCGGTTGTGACAGCCATACATGTCTCTAGACATTGCCAAGTGTCCCATCAGGGTAAGGCTGCCAGATAATGATAGGGTCTTATTTAAACCTGAATTTCAGAGTAACAATGAATACTTTTCTTAGTGTAAGTGTGTACCAAATATTGCATAGGACGTTCACTGTTCATCTGAAAATCAAATTTAAGTGGAGAGTCTGTCTTCTTATTTGCTCTATCTGGCAACCCTAATTAGGAAGCATAATCATTTCCTGAGAACCACCACACCAGTTTTATAATTTAAAAACCTGCATGTACGTGAGCCGCGTATATATGTATGTGTGTGTATGCATTCAGGCCAGAAGGACACAGTAAAATGCCCTGACCATTCAGGTTAGTGAGCAGACAATTGCAACTGACCTTCCAGACAGACTGTGGAAGACTCACTTAGATGAGATTAAGGAGAACAGGATCTGATATTACCAGATTCTGAAAATAGAAATGAAAGTCATGTTCAACGTGATATATTTTTCCTCCCAAACTTACCAAATGGTTCTTAATTCACAATGAAAGATGCTGCCTAGAGTTCAGCCAAAGCTACACTGGCAAACGGGGCTCGTGAGGAAGCATATCTGGGACCATATTGCCTGGAGATGATTGACATTATCAAAGAGAAGACTGGAATTTCCTTTCTCTCTGCCCCATTTATTGTATTCCTTAGAATTTATTCCCAGACACGAAAAAGTAAGGAAGTGCCCAGGAAAGGCTATATTTTAAGAATGTTCAGTGCAGCGTCAGGTTTAAAGTAAAAAAAAAAAAAGGTAACAAACTAAATATCAAATGAAAGTATATATAACCACTTCTAACCCATTAAAAGAGCCAAAATCCAAAATACCAACAACAGCAAATGCTGGTGAATACGTAGGGCAACAGGAGCTCTCATTCATTCTTAGTGGGAATGCAAAATAGTGCAGCCACTTTCAAAGTCAGTTTAGCAGCTTCTTACAAAACTAAACATACTCTTCCCATCTAATCCAGCAATTGTGCCCCTTGATATTTACTCAAAGAAGCTGAAAATGTACGCTCCCCAAAAAACCTGCACCTGAATGTTTAGAACCGCTTTATTCCTAATTGCCAAAACTTGGAAGCAACCAGGATGTCCTTCAGTAGGTGCATAGATAAATAAATAGTGGTATATCCCCAGATGATGGAGAATTATTCGGTGCTGAAAAGAAATGAGCTATCAAGCCATGAAAAGACATAGAGGGACTTTATAGGATTATGGCTAAGTGAAAGATGCCAATTTGGAGAGACTACATACTGTCTGATTCCAACTATATTACATTCTGAAAAAGGCAGAACTATGAAGCCAGGAAAAAAGATCAGTGTTTGCCAGAGGCTTGGGGGGTGAGGGGAGGGGTAGAAAGGATATTTAAATAATGGGAACACTAAGGGTTTTTAGGGCAGAAAAAGTATCCCATATGCTCTTACCAAGATGGACACATGTCACTATACATTTGTAAAAACCCATAGAATGTATCTCACTAAAAGTGAATCCTAATGTAAACTACAGACTCTAGTTAATAATAATGTATCAATATTACTCAACAACTGCTATAAACGTACCACACTAATGCACAGGTTTATGGGAGCACGGTACTTTTCACTCGACTATTTTCTGTAAACCTACATCTTTAAAAAATAATAAAGCCTATTAATTTTCTAAATTAACTTTAGTTATGTTGTTGTTACTGAATTCTGGCTTACTTCAACAGAAAGCCAAGAAAATACATGCTGTCAAACATTAAAGAAGTGCCAAGACTTGCTTTTTTTTTTAAGATTTTATTTGTTTGTTTATCAGAGAGAGTGCACGCAAGCAGGGGGAGCTGCAGCCAGAGAGAGAAGCAGGCTTCCTGCTTAGCAGGGAGCCTGATGTGGGACTCGATCCCAGGACCCTGGGATCATGACCTGAGCTGAAGGCAGACACTTAACTGACTGAGCCACCCAGGTACCCTGACAAGACGTGCTTCAAAGCCCAGGATTTGGTCAGTCATAATGGATGTTCTATCCATACCTGAAAAAATGTTTTGTTCTTCCAATTTTCTTAAATTTGTATTATCCAGATATTTTCTTTCTTTCTTTCTTTCTTTCTTTCTTTCTTTCTTTCTTTCTTTCTTTCTTTCTTTCTTTCTTTCTATCTATCTATCTATCTATCTATCTTTACTTATTTGACAGAGAGAGCATGAAAAAGAGAGAGAGAAACGAGTGAGGAGGGGGCAGAGGGAGAGGGAGAAGCAGGGTACCCCCTGAGCAGACAGCCTGATGGAGGACTTGAAACCAGGCCCCCGAGATCATGACCTGAGCCAAAGGCAGATGCTTAACAGACTGAGCCACCCAGGCGCCACAAGATATTCTTTACTCTTATGGAAATTTTGTCGGCTTTGTCTATTTGTTATTGGGAGGCATGTGTTCAATTCTCCCACTATTATTTTGAACAAAGCTGAAGCCATCACAATCCCAGATTTCAAGATATTCCACAAAGCTATAGTGATCAAAGCAGTATGAGACTGGCACAAAAGCAGACACACAGATCAATGGAACAGAGTAGAGTCAAGAAATAAATCCATGAATTTACAGTCAAATAATCCTCACCAAAGGAGGAAAGAACATGCTATGGGAAAATGAGAGTCTCTTCAACACATGGTGTTGGGAAAACTGGACAGCTACATGCAAAAGAATGAAACTGGACCACTGTCTTACACCACAACATAAAAACAAACTCAAAATGGATTAAAGACCTAACTGTGAGACCTGAACCCATCAAAATTCTAGAGATGAGCAGAAACAGCTATTTCTCTGACATCAGCCATAGCAGCAACATTTTTCTAGATACATTTCCTGAGGCAAGGGAAACACAAGAAAAATAAACTATTGGGACTACATCAAAATAAAAGGCTTCTACACAGCAAAGGAAACAACCAACATAACTAAAAGACAACCTACTGAATGGGAAAAGATACTTGGAAATGACATACCCAATAAAGGGTTAGTATCCATAATATATAAAGAATGTATACAACTCAACACGAAATAATAGTAATAATAACAGTAATCCAATTAAAAATGGGCAGAGCAGAGGTTCCTGACTGGCTAAGTTGGAAGACAATTTGACTTTTGATCGTGGGGTTATGAGTTCAAGCTCCACATTGGGTGTAGAGAATACTTAAATGAATAAATAAATAAAAACTTTCAAAAGGGGGCAGAGGACCTAAACAGACATTTTTCCGGAGGAGACAGACAGACAGCTAAGACACATGAAAAGATACTCAACACCGCTCATCATCAGGGAAATGCAAATCAAAATTACAAGATAACATCTTACGCCTGTCAGAATGGCTAAAATCAAAAAGACAAGAAAGCAAGTTAATGGATTTGCTCCATCTATATTTTAAAACTCAAAGGCTATTGTTCTTGCTAATAGTCAATATTATTTAGATATACCTCCATGTTCACATTTTCTGATGCTATTCTTTTACCAAATGGTGATGCCTCCTCTAAGATCATCTTATATCTAATAAATAACACTTTAGTATTTTGTGTGTACTCTGGAGATAGTTTGTGTCTCAGGCATTGTTGATGTAAATCATTTATTTCACCTAAGCTTTTTGAGAATATTTTCACCACATATACAACTGTACATGGACAGTTCCTTTCATTGAGCACTTCAAGAGCGTCAGTCTATTGTTTTCTTACACCCATAATTTATGCACGGAAGTCAGCTGTAAGGCTCCTATAGCTCATTTCAGATAACTGGTCTCCTTTTCTCTTTGTGGCCACTGTTAAAGATTTTCTCTTTGTCTTTGGTTTTCAGAAAATTTCCTAAGATTTGTACAGGTATGGGTGTAGGTGTGGGGATAGGGCTGTGAGGGTGGAGGGGGGTGTGTGTTTATTCTACTGAGATTTCATATTCTTTCATGAATAATCAGCTTAAAGTCTCTCACTAGTTTTGAAAAATTCTCAGATGTTATTTCTTCAGATCCTTTATACCTCTTTATACCTCCCTCCCTTCTCTCTGAGATGCCAATTATACCTTGGTTAGAACTTCACACAATGTCATATATGTTTATTACCATATTTCTTCTTATTTACTTATTTTTTTTATATCTCTCTAGTTCTGTGTATTTTCTACAGGTTTATTTTTAGTCCAGCGATTGTCACTCCAGCTCTGATTAATCTATATTACAAAACATGATTGAAGTTTTTCATTTCAGCAATTATACTTTTTCAGTCTGAAATCCCCATGGCATTTTATTTTGTAGATTCTATTTTTCTGCTAAAATTTCCTATTTTGCTATTTGCTTACCTAACCATATGTATCGCATTTATTCAAAATTATATGCCTAGTAACTCAACTCTAATGTCTATATACCTCTGTTTATGTTTCTATAATCAATTACATTCACTTCATCTTGTTTTCTGGTGTGCCTAGAACATTTCTGTTCAGTACCAGGCACTGTAAATACAGGATTATCCAGGAATACCCAGAATATAAATATGGGAGTTATACGTGTCCAGGGATGATTTAATTTGCTCTGGAAAGAAGGCTGAGTAGAGTTGTATCACATTCGTACAATAGGAGTTGACCTAACTTGCAACTGGATTACTGTCTTTGTGAGGACTAGTTATTTCCAGGATTTTTGCTACACACAAGGTGAAACCTTCAGAAAATCTCTTTGAAAGCCTAGAGTTTACCCCTTTTCCTTGGCGTAAAATAAACTATTTTTTGTCTGCCCAGCTTCATAAGACTGTGAAAACTTCATTCAGCTTCCTGCCTCTTGGCTACCATTTTCTTTTCAGCTTCTATGTTTCTTTGTCTTGTACCAACTAAGCATAAGCAAATGCCCCAAGGGGAAGAAAACATCTAAGAATGTCAGATTTACCAAAGTGTGCCTCCCTTCGTGCCTCCCTTCTCCCTGACTTCTTCATGCCTTTATATCCCATCTGCCTCGGTAGCTCACTAATGCCTTAAAGCATATTTTTTTGCTGTATTACTCAGCTTTTCTACTCAGTAGGAAGTCTGGTCTACTAGCCTGAAGCAAATATCACACAATTTATTATTGATTGAAGAAAATGAGGATATTTAGTTTACAATACAAAAATGCATATTTCATAGACTCTAAGATCCCGTTATTTTAAAAATAAACCATTATTTTATGTACCACTAGGAGATCAAACTATGACACAAAGCTTTTTATTTTCATTTTTTTATTTTATACTCATTGAAAATGTACTTAAAACTATTTACACATAGCAGCAATGAAATATGAATATGTATGACCCAGAGAACACGTGATTCTAGCAAGACAACATGCACTCTATCATAACTGACTTCAGAACACCAGGAAATTTAAGATGCCACAATTTTAGAGATACTACATATGAAAAAAAGCCTCGGTAACAATAAAATACCGTATATCCACATGAAGGGCAGAATGATAGAAAATTCACCAAATGTGAATACAAGTTGTATCTACCTGGTGAGATTTAGTGTTAATTTTATCCTTAAGTTTTCACCTAAATTTTCTCAGTATCTCTAAAGCTCGTTTATTAGTTTTAATTTGAGTAAGGTATGTTCCTCTTCTCTTCCTCTCACGTTGCATATCTAATCCACACACATGAGCTCCTAGCTGTGCCTTAAAAATGTATCTGGAATCCGAACTCTTCTGTCCATTCCCACCACCACTCTCTATCAGTGGGGGTGTCTGCAGAAAGCATTCATCCTGCTCGAATCAGCAGCTGAGGATGTTTTAAGTTGGTTATGTAATGATGGGGCAGAGACAGAGATGCACCCTGAGCGAGCAGCAGGCAGAGCTACAACACATTCCTGGGTTGGAAGGGGCACGCGGAAGAGCAGGGGCTGGACGGCTGTGGCCACAGCGGAAGGAGGGCTGCCCAACAGAACAGTGGTCCTCAGCGGAGAAAGAGTCTCCACCAGCCCACACCCTCCCCCTCGACCTTAGATCCCTGTTTTTCTCTTCCTATAGCCAAAGCCACATGGAAGCGAGACAGCAAGGAAGCTGGGTGATGTGGTCATGATGGTACCATTTCGGGGGACACGGTGGGGAGGAAAAGGGCCAAGCGTGAATCCACAGAGATAAAAAGTAAATACACAGTACAGCTACTCTGCTCCAAACAACCTCCATCGCTCCCCTGGGTTATGGCAAAGGCCTCCTCACTGGTCAATGTACTTCCATCCTTGACCCCTTCTCGTTGATCTTATACTCCACAGTGTCTCCACTTTGGACGGTCTGCTAAATACCTCCCGGCACATTATACGGCATAGGGTACATGACACATCATACGGTACATTATGTAGCGTTATAGTATATGCAGAGAAAACAGTAACCAGAGTTATTCCGTGGAAGTAGAAAGCAGTCAGCATTTCCTCTGCAGAAAACCTTCCAGTGACTCACTCAGAGTAAATTCTGAAGTCCCAATGAAATCCCAAAGACTCTACAGGGTCTAGCCTGTTACCTCTCTGCCCTTGCCCATGACCATCCTCCCGGGCTCCTCAGACTCACCCATCACACGTCTCCCCCAAGGCCCTTGCACTGGCACTCCCCTGACCTGGCATCCCAGCATTCCGAGACCAAGTCTTGCTCCCTCTCCTCCTCCTGATGATGTCTCCTGGGGCGGCTCCCCCAGGGGCCTTCATTGCCCTCTGTATAAAGTTGCAAACTCCCTCTCCTTGGTTCCCCTCATCTCCCACCCTGCTCCAGATCTGCCTTTTCCTTCCCAAACGTCACCCTCTAACAGATTACATAACCTTCCTCTCTGATGAGTGCAGTATACGCCTTATATCTTGTTTGAGCACCTTTCACATAGAACGTGCCCAATAAATATTAATTGAATGAATATGCCTTTCTTTATACACTGGCTTTATATCATTTGGTATATATACAAATGATATGACATATAACAAATTCTACAGATGTATTTATCTATATATGATGAATCATATGTTCATTGATCCAATACTATGGCAGCTAACTGAAGGCAGGACTTTGAGTCTACTGTTTGTTCACTGTTGTGTCTCCATTAGAATACAAATGTGCATTTATATAAATTCATATATAGCTATATATATAATATATATGTATCATGAGTTTACATACATAGAATGAATGAAAATATGAAGCTAAGACTTAAATGCTAATATCATCCTTTGGTTCAGAGTCATAAGGTTGTGTCTAAAATGAGGCAAATCTAAGCAAATCTTCCTAAGATTCTGAGTGTCAGATTTTCAAAGCACTTGAGAGCATCTACGATCTGGCAATTGGCTTAGCCTGAGATTCCTTTTAGCTTAGTAGTGCCCTTGGTCATAGGACAGGAACAAAAAGTTATTCTGTAAAATCAGTTTTCATGTTTATTTATAACAATAGGACCCCAATTTTATTGAAGACCGCCCACCGGGGGTGGGGGAAGAAACCATATTCCCCAGTGGCAGGGGTGGTCACCTTCCTTAGCTCTAGCCTATCACGGTCCAGTAGAGCGTTCCAGGACCACAAACAGTTATTATCTGTGCTGTTCAAAACAGTGGCCACAAGCCACTTGAGGAGCTGAAATATGGTTAGCGCTTCTGTGAAGCGGACTTTTTACATTATATTTGAACTTCAATTAATTGAAGTCAACAGCCACAGGTCATGAGCAGGGCGTTAGTCAATGGCACGTAAGCAAGATAAGGTTTCTAATTTCCGAGCAGCCGTGCCCTGGGCTCCTCCCCTTCCTTCCTCCTCCCGTGTCAGAGCAGACACAATAGAAGGGGTCTGGGTCCTGGCTGACCAAAGTGCCGCCATGTTAGCTTGAACATTACGAGCAAGAGAACAAACTCCCAGATAATTTCAGGACCTTTGTACTGGTCCTTTCTTCTGCCTGAAATGCTCTCCCCTGGGCCTTCTGCATGGCTAATCCTCTTAATTCAGGACTGACCTAAGGAGCCCTACACCATCACTCTCTCATGCCCTGCTTAGTTGCCTCCTATCCTGAATTGTCTCTTCCCTTTGTTTTCCTGATTGAATCTCCAGACCCCTCCTTCATTGACGGGTCCCTGCAGGTGAAGACCTAAACTGGCTATCTGTATTCAGGGCCCAGCACGACACCTGACAAGGACACTAAGCCGACATGTGAAGAAAAGAATAAACAAATGGATAAATGAAGGCATGCTGGGCAAACAGCACATGGCTGAGCTTGCTTGGCGGGGTCAGCAGCTCATTACCCCCAGACCCACACCCTGGAAGGGCGCAGGGGCTGAGTCTCCGAATGCCCACTGAGAGCGAGGCCAGCAGGAAGGTGCGGCGTGGGTTCAGAGCCCGGACATCACACCTAACCTCTAGCCTGCCGAGACCTGGCCGCCACCCCTCCCGCGGCCCACCCATGCTCAGTATGCAGGGAAGGGACTTCATCAAGCAGTTTCATATTAAAACCCGTAGAGTGTCACATCTCGTAATTTTTGTAAGATTGTTTACATTAATGTTTAATTAGTTCTGGGACTAAATAGCATTTTAAAAACCTCACAAACAACTCCTCTCCTTCCCCACTTTCTTAGGGCCAAATCCTTTTGAGTGATTTAATCAATACACCATATTTCCTGAGGGAGGATAAAAGAGAGGGAAAGAAAAGGTGAGGAGGAGGAGTGGGGGGAAGGGGAAGGAGGGAAGAGAGGACAGGGAGGGAGGGGAGAAGGAAGAAGGGAAAGGGGAAGGATGGGGAAGGGGAGGGAAGAAAGGGAAGGGAGGGAAGAAGATAGGAAAGGGAGGAAGGAGGACAGAGAGAGGAGGGCAGGACGGAGGGGGCAAGGAAGGAAGGCAGGGAAGTGGGGAGGGAAGGGAGGGAAGAGGAGGAAGAGGAAGGAGAGGAAAGGAAGGTGAGGAAGGGAAAGAAGGGAGAGAGACTAGAGGAAGAAAGGGGGAGGGGTAGGAAAGGGAGGAAGAGGGAGAGAAAGAGGGAGGAGGGAGGGGAGCTTCAGATCTGCAGTATCAAGTGTGGCTTGAAAGCAATCTGAAGGGACCAAAAACATGCAGCCAGGAAGAGGCCCATGGGGATTCTCCAAAGCAGACTTCCTGACTCCGTTCCCTGGGAAGTGAGGTAAGGCTCTGAGTGCCAAGGGCGTCCCCAGTGCCGTGAGCAAGCTGGACGGCCGGCGTCCCCGGATGGGCCGTGGAACCAGAGCATGTGTCTGCCTGGAGACCGACGCCAGCTGCAAGGCACATCTATCACAGCGCAGAGACTAGAAATGTCAAAAGGAGTCCTAGCGTAACTGCTTTTCCCAAGAGCCGTACGGTGGGTAGAATAACGTCCCCCCAAAGATGACTGACTGCGTTTGGACGCCAGCAGCTGTGACTATGGTAACTCATTTGGCAAAAGGAACTCTGCCAGCGTGATTACGGGCAGGAGGCGATCTTGGGATGCGTGCACAGGCTCCATGCAATCACAAGGGTCCTTACAAGTGAAAAAGAGAAGCAGAAGTGGAGGTCCCAGTGGTGGGACATGACACTCAACTCATGGCCGCTGGCTTTGCAGATGGAGCAAGTGGGCTGGGGCCAACGAGTGCAGTGAGAGCTTCCAGAAGCTGGATCCTCCCTTAAACCTTGCAGACAGGAACGCCACCTTGATGACACCCTGCCGATCGCTCCGGGAGACCCGCATCCCACGGCTGACCCACAATAAATGTGTGTTGTCCCAAACACCACACGTGTGGGGATTTGTTACAGAACCAACAGAAAACAAGCACAGGTGGCAACTGTCCATTAACAGTGGCACCAATTTGCACGATCACAGGGCTATCCAGCATCTGAGGGCAGGATGGAGTGGCAAGTTCACACAGTTGGAATTCTCCTAGAGCTGCAACTAACATAGGAGACATCTTCATGTTAATTAGAAATAAGTATCATTCTTTCCAGGCCAGTGTGGTCTCATGGAAGCCAGCAGAGCTCACTGAGTGGGACACACAGACTGGCCTCCAACCCCTCGAGTCCTGTAGCACAGGAGCCCTTATGCAGTACACAACCTGAACAACTGTACATGGTGGCCCTCTGAGGGGATTGTGCCCGCATTCATCCTAGAAGGCTTTTTCTCTGTGTACTTAATCTGCACTCTAGAGAAGAGAATGCACTTGGTTTCTTGCATCATATGAAACCTGTCATTTCTCACTTTTTGATTGTCCTGTAGCCTCCATTGTATTTTCCGCATGGATACTTTGTTTCAATTTAAAGTCCTCACTTAAGTAGGAGAGGAACCACCTCCCTAGTGTTGTAAGTGTTGCTTGCTTGACTGTTTTTGTAAAAAACTGTCAGATAATCCAAATCTAAGCAAGTTAAGCAGAGTAACTCCTCTTATTCCAAAATCTAGGGGATCCAGAGGTCTCAAAAGTAAGGACCCAGGTATATTTAATAGCATCTGTTCCCTCAAAAGTTAACGGGTTTATTTTCAGGGTGGCTCCTCATGCCCGTGGCCCCCGGCCGCTCTGGGCTTCTTCTCTCCCACGGTCAAGTCCAGCGGAGCCAGGAGCTTCGCTTCCTTAATCATGTGAAATCCGAAGCCGGGCCTGGGAGCGAGTGGCCAAATGCTAGGTGACGGCAGCCTCTTTGCCTCGGGGCCACCTGGCCTCACAACGGAAACTGACCGCGGATGGAAGCACTCACTCGGGTATTAGAAGAAGTCCTTTCCTTTCTGTGCAACTCTGAGGAGAAGCAAGAATTAGAGGAACGGCCACGCCCCCAACACACTCCAACTCGTAATTTATTTTCCTCTTCATTTACGTCCTTCCAGTCAAACATGGAATAAGCGGCCAATAATCAACCATTACGAGGGCCCAGTAGGCACTGCAATTCAGGCAGGAAGGCAGGTGGGTGAGAAAGCAGCGTGTAGGTCCGGCCACCCGGCCTGTAACCCATCGCAGCCCGTGCGGGCTCTGAGTCCTGCCGGCCGCGTGACGTTGGGCAATCATGCAGACACTCTTCCTGTCACTGTCTTCATCAGCACAAATGGCAGGTGACTTGCATGGTTGTTGAGAGATCACGGGAATTATTCCGCACCCATTGGCCAGAGCATTACCGGTAGCACCATTCTCAGAAATGGCCATCTGGCCGTCCTCACGGAAACCCCACCAAAACCTGCCTACATACTCAAGGGGTAGCCTAAAAAGTCAAGATGTGAGAACCTGTTGGGTCCAGTTCTGTCCAATAATCGAAAAACTCATTCCCTAGCCCAGAAAAAGGCGCGAGTCCATCACAGAACTAGAGACGTATGCGATCTTCCAACACGGGAACCCGATCACTGATTTCTCAGTCTGTCCCCCTATAAAGTCCTGAATCCGCATGAATGACAGATGCCAGCAAACCCTTAATTATTTATTGTTTCATTTATTCACCAAGGACCCACTTCTGTGAACCCAAAGGAACATTCCGTGTCTCCCACAGGAAAAGCCTGGGCGTCTGTAATCACCAGGGAGCCCAGATGCTTGGAAAATGACTCAGGAAATTATTCTACCAGCGAGTGCTTACTTGGGGCCCAGGGCTCTTCAGGGGAGCACTGCCTGAAACGGTGACCACCGTCAGGTCAAACTTTGGAGGAAACGGCCAGCCTCTCGCTGACAAGGCAAGGCTATTTCCCCTGACGAAGGAAATAGCTGGTTCTGAACCTATGTGACTCTTTTTCAAACAGGACTTTGGTGACTTGCTTGGTTTACTAACTTCCTCTGAGCTGCTTAAGGGCTGAATTTACCAATCAAATTTTATAACTAGTGGCCTGGGCCCCGGACCCTGCTCCGCACACACGGACACACACGCCAGCTTCAAGCGGGCCATTAAAGATCCATAATCAAGAACACAACAAATGTTCTATAGGGACTAAATTCTGCAGTCGTCCTCCGTGTGGAATGGATTCCCCTTACACGCCGTACGCCATTATTTAAAGACACAGTTTTGATAACAGCATCGTATACGTGAATGGTGTCTTGCCCTACTCTCAAGCGAATTACAACAACGTCGGAACCCATTTAAATAAAGTGTTGAAATGTCTCAGCCGTGCCCCCGGGAGCCAGACGTATGAACAACACATCCTCGCCCAGGACTCTCCCGCCCACCGGAGAAGCCGACCACAGCAGGGCTCTAGCTGGATAGAGCTTTGCGCGCAATTCGACAGGTATCGAAAGAGGGTGGGAGCCCTGATGTTGGCTCTTTCTCTCAGGACCCACAGGTAATCCAGGTCCCTGTGCCAAAACCAAGAACGCAACCAGGACACTTTCGGGAAAGGGGAGGGATGGCCCATGCCAACGGATCCCTGACGCTCACTGCCTGACTCGAACTGGGGGGGCGGAGCTGGCAGGGGGGTGCAGGTGCCCAGCTCTGTCACACCTGACCTCCATCAGCTGTCCCAAGCTGGAGTCTAGGAAGCAAGTCCAGGTTCAGCACTGGGACACATCCGGGTGACCCCGGCGGGAATGAGTGACATGGACAGAACCCCGATCTGCATACACCCTGTGTGAATGAACAGCAGAGTCCAGGGGGATGGGGGCTGTGGACACCGCGGGAGGGTGCGTGGGTGCAAACACCCTTCAGGAGGGTCCCCCCCACTGCCCACCCGTCAGCCATGCTCCTCACACAGAACGTACAAAACTTCCTTCGGCAGCTTGGGCCACGGTAAATGTAATTTCCTTAATTTGCCCGTAAGGAGTCCTCACTCTGCATGCTAGCCTGATCGATCCCGCCTCCCAACAGAGTGAGCCTCTTTTCTGCTAATTCCTCCTTCCCAATGAGAAACTAGAAGGCACTGAAGAGCAGGCCACGGCAGAAAGCACTGGGTTGGCGGTCAGAACCTACCTGCGCTGGCCAGAGAGCGCCCCTGGGATGGCCTCCCTGAGCAGGCAACATTTAGGCAGAGGCCCACAGGATGCTAGGAAGTGGTGGCCACATAAACAGGGGGCTGGGGCGGGGGATGCTTGCTGTGTTGGAGGGACAGCAAGAGCAAAGGTCCTGGGACAGACACATGGTCATGGGCCAGACCAGGTAAGGCATGGAGGGTCATCATGGACCTTGGAGTTTATTCCACGTGTAATTCGGAGCCCTGGAGGTGTGAAGAAACTGCTGTATGTTGGAAAGGCCACCTCGCTGAACAGGGAGCCGGTTAGCAGGCAAGTATAATAACACACTCTGGTTCAATGTGGGTCAGAGGTGAAGGGAGTCCGTGAACACGGCAAACGCGGGGCACAGGTCTGGAGACCCCCGTGCAGCTGAGCACACATGCCCACGAAGCCATCCCCCTGACAATGTCATGGTCCCCATTCTGGCGACCTGAGGACCAAGAAGGACCACAAGACCAAAAAGAAGGCAGGCGAAGGGCGGAGCCACAGGGACAGCAGAGGGTCAGCGGGGACCAAGTGGGTCTCTCCGCGCCCCCTGCCAGCTTCCAACTGTGTCTATTACTAAGAGCTGGTTACTCGGCATGAGATACCTTCTCCGAAGTGACTTATAATCACATTAACGATTCGAACGTGGTGTGTTAAATGTGGGTGGATGGACAGGGCGTTGCTGGAACAAAATTTGAAACTGTAAACCTCAACGTCTCACTTACTTTTGGACTGATGGGAAAAAGGGGAAGCTTACAGAGCAAGAACAGGGGAGCACCCCCCCCACACACACTCCATCCCGTGAGCCCTCTGCTACTCCTACGGTCTTTTCCAATAAGGAGCTGGCATTCTCGCCTGATCACGGGCTGCACCCAGCCAGGGGGCCATTAGGCTGCCTCGACTCCTACATCACTTTCGTAAGCATGTTAACAGGTGGGGGTCCGGGAGAGGGGTTCCCAAAGAGTCTCTCATTTCATTCCCTCATAGAAGAATACAGACACAGAATGTTAAAAAAAAAAAAAAAAGTGATACAAGAAGCCAGAGGAAAACCCATCAGTACAGAGAGTAAGAAGCTGTTTTCCTTAAAGCGTTATCAGAGACAGAAAGTCACAGCTTCTAGTATTTGTTCCTGTTTCTCCATTCATCTGACAACGAACTTAGTTTCTCAGCGAGCACAACACATTTTCATTCTGTGAGTGATTATAATGAATGTGCAGTCCACTCAGGGTTTCCTGGAAATTCTTAATGCTAAAGCAATCAGCCCCTTTCTCTCGTGAGGACTCAGGCCGCCCGGCACCTGCTGCGAGGAGCCATAATGACCTGGAAAATCAGAGCAGAAACACCAGAGCCCATGAGACACAGTCTTTGTTAGAACGTCCCAGGGCTGAGAAGCAGAGGCCTTTTTAATTTCTAGACTAAATTCTGTTTTCCTGGGCTCAGGTTCTGGCCTTGTAGAAGAGAAAAAAGCCAGTTTAAATCCTTTTTTAAAAATTCTAATTGTTAAATTCCAAGATTGCCTTCACATGGCAAAGGGGCATCTATAGTTACAAGGAGGGAAATGGGGCTCCCTGGCTCGTCAGTGTTCCAAGAGGAAACTGTCACTCCCCCAGCGCGACCTCAGGAGGAGACCCAGGGAGGTGGTGGCCCCCTGGTTTTTGTGTTACTTCTTTCTTCTTAAAACCTTCCCCGCAGCCCACGGCAGATGTAAACTGAAGGCCCGCGAGCCAAGTCTGCCTTCAGAGACTGTTTTGTTTGATTCTTCATGGTGTTATTTTAAATTCATAATTCACTTTTAATGCCAATATTTATAAAACAAGATTTCTCATAAAAATCCTGGTTTTAGGCTTTTCTTTAAAACACGGCAAGATGTGACCAGTCTGTGACTCCACAGCCCGACTGCAACAAGCAAGAGACAGGAACTCACCAGTTTGCCACAGTCCCCACCCAGCCCTGATGCCTCCTCTGTATTCTGAACACCCCCTACGGGCACTTGGTTTTTGAATCTCTAGACTGTAGAGTCATTCACTAACTCCAGATGTTTAAAATGATCACTCTGGCAATTCTAGGGAGACAAGGTGGGGAAGGGGAACAGAGGTGAAGAAGTGGGGCCAAGATGGGGGCGATGGCAAAAATCCAGGTGAGAAAGGCTGGTGTCTGGACCCAAGGTCACAGCCATGCACAGGAGAAATAGCAGACAAAATATGGACGGAGCTCAGAGTTTGCTGATGGATTAGAGACGTTTGACCTCTGCATTCTCTAAGCCAAGCCGACCTTGCCCTATTACCAACTCACACTCCGTGCTCCTTGCGGGTCCTCCTCCCAAAGCAAAGCACAATGGAGATTTAGGAGGCAAACGTGGAGCCCTTCGTCATCTGTCCTCAGATGCAGCTGGCCGCCCGATGTCAGAGAGATGGTGGCTTTTCAACAGCTTGCAACGTGAACATCACTCATTCGTGACAGAAAAAGGACAATGTTGGCCAGCGAGGTGGCACCCGGTGCCAGCTCCCCTTGGAGAACAGAAAATCATGATACTTAATTACCCATAATTAGCTATCTTGCTCATTCCCCTCATGCTGCCCTTGTATTTGAACCAAATGGAAACGTAGGATGTCATGGACAAAGACAATGTGTTTGCAAAGCCACAAATGATGCCCCCAAACCCTCCACCTATTGTGTTTGCTGCCCCAGCCTCCTGAAATGGGCTTCTGCCCCTTTGCCCAAAATCCTTTTCATGGCATAAGAATCAGGCCCAATTCCACCCACTCAGTGAGGCTTTTGTTCTAGCCACTGCCAACCCTGATCCTGATTTTCTCTGAACTTCTATAGCAATTAATGTTTGTTCAGTCCATGCTGTAATTAGCCTCCGAGTTCTGTGGGATGCTCCCTCCATCACCGTGGAGTTGCTCGGCGATTACTAATTGTTACGGACAACAGAGTGCCTTACCAAATCCATAACCCCATAAACTCAATCAAAATCAAGTTTACCCCAACCGAGAACCCGTGTTCTCTGGACACGCTGATTATCAAGAAAAACACTTTTGCATACTAACAGAAAACGGAAATGATTTTGTCTAATTTAGAATCTAATTCCCAGCAGATAACTCAGTTCCCACCCACCTCCAATGTTCTTAAGGCTTAATTTTTTTTTTTAAAGGGTTCAACTGTGACGTGTTGGAGAATCTGGTCTCTTCACTCACAGCAAAGTGGCCTCATGCTGAAGACATCACTAACTTAAGTCTCTGAATCTAAAAAGCATCCTGTTTCTCGATTGAGTACAAGACTGGAGGAAATAGGGAGTACAAGCACAAGGCAGTGGAATCGCCAAGGTGGCCGGGGTCCCACACAGAGGATTCAATTGGGGCTGCCCATTTTATGGAATCACCACAAACACAGGACATGGTGAGGGCCGGAACGGTAAACAATCAAACACCCTAATTCGGGAGAAAAATACTCCAATTTGGAGCGGTTGTCTGGCCGCCACCAATCACACGGCGACGAGGGGCTGATGAAGAGACCACTGCCCTCCCCGTCCTTGTCCCCTTCACTCGCTGCACGGGTCGATCCTCCCGGCTGTGAGCTGAACACGGGGACGGGAAGGACGTCATCTACCCTGCTTGCCATTCACCGCAGAACCCAGCACGATGTCCGGTGCCCAGACGCCCCTGCCCAATGCTGCCTCGTGCCGTAAGCACAGTGGTTACAGCCATTAGGCAGCTGTTAAAAGGGTCCAGGATGGGGGACCCCTGGGGGGCTCTGTTGGTTACGCGGAAGACTTGGTTTCGGCTCAGGTCGTGATTTCTGGGTCCGGAGATCGAGTCCCGGCACTGGGCTCCACACTGAGCAGAGAGTCTGCTTGAGATTTTCTCTCTCCCTCTGCCCCTCCCAAACATGCTCTCTCTCTCTGAAATAAATACATCTTTTAAATAAATAAAGGGGTCCAGGACAACAAGCCCATGTGACGGCATGGGACTATTTGCACCGTGGGTGTATTTACAAATATAAAAGGCTACCACATTCTTGGGAACATCATGAGCCCTACAAACTTAGGCACAGGAACAAGGCTGAACGAGCAAAGCTAAACCCAGCAGTAAGTGAGCAGAAGACCCGAAAAGACCCAACAACCTACGTGGCATTACAAACATGACACAGAGCGTTAAGAAGCCACGTGCACAGTTGTCAAATATATCACATGATTTACATAAAACTCAAAACCGAGCAAAACCAACATATGTTCGGGATAGGGTTACCCCTGGGAATAAAGGGGTCGTAGCCTGGAATGGGGTGACTGTAGGTTTTGGGTGCCTTGGAAGTTCTATCTAGAGGTTTTTTTTTCAGTTTTATGAAGAAATAAATGACAAAATTTTAAGATATTTAAAGTAGACATGGGGCGCCTGGTTGGCTTAGTCAGTGAAGCGTCTGCCTTGGGCTCAGGTCATGATCCCGGGGTCCCAGGATTGAGCCTGGTGTCGGGCTCCTGGCTCCGCGGGGAGCCTGCTTCTCCCTCTCGCTCTCGCTCTGCTGCTCCCCTTGCTAGTGCCCTCTTTCTCAAATAAATTATTTTTAAAAAATTTTTAAGAAATAAAGTGGACATGGTGGTGATTTGATACACACACACAGGACCCCCTGATCTAATTAATATATCCATCCAGGCACATCCCTATACGTGGGGAGCATTTAAGTTCTACTCTCTTAGCAAATTTCAGCTGTGCAAGGGTTCTTGCCTACAGGCACCGTGAGACCCATCAGACCCACAGAGCTCACTCGTCTGGCGGTGGAGTTGGCTCCGTTTTACCACCCTCTCCCAATTTCCCGCGCCCCCCAGCCCCTGCAACCACACTCCTCTCCTGGTCGTGGACATGCTTACCATTGTCATTGCTCATTCGTTCCCTCTTCTGTTCTTTAGCCCTCCTGTTTAACCTCCCTAGTTGTACTATTGTGGCCTTTACTTTACAGACATTATGCTTCAATAAATAGCATTTATGTGGCAATATTCACACAGGTTCTCGCTGGGTACAGAATTTATGATCGATCTGCTGCTGTTCTCTTTGCTCCCCTTTTTTGAGAGTCTGTGTTCTACGACAATCAAGTATGACTGTTACAATGCTTCCATAATATTGAAAAGTATTTTTTTAAAGATCTTATTTATTTATTTGACAGAGAGAGAGAGATCACAAGTAAGCAGAGAGAGGGGGGAAGCGGGCTCCCCGCTGAGCAGAGAGCCCGATGCGGGGCTCGATCCCAGGACCCTGAGATCATGACCTGAGCTGAAGGCAGAGGCTTTAACCCACTGAGCCACCCAGGCGCCCCAGTAAAAGGCATTTTTACTGTCATTGGAGTGCCCTGGACCAGTGCTAGAGTGGCATGGATCGCTGTATCTGGGAAGAGGCAGCTGGCTCAGACCGGCTGTGGAGGGGCAGCTTGGGCCGTGAACTCTACCAGGGGAGCCTACTGCCGTTCCCCTCCCCCGCCCCCCCCCCCCCCCCCGGCCGGGGCCAGGGCCAGCCCTGTGGGAGCCAGCAATCACGATCACCCCAGGAGGGAAGAATACAAAAACCCATCACTGCTCCTCCCTCCGTCAAGCCACCAAGATCACCCCACAGGGCACCACGCAGGTGGGGAAGGCTAGAAAAGCGTATGGAGAGAGACCGGTCCCCCCAAAGGGAATGTCACCCTGATCTGTGATCTCCAGTCCGCAGGTCTCCTGAATTCAGGTCACCCGATTACACACACACACACACACACACACAGTCGCATCCTGCGCTCCCTTTCTCTGCACTTGGAATGTAGGCACATATCTCGCCCTGCTCTGGATTTCCATTTTCTTTTGGTTCCAATGTTTCTTCCTCTCTGGTCAATTGGCAACCTCGGAAAACAGTTGTACTTACTGTTGTCTCTCTGAAGAGGTATGTGCCCTACAGAAATCACCCCCTGCCCACACAGACTTCTCATCTCCAACAGCGTGATTTTTTTTTTAATGGTGCCAGGAACTGGCTTCGCAGAAACAGGAGTAAATGTTATTTGGCTGGAGGCAGAAAGCCCGTCACGGGGAGAGAACCGCGCTTCCTACGAGAAGTACAGCTCTCCCCCAGCAGGTCCATGAACGGCCGACAGAGCAGTCTAGAGTGCTGGATAATGTTACGACGTCCACGCGGGAAGCCACAGCGAACAAAGACAGCAGAGGAAAAGGGATTCTGAGACTCCGGAGTCAGGGGTCAGCGAGGAAGGACGCCGGAATTCCAGACTTCCTGAGGCATCATGGCTCCCCTAAAAAGAGCCCAGTTTGATGCTGAAGCACAAGGAGATGTCACTTTGTACTTCTCAAAAGGGAAAGAAAATCTCGGGCATAAGTACTCAGAGAATCATCAGTGGGTCCGCCACCCATGAGTGATGCCACGGGAGCCGTGGTCACTCCCCAGACCCGCGGGCAGCGGTGGCTGGATGGCTCTGCGTGGGGACCCCAGAGTCCCCACCCTGCAGCCAGCAGCCCCTCCTCCAGGTGCGACAACCAAAACACCCCCCACATGACTCTCTATCCTTCTGATATTTTCTAATTAGTTGGCGACACTGAACGCTGGGGATAATCCACTTGGAAACCTTAATTTCTTCTCTCTCAAGTTATCAGGAGACGAGGCACCTCGGAACGTAGGCGGCCCCGTGGTTCCGAAGGGCAGGCAGAAGCGGCAGCCACAAGGGTCTGCGCTGCTCCCTCTGCTCCCTCAACCACCATGGTCTTGGCCACTTCTCCACGTTCACGCTGTCCCACTCACACCAGCCTGCTTCACTCACATACCTTCCATCGGATCCCGATGGGACTTAGCATTTGCTGCCCCTGCTCCAAACGCAAAGGACCTAGACATTTCTGCGATGAATAACTAATGTGGGGCAGATGAAACACACACAGCGCCGAAGGGCATTGCCTAAGGACCAACTGATGCTCCGGCTAAGGCTCAGGGGAGCTGCCATTATCCCATCTGTAGGGTGAAAATCACCTGGTGTTCATCTCTGGTTGGTAGCTAGTGACGATGACACGAAGACTCACCTGCAGCCAATAAAACCGAAACTTGAAAAAGAATCAGTTGCCCCCAATAATCAATAAGGGTCATTCATCATACAGCAGAACCTATGACATTTCTACAGCTAATGATGAATCGTATCGATCTGCTATTACCGAACAAGCCGAGCAGATTGAATGAATCCATTCATTTCTCAGAATCTTATTTAAATTGTTTCAGTTATAATATTTTACCAAATACCAAGAAAAATCAGTGAGACTAGAGACCTTGCTGCTAAACCTAAGTGGCCACGTTAGTCCTCGCCAAGCAGTGAAAGGCATTCAAATCACCATCTTGGGCACCCCAAGGGCACACCTTCCCCAAACTCAGAGGAGACGCGTTTTTTTCTTTTTTTGAGAGAGTATGTGAGCGAGGATGTGCGAGTAGGGGTAGAGGGAGAGAGGGACAGAGAGAATCCCAGGCAGAATCTCCTTCCCCCCACCCCACCCCCGAGCGTGGAGCCTGCTGGGGGCTTGAGCTCAAGACCCTGAGATCACGACCTGAGCCAAAATCAAGAGTCAGATGCGTAACTGCCTGAGCCCCCCAGGCGCCCCAGAGGCGATGGTTTGGCTGGAGAAAAGAAAGAAAAGGAGAAAGGAGGGGAGGGGAGCAGAGGGGAGGGGAAGGAAGGGAGGGGAGCAGAGCAGAAGGGGGAGAAAAAAGAAGAGAAGCATTTGCATTGGAAGCAGAAGCCCCAAGCCTCCTGGAGCTGGAGAAGGTGGGTTGCCGGGGTCTGAGGTCAGGTGGAGAAGGACGTCCGGCTCAACCAGAGAGAGAGGATGTGTCCATCCTCTGTCCTTGTTCTCTTCAGGCCCCTGAAGCCCCGGCAGATCCCCGCCCACAAGGATGAGGACCACCCTCTTCACTCTGTCTGCTGATTCAAATGCCAACCCCTCAGAAAACAGCCTCAGAGCCCCACACGCTGGAAATCCTATTTACCAGCGGTCCGGGCGCCCCTCAGCCTAGTCGGGGGACATGTGAAATGAACCATCCCACCAAGGAAGAGAGCGTTAAAGTGACTCTGGGGTGCTCTCCTTCTAAAGGTAAGCCCACAGCGGCAGGTACCTCCGAATGACTTCCAACAGCAGAGAAAGTCTTAAGATTCAAATGCTGAAAAGTTTCAACTCCAACCATGAGAATAGGAAGCCACTCGGCGCGCATTCACTCTGGGTCCTTAAACAATTAAGGTTTTGCTCTCGGTATAGCTGCAAAAAAGCTCTAACAGTCCAAGCTGTGTGTTGCTGGAGGACTTGCTTCTCCCGGGGTGCCTGTGATCTTCGCTCGCCGAGAACCCTTTAAAACAAATTGTCCCCTGCACGTATGTCATGCAGACCCACGTCCTCCAGCTCTGTGGCTCTGCTGATTGGCTCCATCCCGGAGTCCGAAATTGATGAAAACTCCGTTCTTTGAGCACCGGAATGTGAGACTTTCATCAGTTTCAATTGGCTTCTGGCTTCCAGAATAGGAACCTGCTGAGAAGCTGGACCGAAGACACTGACCCAGCAAAATTGAGAAAGTGAACATGCTACCTTTGTTTAAAATTACCGAGGATCCACTGGGGGCGTCCCCGAGGTTGTTTTCGGGAAGCTCCCTCCAATCCAAGGGCAAAAATCTGAGCTCTTGGCCTGCGCCTCGTTCACAAGCAGCTCTGCTCGCTGGGGTTCAGAGAGACCTGCTGTACAACCCCCCCACACCCCCAACCACACGGCCTCTCTCCTGCGCTGGACCATTCCCGACTTGTTCCTGGGGATTGCGCTAGACAGGATAATGCATCCCTCCCCCCAAAACGATGCTTCATTGGAATCCCTGGGGACCAGTGAATATGTGGCATGGCAGATGTGTCCATGCTCGGGACCTGGAGCTTCTCCTGGACGGTCCAGGGGGGCTCAGTGTGATGCCAAGCATCCTAATAAAAGGAAAGGCTGGGAGCCACAGGAGGAGACACACGCAGGTATCCACGGGGCTGCCTCGTGCCGGACGCACATCCAGGGTGACTGTCGCGGTATGCCACCTGCACCATGGGGGGGGCGGGGAGAGAGCATCGGCGCAGCTGCCAGCTCGTGGGCTACTCTGCAGATTACTACCCTCCACAAGGACCCAGCACATAGCAAGCACAAAATCTGCAGTCACTCTCACTATTGCACGGAACGCCGGTCTGCCAGCATTATAGAGGGGGACCCTACCGGGACGTCTGTCCTTACCCCTGGGGGGAGGGTATTACTGCTACGTCTGAAGTTTCTGCTCCAGGATCCCACACGCCGGGAATATGCCTATTTAATGACCCAGCGTGTGCGGGGAGGGGATCCCGCGCGGGTGTGGGCACAGCAGACGGGCTGCAGTGCAACCTCAGATGCATCGGCGTCTGCGGGGAATGGCAACAGCCCTGTGGAATGTGCAGGTTCGCGTCTCGCAGCTCTGTGAACATCCCCGCGGCGTGCCAGGCTCTGGGCACCTGCAGGGCGGGAGGAGGTTGGGCAGGCGAGAAGCTCGGGGCCCGGGGCTCAGGACACGGCGAGGCACTGTCTCCCCCATAGGGTCCTGGACTGTGGGCCCCAAGCAGGCACAACGAGGACAAAGTCCTCACGCTAGACACACATGAAGACCCTGGAAAACGTGCGCGGACACACAGGCAGAGACTCTGTATCCGTCTATACACATCCGCGTCAAAGCCAATCCCAGACACTGGCTGGAGGTGCCGGGCAGGCCGAGTTCTCCTTCCCAGTGCCCGCTCAGCTCTACATTGCCTCCTTGTGACAGGGACCCCTCCAGGATCAGCACCCACAAACGCAGGCTGGGGGACCTCTCAGAGCACCCTCCCCCCGCCCAGCGCACCTGCACACAGGTGTGGGAGAACCTGCAGGCTGCTCCCTGCTCAGGACCAGGTCCCCGCAACATGCTGTCGCTCGCTGCGTCTCCAGTGTCCTCCTCTCCCGCTGCTCCAAGCTGAGCAGCTCAGAGTCCCAATCTGTGGCGTGCAAACCCCCCTGACACACACACACAACTCGTCCATCCCTCATTTTCTTCATTTCAATATGGAAATCCTAATCGCGTTATGCTACTGACGCCCGCGTCTGGGGCTTCGGACGGGTCTGGCCCGTGACAGGTCTGTGCGTCAGCTCTTGGTGTCACCGTGAAGACTGTTAGCTGAGCCGCTCCTGCCGGGAGGTCCCTCGAATCGAGAGCGTGGGGGCTGCGGGCCAGGTGGCTATGTGGACAGACCCGGGAGGTCCACTCGCCTCTCGGTAAAGCAGCACTCTCGCGTACACCCCCCCACCCCACCCCGCGCGCACAGTCACGCACACACAGCCACACAGGAGCCCTTCTCGCCGGCAGGAAAGAGATTTCGTCACCATCAGTACGTGGTCGCGCACGGAGGGCCTCCGGGTGCAGGTGGCCTGTGACAGGGGTCAGCTGTGTTATGCGCTCGCCAGGGGCAGGGCAGCGAGGGAGACAGGTGCAAGGGGCTCTCACAACACAGTCCCGGGCTTTCCACCCCTGGGTCTGCTCCTCCTGCCGCTGTCCCCGCTCGCAGACAGCGACTCCGGACCAATCCCGTAGGCTCCTCCGGTGGTGCACAAATGCCGCTTGTCCCCGCCTCCAGGGCTGCTACTGAGGAGGGAGCAGAAGGCTAGCTGAAGACAAAACCCACTCCTGGGGGGACCACGTGTGACATTTCTCCAGGACGCTCCCAACTCTCTCTGGTAATGCCTCCCTAGAGGGAAAAACCACCTTCACTTGACACTGAAGAGGCCTCCAGTACCCTGTGATCCTCTTTAACACAGGAAAATCCTCCCTTTACCTTCCCCCAGCCTCATAGTACAGAATCAGCCACCCCTCACAACCCCCGGGGCAGCAGCTCTTTCCGCCCACAGGGGCCTGTCCCAGGCTTTCATAAACCCCCGCCGCTTTGCACCAAAGACTTCTCAAGAATTCCTTCTTGGTCGTCGGTGGCTCTGAACCTCACCCTTATTCCAAAACCCCATCAGCAGGGACCTGCTTGGTTTTGTGCCTTACATGTATGGACTAGGCGTACATTGACTAGGATTTGCAAACGTCACACTAACACCATGATGGTTTTGTTTTTTGTTGCAGTCTTCCTAAGAGAGCACAGAGACTTTTCAAAGCACTTTATTGGTCATAAAGCTGACTTAAGCTCGATCTCACTCCTTCCCTTCACTCCACTATGCTCCCTTCTCAGTATTTTCTCTTCCTTCTGGTCTTAATTAAAAGTAATCTCATCAGAGACTCTTAATTCATATAATCTCGTCTAATGTGTCATCAAACTTCAACTGTTGTTTAACAAAATCCCAAACCTTTAAAATGATGGGGAGAGACACATACATTTCTAAGCACTTTGCCTCCCGTCCCCACTACTAAAGGTTTCTTTCTTTCTTTTTTTTTTTTTTAATGAGTTCTAAAGCTCCAGCCTTTCAGATATGGAAGAAAACCCAAAGGACGTCAATATTTTAAAACTCAAGAAATGTTCAATGAGTTGAAATCGTGCTGTATTTCAGCCGTGTATTTACAATCTATCCCCCACACACATACACAGAGATATATATTCACCCCATTATCTGCGTGCCGTCCCTGCAAAGTAATCAGAAACACCAAATGTAAGAAACTCCAAAAAAGTGAGCTTTACGTGAATCGGTCCCTTGGAAATCCAATGTCCCTCTCACAGCCCAAGGAAAAGCTCCCTTCTGACAATGCCTTGGTAGCAGGGAATTCCAGAAGGAAGAGCTGGCAAATCAGCTTTTCATCCATGGCAACATTGGGTAAAATAAGCCTGAAGACTTCTGTGCCCAGCTAAAGCCCATCCAAAGCTCCCGGTTCACTGTCCAGGAACTGGAAGATTTGAAGGTTTTACCCAAAGGTACTGCCTAATTCTGTATGATGCGGGGCTCCTGATGACTTGCAGGTTTATAGAAGGACCCTAGGAGTTGGTCACCATGATATTGTGATTTTATTTATTTATTCAACAAAGAGCATGCGCACATGCAGGGGGAGCAGCAGAGCGAGAGGGAGAAGTTGGCTCCCCACTGAACAAGGAACCCCATGCAGGACTCGATCCCAGGACCCAGGATCATGACCAGAGCCAAAGGGAGATGCTTAATGACTGAGCCCCCCAGGCGCCTGATATTATGATTTATAACCGGTTGGGTCTTGTCCCCATTTCTGACTCAGAGTTCCTAAAATCCTTAGCATTTCCTCTAAAGAGAGCCATAAAGATGTCTTTTGTTATGTTAATGAGACTTTGGGGAAAGCCCCCATGGGGGGATGGGGGCAAGTTGCCAGAGGCCCCAACCATGTGACCTGTGATGGAAATTTCAGCCCCACCCAAGGACCTCCAGGGTTGGACTGAATCTAGAAACCGAGTTTGATCCTCAAGGGTATCATGCCTATGAAGGGGAACCTCCCGAAAAACCCAGAAGGAAGGTTTCCAGGAGCTCGCGGGGTGGGTGAGCTTGAAGTCACACAAGAGAGAGCATGAGGTTGAACAAAACTCACAAGGGCTGAGGAATGCTTCGGGGAAGCTGGACAGCAAAGGAACCTTCCCTCTTCCTAATGCAAACCTCCCCTCCTCCCTTCTTAGCCTTTTAGTTCAGGAACCTGGAACCACCCTGAACACTGGACAAAGGAGGCTGGTAGCAGGTACCCTGTGCCTGTCAAAACTGGGGTAGATCCTATATTTCCTTATAAAATCCCCAGCCACCTCCTCCAGGCAGCCCACATGTTTTGAGGGCCCCAGTCTGCTGCAGCCTCCTATGCCCTGCAGAGCAAGAAAGCTATCATTCCACTCTATCCTAAACTCAGTCTTTCATTATATTTTGGCTCTGAAGCATGGAGATCGGTTTTCAACAAGAAGCCCATGGAGATTCGGGACACAGGGCACCCAGAGAGGACATGAAGCCCCGCCCTCTTCCCCACGCCCCGCCCTGTGCCTCTCCTCCAGCTGGCTGATCCTGGGTTAGGTCCTTCACCCTGGTCAGTAAGGGTTTCCCTGAGTCCTGGGAGCTGCCGATGAAGGGGGCATGAGATCTACAGCTGGTGGGTCAGAAGCCCAGGGGACAGTCTGCACCTGCCACTGTCACCTGCAGGGGGGCAGTCCTGGGGGACCCAGCCTCTCGCCTGGGGGTTCCGATGCCCTCTCCGGGTGGACGGGGCTGGTGTGGGAGCACTGTGCAGTGGTGCGGGAAACTACGCCCCCAACACACACTGGAAATATCCCAGAGAAAGCACTTACTGAAGCAAAACCAAACTCGTAAGAAAAGACAGATTTCCGGGCAGGGTTGGGGATTCTGGTGTAAGAACCAAGAGAGATCATCTCCAAGATGTCCCAGTGGTATCGGCTCACCATTTGTGGTCTCTGGGTGCCATTCCAGGGGCAAAGAGCACCCCAGGGGTCCAGTGTGGCTCCCAGGACCCCCAGCTCCCAGGCCAGGGAAAGTGAGGTATTGTAATCAATATTCCCACGAAGACCCCATCCAGAGGAGGAAGTGGGGTGGGGGGAGGCGGCTCCAAGCAACTGCGACAGGACAGAATGAGAAGGGGAGGGAGGACGCCGGACAGCGAGAGTCGAAGATGCCCACCGTTGGTGGGTGAGAATAAACTTTCCAGACCAGAGGGCATCACTGCTCACGTTTGATCAGGATTTGCTTGGGGAGAGTAGTGAAGCTCGAAATGGTGGCCTGAATGAGCCCTTCTGTATAACCCAGATTTCCTCGAACCAATCTCAGAACTTAGGATAAAATCCTTCCAGATTCCCTTTGATCCCCGCCCCCACGTTAACATTTGAGCCTCTCAGACTGAACATTCCCCCGGGGGCATCACTCTTGATCGAGCTCCCCCGGGTAAGTGACAAGGGGGCTGCAGTATCTAAAAACACACAAAATACAATGTAACCCATAAAGCCCTTTAAAACCAATAGCTCTTGCATTATTCAGATCTGAAAAAGATCAGAAAGAATAGTCTTCCTTTCTAAAGTTAATCAAATCGATTACAGTGAGAAATGGTTGTTGTTGTTTTTGTTTTTTGTTTTTTTTTTTTATTGGCCTTCCAAATGCTCTCCAAATCACAGAGATTCTGGTAAAAACATTTCAGTCCAAATCCTGGACGTTCACAAATCAGTAACCACATCTATTTAAACAATTTAGAGTAACTGAAATGCTTTCTTATCCTGAAAAATAAGGGTAGGCTGATAAGTTAATTGGAAAAAAGAAAAAAAAAAAAGACAGACCTACTCACACACAATCACACAATATTCAGCAAGTCCTGGAAATGACACACTTAAAATCCATCCATTTCAACAGAAGAAAATTACAAGGACACATTTCCTGTGTGTTTCCTATTCCTTCAGGCCTGTGTGTACACTCAGTGACGACGCATGAATGTCTGCGCACAAGGTGCTAACGGAGGAAAATGCCAGTACTGTGACTTCTTGATTGTTCCCCTGTCGTCTTTGTCACAACCTCTTCCTTCATTCCTCCTCCTGACGCCCCTCCCTGGCCATCCCTCCCTGAGCCCCTCATGCTCCCCGGCCTTAAATTCCCCTTTATGTTATAGCACCAGCGTGAAGAACAGACGCAAACTCTTGGTTTTGGAGTTTGAGACGCCAAGGTCCGCCAGTCATAGACACGAGATGGCAGAGAATGCGTGAGCTACTCAAACTCCTGGGGGATCATTTTCTGGTTTGAGGACGGGAGAGAGAGATGAAGAACAAGAAGAGAAGATGCCGAAATGGGACTCTGCGGGGGAGCGCTCTACCCAGAACCACCTCGGAGGGGAGCTGGGGGCGGGGAGCCAGAATGAGCGCCCCTCTGCCAGACACAGTGGGACGAGGTGAAGCAGACGGATGCATGCCCCGAATTTCCATGTAGAATCACGAATGCCGACCCCATCAGTCCCCATTCCACCATGGACAGAGGACCGGCAGGCTGATTAAGTCAAGAACTGTAGGAGCTGAGGCAACACATCAAGGGTCCGTGGCCCCAAAGAAGGCCAGGAGCGCCGTTCACTCTCCGCAAGTTCACGCTCGGCAGGAGCCGTGGGGTCTGGATGCAGGGACCACAGGCAGAAGGAGATGTGGACCAAGCATCTGTGGTGTGGGCAGAAGATGATGCTCTCAGAAGAGGCCTACGCTCAGCAGTGCCCACGGCTGGCTACCAGATTGGCTGAGGTGCACTCCGCGGAAAGACAAACAGACGCCTTCCCCACGACCTGGGACTTGGCTGCCTCCCAAGGCAAAGGAGAGAGGGCGCCAGACAATTCTCAAAGATCAGGTGGAAACTGCGGTGCTCTCACGCCGGGTAATGCAGACTGGAGAATCACATCCATTCGCGGAGTTAAAGACAAAAGAGACGAGGAATCCCGCCTTCCACAACAGACCCTCTGGACCAAGACTTGGCACCAAAAATAAAGAAAAGTCCAACTTGCACTGACGCGGGGACTGGAGGCATCCTTGGACGTCTCCAGTGAGCGGAGCAGAAATGGCGGTGACCAAGCCAACACGCTCCACCCCCACGACATTTCCCAGCAGCAATGACCCTTCTGTTTGGAAATAAGGTCCAAAACTCAGAAACAAGACAGAAAGCAACTCCTGTTCTTTCCTGTTCGGTTACTGGGCTCACTCAAGAGCTGTTCAGTTATCTAAGGGAAGGCAGCGTGATTGATCGGTTATTTACTGTTGGCCTAGGATCCAACATAGATCCCAGGTGAAGGTCACGGTGAAGGTCAGTGATGAGTTGGGAGTAACGGCTTTTTACCCTGGAGGACATGAGTTCTGCAGCCAACACAGCAAGGTCAGTGTGAGGTTCCTTCAAGGACCGCCCAGAGATACCCGGCTCCTCCCAGGGTCCGGAGCCAGCTTTGCCACCTGTCTAGTCCCTCACTAACGAACAGAGGGCACGGTGCTCGCGGTAATGTGGACGTGGGTCTGTGTCCCATTTTCATGGGCCGTGTTCCTGCACAGGAATGGAGGACCACCTCCCAGGTGAGTCCATTCTATCTATGAACAAACGCTGGGGCGCCCCCCCCTCCCCCGCCGAGCCTGGCAGGGCTGGGGGACGTGCTGGGAGGGCAGCTCCCAGAATCCAATCACGCTTACTCGAGTTCCGGGGTTTGGGAGGAAAACCAAGCAAGGGAGCATAGGGTAAACTCAGGTCTGCCTGCAGATCCTGGGATCTCTGCCTCATCTGTCTGCCTTTTATCAGGTGAAAAATGGACGTAGGCGATTTCTGATTTCTCGAGCACCCCATCATTAGCTTGTTAATTCGAATTCAGAGAAGGGAAAGAGAATTAAAAGGTAAACATCAGAGCAGCATGTTTGTGCTCAGAAAAGGGACAAAGATCACAAAAAACGTCTCCACTCCCGACACCCTCCCTTCCTGCCCCCAGCCCAGGTAAAGTGCCCTGGGTTTTCCCAGGTCCCAGTCCTGCCCATCACACCCCTGAAAACCAGACCCTTGTGTGGCCAGGCTCAGAGACTACCCAAAACATGGATGATCTTATTTTTGCCTGAGCCCGATGATACACCAACCTGAGTAAAATTAAGAAAAAGTCCTCGATCTACACCTCTGTGGCAGATTCATTTCATTGGGCATGACGAGAAGGACACTCGTGACTACAGTCGCTGACGGAAGGAGAGGGCACAGGGTGGTTTCCAGGGGGCGGGGGGGGAGGAGAGGGGAAGCGGGGAGAGGCTGCTCCTCAGGTAGAAAGTTTCAGTTGTGGAAGATGAATGTGTCCCAGAGCACCTGCTAACGGTACCGAACCATGTGCGTAGAAATGTGCTCAGTGGGTCGATCTCACGCAAAGCATTCTTAACCGCAATAAAAACAAAACGTGGTATGTGCATAAGATGGACTATTACTCTGCTGTTAAAAAGAAGGGGATTCCGACACCTGCCACGCAATGCATGAACCCGGAGGACGTGACAGTCCACACAACAAGCTGGTCACAAGAACACAAACGGTGTCCGATCGCACGCACAGGAGACCCCCCAGAGCAGTCCCCAGGGAGCCAAAGGGTGGTCGCCGGGGCTGGGGGGCAGGGAGGGGTGCTGGTGTTCCCCAGGGACAGAGTCTCGCTGAGGCACAATGACGAGTCCGGAGGTGGACCTCGGAGGCGGTAGACGCTCGACATCCTGAGTGTGCTTACTTCACGCCACCGAGCTGTTCGCTTAAAAACAATTAAGATGGCAAATTTTGTTATGCATATTTTACCACAATTAAAAATAAAATTTTTAAAAGAAAACAAAAAAGAGCAAGTGCTCTAAGGGGTAACTTTATTCAGCCTTCAGAATAATTAAAACCTAGCATCAGCGTCCCTCGCCTCGCCAACCAGCTCGAGGACGGTTCGCAGGGCTCCTTGCCCCGGAATTCGGCACCCTCCGCCTCCCTTCAAAGCTGAAAGGTCTGGCTCTGACATTTCCTTCCCCAGTGGGGCCTGTCTCCCTGCCTCCTGCGTTTCTCTCCCACAGGCTCCCTCCGCCGCTCCTCCAATGGACGTCTCCTCCTTAATAGACAGCAGGTCTCATAAATGCAGACAAGGGGATACAAAACAAACGAAACAGAAAGGACTCTGCTGCGGACACTTGGGGAAAGAATCCAAGCTGAAGTCAGGGTCGCGGGGGAAAGGGAGGAGAGCATCACCCCACAGAGCTACGGGATTCACCATTTAAACTGAAGATGCGCCTCGAAGTTCCAACATCAAAAATCAGTTTTAAGTGCAGCCCCAGCATGCAGACACTATCGTTATTGCAAATAACAGCGCTCGTGGGATGATGGAATTCATTATTAAAGAATAATCCTTATGAGTTGTCTCTTTTTTTTCTCTTAATCTCATGCTTTTGCAGAGGGGTCACTGCTTAAAGGTTGGCAATTTAGCTCTGTTCCAACTGTGTATTTGCTGTTTCAAATACCATCTATATGCCAATGACTCAAAAATTCGTATCCTCCGCCAGAATGCTGCCACCGAGATCCAGACCCTTATAGCAGCTGCCTACGGAGCAGCCCCCGTGTGGACGTCCTCCTGGCGTCTTCCACTTAAGGAGTCCGGGGCCAGCCTCCCGGTCATCCCCACCTCCATCCACTCCTTCTCTCCGGGCTGCTGTCTTCACAGAGGGGGAGAGTCTCGGGTACTTAGTTAGCACTTCCTTTCCTCCCGACCTCAATCCCTCCTTTGCTGGGGCTTCCTACACAAGTCAGCACCTCCCCATGGCCACCACCCAAGTCTGTGTCACATCCTAGGGCATCCCCAGGGTTGTCAAAACTACTCAATGCAACAAAAGCAAACTGTTGTTTGATTCTTCTTAGGCAAAAGCGGTCGTGCCTCATCTTTGCCACAAAGCCTCCAGTGGTGCCAAGTGATAGCTTGGGCAACATCCAAGACACATCCTCCCAAGACCTTCTCAACCTGTCATGTGCCTCCTCTCTTCTTCCTTCTCCCTACCCTCCTGCTCTACTCAGCCACCTTGTTCTTCCTTATTTTACTAATATTTTCTTAATCCCCCCAGCCTCCCTCCTGCCTCCACGAGAATATGCAAGATCAACCATTAGTTAGATTCTTGAAAGACATTTAAGGACTTGGTGTGGCGGCTGTCCATGCCACTTTCCA
>CM052808.1:1456511-1495378 GCA_028533885.1 Nasua narica | reverse complement strand
TTTTTTTTTTTTTTTTTTTTGGTCTTTGCTTTCCAATCCCAGAATCATGCTATGTGATCGTGACTCTTCCATCAGCGTGCAGAGAGCCATTCCAGGGATGTCCTGGAGCTTGTTCTGGGTGGGTACTCAGCCTCCGTCCCTTCCCTCCCCGTCCTCCGTCCTAAATCAGCATCCCACCTCCATAAGCAAGCAGGTGAAAGCGACAGCACTAATGGCTGCAGATGGCTCGTCAATGCTGCAAACTCCAGGGGCTTCCTGTCACGCATAACTTCCCCTGATGTGGAGTCTGGACGGTCCACCAGGGGCAGGCAGAGACTGCTTCTGGAGTCGGGAGCCATTTATGGTGCAAATCAACTGGCTTATCCCTGTTTGGGGAGACGGATGGAAAGCTATTGTTGTCACTCTCACCGTTTCACGCATCAACTCCCTGAAAAAGCCATCCAATATGTTTTGTGGCACCCATGCAAATGCACGAGGGCGGGTGGAGGCCTGTCTATGGAATGCGGCAGTTTTGTTTTTCCTACACGTTGCCTGAAATGTACAAAAGGATAGATTCTGTGCAGATGGAATTAACAGCCCACTAACTCACAATTCCAAAGCCCATTTTTTTCACATTTACATTTAAAAAGAGAAGCACTAAACCAGCCTCCCAGGGCTAAGCATGATCTATAGAATGTCACCTGTTTTAAATCGAATTAGAACTCACCTTTTCAAAGGAGAAATTCCAAGGGAAAATCTGCATGTCTTGGTTTTTTTTGTTGTTGTTGTTTCTGTTTTGTTTTGTTTTTGCCCTGAAATATCAAAGCCTCTGCAGTACTCACGGCAGGAATGAGCCACAAGCTCCCTCCACCCCTACTGTCTCGAGCTCCCTACACACAGAGGTCACCCGACTGGCCCCGGCTGTCACCTGGGTTGATAAAACCCTTCTGGAAAGCCTTCCTGTTTCTGCTAGTGTGTTTAGATTCTGAGACATCAGACTCCCCAGAGTCTTCCAAGTAAGTGTGTAGAACTTTCTGGGAAAAAGTGTTTCCTTTGAGTAACAGAAACCCTCAACCCTCATAATGTAAACGGTGATAATCTCACCATGTTAATTTCCCTTTCTTCTTCCTCCTGGGAATCCACAGTGTGTAACGCCAGTGAATCCACCCCTGCACCCTGATATCCCATCAGCATTGCAAAGCCGGAGAGAAAAATATGAAACCCTGAAGTCTCCTCTCTCCTGGGCTTCTCCCCCCAAATTAAAGCCACAATAAAATCCTAGTGTCAGTAAAGGTGGAAAAGTAAAATTACTTCCGTGCAACAGGTAAATAATCTGAAAAAGAGCTTTGCAAATCACAGGCTTCTCTCCCCAGGGGTCTTTCCACTTGACAGAAGCAGGTGATGGAGATGCCAACAACCAGGTCACATCCCTGGAGGAAAGACGCTGGCAGCTTTATGGGCCAGCTTAGGCGGCACGCTGTGCTCCTGGCTGCCTACAGCCAACCTCCGTCCCTTCCCTGAGAGTCAGCAGCCCTGAGCTCTGGAAAATGCCCCTCCATTTACTTCAGGCCCCAATAAACTGCCTGTCTGTAGTTTCAGCCCGAAGCATCCTTACATTTATCAGGTGGTACAAATCCATGGCAGCTTTTTTTTTCTTTTATCTTGTCAGATACAGTGGGCTTGCCTCTTGGGTTCCCAATGTGGTCCGAAAGTTACCAGGCAAGGAGAAAATCACATTTGTTTCAGGCTGGTCTCAAAATCTCCCCCAATCTCATATCTCTCCCAGAAGATACGGTGCCGCGGAGCGTACAAGCAAGCCTGCCCAGTCGCGGCGGGTGCGGGGAAGATTACAGACTCGCGGTTTGATACAAGGACTTCTTTAGTTCATGAGAACAGCATGTGGGGAGGGAGGGGGAGAGGCGCCCCCGCCCCCACACCCTGGACACATAGCAGCGGCAGGTGCCTTCTACTGCCCTCCCAGAACTGCCTTGATGGGGAAGGGAGCCCAGTCCTCCTGAAATGCTGGAGAGAAGGTGAGGCCTTGCAAAGAGCTTCAGTAAGCTGGCAAGTCCTGGCAAGGCCGTTGGAAAGGGTGCTGACCACACACTACGGATGGAGGGCACCGTCCTCGTCCAGGACGAGTTCTGGAATCTACAAGGGGCATCTCCCCAGGGGAACAAAACAGAGAAGGCTGCAAAGGACTCACGCAGGTGGCGAGAGAGGCCATCAATAAGCAGGTCTGTAAGAGTTAGGGTTTTGCCTTCGGGACACACAGACGGAGCGCCGCTGGAGACGCACGCCCCAGGCACACGCCTGCACCACGCGCCATCCCCAAACATGTCAGCAAGAGCCCAAGGAACTAAAGCGCCTTATGCTGAATTCTGAGCTGGCCTGTTCCTGAGATCTGAGAGGCCCAGGGCTCTGGAGGCCCCTGAACACACCGCCCTCCTGCTCTCACGCGTCCCAGGGCTCCGTGGGCAGGAAGGAGGGAAGGCAGCTCTCTCCCCAGAGGGCATGCTGGAATCCCCTACACCAGGCTCGCTGCTGGTGCTCTCACTCCCCTCGGCTTTCCTGGGACCAAAGTCAGGAAGGACTGCTTCCTCTGTACCCCCTCGTCCAAGAGGCAGCACGGGACAGCGGTTCCAACCCCACCAACGCTTCCCAGCTGCATGGTTTTGAGGAAGTTTAACCACTCCATGCCTCAGTTTCCCCCTCCATAATACACGGATAACAACAGTACCTGCCTGACTGGGGTTCGGTGACGATTAAAGGAGGTAAAAATATGAACACAACTTAGCCCAGGGCTTGGTGTGGTGCTGCTGCTGGTGATGGCGAGCTAGTAAAACACAGCAGCATTTCTCAGTCGCTGCTGGCCCAGATGCCGCTGCCGGGTGTGTCGACCTGCAAAGCCCCGTGTGTGCCTGGGAATGAGGCTCAGTGCTGACGCCAAGGCCAGCAAGGGTCTCAGAACCAAAGCTCTCAGGAGCAGGAAGAGCGCATTTTTCAGCCCCGCATCTCCGACTTCTAAGCACAGATACTGTGCCATTGCCCACTAAGTCCCAACTAGATGCTTCCACTAACTCCTTGTGGAACCTAGGGTGGGATTCTCTGATGCGCAGGATCGGGGCAAACCCGCCCGTCGCTTTCACACACACGTAGGAGTGGAACAGAACATTCAGGGCTCTACAAATAATAGCTCATCAACGTTCACGACAAGTCCGTGAGCTCACTACCATCGCCCCTGTTTTCCCCCAAGTAGCTGCCCAGCTCAGATAAACCATGGACCCCTGGTTCCCATTCAAGAGGGTAGGGTACCGGCTCTCCACCCAGAACGGCACTGGGGAGAACCCAACTCGGCATCGTAATTCACAAATGGAGTCACCCGGGGACAGGACTATGCCTTTCTACACTCAATAAAATATACCTACAACTATTTCTAGTATAAAAACTATTGACCCATCACCTTCTTTTTAATAGATCACAAGATTCCGAAGTATGACTATAAGAGACTTGGAATAATTTCATATACATTTCATTTAAGCTGATTAGGCCCTGCATCAAAGATTCACTTTATAAAATCTGCAGTTTTTGCAGTAAAAAAGGACAACTTCTGTAGAAAAAATTATAAAGTGTGTTTTGAATTGAATGATTGGGATCCTATATACTTGGGGTGATTTGGATTTGGAATTCCGAATGCCTTAATGATGTGGATTGCATATACGGTGAGAAACTGGGTCCATTTCATTGGCGGGGGGGAATCACAGGATCAGAGAAGGGAACAGGATTTAAAGAACAGAAATGTGTACATTCAGTTTACATCTTAGATACCTAAATCCTGCTGACAATCTGCAGAAAGGGCTTTGCGTCCACATAACCGCTGCATTCAACTCCCTGTGGGGCATGAATCCGGGGGTGCCATCTGCAAAGGACCCCTGAAAACACAGCTCATCCACCGCACGGACGTCAGTAAGCAATGAGTTATTCTCCTCCCATGTTTTCATTTCCCAGGATGAAGAAATCTAGATGTCTCTAAAAGCTGAACAGGAAGTCCTATCAGAGTCTGAAAGAAGATCATTGAAGCTCGAGGAGGCCCAGGATTGCATAACTGTATGTCTGACATTTCCAAAGGCTGAGTGAGCTCCAGTCCAAGGGACCCACAGGGACGGAAGCCACCGTGCGTTTAAGGCATAGCTGGGACTTTCCCGGCATCGTTGATCTTTCTGTGCATCTCTGAGGAATGGAGGAGACACAGATGCTGACAGAGGGCACAAGATTCATTGCTGCACCACTGAGCAAAGGAAGCAAGGGAGGACAGAACTCTTTTCATCTCTGCGGGGCAGAAAACCCCTGGGAAGAGTCGGGGATTTGTTAGAGCAAGCCGGCAGGAAACACAGGCTGCTTCTGTGTGCACTGGCAACTTCTGGGTGCCCGGGTATCTTGGATACAAACTCCCTTTGGTCAGAATAATCCCGTTCCTGCAGGATTCATTCTGATGAAATAACTGAATGAAACGAAAGGGTATACTCATTCCACATATCACGTTTTCGAGGTGGAAAGCCTACTGGGTGCTCTGACCAAGAAGAGGCAGACACGACATACTGGTGGGAGATGAGAAATGGGCAGGCATATGCATCCAGATTACTGCAGAGCACGGTAAGTGCTATTAAGACATTATAAAATAATAAATAGCAGCAGGTAAGGGTGGTGGTGGCCATTTTGATGGACTCAAGAAAGCCTCTACTGGACAGGTGAAATTGGAGTTCAGGGCTGGGTCTCAAGAAGGAGCGGGGTGAGTGGAGATTGGGAAGGAGCAGAATGTTGCCAGCAAGAGAACAGCAAGTGTAAAGGTCCTGTGGTGGAGATAAGTACAACCTCTCCCAAGCACAGAAAGCAGGCAAGTGGCTGCAGCGTGTATGTTGAGTATATTTGTATACCCCCAAAGATGTTCAGAGCAGGATGACTAAGGAAGAATGGGAGCGATCTAATGCTATGAGTATAGGAATGGCTAAATAAACAAGAGCACATCGATGGATGGAATATTCACACAATGGCTAGGACTCTAGCATCAGAGGAACTGGAAGGAAATTCTAGCCCTACCACTTATGATCTATGGGAACTTGGGCAAATTTCTTAAAGCCTCTCATTTTCTCAGCAATTAAATGGGTGAGAAATTAAATAGTGAGAAATCTAACTCTGTGGGTTCCTATCTGTAGTAAGTGGGATAATGTTTGCAAAAACTTGTGCATGATGACTGGAACCCTGTACACACTTAAAAAATGTTTGCCATTATTTCTGAGGCGTAGGCTGGTGATGCCCCAGTGAACAGAAAGCAAGAGAAGACCATTAATCAAACAGCCACACAAATAAACATAAAATTGCCTATGTCCTGTGGTTGAGAGGCACAGGGTACCACAAGGGCACAAGGAGGAGACTGATCCCATCAGGGAGGCAGGAAAGGTTCCCGTGGGGTCGAGACGGTTTACCATGGCCACATGGGGACCTTCCCTGTCTTTCGTTGCTGCTTCCTGGGAATTCAGGTGTCTTTCACTTTTCTCCTTCTGTAGACCCACCTCCCTCTGTTTCGTGAGCCCACCCACAGCTCTCAGGGTGACCGGCCTTGGGTCCAAACCCACGAATGGCGACAGTGCACCTGTCTTGATGCTACCTCCCTGCTCTCCAGGGAGGGGTCTGCATGGGTACTACCCAGGTCAGGCGTTACCCTAAGGGGAGGTTCGCCTCCATCAGGCGGACCTTTGCAGCATGGTTGCTGAAATCGTCGTCGGATGGGGTGGGGAAAAACCAGGGATCAGTAACGAAGGATGCGTGCAAAACGGGGAGCTAAGTGTATGGGCAGATACTGCACATATATCACTGCTGGAGTGATACAGAGATTGTCGTAAGAACAGAGACCCAGATTAAGTTTCCGAAAACACGCATAGTGAACAAAAGCAGAAAGCAGATGCAGGTACTCGGGGGTTACGGTGACACAAAACATGCAGCTGCTGAAGAGTTAGGGGTATTGCTAAAATTTTGAGTCTCACCCTGTTTTTATTCAAGGCACACCTCGTCTTCTCACGCGCTCTCCCCTACCTCTGCACTCCGCTCTGCTGCGCCCAGGGCTTGGTACCACACAAAACCCAACAGTCGGACTCTACCCAAGGCATCCCAGCATCACGCCACGGGCATCACCCTCGCCACGTCTCCTACTGAAGTGAGCGTCCTAATTTACCAGAGAGCCAGGCTTCTGAGGGCCACCAGTCTGCACACAAGGGTCCCTCCCAGGCTGCCAGAGAGAGGGACAGAGCGCCCCCTGTGAACAGCTTCCTGTCGCCCTGGGATTTTCGGGGCTGTCACATTTCCGCTTCCGTTAGCATTTCTGGGGCAGAAGCGGAAGCCAATTAACTAAGGGATGGAAAGCAACAGTATCCGGAAAAGGGACATGGGGAGATAAATACGACAAGTAAAACGCAGGAGGGAATCAAGGAAGCGGAGAGGATGCTGCCACAGGTAACACCAAGTGGCAATCTATTAAAAGTGGTCTGACTTTATTCTGGCCTCTAGGGATAGCCTCCTGTGCTCGCTCTCCCTATGCCGGCTCCTGGAGGGAATAAATCTGTTGCATAAAGATGCACGCCACTTGTAATTACAGTAAAATACGTAACTGTACACACACATATAGGTACATATATACGTATGCATGCATGTGTGTATCTATACGTGTGTATGTGTGGAAATATTTTTTGATACTAAGTACTTCTTGCTACCCCGCTTCAACAATAAGAAAAAAAAATCATCCTCTGTCTTGGTGAGAAACCAAGATCCGGCAACTAATGAGCCCTAAAACTGAGCGGAAATGAATTTTGTGTTGTGCTGCTGATTGGAACAGAATCCGTCCAGGAAGGTTGGAAAAGGGAAATGTCTTTATCCCCTTTGTTTGTTCCATGAGAGCAAAACCTTACCTTGGAAAGAAATAGAAGGGGAGAAAGGCTCCCCTGGACGGGGAAGGTCCGACTCCCGTCCACAAGGCCAGATACTCCACAGCCAGGAGAACTTAAACCCCAGGACCAGGAGAAAGCCAGGAGGGCACAAACAGCTCCCGGAGCTCCCGCTCTAACCACATCCGACCTGTGGGTTCCTCGCCAACTACTGACATGTGGGAACTGCCATTAGGAAGACCTTCTAGAAGGTAAAATGGGAAAGTTCAATCCCTTTTAAGGATTGTGTCCTCTCTTTGTTTACCAAAGGCCCCTTAGCCCCGCCCAGTCTTCAATTTCCTCAAGTCTAATCTTTTTCAGTCCTCTCCCTGGACTCGTGGCTGGGCTGACCCTGGGGTAAGTCCAGCCCTGCTGGGCCTACAATCAGCCACTCATCAGAGCCGCTGAACATTGGTCTCATGCTCCCTACACATCCCAGGAAAATGGCAGCCCGACCATGCTGCTTACATCCAGTTGGCTGTTTTTTAAGAACTGCTTAATTCATTTTTTCAAGCAGCAGCATACTTGGTGATAAACATATTTAAATTGGATACTTAAGAAGCGAAAGACTGTGCTCCTTAATCATTTATGCAAGTTCTTGCTTCTTAACTAGGGAAAAAGTAACAAGAACAACTTGTCAGGTCTGTAGCTACATTTTTAGATAATAGGCTTGAAAAAAATTCCTTCTTTCCAGGGAGGGAAAAAAAGACATCCTCTTACTAATCACCCAGGTCCACTTCTTCTTTTAACTATTGCTAATCAATGTCTAACCCCGAGTAGGAAAATCAATCTATTCCTTCGAATGGTGGCATCTCCGACAACAGAGTCAGGTGCTGGGACATCTTCCTTTCTAGAAACAAGGATGTCTTTAAATATCTGCCCCAAATATCCGAATAACTCATCTTACAAAACACTGCAGAGAGCTGAGACTTGTTATCAGTTATGTGTATATGTCGTAAACCTTCCCCGGGACATTGTCATTTGTGATGTTTGTTACTGTTATTTTATGTGGCATTTATTAAAACAGAAATGGGAAACCAAACTCCTTGGGGTGTTGGGGCCGGTCCAATATTGTGAATGCGATAAGATCATGCCCTGTCTCAAAAGGAAGTCAAGACTCAGTGCCCGTCATTACAGAGGAAATAGACACACTTTTTTTCGATAAGACATTGCCTCGATTTTAAAAATCCTTTCAACCAAAAACTTTTCTTTTCCTTCTCCTCGCCCAGTATAAAGAAAGCTATTATCAGAAATTGCTCTCTTTAAATTTCAAAAAGTCTTGCTAATTTACTGTGCAAAAATCCAAATGCTCTACCTCCTTGATTCTATTGTTCCCAAGCCTGAGGCTCAAACAACCTGGGGAAGACGCTTAGCGCAATCCTATAAAAGTCTGGATAATTGGGGCGCCTGGGTGGCTCAGTTGGTTGAGGAGCTGTCTTCGGCTCTGGTCATGATCCTTGAGTTCCGGGATCGAGTCCCACATCGGGCTCCCAGCTCCACAGGGAGTCTGCTTCTCCCTCTAACCTTCTCTCCTCTCATGCTCTCTCTCACTTTCTCTCTCAAATAAATAAATAAAATCTTTAAAAAAAGTCTAGATAATCTGCATCGATCTAACATGAACACAGTTGCCAAAGCACCAGTAAAAGGCACCTGGAGAATCTGACAGTAGTTATTTCCAGCTTTTTATTATTCCTGGAAGAGACTCACAGGAATGCCCGGCAGGATCAAGTTCACATTAATAGGAGTCAGTCACCCCACTGGGTACCATAATCCTATGCATCGAAGATGATTCAGGAGATTGTCTGCAAGTTGCTGATGCACTGGGATGATTTTAGACAATCTGAGAACTTTTACACTAAATAAATGTTGGTAAGGGGTAACTGTAAAAAAGAGTGACTTGAACCCTGACCCACTTAGGGCTTTATTTAGGCTTATTTGGGGATGTAGCATAAAGGCACTGCTACAATCCTAACATTGAGGAGCTTTAGCTGTTGTACATCTTTCTGTTTCTTCATGGGGGCAGGGAGTTCTCTTTCAACCACACCTAGACTTGCCCGTCATCTTCAGGCAGCGCCTTACTGCACTCGACAATGGACAATGGGCACTGGATTTGTGACAAGGCTCCATGGATGATAAAGACCAGTGTCTTCCATCGGGTAAGTTTATTTCTCTCACGTAAATACCATCCAGGGCTAAGCACTACAGGACTAGAACTCTGCCCTCATGGCCAGCGGGGAACTTGACCCCTTCTATCTTTTTACATTCGTGTCCTTTATGTTCTCATGAAACACAGTGGTTGCACCAGCTCCGGGCATCACATGTAGAATCCAGCCGGCAAAAAGGACAGAAGGACATGTGCTCTTTAAGGACATTTCTGAGATGGCTCCACCTAGCTACAAGACAATGTGGTTTTCACTCCATCGGGTCGTATGTTGATTTTAAAGGAGGGTCCTTTTCTTAAGGAAGGAGAACAGATATTGGGAGAGACCATCTGAAGGCTCTGCCCTAGGAACGTCCCACCATCTTCAGTCACAGCCCTTGCACGGGCCAGGTCTCATATACTTATGGCTCATCGTGACGACTAGTACTTATTAATTATGGGATGCCATGGGGCCACGTGCTTTGACATGAAATCCTTACACCATCCTCCACCCATTTCAACAGCACAGCCCCGCCCAGAAGCACGTGCCCTGCCCGCGGTGACTCAGCAAGCTAGGTGAAGTGCCCTTGCCCCGTTCCAGCACCAGGGGCCACCTGCTGCCCTCTGAGATGCCCACCGGTGTGCCCCCTCCTGCTAATTCCGGTCCTCAGGTCCCCGGCTTGAAACCTGCCGAGGTGTGCCTCGCCAGCCCATGCAGGCCCGGGACGCCCCGCTGTCCTGCTGTCCACACATCACTGGAAAGACTGGACTCCACGGGCATTCGCCTGACTGTGTGCCAGGCCCTGTGCTGAGCTATCAGCATGCATCCACAGGCCAGCAGTGAAGTCCTCGAGAGGCAGCCGGGTTTTAATTTAGCTCCCAGATCATTTGGGGAGGGAGACGGGGGGGGGGGGGCACGGGCAGGGAGGCAAAGTGTTTTGAAATCTTTTGTGAAAATCAGTGATTAACCTTTAACAATCAGAGGTTTCTCATCAAAACCAGGGCACCTGCCTTCTCTTAAGACAGAGGAAGATCCAGTCACCCTGGGCCCCCATTCGCATATGGCCAGCGCCAGGCCAGAGAAGCAGCCGCCTCCTTTAGCCAGCATGCATCTCCCCAGAGACCAGCTACCGCCAGGCCCGCCCCCCTCAAATCTGCTCTACCTGCCTGCTTCCGTGGGCACTTGAGTTTGCGACCTGCAGGAAGTGGGGAATTACAAAGGGCTACAGAGGGCATTTCAAACTTCCAGAAGTCCCCTATACCTGCTCCATAGATAAATAACCAAAAAGGACCCCAGGGCCATTCAGCCAGAACCCTGTATCATCATTAAATTGGAGGAAAAAAAAATGAAACAGTGGCTGGAATCTCTCTCTGATCTGCAGCAAAGGGAGCTTAATCACCACGTTTCTGGGGAGAGAGCTGATTAGCAGGGGAACTAGATGGTATTCCTGTTAAGAGCTTCTGTCAGGAACATTCACAGTAAATGCATTTCTGACTACCTTGTGAATATGTAAGTAAGAGGATCGCTTGGTTGTGAAGGCCATTCAATTTTAACAAGTGAAGGCAGCGTGGGTTTTGTGGGCTCGAAGGCATAATTTCTGGGGTGCCTAGTGAATGACCAAGGTCATTTCGTCAACAGCTTTGTTGCAATCTACATTTTTAAAATCTCTAACATCCTAAGAGCCGGTTCCCAGGCTCTGTCTCCCTTGAAGTAAGTTCTCAAAACTTTTCCAGGACCCCAGGACATACTAATAATACAGAAACTGCCACATTTGTCTTCCTTGACCCTTGGTCTATTATAAGTGTTAGAGTGGTTCATGTGTCTTAACCTACGCAAACTTCACAATATTTCTGAATCGTGCGTCATAGAAGAAATTCTAAGCACAAAAGGAAACAGAGTTTGCAAAGCAGCCTGGAAAAATTTCTGAGGGTGGCCAGATATGAGGCATATTTCTGAGTGTTTTAGTTGGGAAACCATAAAAAGTGACCCCAAAATATAGTGGCTTAGACAAGACACAAGTTTACTTTTTTGTCCAGTAGGGAGTCCTGGGTCAGCAGGGCACTTCTGAAACCCAACATGTGGCTTCCACCTCTGGGCCCAACATGGCTGCTTTGGTTCCATGCTCACATCTACATCCAGCCAGTGGGAAGCAAATATCCAAAAAGCACTTTCGAAGGAAATGCCCTGGTATTGCATAAATCACTTCTCACCACGCACTAGCAACAGGTCGGTCACACAGGCTCACCGACCTACAGCGGAGGCTGAGAAATGTAGCCTCTAGGCGGGCATCCATGTACCTGGGGAAAAGTTGGGAGTTACTTAATTGAAGAAATACGATGGGGGGGGGGGGTGCCTGGGTGGCTCAGTCAGTTAAGCGTCCAGTTAAGCATCAGTTGATTTCCGCTCAGATCACGATCTCGGGGTCATGAGATCAAGCCCTGCTTTGGGCTCCATACTTAGCATGGAATTTAAGATTCTCTCCTTCTCCCTGTCCCTCTGTCCCTCCCCCTACTCACTTACACACACACAATCTCTCTCTCGAGTAAATAAATAAATTGAGGGAGGACAGAAAGAAGGAAGGAAGGATTCGGGAGGGAGAGAGGAAGGAGATGGGAAAGGTTCCTGGCGGGCAATTAGCAACCACATCTACAGCAGAGAAGAAAGCTCTTCCTGAATTTAAAACACAAAAGTTCAAAATGTTTACATCCCTTCCAAATACAACCTCCCCCGCAACGCCAAGATAACTCTTAGCAAACAGAGGGGTGTGCAGGAAGACTGCACGCATCATGGGATCCCCAAGGTGGGACCTTGGAGATGTGTCGCATCGCACCTCAGACCATGGGCTCTGCAGCTAGACACTTTGTATCCGATTTCTGTTATTACTTCTTTCTAGCTGTTTAACTTTGGACCAGTTAGGCAACCTCTCTGTGCATCTGTTCTTTACCGGTTAAAAAACGGGATGAAAACCTACCTAGGTGGGACGGTGTGAGAATGTAATGGCATAATGCTGGCCCAGCCCCAGAGCCAAGCATAGCTTCCATCCCAGCATCCTGCTTGTGCCCCAGAAGGGGGGGTGGGGGGAGGCCACGAGACGCTCACGCTTATCCTTTCCAAACCAAGGTCTGTAAGGGAGCACAAATGGCCCCTGCTCATACCTTAGCGGCCAGAAATCAGTCACACGGCTGCATCCAAGCTGCAAGGGAGGCAGGAAAAGGAGTTGGAACACATCTGTATGTCTCAGCACTCCGACAAAGATTCGGGCACTGCACGACGTGGTTCATCAGGCTTCCCAAGCTGGGCTCTGTGTGTTTGCTTCTGCTCTCGGCATCAGCTGTGCTGGGGAGGGAGCTGACGTCTCTGGCCGTAGTGTCACCTTGTACTTGGAAACCAGACACAGTTCTGCTTGTCTGAAAGCAACTCCTGGGGCTGGAGGCTCCGGGAGGTGAAGACAGGATAGGAGCGCTTTCTGGGAAGAGCCACCATGTCAGGTCCGGGCTCCTCTTTCTAAAGCCCCTGAACGAACCACCCGGAGAGCCCAGAAATAGGTTTGCTTCAGTTCAGAGTTCACGGTAAGATGAAAACCACTGAGCTTTGGTCTGGCCTCGAGGGGTCACAGGGTTAGTAACACAAGAGGAAAATGGTGTGCTGAGAACCGCAAATGGTCAATAACGAGGTGATAAATACGATCTTCGCTCTGCAAGAATTCTGTGGGTAATGAGCTGCTTTCCTCATCATCATCCCATGTTGGTCCGCAAACACTCCCAGGGACCAGTCACAGCGCTGGGAACGACCTCCTTCCTGCACGAGGTCAGGGGCGGATGTGGGGCCAAAGCAGAATCGCATTCCGGGCTTCCCTCATTTCACTGTAGGACCCATGTGCAGGGAAAGCAGGTATGAATTATGCAAGTTCTGAGAGCTATTGGCATTTGAACCAAATCCTTCGCATGTCTTCAATTGTGAATATTCTGGTTTGCGTCCGAAGCTCGGAACTTGAGATTTATGAAAACTGGACCCGGCGGATGGCAGTGATGCCAGCATGTGCAATGCAGGATCGTTTGAGAGAGCACGGGTGACGCGGCCGCTGGCTAGAGTCCTGTCCCCGCCATCTCGGCAGGTCTCTCCAGCCTGTGCGGCGGTGGTGGGGGCCATAAATTACCTCGGCAATCCCAGCACCGCACAACCTCAGGGGTGACCCTAACATCCTCAGTAATTCCAACAGTCAGAGTTTTGTGTTTGCTCCTCTCCAACCCCTTACCCTCCTCCAAGATCAAGAGAGAGAACACATTCCTTGGGACCTGTCCAGGAGAGGTCACTGGCTGGCACGTAAGGCCCACTTTGTAGGAAATAGTCATCCTGAAATCCTAAAATTGCTGTGTAGCAGGAAGCTCATTCTCAGAATGTTAGGTGGGAACTGAAAACCAAAACAGATAAGTAAAGCCTGTCTTCCTCGGGAAGCTCGCTGGGCACGTGTCCTCACTGCTGCTTTCTCATCTTCTGCAGTTTTCAATGTTCAAATTAACTATTTTTTTAAAGACTTTATTTATTTATTTGACAGAGAGAGAGATCACAAGCAGGCAGAGAGAGTAGGGGGAAGCAGGCTCCCCGCCGAGCAGAGAGCCCGATGCGGGGCTTGATTCCAGGACCCCGAGATCATGACCTGAGCCGAAGGCCGAGGCTTAACCCAATGAGCCCCCCAGGTGTCCCCTATTTAAGTCTTTAAAACCCGTTCCATTCACCATGCGTTTTCCAAAATTGTTTATTCTCATGGTGCAGCAGATAAAAGGGAGAGGGCATGACTTTCAGGCTGGGACGAGGCACGCCCGTGTCCAGCAGGTGCGCAGGCGAGGACAGCCCACTCTCGCTCGTTCCTGCCCCTCCCTCCGCAAGCACACATTTCAGTGTAAGGTCAGCTGAGCTGGACAATGGATGATTCAGTTCCCTCTTCGTAGTGAGCTACTCGGAGTGAATGGAGCGAAGGCTGGTCCTGTGACATAATTTCCTATGGGAGGCTCAGCCGCAGAGGACACTGTGGGGCGGAGAGCAGACAGCTTTCATTTCCATCCCATAGACCATAAAAGTCAGGGCATCGGCCCCGGCAAAATGTCACACTGGGTACACACAGGCAATTTCCCACAGAGCTTTCGAGCACACTGCCCAGGCCTCTAGGCGCCAACGTGAGACGAAGGTGAAACACAGGCAGCGTGAATTTCACGAGGCCCCCGGTGGTTTCTGCTTGGATGAAGTACGATGGGGCCCACTTAGTGCCCAATTTATTTTTATTGCCACCAACATTCAGGGAGCTTCAACATCATGAGGTTTCACCTGAAAAAGTACGTTCCTGGATTCTCCTTCATCGGCCAGCGTCCGCGGCCACCTCCGGGGACGACGCAGGGCGCACCTGCCGCGTGCTGGGCTCCGTGGTCGATGCCGGGGAGCACGGCCGGGAGACAAGCGGACAGCGTCCTGGCCATCAGGGGGCCCCGACCTGCCTGCGTCACTGTCCCACAATCATCCCAATCCTCTGGCCGCTGCCCGCTTCCTCGTCTGCTCAGTCAGACTCTGGGAACCAGTGATGCTGGGCACAGGTAACCGGCAGGAGGCTCGAGTCTTCTCACAGGTGACACGGAGACAGTCCCGCCTCCCTCCAGGGTCTCCACAGGGATCAAGGTGACACACGGGGCTGCCTGGTACTCAGACATGCTGAAGACATGCTGCTTCACGTGGGAGGCTGTCCACGCAGAGGCATGTGGCCTGGAGCAACCCGAGGACGTTTGGGTTCATCGTTGCCCTCGTGTGAGACTCTTATGAGGTGTCCTCTTCTGACGCCAGCTAAGGACAGAGCTGTGTCCTCACAAGCCCTAACCGTGCCCCTGGGGGCCCACGACCCAGAGCCTGTGGGAGAGCAGCAAGGTCGGGCGGGGTTGTGAGGGAGGGGCCCCGTGTCAGGGTTAGTGTCCCTGGAAGGACATGAGAGGACCCTAGCACTGTCTCTTCCCGGTGAGGACATGGCAGGAAGGTGACCAGAGCCATACTGTGCCAGCACCCAGACTGGGGACTTCTGGCCTCCAGACGCAGAGAGAAGCCATCTGTGTCCCCTCAGCCGCCCCGTCCGTGTGCCTTCTCACGGCAGCTCACCCCCAGGGGCAGGGCATGCCCTTTTCCTACTATAAGTCGTCCCCCAGGAGACGGGGGCGGGGGAGGGGCACCGCAGAAACAGAGATTTGGGGCCTGACGGTCATTGCATGACTTCCCATCTGCGGACAGCTCTCGATGGCCCTGACACTCGGGAGAGTTTTACTCCGAGTTTACAAAGCAGACAGGCCCTCGGGTACAGGAATGGGAACACCTTTCGTCCAGCGTGAGGAGAGACACAGCTGATTATTACTGAGCTTCCTGACGGCTACGCTGGTTTCCGCGTTACAGACTACCGATCACATCGCTCTCGTAGCACATGGGAATCCAGAGTATTCCGTCAGAAAACACGTGGGTTTTAAGCCTCACGGCTGATGCCTGTCCGCTGGAGCTGCTGAGTCTGGAAAGGAGCCCAGGTCTTGCGCACACGTGCCCTGTCTGTCCGCGCGGCGGGAGCGCAGACAGACCTCCAGGCGCTGGGTCCCAAGGGCGTGCTCCTGCCACCAAGCCCAGGGCGTGAACTGGCTCAGAGCAGAACAGAGGGTGAAACAAGATGGTCAAGCCCCGAGCCCCGTGCACACAGATGGGACGGGCAGCGCAGAGAACGCCACCGTGCTGGGGAGGAGAGCGGGCTCCCCAGAGGCCCCCCTGAAGAAGGGAATGTGCGGGGTGCCACAGCAGTCGCCTAGGAAAAGCTGTGTCTCCCCAAATCGAGGGACATTGAACCAAGGAAATACCACTCCCCTTCCTCGCAGCAATCTCTACCAAAAAAAAAAAAAAAGTTCCCACGTTACTACAGAATTCCTTCATTTATTAAGGCTGGATTCCAAATTCACAGATATTGACATTTTGGCTACTAGTGATTTGATGGAAGGAAGAAGGCAAGAGGGGGAAGGAAGGAAGGGAGGGAGGAAGGGAGGGAGGAAGAGGGGAGGGAGCAGGAAGGACAGGGAGGAGGAGGAGGAGGGAGAGGGAGGAAGAAGAGGAAAAAAGAGGAAAGAGGAAAAGAGGAAGAGGAAAAAAAGGAAAAGAGGAAAAGCTGCCATAAAGCGCTCAGGGCCGGGCATGGATTCTGTTCGAAATAAGATTTCAAACCAGGTGGAGGAGGAGGAAGGAGAGAGAGGAGGGGGAGGAGGGAGAGGGAGGGGGAGGAGGGAGAGGGAGGAGGAGGAGGGAGAGGGAGGAGGAAGAGGAAGGAGAGGGATGATGAGAAGGAGGGAGGGGGGAGGAGGAGGGAGGGGAAGGAAGAGGAGGGAGGGGGAGGAGGAGAAGGGGAGAGGGAGGGGGAGGAGGGAAAGGGAGAAGGAGGAGGAGAGAGGGGGAAGAAGAGGAGGGAGAGGGAAGAGGCAGAGGAAGGAAGAAGGCCACAGGAGGCAGGCAGAGCTAAAGGAGGGAAAGAACAGCTTCCACAAGAAGAACCTTCCTCCTTTCACAGGTGGTGCTAGAATTCTCTCCCAGGGTGAGTTCGGCCAAAGACTAGCCTTGTGACCTCGCAGAGGTGGGCCTCCTCTCTGGGCCTCTGCTTCCTCTCGATGGCAGGGCACCAGGTGGTATCTAGAATTCTGTAGTTCACTCTTACCATTGAAGAAGGTGACGTTTTATCTGTCTGACCTGAGCTAAACATGGAACATCAATAACATTTAACTGACGTTTCCTAAACTTCTAGACTTTCCTAAACTTCCAGAAAGGCCACGCGGGAACGTACAGGAGGCTGCATGACGGGTAAACCAAGGCACCAGCAGGGAGTGCTCTGGGAACCCTGGGAGCCCCGGCCCAGGGTCGTCAGCACGGGACCCGAATCGGACACTCCTGCTGTCGCTTTTGTGCCTGCACCCATTGCAGAACTGGACTTCCTCGCGGGGGGGCCTTCAGGGCACCTCAGAATGCTCGGCTTCAATAGCCATTCCCTGTGCTGTACCCAACGCCCCACGATCGAGTGCCAACACCAGGTCAGAAACCCGGTGACAGCAGGACTGTGTCTCCTTCCTACTTGCCTCTTGAGAGCAGGTGTCCTCGCAGCGGCGCACGGCTCTCAGAAACACAAAGAGCGAGCCAAGGATTGGCGCACAAGGTTCAGGCACAAGAGGTTAGGACCACCGTGTTTGTCAAAGGCAGCAATCATGGTTGTTCAGCAGGATGCACGATCGAAGCAGACACTCACAGGCAGAGACGCCAACAGGCCACCTCTGGCCCTGGAAAAGGCTTTCCCACATGGAGGGTTGAAGTATAACACGATGAAACTCAGGAGGGAGGGAGGAATGGGAGCCCCAGCGTGCGTGAACGGGCTCATTCCTGGGCCAAAAAAACACCGATGGACATGTATTGCATGCCAGACCCTGCGCTGGGTTTTGGGGGACTGACCCATGGACACGGAGCCAATGCCCCCTCTGAGGAGCTGGTGTTGGACATAAGCAACAAGGAGCTGACCCACGGATGCAAGGACCTGGGGACGAGCTTGCAGGCTGGATGGAGGAAGATAGCCAGACAGGAGCCTGGTGTCCCGGGGCACAGAGAGGAGGCCAGTGGGGCTGGGACGGCATGAGAGAAGGCAGAGGGACAGAAGTCGGAGCTCAGACAAGACACAAGCTGCCATAAAGCTCTCAGGGCTGAGCATGGAATCTGTTCGAAATAGGACTTCAAACCAGAGCAGGGTTTTCCTCAAGCATCTGCAACCCCCTGATGTTTATGCTGGGACAGACATCTTCGATCACGGCCTAGAGGAGACCGGCAGGGACAGAGGGCCCGGTGTGGGTGCGTCACAGAGGCGGGATTGTGCCAGGAAGGCACACCTGCCCTACAGCCATGAAACAAGGAGCCACGGAATCTGTAACAATGGAAATTTCATGACCATCACAATCCACCAAGAAACAGGGATCGTTCATCTTCCCAACGTGGTGGGGTCCATGAGAACAAAACCTGTCTACACCCACAAATCAGCATCCAGCGAATTTTTGCACTGGCTGTCGTACCACAGTCCTAATCCTGTTCTCTCAACAAATAAACCTCTTGTTCGCCAGCTGCTACAAGTGACATCCCCAAAACAGAAAGATGCTTAACAGAAATTTGGGTTCAGCTGCATCCAAACAACTTCCCAAACATTCCGGGTACCTCATCTATGGAATTCTGAATTGGTTTTCAGTAGAAAACATTGCTAAACTGGCAACCATTGAAGAGTCCAAAGTACTGAGACCTTCATTTTTTTAAATGTTTTATTTATGAGTAAGAAAGAAAGAGAGAGAGCTCGAGGGGAAGAGCAGAGGGAGAGGGACAAGCAGAGTCCACAGTGAGCTCAGAGTCCTACACGGGGTTCGATCCCACGACCCTGAGATCATGACCTGAACCAAAAGCAAGAGTCGGATGCTCAACCAACTGAGCCACCCAGAAGCCCCGGTACGGAGACCTTTAAACTAACACTACTGATATCTGGATTCTGGCGACACTTCCCTACTTCCCTCCCCACTAGAGGTGTTGAAAATTTAATGTAAATGGTTGTTACTTCGATTTTAACACCTTGCATGATGCTGGCAGCAAGACACTCAAATTAGCAGTGTCTTCTCAAAGACATGACAGACAAGTAGGTCCTACCTCATTAGAATCACAAACATATGCATTTTTATCCAAGTTGCCTCAGGAAACAAGGTCGGAAAATATATTGATCAAAAATACAATGGAAACAAACCTTATGGAAAGGCACCTGCAGACACCCAACAAAACAGAAATTGACCTTTCACAATTACTCATGGGCAACATTAAGGATGGTATATGAAATTACATACGATTTCATCTTTTTTTGAAAATATAACACTGCTTTACGACCCAAGAGATGAGAAAAATAAAGTTATTCATTCTGATTCACTGTCAAGCCATCAGAGGCAATAAAAAATGTTTTAAGTGGTTTACAAAGCTGTCGTTGCCTTGAACTCTGACCACTTCAAAGGACAAAATAAAAAATATTTGAATGTTGATGGCGCTTCCCCTCCAATCCCAAACATCCCAGTTCTTGAAAGGAACAGCCTGAGTTACCCTCCACATAACCGATCTGTGCTTCTCCGCACGTTTGCAAAAACCAAGGTTATGATTTTCCAAAATCTAATTACCAAATGAATCTCTCCATCTCAGCCTGCTTCGAATTTTTTTAGCTACCAATGCCAGGAATCTTGGCTGTAAAAAATCAATGTGAAAAGCAAATAGCCTCAGAGCCATCAGACGGATCGGGTCAGACCCACTTCCCAGAGAGTGCGCTTAATGCCCCTGTGCGCGCAACGCGTTAGGGCAAACACAGAAGCATTAAGGGACCTCCTTTCCTGATGCTCTTCCTGAAGGAGGGAAAGAGGACCTGTTTTTACTTTTGCAGGGTGATTTTGTTAAAGGGCTAAACTATGGGACAAGTCAATTGATCTCTGAGAGTGACATTCAGACTCCAAAGCAAATGTTTAAATTACTCTGGGCAAAACACAAAAGTGCTACGTGATTCATTCATAGATGGACTGAGCATTTCAGAGTAAAGGACGTTCCCCTCTGTGGGAGAGGGGAGAGGAGAGCCTCACTTAATGTATGTGTGCAGCTAGGTTTCCTTTTTATTGGGTCAGATACTGTAGGGCACGGTGGCTGAAAGCCCATGCACGGGAGTTCATCTCGAATACCAAGCATCCTTCCCACTGTCTATGTAATCTTTGGTTTAAAGATTTTATTTGAGAGAGAGAGAGAGAGAGCATGCGTGCATGAGAGCACGAGCCGGGGGCGGGGGGAGCAGAGAGAGAGGGAGAGAGAGAATGAGAAGCAGACTCCCTGCTGAGCATGGAGCCGGCCCCGGGCTCGATCTCGCGACCCTGACATCATAACCTGAGCTGAAACAAAGAGTCGGACACTCAACTGAATGAGCCCCCAGGTGCCCCAGTGTAATCTCGAATAGGGTCTGTACTCTCTTTGGCCTCAATTTCCTTCCCTGTAAGATGGGATGAACATGTACAGGGTTGACGCGGGAGTAAACGAGATAGGATGAGCAGCCCCATGAAGAGCAGCTGATGAAGGAGTCTCCTCTGAGGGTCCATTCATTCATTCACTCATTCATTCATTCATCCATCCAGTAAACGCTGACTGAGAATGCTCAGGGTAATAGGTATTATGTTAAGTACAAGGTAAGAAAGAATCCACACGTGGTCCTTGCCAACATGGGACGTACGGTCCAGCGCACAGGGACAGACATCCACACATTGATACACCAGCAAATACAAAAATAATATCCGTGATAAGTATTTTTAAGGAACAAATGGCTCTTGAAGGGATTCAGAGAAAAACCTGAATTGGATTGGGGGTTTTTGGGGGGAAAAAAGAAAAAGGCTCTTTAAAAAAGTGAGTTCAAGGTGAACAGACATCATCTGACATTTTTCTCTGACTATAATTTATTCCATTTTCATTGAGACAATATGGAAAATACAGAAACACACAAAGGACATTACTACCACTAACAATCCAACACCAAGGTGCAAAGTGGTGCACATTCTACCAAATTTTTCTTTCCAAGACAATATATGTTCAATGGCATTATTCACACACACACATACACACACATGTATATGTGAACGTGTTGACTGAAATCATCACTACTACTCAATATCCTGAGCACTTCTACCCTCAAGATTCTGGGATAAAGATGCAGACAATATATTTGAGAGTGGATCCTTGCACTTACTCCAATTTTTTTCCACAGGTAAGTTCTCCAGCTGTGTTATGGAGGAAAGAAGGCAGAAATATCTGAATGATCCAGTAAGAACTGCTGAACTGCCTTTAAGAACTTTTTTTATATCCTTTTGCAGGTTCTCTTCTCTTCGGGAGACCAGGAACACCCTGACACCCATGACCTGGTAGGTCCCCAAACCGTCACCACTGTGTTAAGTGAAAAGGGTACCTTTGAGTTGCCTGAGTAACAGCACAGCAGGCCCCTCCCCCAGAAGAGAGACGGGAAAAACAAGAGGCCGACAACCCTGAGGTCCCTATGAAACAGGTGCATCTTGCTTGGATTGTGGTCAATACTTTGGACTGTGTGCATTCCCTCAACCAACCCCTCAACAGAATGACTAAGATGAGGAAACCCCCAACAGAGGAAAGATTCAAAGACTGTGGCCTCTGCCACAGAACTAATGGATTTGGGTTTAAGCAAGATGTCAGAAATAGAATTCAGGAAAAAAAAAAGAAAGAAAAAAGAAATAGAATTCAGGGTAACAGTTATCCAGACAATGGCTAGGCTGGAGAAAACCATTAGTGGCAACACAGAATCTCTAAGGTCGGAAGTGAGAGCTGATTTGGTAGAACTTAAAAATGCTATCAATGCAATCCTATCTAATCTAAATACACTAACAGCTAGGATAACCTAAGCAGAAGATCGAATTAGTGACCTAGAAGACAAATTGATAGAAAATAAGGATCAGGAGGAGGCCTAGAACAAACAGCTTAGAATTTACAAAAACGTAATTAGAGAAATAAATGATGCCATAAAACCTTCCAATGTCAAAATTATTGGGATCCCTGAGGGGGTGGGGAGAGAGAGAGAACTAGAAGGTATATTTGAGCAAATCCTACCTGAGAACTTCCATAATCTGTGGAATAAAACAAGAATTCGTGTCCTTGAGGCTGAGAGAAAACCCCCGAAGATCAAGGAGAGCATACTGACTCCCAGGTATGTAATAGTGAAACTTAAGAATCTTAAAATCAGGGAAAACATCTTAAGGACAGCTAGGGGGAAGAGATAACTTACATACAGAGGGAGGAACCTCAGAATAATGTCAGACCTGCCCACAGAGCCCTGGCAAGCCAGAAACAGCTGGCAAGACATATTCAGGGCACTAAATGAGAAGAATAGACAGCCAAGAATACTTTATCCAGCAAGGCTGTCATTTAGAATAGATGGAGAGATAAAGAGCTTCCAAAACCGGCAGAAACCGAAAGAATATGTGAACACTAAGCTGGTCCTGCAAGAAATATTAAGGGAAGGTTCTATACAAGGAGAAAGACTCCAAGAGTGATATACAACAGAGATATACAGAGACAATCTATAGAAACCCGGAACTCACAGGCAACATGATGACAATAAAATCCTATCTTTCAACAATCACTCTCAATGTGAATGGCATAAATGCTCCCATAAAACGGCACAGGATTGCAGATTGGATAAAAAGACAGGACCCATCAATATGCTGTCTACAAGGGACTCATTTTGAACCCAAAGATACATCCAGCCTGAAAGTGAAGGAATGGAGAACCATTTTCATGCCAATGGACCGCAAAATAAAACTGGGGTACCAATTCGCATATCAGAAAAATTAGATTTTAAGCTAAAGACTGTAGTCGGAGATATATAAGGACATTATATCTTTCTTAAAGGATGTATCCGAAAAGAAGATCTAACAATTGTAAATATCTATGCCCCCGACATGGGAACAGCCAACTACATAAGCCGACTGTTAATCAAGATAAAGAGACATATTGATTAGAATGCATTAATTGTAGGGGACCTTAACACTCCACTCTCAGCAACAAAAAGATCATCTAAGCAGAAAATCAACCAAGAAACAAAAGCTTTAAATGACACACTGGACCAGAAGGACCTCATAGATATATATAGACCACTCCACCCTAAAAGAACAGAATACTCGTTCTTCTCGAGCACACACAGAACTTTCTCTAGAATAGACCACATATTGCTTCACAAATCATGGCTCAACTGATACCGAAAGATTGAGATTATTCTCTGTATATTCTCAGATGACAATGCTTTAAAACTGGAACTCAATCACAAGAAAAAGTTTGGAAAAAATTCAAACATGTGGGAGCCAAAGACCATCCTGCTCAAAAATGTTTGGGTCAATCAGGAAATCAAAGAAGAACTTAATCAATTCATGGAAACCAATGAGAACAAAGACACATCAATCCAAAACCTATGGGATATGGCAAAGGTGGTCCTAAGGGGGAAATACATAGCCATCCAAACCTCACTCAAAAAAATAGATAAATTCCAAATACACAAACTCTCTTTACACCTGAAAGAAATGGAAAATCAACAACAAACTCAGCCTAACCCACGTACAAGAAGGGGAATAACTAAGGTTAGAGCAGAGATCAATGAATTAGAAACCAGAAATACAGAACACGTCAATGAAACTAGAAGCTGGTTCTTTGAAAGAATAAGATCAATAAACCACTGGCCAGACTAATCCGAGAAAAGAGAAAGGACCCAAGTTAATAAAATGATGAATGAAAGGGTGGAGATCACGACTAACACCAAAGAAACAGAAACAATCATTAGAAATTATTATCAACAACTATATGCCAATAAATTAAACAACATAGAAGAAATGGATACATTCCTAATAACCCATAAACTTCCAAGACTGAAACAGGAAGAAACTAACAACCGGAATAAACCAATAACTAGTAACAAGATTGAAGCAGTGATCAAAAACCTCCCAAAAAAACAAGTTTCCAAGACCTGATGGATTCCCTGGGAGAATTCTACCAAACATTCAAAGAAGAAATAATACCTATTCTCCTGAAGTTGCTTCAAAAAAATATAAACAGAAGGAAAACTTCCAGACCTTTCTATGAGGTCAGCATTACCTTGATCCCCAAACCAGGCAAAGACCCCATCAAAAAGGAGAATTTCAGACCAATATCCCTGATGAATATGGATGCCAAGATTCTCAAAAAGATCCTGGTTAATAGGATCCAACAGCACATTAAAGAGATTATTCACCATGACCAGGTGGGATTTACCCCGGGATGCAAGAGTACAACATTCACAAATCAACCAATGTAACAGAACACATTAATAAGAGAAGAAAAAAGAACCACATGGTCCTCTCAATTGATGCAGAAAAAGCCTCTGACAAAATACAGCAGCCTTTCCTGATTAAAACTCCTCAGAGTATAGGGACAGAGGGAACATTCCTCAATTTCATAAAATCCATCTATGAAAAACCCAGAGCAAGTATCATTCTCAATGGGGAAAAGCTGAAAGCCTTTCCCTTAAGATCAGGAACACGACAAGGATGCCCACTCTCTCCACTGTTGTTGAAACATAGTACTAGAAGTCCTAGTGACAGCAATCAGATGACAAAAAAAAAATAAAAGTTATTCAAATTGGCAAAGAGAAGTCAAACTTTCTCTCTTCTCAGATGACATGATACTTTATATGGAAAACCCAAAGACTCCACCCCCAAATTACTAGAACTCATACAGCAATTCAGTAACGTGGCAGGAAACGACATCAATACACAGAAGTACGCTGCATTCTTCTACACTAACAAAACCGTAGAAAAAGAAATTAGAGAATCGATTCCATTTACGATAGCACCAAAAACCATAAGATACTTTGGAATAAAACTGACCAAAGAGGTAAAGATCTATACTCTAGGAACTAAGAACACTCATAAAACAAATTGAAGAAGACACAAAAAGATGGAAAAGCATTCCATGCTCATGGATCATAAGAATAAACATTGTTAAAATGTCTATGCTGCCCAGAGCAATCTATACTTTCAACGCCACGTCCTTCAAAATACCATTGGCATTTTTCAAAGTGCTGGAACCAACAATCCTAAAATTTGTTTGGAACCAGAAAAGGCCCCCAAATCAGCAAGAAAATGTTGAAAAAGAAAAACAAAGCTGGGGGCATCACATTGCCTGATTTCAAGCTTTACTACAAAGCAGTGATCACCAACACAGCAATGGTACTGGCACAAAAACAGACACAGAGACCAGTGGAACAGACTAGAGAGCCCAGATATGGACCCGCAATTCTATGGTCAAATAATCTTCAACAAAGCAGGAAATAACATCCAATGGAAAAAAAGACAGTCTCTTCAATAAATGGTGCTGGGAAAATTGGACAGCTATATACAAAAGAATGAAACTAGACCATTTCTGACATCATACACAAAGACAGACTCTAAATAGATGAAAGATCTCAATGTGAAACAGGAATCCATCAAAATCCTAGAGAAGAACATAAGCAGTAACCTCTCCGACATCGGCCACAGCAACTTCCTTCATGACACATCTCCAAAGGCAAAGAAACAAAAACGAAAATGAACTTTCAGGACTTCAAGATAAAAACCTTCTGCACAGCAAAGGAAACAGTCAACAAAACAAAGAGGCAACCCAGAGAAGCTATTTGCAAATGACACTACAGACAAAGGGCTGATATCCAAGATCTATGAAGAACTTCTCAAACTCAACACTGAAAAAAAATAATAATCAAGTCAAAAAATGAGCAGAAAACATGAACAGACATTTCTCCAAAGAAGACAAATGGCTAGCAGACACATGAAAAAATGTTCAACATCATGAGCCATCATGGAAATTAAAATCAAAACCACACTGAGATATCACCTTACACCAGTTAGAATGGCAAAAATTGACAAGGCAAGAAACAACAAATGTTGGAGAGACTGTGGAGAAAGGAGAACCCTCTTACAGTGCTGGTGGTAATGCAAGTTGGCACAGCCATTTTGGAAAACAGTGTGGAAGTTCCTAAAAAAATTAAAAATAGAGCTACCCTATGACTTGGCAATTGGACTTCTAGGCATTTACCCCAAAGATACAGATGTAGTGAAAAGATGGGCCATATACACCCTAATGTTCATAGAAACAATAGCCAAACTGTGGAAAAAGCAGAGATGTCCTTTGACAGACGACATAAAGTAGACATAGTCCATATATACAATGGAATATTATTCATCCATCAGAAAGGATGAATTCCCAACTTTTGTATCAATATGGATGGGACTGGAGAAGATTATGCTGAGTGAAACAAGTCAATCAGAGAAAGTCAATTATTATATAGTTTCACTTATTTGTGGAACATAAGGAATAGCATGGAGAACATTAAGAGAAGAGAAAAATCAAGATGGGGAAATCAGAGGAGAGACAAACCATGAGAGACTGTGGACTCTGAGAAACTGAGGGTTTTAGAGGGGGGACAGTGGTGGGGTTGGGTTGGCCCAGTGATGGGTATTAAGGAGGGCATGGATTGCATGGAGCACTGGGTGTTATACACAAACAATCAATCATGGAACACGACATCAGAAACTAATGATGTACTGTATGGTGACTAACAGAACATAATTAAAGAAAATGGTACCTTTGACTTTACAGGAGGATGACAGTATTTTTCACATTTTATTATAAATTGTTTTGCGACTTGTCTAATAATGTCTTGTTTCATTCTTCTATTTGATCTGTTCTATATTGGCCCAATATTACTGGTTAAAATCACATTATATCTATCATTAGGTGTTTGGAAAATGGTGCCACAAGACAGCAAATCACTTTTTTTTTTTTTACTTTGGATATGGTGTTTTAAATATTCAGAAATGTAATTTTTATCTGTAAGTTATCAGAGCTACCGAAGTTTTAAAGGCATTCTTTTATGCCCTTTCCAAAGAAAACATCCATATGGCCAACAGAACACATAGAAAGATGCTCAACATCACTGGGCATGAGGGAAATACAAACCAAAACCACAATGAGATATCACCTCATACCTGTCAGAACAGCTAAAATCAACAACACAGGCAACGACAGATGTTGGTGAGGATGTGGAAAATGGGGAGCCCTTTGCACTGTCAGTGGGAATGCAAGCTGGAACAGCCACGGTGGAAAACAGTACGGAGGGTCCTCAAGAAGTTGAAAGTAGAGCTACCCTACAACCCAGCAACTGCACTACTAGGTACTTACCCAAAGGATAGAAAAATACAGATTTGAAGGGGCACAGGCACTCCAACGTTTATAGCAGCATTATCAACATTAGCTAAACTATAGAGAGAGCCCAAATGTCCACTGACTGAGGAATGGATAAAGAAAATGTATATATGTACGATGGAGTATTACCTGGCCATCAATAGGAATGAAATAGCATTTGAAACAATGTGGGTGGAACTAGACATTATTATTATTATTATTATTATTACACTAAGCAAAATAAGTCAGTCAGAGAAAGACAAATACTGTATGAACTCAGTCATATGTGCAATCTACAAAAGAAAACAGATAAACACATGGGAAAGGGGAAGAGAAAAAGAGAGAGGGAAACAAACTGTAAGAGACTCTTAATGATAGGGAACAAACCGAAGGTTGCTGGAGGGAGATGGGTGCGGGAATGGGCTAGATGGGGGATGGGCATTACAGAGGGCACTTGCTGTGATGAGTGTTGGGTGTTGTACATAAGTAATGAATCACTGAATTTTACTCCAGAAACCAATATTGCACTGCATGTTAACTAAATTTTAAATTTAAAAAATAAATAAATAGAGGGCACCTGGGTGGTTCAGTCAGGTAAGCACCTGCCCCTGCTCAGGTCATGATCCCAGGGTCCTGGGATCAAGCCCTGCATTGGGTTCCCCACTGAGCTGAATGAGGAGTCTGCTTCTCCCTCTCCCTCTGCCCCTCTCCCCTACTCATTCTCTCTCTCTTGCTTTCTCTCTCTTATAAATAAATAAATAAATAAATAAATAAACAAATAAATAAATAAAAAACAAATAAATAAAATCCTTTTTTAAATAATAAATAAAGGCGTTCTTTTATATAAACACGCATACACAATCGCCAGGCTTTCTAGTTTTTTTCCATCAAAATCCTTATTCTTGAGCCTGTACTGCAGTATTTATTTTTTTATTGTGTGTTTTAATATCTTACAGGGCAGGTCTTCAACATTATTCTTCCTTAAATAATGGAAGGCATTCCATTATTTCCTTGCTCCACTTAGGCCTTGTTCCACTTAGGCATTTATTTTTCATAGTGACCTTCGGAATCAATTTTGTCACGTTACCCTTACGAAAAACTCTGCTATTTTGATTGAATAGGTAGAATCATAGGTGAATTCTGGATAATTACACTATATAATACAGAGCCTTTCATAATTTTGTGCAAGTGGCCTTATCTGCCTTCACTTATGGATGATAGATTTTAGTTTTGTTAAACGGCTCCTCCAATTTTGAGCATTTTTATTAAATTCTTCCTATTTCTATGTTTGTTTGTTTGTTTAAGATTTTATTTATTTGACAGAGAAAGAGACACAGCGAGAGAGGGAACATGAGCAGGGGGAGTGGGCGAGGCAGAAGCAGGCTTCCCATCAAGCAGGGAGCCCGATGCAGGGCTTGATCCCAGGACCCTGGGACCATGACCTGAGCAGAAGGCAGACGCTAAACGACTGAGCCACCCAGGAGCCCCCTGTGTTTGTTATTTGTGAGTGGGATCCGATTCCGTGCTAGTCACAAGCAAATGCAGCTATAATTGGACAACATGACTGTCGTAGCTTTACTGCACCTGCCTGAGTTTCTCAGACTCTCTGGAAGAAAACTGTATCATCTCTCAATAAAGATTTTCCTCATGTAAATAAAAAAGAACACACATGTACACACATTTCCGGAAGAAATTTAAAGAATAGTATTAAAATGTAGGACATGTGAGTAGGAAGCCTGAAGGGGAACTGGCTTTGGTTTCCTATTTGGCACGAGACTATGCATATTTGGTTATTCTAACTCTGTGTATGTATTTCCTTTATTGTCCTTTAACCCAAAATAGGTTTATCTGAGAATGGTGAATTATTGGCTATTTTATAGTGTCCTTCTTTATACTTCTGTATGGTGAAAACATTAATAATCCCTTAACATGATCCACTGTCACCCTTTCCAATAGTTAATCATGATGTTTTTCTTGTCTTATCGCATTGGCTGATAAAGATTCCTAATTGTTTTTAACTTGAGCACAAAGGACAGAGGCTGCTCGCTCACAGGCTCAGAGAATCCACGGACATAAAGCAGAGTTCCGAAGGTGTGATCCACAACTTCACACCTACTGTGCAGTGTGCTGGCCCCTGCCCAGGTGGGAACTACAGGTCAACCAGATTACACCGTATCCCCTAAACAAAACCATCTCTAGACACTGAAGAACATACACCAGCATAAAAAGTCATTCTTGACCGACCTCACAAGTGATTCTGGAAAAACATAGTTCATGGCATCAGAGCTAGCGACCTCACTTACAAGTGTATTGCTAAGTCACAGACCCAATAATTGGCATCCTTCATCTCGGGGTTCCTTCTATTGTGCTATTACACGTAAGGTGGCTACTGGACTCAGAGAGATACTGTAAGCTGTCTACAATGTTGGCAAGTTCCGTTCTATTCCTAACTCACTGCTTCTATTTCTTTAAATCAGAAGTGCCCACTGGGTTCCATCCAAACTATTGTTGACGTGCAGCAAGAAGTCTCCCTTCATAATCCATCATTTAATGCCATACAATTCTGAAAGGTTTTTTAAAAGAAATTTTGTTTATTAATGTATTATATTATTCCATTTAACTTGTATTTTATTGGAGATTCTTAGAGTTATTTTTGTAGATGAGGTTTCTCTCTAAAATTTCTTTTACTATCTTTAGATGTTGGCTTGAGGTTACGTTGGCTTCCTAAAATTCACTGACAACTCTTGATTTTTACCTACATCTTAATTTCTATTTCTCTTCTATTTATTTATGTTCATAGCCAGTGGAATTGAATACTCCTTTAACAATGAGAGGAAAATGTCCTATAAACCCATCTGAACCCAATTCCCTTTTTTCCCCACCATGGGAAAAGAGTTTAAAAACATTCTAAGGTTTTTTCTACATACTCATTTGTTACAATTTGTGTTTTTTTGTTTAAAAAAAAAAGTTTGCCTACAATAACACTTACTGTTTCTATAGTTTTCATCTCCAAAAACATATGGGTTTCAAATATAGCTCTTTGAATTCTTGCTTTCCCCAATTTCATCTTCTGCCACTTTGTCTCAGCTTCCAGCCTGGCTGCATGAAGTCTATCTAACATGTACAATTTCGAGATGTCTTCTCAGCAACATTTTCTTTCAGAACTATACACATCTTCTGACACCTCCCAACACCACTCAACTTTCACGGAACCAAGTCATTTCATTCTTTCACTGTTTTTTTTCTCTTCAAACGTGGTTAAGACTTCTATCCAGCCCAGGTGCCATGGGGACATCAAGGATCTCTTCTGGAGGGATCCTGACTCTTCTCTTGGCCTGCATACATTGTGAGCCAAAGGGCCACCCCCATTGGATGGATGTTCAGTCACATGTGCTGAGCAGATCCATTGCCCTTTGGGACAACTCTCTGATCCTGCTGCCTTTGAGAAACAAAGTACAATTTCTCAATGACAGAGCTTATGACGTGTGACTCTCATATTCCTTACTCAGGAGAGGACCCAGGGCATCCTATTCACAGGGACCCTCTGGGTTTGCTCTTTTCCAGGGCCTCCTGTCCCTACCTCCATTTCCACAGATGCTTCATTACATTGCTCATTATAATCCCAAGTTTAGTTGAGGAGTCCTGGGTTGGGGAACCAGGGCAAGAGAAATGCCTCAGAAGGTTCTAGAAGCAGCTGCTAGGCACTTATTATTAAAACCCCCATATATCTCTAGGACATTCATTACACATTTGTAACAAGTAATAGAAACCTACTGTCTTCCTTCCAGGCCATCCCCCACCCACGTAGGAGCCACTGTGCCTGAGGGCTTGCTCCGAGCTCGGGCCACCAACATGTCCCCAACACCTGCAACACTGCAGATGTTCTGAAATCTGGGTCACCCACCTATCTCAGGAAGAAGACCCAGGGAGCAGCTGGTGTGATGCAAGAGGGTAGACGAACTTATCCTTCATAAGAAAAACAGAGTAATATTTTTCCAAAGTCTCTGTAGATTGACAGAAGGCATGCAAATGGTAAAATAGATGCTTAGTGATATGAACATTCGGGAAAAGCCGGGCAGGTTAGCTGTTTTTAAATTCTGCAAAGGAAATGACTGAGCTAAGATAATTAGTAGAAACACAACTAAACTCATTTAATTTCTATTACTTTAACTGCACAGAATCAGCCAAATTAAAGCAAACAAAAACGAAATCAAAAAACACTAATAATTTAAGTCGTGCAGGACCATTCTTGACCACACTGCCATCCAGTGAGTGCAGCCCCGGAATAAGGAGGAAATAAAGCAGGTGCCCCCGTGAAACCAGGGGGCCTTCCTGCCCCAGCCCTCCATCCGGAAGGCAGGAAGTGACACTGACAAGCCCCGTTCTGGCTTCCAAACACGCCTGTTCCAGAATTCCTGGCTTCTGGCAAAAATTGCAAACTGGTAACCTAGAGGCTCGATCGAACCTACCAACAGGTTTCATTTGGCACACAATGTTAGATCATTTTTTTCTCTTTATTGGTTATGAGCCTTAAAGAATTGGAAGATTGCACATAAAAATAGATTTCAGGCTTCCTTTGGATGTAGGAAGTTCCAGCGTCACTGGGCCCTCATGCCATGGGTCAGCAGTCGCCTTGGGGAACAGATCCCGGCCCCCCGGGGGGCACGGTGCCCTTCACGGCCAGCCGCCTTCCCGGGAGTGGTCCTGTGGTCAGTCCACTTGATTCGTGGGGGCCTCACACTCGCGTACGCTGCTCACGCTCTCGATGTGCTGGTCCTAAGAATGCGTGTATTCTAGCCCTACTCTAGAGGGATCTAGAGGGGCTGAATGACAAGCATCGGGGGCTGGAATGAGCCCTGTCCACCCAGACATGGTGGGGTTGGGGGAAGGAGAGGCATTTGCCTCGGAGAATCCTCTGCACTCACACGGTTCCACAGCCTGGGGACATGGACTGCGCCCCCCTCGGGAGGCCCTCTCCGGGACTCGCTTGTCACATTTCTGCCAAACTCATCCCACCCCGAGACGATAGACAAAAACACTGTGGCTTCAGGACACGGTGCCTCGGCCATACGTGTTTCGTTGGTATTTCAGCTTTTGAACTGAAGATGTCCTTGATGGTCTTGGAACTCTGAAAAAGCACTGCACGTCCCAGGAGGCCAAGCACCGCGCATCTCCCCACTGTGCCTTCCGTGATCCCCTCCTAACAGGAAAGTCAGTCCGTTATTATGTGATTCAATATGTGGCTTGAGAGAAATCCTTCCAGAAACGATAAGATACAGACTTAACAAGGGGCTACATCTTGCTAGTAGTCTTCCCAAGATTTTTTTTAAAGATTATTTATTTATTTATTTATTTGTTTATTAACTTATTTATTTATTTATTTATTTATTTGACAGAAAGAGAGAGAAAGAGGCAGCGAGAGAGGGAACAGAAGCAGGGGGAGTGGAAGAGGGAGAAGCAGGCTTCCCGCCGCGCAGGGAGCCCGAGGCAGGGACCCTGGGATCAGAACCTGAGCGGAAGGCAGAGGCTTAATGGCTGAGCCACTCAGGTGCCAGGTCTTCCCAAGATTTTAAATGGGTAAAAGAGGGGAGGGTGTGTTTAGAACCAAAACTTAAGTCTGAGCTCCTAAATAAGGGGACGGGGTGGTTCACAAAGGGTGAAAAGGAAGAAAAGCAGGGGGTTCAAGCAGCAAAGGACAATGGTTTGTGTTTCTCTAAGTCTCCCTGGAGCTGAATTCTGGGGACTCCCGCACTCCCTGGTCTCTCACTTCCTGGAGTTGTGGGTTACCCGCCCAAATGCTGAAGTTTGCTCTTTGTGAAGGAGACAAAGAGGGGAGCAGCACCCTTTGTGCCAAAGTCGTGTAGGGACTCAGGGGAGGAGTAACTGGCACACACCCCTTTTGGGCAACTGTGCCCCAGGGCAGCTGGAACACGCCTTGCCTGATACCCAGGCCATCAGCCAAGAATCCCGCAGATGTGTTTGAGCGCCTAGGGTATTGGTTATGGTGTGTTTTTTTCCTTTTTGTTTAAAATAATTGTCCAATGAAAACAATTAAGAGATTATACTATGTAAAAATGCAGATTTTCTGATTCTGTTGAACAAACAACGGAAGGCCTGATCTCGTTGGACCCCTAGTTCACCGATGACCATGACGAGCGAGACTCCCCTCCCCACCCCGCTTTGGGAAGGGAGGCTGCTCCACTCCCAGCACCTCAGTCTTGTGCATTTCTGCACCCACAGGGCCATAAATGGCTGCCCAATGTGGAATTTGCCAGAGAAGCCACGATACCCTTCTGTCCGGCCAGTTAAGCTCCCAGATGGACAGACGTGCCTTCTCCATCCCAGAGTCTCCGCACCGCTTTGTGGAAAAGTGGAACCAGGACTGCCACCTTTCCCTCGACCACCTCTTGGGTGTAAAGTGCTCATCTGGGGCCCGGCCGCCCGTTGGCTCTTATATTTTCTTTTAGCAAAGTTAAGGGAGGAGGTGCTATTGGTTGTTCAAATCTGTCTTGGGTTTTTCCTGTTCTTCTGCCTGAAAGCATTTCCTGTCCATGAAAAGCAAGCAGGACCCACGGAGATGAAAATAGCTCCCTTTGACTGGGTCCAAGGGTCTCTGATGAACAACCAAACCACCATTCCCTGCAGCTGCCCTCCCTTTCACTGGGAGATCACTCCTTTTAAAGCAATCTGTGTTATCTTCGATTGCCCTCCTTTTAACATTCAGCCTCATGGGGGAGGTTTACTTAAAGGTGCTGACTGAGACCAAACAATGAACTCCAAAGCAGCCAGGCAGTCTTGGGGATCAGCATGAGAAAAACCCTAAAAATGTAATTCTTTTTGCTGACAAAACTCTAACTGTTGGCCTTGGCTTCTTATTTAACACCGCGCCCTTACAAATGCAGGACCCCATTTAGGAAACAGTGATTTAGAGTCTCAGCTGAGAGGAAATGGGCATGGGCCTGCCAAATAGTACTGTTAAGGAGAAAAGAAATTTAAACCACACCAACACTGCGGAGCACGGCTTGCACTCACGACGCTGTAGGCTCCTGCCAGTCTAACCTAAGTGAGTCTGGTCTTTACTGAAGTGATGGGAACGGGCAGATTTCCATACTATCCCATCTAAACAGAGGTGCAGTGGGGCATCTGGGTGGCTCGGTCGGTTAAGCAAGCATCCAACTCTCAGTTTCAAGGCATGATTTTGGGGTCGTGAGATCGAGCCCCACATCAGGCTCCGCGCTCAGTACAGACTCTGCTGGAGATTCCCTCCCTCTCCCTCTGCCCCTCTCCCCATGTGTGCGCTCTCTCTCTCCCCCTCATATAAATAAATAAGATCTTTTTAAAATATTAAAGTAAAATATGAACGTAGAATCAAAACGGGGACACCAAGTTGTCACAACTCACCCACTAGCATAAAGACACTCTCAGACTGGTTTAGGAAATATAATCGACCCATCCATGAAATGCAGGAAGGGTGATGATAAAGATAAAGAAAGCAGGGCTGCGGGGCGCCTGGCGGGCTCAGTTGGTTAAACATCTGCCTTTGGCTCAGGTAGTGATTGATCTCAGGGTCCTGGGGCTAAGCCCCATGTCGGGCTCCCTGCTCAATGGGGACTTCCCTTTCCCTCTGCCCCCACCCATTCCTTCTCTCTCTCTAAAATAAATAAATAAAATCTTAAAAAAAAAAAAAAAACAGGGCTGCAATAGTAATAAGAGAAAAAGTAAATTCAAGATCAAGAGACTAAATTTATGAATCTGAAGAATAACACATACAATGCAGACACAATGATCATTAACTCTCAAGGGCTTACTTGCATAGCAGTGGAGTATTGAAAACAGAATTATATATAGAAATACATAAAGCAAGGGGCACCTGGGTGGCTCAGTGGGTTAAAGCCCCTGCCTTCAGCTCAGGTCATGATCTCAGGGTCCTGGGATCGAGCTTGGCATCGGGCTCTCTGCTCCGCGGGGAGCCTGCTTCCCCCTCTCTCTCTGCCTGCCTCTCTGCCTACCTGTGATCCCTCTCTCTCTCCGTCAAATAAACAAATAAAATCCTTTTTTAAAAAAAAAAGAAATACATAAAGCAAAAGATGATACACAAAGAAATAAGGAGAACTTGGACAGAACACTACAGGAGTGGGGGACATATTTAACACACTACTTTTACTTCTGACAGGTGTGCATGGAATGAAGGAAAGAAAGCAGCTACAAAGAACATGACAAACAAAGGCAATAATGGTTAGTCAATAGCCTTCTGTACACAGGAGAGGAACATATCAGAAACGCTATACTGTTGCCAATGTCCTTTTACATTTAGAGACGTTGTCCACAAGAAATATCAATAAATCCCAGAGAAAGAAACAGAAATTTTTAGACCGCAATCTAGTAATATTGTATGTTATTAAAATAGTAAGAAAATAATAGCAACGAGCTGACTACTTACAAATTTATAAACTCTACTAGCAAACCCAGACTCAAGCTGGAAATCAAGGACTGGCTGGGAAGGTGCTCAGATGGGAGAAGGACATGAGGAAGCCCGCGGCCAACACGGGGGACACCCGCTCAGGGAGTCACTTAACAAGGGTCCCCTCTCTTGGCGGAAAGATGACCCTTGCCGGCCCCAAGTGAGGAAGTCAGGCAGAGTTCTGCTCTGACGCTTACTGTCTAAGCGAACACACAGCCTATATTAATAAATTCTAGGTTTTTGAAAATCTTCTGACCTCAGTGTAGCTTGGGAAAATCGTAACTGATACGCATGTTTGGGCAAAGAAAAAAAAAAATAGAAGAAAGACTGATTGAGAAAGACCTTTAGAAAGACCAATCATCAAAAATGATTAAGTCTCCAGTTAACTAATCCAGGAACTATGAGCAGAAACTATAAATGATCAAATTAGAAATAAGAAGGTAAATAAACATAGATGCTTAGGAAATTTAAAGACATAATACTGTCTAAAAACCTATGTTAATAAATTTGAAAATCTTGGGGGGAAGATGTTTCTAGGAAACCGTAAAATGCGAAAGTGGACTCTAGAAAAGATACAAGCCTATGTTAGAAAAATAAGTGTCTAATAAATTATAAGGAGTTGTCGAGGAGCCATCCCTAAAGAAAAGGACTAGTGATCAGAGGAGGAGGGGAGGTCCACCTAGCTAATCAGTAGTAGAAGGAAACTCTCAACCTAGACCCTACCAAAAACTTAGAACAAAACACAAAAATTAACTTAATGGCAAATTATTACTAGCGTTTTTATTAGGAAGAGAGCAGAATATGTCTGTCACCAGCACTTACCAGCAGAGATCCTAGTGAAAGAAGGGAACCAAGAAAAAGTAAGATACCTATGGATTCCAAAGAAAGAAAGATTTATTATGGCAGACAATATTGAGTGTCTACCTACAAAAAATTTAAGATACACCACCAACAGATGTGAAAGCCTACTTTTCCTTATTTTAAAAAATCTAAAGAGGGGCATGTGGGTGGCTTAGTTGGTTAAGCATCTGACTCTTGAACTCAGCTCAGGTCTTGATCTCAGGGCTGTGAGTTCAAGCCCTGCGTGGGGCTCCATGGTGGGCATGGAGGCTACTTAAAAAAATTTAAAAAAAATAAATAAAAACCCACAAAATGTTAGCATTTCTTCATCTGGGTGATGGGTAAATAAGTGATTGCTATGTTGTTTTTGGTAGTATCCAGAAACACATGAGCAAAGGTGTGTGTGTTGTGTGTGTGTTGTGTGTTGTGTGTGTGTGTGTACATGTGCACGTTCAACACTTACCAAAAAAGGGACAGTGGGAGGGCCCCATGGGGAGGCTAAGTCAGTTAGGCGTCTGCCTTTGCCTCAGGTCATGATCCCAGGGTCCCGAAATGGAGCCCCACTCAGCAGAGAATCTGCTTCTCCCTCTCCCCCTGACCCTCACCCTGCTCCTATGTGCACTCTCTCTCTCTTTCTAACAAATAAATAAAGCCTTTTTTTTTTTAAGATTTTTATTTATTTATTTCACGAGAGACAGAAAGAGAGAGCACAAGCAGGGGAAGCAGCAGCCAGAGGGAAAGGGAGAGACAGGCTCTCTGCTGAGCAGGGAGCCCGACGCGGAACTTGATCCCAGGACCCTGGGATCATGACCTGAGCCGAAGGCAGACGCTTAACCGTCCGAGCCACCCAGGCACCCCTAAATAAAGTCTTCAAAAAAAAAGGGAGAGAGAATAGGAAATCAGGCCACCTCGGTGGTTTCATATGGAAACGGCTTCCCATAGTCAACAATATGCGCACTATACACTACTTAACCTGTTCCTTAACGCACACAAGAAAGTATATGCCAGAAGAATAGCAATACAGGAATGTATCAAAGACAGGACTTACATAAAATTTCTAAAAATCTACACAAGATGAATTTCAGCATTATGACGAAGTGGAATGGCTCTAGGCGTAAAGACAGAAATATTAAAATACTTATTAATTTATTATTCACCATATTAACAGAATGAAGAAGAAAAACCATTATAATCATCCTGAGCCATGCCTAAAAGATCTTTTAAGGAAAGCCAAAATTCTCTCTAAACAAAAATTAAGCCAGGGACGCCTAGGTGGCTCAGGTCATGATCTCAGGGTCCTGGGATCGAGTCCCGCATCGGGCTCCCTGCTCAGCAGGAGAGCCTGCTTCTCCCTCTGCCTGCTGTTCTCTCTCTCTCTCTCTTTCTCTCCCACTGACAAATGAATAAATAAAGTATTTAATTAAAAAAAGCAAAATTAAGCCAAACAAAATAAAAGAAATAGCTATTCTTAAAGAAAAAAAAAACCCATGTTGATATTTACCACTGACGACACTGCATGCCGGGAAAATCCACTCAAAACCACAGGGAACAATCACAAATCCTAAGAGCATTCAGGGAGGAGGTGTCGCATAAAGTCAAGAACCTGTTTATGGGAAACTGTCACGCATTCCAAATGCAGGGGCAGGAAGTTTCCGTTTATACTCTTCAATAGAGAATACAGTATCAACAAGTGGATTTAACAAGAAAACTGTCAGACCTCTTTAAGAAAATGCTTATACTATAGTGAGAAACACACAATGTTGGGGAAAATTACAGGTATCAATTCCCGGCCTAGAGGAATCGTTCGCTCCTGCACTGAGCATGCCGGGGGCGGATCGGGGGCGGCTCTGTCCTGCTTCACGGAGCCCCATCCTGCCCTACGAGGGTCACACCCCTGGGCATTACCCCGCCTCCTCCAGGGTCCCCCTCCATCCCTCCTCCTGAACACCTGGCTGGGGGTCACCCCAGATCCACCGGCCGCCATTCTCAGTGACCTCAACATCCACAAAAATGACCCTCGGACCTCCAGGCACTTGGTTCCTCTGTGGGTTTACCCCCTGGCGAGGGAGAATGACAGGCCCTGAGAACAAGCAGCCTCTGTGAATGTACTGCCCCGTAAGTGATGCAGGCAGGCTAGGTCCCAGGACCCAGAGGGGGGACCCCTCAGGACCAGATAAGAGGGTCCCTGGCTAGGGTCAGGATGGAAATCAAACAGCAGCCAGCAGGAGGTGAGAGCAAAGTTTACTCAAGGTGGAGAGAGTATAAGTATAGACAGTGTCTAACAGGCTTTTCTTGGCTAGCGGGTCTTAGGGTTTTTTACTGAGGACTGTGGCTGGGTGTCTGCGTCCTCTCAGGCGCCCAGGCACAGGTTAGAACAAAGACAGGGTCCAGGTGTTAGTCCCTGGAGGTGGGCAGGGGAGGGGGCCCCTGGCACAGAGATGTCTAGTACAGGTGGTCTGGAACGCCCACGTGACGGCTTCATCTGGTCATCCTCCCCTGGTCCCTCCTTAGAGATGACCTATTCTACAGAAATCACTAACTCCTTGTCCCTTACAAGGAGGACACACACTATTTGCATTCTGGGTCATGTGCAGAGGGGGAGTG
>CM052808.1:1380290-1456411 GCA_028533885.1 Nasua narica | reverse complement strand
CCGGTCTTTTCCGAAACCACGGCTTCTGCTGAAAATCTGCCCGCATGCACATTCTCATTGGCATCAGAGAACCGAGTGATACGATCACACTCCCCCACTGTGCACCTTGAGAAGGACCCTTCCCCTCACAGGTGTCACTGCTCCATCCTCGCCCTGCAGTTCGGACTCTAAGCGGCTCTGGAACATCTCCAGTTCCTGCAAGGCAGCTGCGAAGACTGGCCACGCTGGTCTCGTGACCCCACGCCACCGCAGCTGTCCCGCAGCATCAGAGGGGCAGTCCCTGTCTGTCCGTCCAGACTGCTCCCCAGCGTGCGACAGGCTGGCTCTTCTCCCTGGGTCTCAATGTCCCCTCAGACATGATCGGCTCCTGACTCCTCTCTCTCTGGATCATCTTTGGTCCACAACTGCTAAACGCTGGAATTTCCGCAGCCTTGGTCCCTTCTACTTCCCTCCACACTCGTCCCCTAGTCCCCTCTACATGTCCTCTGTAAGTTTTCTCCTCCTATGTACGTGTCCAGGTGTGACAGTCCCCTAAACCTCAGGCTTGTAGATCCAATGACAACCTGACATATCTGCTCAGAGGTCACACAGGCTTCACCAACGTCCACAACACCGGACACTGAGATGACACATTTCTTCCCAGTCTCGTTCCCTCCCTATCTTCCTGTCGCGACAGCTGCGCAGACCTGAAATACTTGAGTCTGGATTCCTGCCCCTCCCTCACCACTCCCGCCCAAACCTTCTGGGACTTTTCTTCATCTCACCTGCTAAGTATCTCCCGAATCTGTCCACATCCCTTCAGGACCGGCCGTCACCCTGGTCCCAGCCACACCCACCTCTTTCGCAAACTGCCAGGAAACCCTGCCACTGGCTTCCTCCCTCCTTCCCCCCACTTTCCTCCCACTCACGCAGCATCAGTTGTCCAGAGAACTTGAAATCAACATCAACAAGAAATAAGGTCATTCGCTTTCTGCATAAAACCTTCATCAGCTTCCTGCTTCCTGTTTCACTGTAAAGAGAGCTGAAGCCCCTGGTCTAGGGGTCCCTTGTGGACCGCACTCCAGCGGGGCTCCAGCGGGGCCAGGAAAGAGGACGCTCCAGCTAGCCTTCGGTCCCCGCACACCACACTCTTCCTGGCCCAGGACCAGGCACTGTCCCCTCGCATCGAGATGTCCTTCTCCTGCTGCTCCCTTAACTGACATCTTAGCATTCTTCATCATCCAACTTAAACTTCCTGGGGCTGCGGCTGCCACAGACAAGCCTGCCTCAAGCCCCTCCATCCCCCCTTGTTCTCCTTCCAATTATCTTCCCCATTTCTTTCCATTTGCAATTCCATCCTTACCTGTTGGCCTTCAGTCTCCCCGCCAGCTTAAGAGCTCCATGGGACTGGACACTTCATAGGTGTTCATTGGAAAAACATTTTAAAACATTCATAGAGCATTAATGGGGTGGTAACGAACCTAAGGGCATTTGTTAAATAAAGGTGAAGACATACATGCAGGGGATTCATACGCAGCCATTAAGAGAGTGACGTACTTCTTGTTCTATAAGAACATGTCAGAAGCCAGGATATGTCGTGGGATGGAAATAGGTTTTAAAAATAGCATAGGAATATGATTCTCCGAGGCCCTGCTTGCGAGAATTCTTAAACAACGTAATAAAGAAGTCCCCACCGCGTCTCAGGGTGGAAGGCCAGGGCAGAAATGCTGTGTGTGTGTATTAGTCCCAGCCACGCCGGCCTGCGGCCCCCGGGGGGGGCGAGCGTCCACCTGTTCCAGGCGCTGGCCCACAGCCTGGGCCCCTGATTCATTTCTAGAATATACCAACAGCTGATATTTTGTCAAGCCAGTCCGAGCATTTATCTGGGTTTTTTTAAGATTTATTTATTTATTTACTTATTTCACAGAGAGGAGAGAGATCACAAGTAGGCAGAGAGGCAGGCAGAGAGAGAGGGGGAAGCAGGCTCCCTGTTGAGCAGAGAGCCTTATGTGGGGCTCGATCCCAGGACCCTGAGATCATGACCTGAGCCGAAGGCAGAGGCTTTAACCCACTGAGCCACCCAGGCGCCCCCAGCATTTCTTTTTAAATTAGATGCACAGGCAAAGGCTTCATTTCTGTTTATAAAGTGGGGGTGGGTGGGTCTGTGTGTGCGTCTGTCTGACCATCTGTCTGTCTATATGATCATCAGAGAGTTCCCCCAAACAGGGGAGGTAGTTTCTCTGGGTGGTGGCATTTCAGGAGCTACTAATTTTCTGCTTTAGGCTTGTCTTTACCATCAAAAGGTTCTATAATTATTCCGTATTCTGTCTGTGATTAGAAATCAAAGCCATTTTGCTTTGGAAAACAGAGACAGACGCAAGGCCGAGACGCGGTATGAATTCAGGGAAAATGCAGGAGAGCCGCCGACCCCAAGGAAGCACGAGTCGGCAGGTGCACACGGACCACGTATGGGGTCTGTTCTTTGGCTCCCTTCCCCCTTGATCGGTATCATCGGGATACGAAGGTGAAGAGGAGCGTGTACTCTGTCCGGGATGAGCACTCGCCCAACACTGACCCCAAACCACAGAACCTGCCAGACCAGTGATCAGAGGACAGTTTCTGGAAAACTGCCCTACTCCTACTTCAGCACCTCAGGATATGTTTTCTGGAGACACGCTCCTCTTTTCTGAGGGCACAGAAATGAATTATCAGCCAGAATGTGAGTATCTGCGCCCAGGTGACTACAGGTAAAAACGTCGCTGTCTTACAGTCATAATTTGCATCTTACACGGTGTTAACATGCCTGCCACTGGGATGTCTGGGTGGTGCAGGGGGTTGAACGTCTGACTCTTGGTTTTGGCTCAGGTCATGACCTCGGGGTCGTAGGATCGAGCCCCACGTTGGGCTCTGTGCTCAGTGGGAATCTGCCTGAGATGCTCCCTCTCCCTCTCCCTCTGTTCTTCTCCCCAGGGGCACACTCTCTCTCTCTCTCTCTCTCTCTCTCAAATAAATGAATAAATCTTTAAAAAAAAGTCTGCCATTTGTATGCCCCAAACTGTGTCAGAGTGGGACGTGGGCAGGCATTGGCTCCACTCTGCAGACAGAAAAACTGAGTTGCTAACTACGAGAGAGCACTAACCCACGCTCCCTTCTCAGACAACGCGGGGCCGACTGACTGCAAAGGGCACCCTCGATCTTCCGTGTGGCCTGCGCCACGGAGAAAACTCAGCATTAATTACAGGAAAACATAAATAAAATAAAACACTCATAAACAGAAGAGGTCAAAATAAAAGAGACACATATTCTATCTTTGAGCCAATAAATGGCAGATAAAAGTGATGAACACCACAATTACAACGAGATGGGAGAAAGATCTACTTTCTACTTCCTCATCACCTGTCCTCCCAAGTGCTGGGGAAAAGGTTTCCCTGGAAGACATATGTCAGAAGCATAGTGTGAGCTCACCCTAAGACTATTTATTCTGGAGCTGATGAGGCTTCTCCCACGTGAGGCCCCTGATTACAGCATTTGCAAAAACGAACACAAAGGATATTCTCAGACCTCAGTGAGTATCTCTCAAATACTGAGATAGTTTTATCGAAGATGAAAATTCTGGAATATAGTCACAAACAGGAACATAAATAGGCACCATATTTCCCTATTCTGATAATGAGTCAGCTCCTATTAGAGCCGTCCAATTTTTATCCAAGAATAGCACTCAGCTAATTAGACAGGAGTCCGTTTAATAACGAGCTGACATTAATAAGAATAGAAAAGGATGATAGGAAAAGTTGTATATGCCTGCCCAAGAATGGTCAGACCTGATACGGTATCGTATAAAGTTGGAGTGACCATAATCCCATTCCTCACAAATGTGCCGCGCTTGCAAGTAAAGTTCCTCGCGGTAGAATCTGGGCTACACCATCCTGTATCCATGCGTCCAGAAGCAGAACGGGTAACGAGAAGGAGAACTTCACAAATTTGGTCTCTGCAATTCAGGGGAAATAAGGTCTGGCCCTTGTCATCCGCGTACCACCTACGTGAGATCCTACAGGCTCTGTCGGGAAAGCCGGAAGGTTCTGACTCCGTTAGAAAGAGGGAGGGAGGCAAAACGTCACCAAGCAGGAAGAACGCAAGGATCAAGTCAAAGATGAAAGATAAGATGGAATGTATGTTTCTAGGTCTTTTCCAAGACGGCAGGCTGCCTGTCCAGGAAGAGCGTCCTGACGGACTAATGCTCTAACCCTGGACCCCCTCCCTCCCTCCCCTGCCCGCCGCTGCAGAAAACCCAGACATGCAACAAAAACACGGGTTCTCGCTACCAAGAGCAAGAATGCTTTCTCGGGTCACACAGCCCTTAAAGACGAGGGAGCCTGTCTTCCCTTCTTCACACCCACCCCACCCAGTAGTGCCCAAGGAGGCACCAGGAAAGGGCATCGGAGCAGGGCTGGGAAGGACAGCTGGCTTCTGGGCTCACGGTCCCTGCCATTACACTCGTCCTGCTGGACAATAAAATTGGCTAAGAAACCGTAACCCCGCGGGCACGTTAAATTCGATGCTGGGTGAAATCTGGATCAAACCAGTGCAAGCCCCCAGGCCACCATGTACAGAGGTACAAACCCATCCCAGGTTTTCTCTAGCATTTAGCTCACTGATCAACTGTGGGAACTCTAGAGTCCAGGGACCCTAAGCTCGAGGGAGGTCCCAGCTTGGCCCTGGCTGCGACTCCCAACTCCATTGCTGTCACCTACTACAGGCGGCCGGCTCGGGCGCGTTCCCCACTCTGCTCTGAGTTCTCTGGGGCCTCGGGAGGTACTGGGAGCAGACACTCCTGCTCTGGAATCTTTCTGATGCTGCTCGGGGGCATCTTCCCCTTCCCGGCGAGAAGCCAGCATCCCTTCCTCTCCTGGCCACTGTCCCCTCTCTCTTCTCCTCCCCCTTTCTCTCTGAAGCTAAGGCAAAAGCCCATCCCCTCTTCCAGCAGTCCTGCCCCACTCTGAGATCCTGACCACAGCAGAAACCACACCCTCGCCGACCCTGAATTCTCTTAGGACTAATTTCAAAGTCCATTCTCCCTGTGCCAGGAATTCCAAAGCCACTTGCTGGAAAGCATGCAGTTCCCAGCTCATCCTAAGTACTGACAAAGCCCTTTCCAACCACCATGCACTTGCCCCTCCCAACAACCCTCGGAGGGCACAGGCCCCATGGAGGCCTTCTGCAGGTAAGGAATCAAGGCACAGAGAGGCTCTGGATCTTTACGCAGGTGTGGCAGAGCTGGGGCACAAAGCCAGGGCTTCTGACCCTGGTCTGGCACTCGTTTCCACTCTGGAACATTTACCTATACATTACAAATATCTCAAACTCAGAGTGAGCCACGAGGTTCTTCAAGGGCAGTGCTCCTACATCATCGGAGGTAGACCAGAAACCCATGTAATTCCAACTACACGTGCTTATGTAGTATGCCCACTACACTGAGTCTCACTTTGGGAGGACCAACTATAAAATGCACATAAGGGCTCCTGATGAAGGAGCCCATATGTGGGGTGCAAAGATACAATATATATGCACGCCACGGCAAGAGGAAAAAAAACTGGATTAAGTGCCCCCCAATTTTAATTAATAAATCAGCAAAGACTCAGGAGAGGTGCAAAGCAAGCCTTGATTAATCTGACAGGTAGCACAGATGACTTCGGTCTCTGCTCGGGTCCCTCCACCATCCCGTCTCCCTGCCTCTCCACCCTCCCACCCTCCCTATGCCGGTTTTAAGAATGGATAGAAATTAACCAGCCGAAGGTGGCATTTTCTGATTCTGATTCTGACCTCACATGTTTTATAGTAAAAACAGTCCCTGGTCAGTCATTTGGGAGCCACCGGGTTCAAGGAGTGGAGATACGTCTTCTCAGAGACTCCTTAGATTCTTTAAATCAGGATATGTGCTGTGAGTTTGCCCTTCTGGAATCTGCACTTCGGTTCTGACCACAGGGAACCGAAATACAGTTCTTCTGCAGGGTCGGTTTCCTGGGGAGCACGCGGGACAGGACGACTGGACGGCAGATAAAGACCAAAGGAAGTCAAAGGGTTGGACTTCAGGGGACCTAAACTGGTACCTCCGTCATCAGGAAATGGCTGATTTACCTGGAAGGCACCTGCAAACCGTCTGCCGTCCCCTAATTTCAGGTTATGGGTATCTACCCTCCCTGCCAAAAACAAGGTTGCCCGCAAAGGCAGCCAGAGGATGATTTTTCAGAGGGCAAGCAGGATTGCAAGCAGGTCTGAATAACCTGTTTCGTCTGAAAAAATGTAAAAACGTCCACTGGAACAGTGTTGGTCGGGGACAAAAGTGAATAAAAAGACACGCGGGCCACGTGGACAAAGCCTCTCAAACTTGATCTTGGAATCAAGTGGAAAGCTCTGGAGACCGGGGACAGATGCGAGGACATCGACACCTGTACCAAGGTCGGTTCCGACCTCCTGTGCCCACGGTTCCGACCTCTTGTACCCAGAGCACATGTAAGCCAAGGGCAGAATTGGGAAAAGATCACCGGATGCTCTTTTAGCCTCAGAGCTTATGAGACGTGTCCCAGGGTCATTTCTGTGCTCTTGAATTCCAAATGAGACACCTCCAAGGTACCCAGGACGCCTGTTCTGAGGTTCCACTGAATGTTCGTTTTCAGGCCGCCCTGCTGGAGAACGTGCCATCCACCGCCCAAGGGATCAAGCGCACAGAGGGGTCTGGGGACATTCTTTTGTCCCCCCCAAAGAGAAAAGTTCATTTTTAACCCCCTCATCTTGAGGAAGCCCGCTGCAAGCTAACAGATGCACTAAGTGCTGGAGTCATGTTCTTAATGTGAACACGGGAACGGGGAAAAGCACATCCATTAAAAAATAAAATATGTATTAGCTGCCTGCTGCATTCACGAAGTGATTAAAAACGTAATCTTCCCGAAGAAATGTGCCACATATTTGTTTATATTAATGTTAATAACTTGCTAACTAATGATAAATGTATGATAATTTATTCTAAGTGAAATGAAGTGTGCCCTAAAGACAGACTCTGTAAATGAAAGCTTATGTTCACCCAAGTTTACAGCAGGCGCATTAATAACTATATTCTCTTACCGCAGTGAAAATGACTGTATGTAAATTATATGCAAAGGTACCCAGAGTACCCAAATAATGGCAAAGGGGGGGGAGGTCCTCGGAAGCAGAAATTATTGGCGAAGGTATTCTGCCACGATCTTGCCCCCGCTGCAGTGGCTCGGAAATCTATCTCACAGGGCAAAAGACTATTCGACAGCGAGCTCTTTGGGCATATTTAAGATTCAGGATTCTTAGTCTATGCTTCTCCATACATAAATAGAATTAATAAAAGCCGCCTAATGTTCTATTGTGTGCATTTAGAAATCATTAAGCCAAACTATTTCTGTGAATTTAGAAATTATATAATTATTATCTTTATAAATAATATTAATTCTAATTTATCCATGCTCATAAATCTCAAAATATCTATTAGCATTCACAGAAGCCCTACATCCCCATACCCCCAGCTGCCCTGCCAAATTACAACCTATCACCGATGGCTAGATACAGTGTGATCACTGAGATTAAATCCAAGTGGTTATCAGTGGCAGACATGGTTGGTTAGCTAGATGAAGACCCCTTATTCTGTCTGTCTGTCTGTCTGTCTCTCTGCTAATAGGAAGGAGGGAGAGAAGGAGGAAGGAAGAACGGAAGGAAGGGAAGGAAGGAAGAATGGAAAGGGAAGGGAAGAAGGGAGGAAAGGCAGGGAGGGAGAGAGGGAGCAAGGGAGGAACGGGAGAGAGAGGAAGGGACAGGAGGGAGGGATGGAAGGAAGGAAGGAAGGAGGGAGGGATGAGAGGAAGACAGGGAAAGAAGGGAAGGATGGATGAGAGGGAAGGAGGAAGGGAGGAAAGGGAGAGGGGGATGGATGGAAGGAGAGAGGAAGGAAAGGGGGAAGAGAAGGATAGATGGGAGAGAGAAGAGGTAGGAAGGAAGGAAGGGATGAAGAAATAGAGGGAGGGAAGAGAGAGAGGAAACGAAGGAAGGAAAGGAGGGAAGGGAACAGAAAGGAAAGGAATGATGGATGAGAAGGAGGGAAGGGAGGGATGAAAGGAAGAGAGTGAGGGAGAAGGAGGGAGGAAGGGAGGGAGGGACAGAAGAAAGGAGAGAGGGATGGAAGGAGAGAGGGAGGAAAGAAAGGAAGGGAAGGATGGATGAGAGGGAGGGAGGAAAGAGAGGAAGGGAAGGAGAGATGAGAGGTAGGGAGGGAGGGAGGAAGGAAGGGATGAAGGAGAGAAGGGGGGAAGGGAGGGAAGGAGGGGAGGGAGGTCTCATCTGTGACCAGGGGGCAGGCAGGAACCCTGCCTCCTGCGTCAGGCCTGGTGACTCTCAACTCTCAATCTGAAATGATCAAGGGGCCTAGAGCCCTGAAGCAGGCATTTTACCACTGATGGAGGCCGCGATTGGCCAGTGCCATCAAACACCCGTCAAATCTCCAGCTGGCACACCCGGCTCTACGTCTGTCTGTCTGTCTCCCTGTGGGTTCCATCTCATGCCTCATTTGTGATAAAGCATCCGAGCGTGAGGTCACTGCGCCCCACGCCTCCCGGGCACAGGCTGCGTCACCTGCCTGCACCCCACCTTCCACCTGTCCACCCGGGCACCACAGCGGCCCCTTCGTTCGGTTGCCGGAAGGACAGACAGGAGGAACCGAGAGACTCAGGTTGACAGACGGACACCTAGAACAGTGTGCTTGGGGTGGGGGACGGGGCGGGCAGTGGGACAGCGGCACACCAAGGACGTTTCCACCGGCCCGAGCTCCTGTGCGGGAGGGGAGGAGGGAGTATAAGAGCAAGAAGAGAAACCGTGGGTCAAGTCCAAAGCCCCTCCCGGTGCTCACCTGTCCTAACGCTGCAGCGGACACAATGTCCCCCGACGCTGTCACCACCTAATCGTATTCAGGCGGAGTGAGCGCACTCACGCGTGAGGCGGGACCCACCGAGAGCCTCTGAAAGGAAGGACGGCCTGAAACCACTCCAAGGGGCCGTGGCCGCCACCACGGATCTAGGCCTGGCAGAACTCACGGCCGTCACCTTCCTCGGCAGCCACATGATCACGGGGTACTCTGGGGACAGCAGAGAGACGGTTTTCCATGTGCTGGCTCTTGATACCCAGGCCTGGCTTCAACCACGGGCAGGACTTTGCTCTGAAGGACTCTCACAAGCGAGTGGACGGCACGGGCGACCAAGGCTGGAGTCCGTGAGTGCGCATGCGTGCGCATGCGTGGGTGTGCGTCCACATGCGCGCGCATGCGTGGGTGTGCGTAAGCGTGCGTGCGCATGCATGTTTGTGCGTGCACGTGCATGCGCGTGCACAGAAATCCTGACCGAGAGCATGGGACAGCGCACAAGTTCATTCTGCATTTCTTAAATGTAACGATGTACCGATATTAGCTCTTTCCCAAGCAAATGTAGGGCTAACGTTTAACAAACGGCTACACTGCTCTCCTTCTATACGCATAAAATAAACGCTTCCCGTGAATCATTAAAATCAGGAAAAGCGACCCCTCCTTAACACCATAAAGAGACGAATTACTGCGGTACGATGACTCCCTCGCTGTCTGCTGGTGTTTACACAGTTAGTAAAACACGCCAGGGCGAGGTAACGATTATGATACTTTTATCTCCAGAAACTTGGAGATTTGGACAGTTTGTAAAAAATCACTCTTAGCTGTAGCTATTAACAGACTAAGGCAACCATTAACAGATCTATCCTCTAATTGATTCCAAATTTTGCAGAGCAGAGAAGAAAAAGCAAATGGGGGGGGGGGGGGAATCCATTCTATAAGCTACAGGCAGAAGGGATTTCTTTAAGACCATTTGCTACGAAATAGAAAACATAAGAAAATGTCACTTTGGTGTTTGGTGACTGTCCCCAAACACCCACGTGTGTGACCGCCACAATGCCCCGTCCCCAAGGGAAAGATCGTGGCATTTATGCAGTAATAGGCCACCTAAATCTAATAATTATTTTTATTTTTTTTATAGGTGCTGCTTGCTGTATTTGAAAAATGCACATTTGTGGCAAATCCTCTCTGATAATTTCTTCATCTGACATCTCCCCCCAAAATGCCCTATTTATTCTCAAGGATGTTCCTTTTCCATGGGAAATGCACCTGGACCCAAGCCAGCTAACTTCAGCTCCTGAGTGTTCTTTACAAGGTGGGGAGTTCTGTGGCTAAGCTTTAGTACCAAATTCACACATGCAAATGGATTTATTTAAATGCCCAGATTTACAAACAAAACGCCTCCTAAAACTTTGTGTAGTAGAATCAGGTAAGAAAAAAAGAATCACACCTTTATTTTGTGTTCCTTAATGAGGCAGCTTCTCTAACTAGAAGTGTCTATGGTTTTATGGAAGAGGAAAGAAGAAATGTATCGTGACTCTACACTTGCTCAAGCCTTAGGAAGAGGCACTGTCCCACCAAGCAGAAATCTCTGTTTTTGTGTTTCTGTGGTTTTGATTTGCAGTTCATATTCTTAACCCACAACATCAGTGTAGACCACGTGCTTCCCAATGAATGAGCTCCAGCCTCTCGTTGGTCCTTCGACGTCCGTGGCTCTTGGGAGCCCATGAAATATACATGAAGTGACTTCGTGCCACCTGCAGATGGAAAATATCAAGTAAAACTGAGAGTTTGGAGGCCGATCTCCAAAAGGCCTGGGAAGGCTAATTCAATACATCTGCCTTACACGACTGCCCACAAGATGCAATCCAAAACATCTAGGTTTGCTCTCTTCAAACAAAAAATAAAGCAATTTCCCAGACTTGATGCTAAATAGCTGTCCCACCAAACAAAGGTATTAACCCTCTGACATGTTCGTGAACCAATAAAATGTGATCGTTCAATGTGCTTTTTGGGAAGAGTGAGTCTCCCCATTACAGGGTGTGCAACGCTGGTTCCTGCTCGGGAACCCTGCCCATAAATCAGGATGAAAAGCCACGGGTGAAGCTGTTGGTAACTCAGACCTGTCAATGGCCTCTTCCCTAATTCACTCTTCAGCTCGGATAAAAAGTAAATGAGACTGCCACGAGAGAACCGCTAGAATGGAAACTCCTGTCTAGCTTTCCCCCTAAAACTCCGAAGTGAAACACGGCATCGGTCGTCCAGACCCAGCCTGAGGGAGAGGTCCGTCTAGGACCTCTCCGAGTCCAGGGCACAAGGCCACACACCTGTCTGTGGGCCGGCAGGTAAGGGCTCTCTCTCTCTCTCTCTCTCTCTTTCTCTGTCTCTCGCATGGGCCTGACTCCTCTCTCACCTAAATTTTAAATCGGGCCCTTCCGCACCAAATTCCGAGGCAGGGAAGTGAAACAGGGCTTGCTGAACACAGACGTGGCTGTGTGTGTAGGAGCCTTTGCTAAACCTTTGTAAAAAAACTACCTGTCACATATGGTAAAGGTCATCCCCCTCCATATAAGACGGCTCTCAGAAATTAATTTTTTACAAGGATGAACATCCCAACATTAAAAAAAAACACACAAGATAGGAAAAAATAAAGCAAAGATGACTCTTAAAAAGAAAGACAATATGGGGCAAACAACCAAGAATGTGATCGAACCTGGTTATAAGCAAAGATACTCAAACAAAAAGCCCAGGATCCAAAGGAACCACACTGGGGGCAGAAGGGACTGTTGGAGGCCGTCCAGAGCCTTCGGTGCAGGGAAGGGAGAGCCGAGCCAGGCCCCGGGCATGAGAACTCCCACGTGACCAGGCATGTAACGCACCAGCTTCTGCACAGCCCCAAACCAAATGCACCCCCAGGCAGTAAAGGACATTTTGGGTAAGCACATATATACACCTGCACTTGTATCACACGTAAGACAATACATATGACCTGTCATATGTTATAGGTAACATAGATAGTACCATAGTATGTGTACATAATTCCCATGTTTGTATATTTACACCTGCATCTACTGTACCGTATATGTGTACACGCATGTAATACATGTATATTTACATGTTTTTTTCTTATGTATGAATTATACACCCAACCTACTCTAATAATACATTCTGTGCATTACAAAATGTAACCTCAACGCTTTCTGTAAGCATCGCTTATGAGAAAATTTACATTCAAGATGCAAAGAGAAGCTCCAGTATTTTCTGTCCACACATGCTCAGTAGCGCCACTGTCTTCGGAGACCGCGGCTCAGAGGCTCCCCTCTCCTGCTTCAGGATGTGCCCGGTGGCAAGGAAGGGGGTTGCAGCTGGGAGGGAGGAAGACTGGACTATCGGTGACCTAGGGCTGGGACACACCCAGAGCTTTGCCCCCCGCCAACTGCAGGGGCCCTGGGGACCCTGCCGCACGGGCCCGGCATGAGGATCAACAGCAGAGCCTAGGTCAGGTTTCTTGGACCCAGGCTTGAATTCCTTTCTTTGAATGTATTCCAGTTCTCGGTATATAATAAGTGAGAATAAAAAAGCCAGACCTGCCAAGTTCAACCTAGGAGGCAACTTCCACTTAGAAAAAAGTAAACACAGAAGGATCATCCAGACCTTCTGAAACACACCAATTCAAAGTAAAAGGTTCAGTTCAGTGCATTGTGCCTTCCTGGCTAGGGACGCGGGATGCACTCCCTTCTCCAGTCAACGCCAGGGGGCTCCAGCTTTTCCCTTACCATCTGGGGGCCTGGGCAGCTCCGGAAGCTCTACGTGCCCATCCCTCACCTGCAATGGGGACAACAGAGACTCCCCCTTTCCCCCGGGACACCTGTGACCGTAGACAAGGGCAGACCCAAGAACAACGGCTGACCCACACTCCATGCCTAAGGAGTATCACTCAGACACGCGTTATTGCTGACCACGTGACTAAATAGAAGAATAATCATCAGTTGAGTGCACTGGTGGATTACAAAGCGGCGGAAGTCCACAGAATAGTTTAGGTTGGGTTTCTGCAATTTTATCACAAAGCACAGGTGCGGTCCGGGGAAATGGCAAATACGCTCCTGTACACACGCCTACCTAACATACGTTACATGACGTATATGACGTGGGCACACGCACACTTACATGTATACATATAAAATCATGATATTTACATAAAAATTATGATTTTTTTTAAAGTCTCAATAATGTAGTCACCAAAAGTTTTCGGGGTGCTAGGTATCAGGCTTTTCCTTCCTGGAAAATGTCAAACCTCGAATCAAAGAAAAAGACTCACGCACTTCTGAAAATCCATTTCTAAGCTTTAAAAAAGGAAAAAAAGAAATACCACCATAGGTGGGTATTTCAAAGCCCGCCTAAGATTCTCTAATTAGATCAAACAACTTTTTATCTCAGGCGTTCAGGGCTGAGAGACGGTGAAATCCCAGTTTAATCAACCCTAAGTCCCAGGGCTCCTTAGAGGGAACTTCTTCAAAGCCATGAACTTCAGCCAAGACTGTGTTAATTTTACCTTTTGTGTTTCCTGCCCTCTACACTAATAATGAAGTGCACTGAAATGTTAATGCTGTTTGGAGTTCCCATTTAAACTATTTCTTAAACTTCTGCCCTAAGTTCCCTCCCTTTAAATACATAAAGTTAGGATTCACAGAGGGAGAGGCAAAGACAGGATAGGGGGGAGGAACGGGAGCTAAAGGTGAGGCCATCAACAGTGAAATATTAATTGTATTTAAATGAGAATTGCCCCAAGCTGCCAAAGCACTGACCTCAGGAATATTCAACAGGAAAAATAAGTATCTGGTCCCTTTAATAAAAAATTAAGATCAGATATAAGAAAACAAAGTACAGGGAGAAGGAGGAGAAGAATGGCTAAGATTTGCTATCTTTACTAAGACCCAGGGCACGATCACCTCTCACTTGAAAATATTTCTTGCCCCAATCACTACATCCAATTTTCCCAAAGAGTCTAGGGACACCCTGCTGGCCCACTCAGAGATTCTGGGAGGCTCACAAATGAGATCAAGGACAGAGTCATACCATACATGAGGAAGTTACGCTCTTTCCAGCTGACAACATCAGGGGAGAACGAGTAGGTCAGGCTGGTGTCTCTAATTTGCAGCATTACTGATCTCCCCTCCGGATGGAGAGAGCAAGGCTCGGAGCCCCCAGGGAGACAATATTCAACCCATTCATTTTCACTCTGTTTGCCTGTTATTTCTACGTTTCATAAATAATTCTAGCTTCCTATTTATAACATAAAATTCTACTATAAAATAAGTCTTTTAATTTAAAAAAGACTCCCTTTACAGCAAAAGAACATTAAGCAAGTAACAGTACAGCTGGTTGCAGATACGGCAAAATTGTAAAGGTAAAGTGTAAATGACTTGTGTTTGGAAGTCCTGGCCGTGCTCACTAGCGTGCTACAGCCTTCAGAAGGCTCGGCATCAGACACGTCTTCATCCTGGCCGAATTCCTCCAGTGTATTTTGTTGCAAGGCCCATTTTTTTAAAGATTTTATTTACTTACGAGAGAGAAAGTGAGAGCACATGAGCAGGGGAAGGGCAGAGGGAGAGGGAGAGAGAATCCTCAAGCAGATTCCCTGCAGAACGTGGACCCTGACATGGGGCTCGATCCCAGGACCCTGAGATCACAACCTGGGTGGAAACCAGGATTCGGATACTCGACCAACTGAGCCACCCAGGCGCCCCTGCAAGGTCCATTTTTTAAAGAAGAATTGCCAAAAGACAAGTAAAGAGGATCCCTGATGGGTCCACGTAAGACCTTTTTTCAAAAAAAGAAAAAATTAAACATGCATTTTAATTAAAAAGTAAGTGAACGACAGACATGCTTAAGAATACAACTATTGAAATTTGTACCAACGCTGAATTTTTCAAATATTTGCCATATTCACTATTATGGAATATGCAAAATCATCTACGATTCCAGCTCGTAAGTAGTTAGAATTCTCCTGGAAATGGAAGATACAAATCAAATACACAAAAATGATTCCCTGAAAATCATCACAGGCTGAAGCGCATGACAATTTATACAACTGCAAAGGAAAAAGTGTCAAAATGACTTGAAGAAGCAAAAAGAGAGAACAGCCTTGGGGTGGGGGGGTTCCACCATTTCCAAGAGGCTTGGAGGACGGTGAGGCTCCTCGTGGAGTTAGGAGGGTGTTGCTGCAGCTTCTGTGTTTCAAACCCCGTGGACGCCCTCCCTGCGGCATATTTAGTCCAGCGCACACTGGCACAGTTGTGAGCCGATGCGCTGCAGAGGGCGTGAAGAGGGGCTGAGCCCCAGGTGAGCTTACAGGAGGAGCCCATGCCAAAGTCTGTGTGCCGTTACATTGTTACAATTTTTATGATGCAAACATATTGCTTTTGTAATTGAAGAAACCAGAGCCAAATCCACCAAAAAATTACTACTGATAAGCTAATAAAATTGATATCAAAAGATACTTTAAGGACCATCTAAGTAACATTTATCTGGAATCTTTCTGAACTTATCAGTCCCCTGAAACAGGCAGCCTTTATATCTTGTGTCTATTGGTATGCATGGTTTTTTAATTTTATTTTATTTTATTTTATTTTATTTTATTTTATTTTATTTTATTATCTTATCTTATCTTATCTTATCTTATCTTATTTGTCAGAGAGATCACAAGTAGGCAGAGAGGCAGGCAGAAAGAGGGGGAAGCAGGTTCCCCGCTGAGCAGAGAGCCCGATGTGGGGCTAGATCCCAGGACCCTGGGATCATGACCTGAGCCAAAGGCAGAGTCTTTAACCCACTGAGCCACCCAGGCGCCCTGGGATGCATAGTTTAAGGAAACTAATCTTGCCAGATGACATCTTTTCAGTCAAATACACTAACTTAAACCAATTTGACCTTATGTGCTTGTAAACATTGAGAGGCAGGGACAGCGAGGGAAGAGAGAGAGGAAGGGAGAGAGAATAATTTAAACAATGCAGGCACATCTGCAAATTATTCTACCACCCGAGCACCTGTCCTGGAAAGAGTGTGAGATGGGGTGCATACCTACCCTTTCTTCAGACCTCTGGATCCCCTACGCCTCTCCTAACACAAGTATCTTGATAAGACAAGTGACGCATCCCTCCTTCACCTCCGATGTGAGTGCAGGGAGAATGGCTGGGACCTAGTTATGAAATTTTCCCTGTGTTCTTGAATCAAGAAGTTTACCTACTGGTGGACAGAGAATGGGTGACATCAGCCACTTTCCTTGCACATTATATTTCAATATCTAGAAGGAAAATATATGCAAACTACCCAAGGGAAATAAATATGAAATTGAAATATAGATATATTTTTTTAAACATGCATGTGAATTAAATCTGTTTTGTGGTTCATATTCAATGCATGGCTCACAATCAAAACACTGCTGCCCCAGAAGAGTGGTCAGAGGTAGAACTAATTGCTGGAAAATGGCCTCGTGTAAGAGCAGTTTCTAAAACCTAGAGAAAAACTGAGTCTTTTTCCCTTTTTGCTGTTACAGACGTACCCAGAGTTGCCTGTCCTACGTGAAACAGAAATCAACAACATCAAAAGCATTTATAACCTTTTTGGAGAAAGCAAAATGTGGAGAGACTGGAACCACCATGCCTATAAATCCCTATAATTTCCCCCCTCTATCCGATTAGATTCAAATTCAAGAGAGATCAACCACATTCAAACATCATCCCACAAAGGCCAATCGGCAGCCCACCAGTAACGTGCGTCCCAAAATTTAGCTATGAGTTCATATCAGATTTGTCCCTAATTAAAATGATTCCCAAGAACAGAATCACTGTGTCATAAGGAAGTTCTATCAAAATCCAAATAAAATGATCCTGAACAGATTATCTGATCATGACTTTTTGTGATCAACTGCCCACACATATGCCATGATCCTTCCTTTTTATTATACCTTCCACAGGTGTCTGGGACACATTCACTATATAGTTCTGTATGAACTATATCACAAAGATACGAAGAAAATACAACATAGTCTTTATTTTTGAACAAGACTTTCTTAATATATAAAATTCTAGGTTTTCACAGATATTTTTGCTTCTGCATTTTAAATATGTAATTCCATTGTCTTCTGACTTTCATTATATCCGTTGAAATGTACACTGTCGGTCTTACTGTTTCTTCTTTGAAGTTCAATTTCCTTCGTCTCTTTTGAGCAGTTTTATGATTTACTTGGATGCGGTTCCCTTTGCATTCGTGTTGGCTGAGGTCACTTCTTGACTCTGTGCCTTGAAGTTTTCACCAGTTTGGGGAAGTTCTCTCATTCATTTCTCTTCCCCTCTTTCCACTTCACAATAGTTTCTACGGACCTCCATTCCAGCTCATTCATCCTAATTTGCTCATAAACCAACTGTTATTCTTATTTTCGATTACTCGACTATTCAGCTCTCCCACTTTTATTTGATTCTATAGAACATATTTCAGATTTCCGGCTGCACCTCCCCATCATGTCATCTTAATATAGGCATTTTTTTTAATATTTTATTTATTTATTTGACAGAGATCACAAGTAGGCAGAGAGGCGGGCAGAGAGAGAGCGGGAAGCAGGCTCCCTGCCAAGCAGAGAGCCTGATGTGGGGCTTGATCCCAGGACCCTGAGATCATGACCTGAGCCGAAGGCAGAGGCTTTAACCCACTGAGCCACCCAGGTGCCCCAAGATAGGCATTTTTAAATCCATTACGGAAATTCCAGTACCTGGATCACCCCGAGGTCTACTTGGGCCCCCTCTCCCACTGGTCCTGGCTCCTGGTGTGCCTGGACAACTGCTTACTGAATGTCAAACAACACATACAAAAAACCCTAAAGGCTACGGATTATGTTTACTTCTCCCCGGAGAGAACTTATTTTGCTTCCAGAAGACGATTCAGGTTAGAGGAAACTGTCTTAATCCAGTCTGCCACTGAGCTATTTCAAAGGGAATGTTGAGATTCTGTTATTCTGGCTCACTCTTACTCTCAGCTCTTGGGGATCCCCAACCAGAAGCCTGGGGTTTATGGGCCCAGCTCCCATGGACAGGTCCTGAACTCCATTTTTGTCCCTGGCAAAACTACACCACGAGACTGCTGAGGGCACTGGCTCAGCTCAGCAGCTTCGTTAGCTGCCACTCTGCTCAATTCCTAAGCATTCCCACAAATGCTATTAACTGGCAAACACTTCAAAATAAACACTGATGCAGAAAGCTGGGCTCACGTCTGCACCTCTTCCTCCTCTGTGTCCCTTACATCAGCTGTGCTGGCTGCTGTGCCAAGACTTCTGAAGGCTCTGGTCCACTTTGTTTCCTCTTGGCAATGTCTTCAAATCAGCAAACGCACTGGGTCAACAGCAGTTGAGGAATGCTCAAGGAGTATGTCCTCTATCGGGGACGACAGGAACCTCGACATTCTGACTCTCCTCCTCTGGAGAGGGGAGGCCCATCCTTGAATCTGGGCAGGTTCTGGGACCACTGTGGCCTACAGAACAGGTGAAGGGCTGCTCTGCCAGGCCCATGCCCAAAGAGAATGGCAGCTTCTCCTTCCTGAACCTTGGAATACTTCCTCTGGGTAAGGATGTGCCATGTAGGAAGTCTGATGACCCTGAAGCCACCAAGCTTTGAGGAAGCCCGAGGTAGCTGAGTGGGGAGGCTCCATGGCATCATCCAGCCCCCAGGTCAGATGTGAGCACAGAGAAGTCTTTGATGACTCCCGCCTCGGCCACTATCTGCCTACAGTAGTATGAGGGGCCCCAAACAAGAACTCAGCTGAGCCCATTAACTCCAAGAACCCTGAAGGACACTGATAAACTATAGGTTTAATACACTAACTTTGGGGGGGAGGCGCCTGGGTGGCTCAGTCGTTAAGCATCTGCCTTCGGCTCAGGTCATGGTCCTGGGGTCCTGGGATCAAGCCGCACATCAGGTTCCCTGCTCAGTAGGGAGGCTGCTTCTCCCTCTCCCACTCCCCACTGCTTGTGTTCCCTCTCTCACTGTATCTCTCTCTGTCAAACAAAAAGAAAAAATACACTAACTTTGGGGTGATTTGCTTCTCTATAATATATAACCACACCTTCTTTCTTCAAGAGTTTTGGCTGCTTAGTAGCCTCTCCAGTGTGTGTGTGTGTGTGTGTGTGTGTGTGTGTGTGTGTGTGTGTGTGTGTGTATCTGGGTCTGTGTGTATGAAATTCTACCCCATGCCACCACTCAGTCTGAGTAAAAGGTCTAGTAACCCGAAACAGCCTATCACAGTTGGATATGGAAGTCATGTCCACTATAAGCACAAAATCATTCATCGAGCCTTAAAAATCAGCAATCGGCCACTGCCGTTGGGTCCAAATAACACAACAGACCCTGCTGGCTGGTCTGGTGGTGTCACACAGGCCTCTGCAGGAACGCTGCGTCACCAGGGATCCCCTTCCCCACCATCCCCTGTGGGACAACATCCTCGGTCATCTCCTAGCCTCTTCCCATCTTCACCTCCATCCGTGGTGTTCACCACAATTCCACGCCACACGCTGGCATCTCTCCCCACCACAATAACTCCTGCAGGTGCTGTGTGAGCCCCACGGCTCTTAAGACACAGTGCAAGCTTCTCCTTCTGGGCATGCCCTTCCCAAAGCACGTTCTCACACAGGACCACACGGTTGGCTTTGGCCAGGGGAAAGTGACAAAGCTGTGTGAGCCACAGCACCTCTGCTGGCCTGTGTCTGCCTCCACCACCTGACCAGCTGGGCTCCAGGTAGGCATGCTGCCTCCATCAGCCTGGGCCCCAGAATGGGAACCCAGAGTTCCCAGCACAGCCTGCAGCCGAAACTCAGTGGACATGGAGAACAAAGAGACATAAATCTTCTGCTGCTTTAAACACTAGAAATCCAGGGCTATGTGTTACTGCAGCATATTGTAACCCATTCTGACTACACTAAGCAGAATGTCTTGGGATACCATCAGGTGACAGCTGTGGACCAGAGCCTTAGCGCCCAGAGCTGACGTGCGTAAGTATCTGACGACGGCCCACAAATTCAAGAACTCTCTTCCTAATGTTATTTAAGACATAACTTAGCTGTAGAGATCACGAATCATTCTCTCCACGACACCCTTCAGGCCCAAGAGCAGAACTGCGCCAAAAATCATTTATCCCCACGCTTACTTTCACTGTATTAAATTTCATTCATAGCTAAATAGTAATCCAAACTTGACATTCTCTCCAAGGCAAGCCATTCACCTTCACTCACCCAGAGCAGCATGTTTTTAAACTTTTTTTTTTAAAGATTTATTTATTTGAGAGAGAGAGAGAGAATGAGAGGGGAGAAGGTCAGAGGGAGAAGCAGACTTCCCGCAGAGCTGGCAGCCTGACATGGGACTCGATCCCGGGACTCCGGGATCATGACCTGAGCTGAAGGCAGTTGCCCAACCAACTGACTCACCCAGGCACCCCAGAGCAGCATGTTTTTAAAGAAGAGAGAATGAATATTATCTGAAATTGGAGTACACCTGCCCCAAATGAGAAGCACTATATATAATTTGCAGCTCAGCAGTGACTCTCCATCCTCAGTAGCTTATGAATCTACTCAATTAACTCAAATGAGGGAGGGCTGACTGACCTCCAGACAGAAAACATTACTGTCATTTCAGTAGATTTTCCCTGGGAGCTGCGGGTCCCTTCTTTGTATTCGACATCTGAAATACCCAAAGATAAGTTCCTAATGGCTCCTTTGAAAATTATCACAGCAATTTTGTAAAGATTTGGTGCAAATGGCCCCTTTAAGGATCGGCCCTTAAATGAAACATGGAGGAACTGGGACACAGAAATGACAGTTTTATTCCTTGATACATGAAGGGAACTGTCAACCAGTATGTAAATATCGTTGCTTAGTCTTAAGCCAAAATGGCTTGTTTTGATAAGTTGGTCCTAGCAGTAAAGGAGATTTGAAAATAAATTAAAAAAAAAAAAAAAAACCACCTTTTCCTTGAGGAAGAATGTAGAAATATATCTTAAGAAGGTAAAATCGTCTATGTGTCTCTTAGAAACAACTACCGGGCATTGGATAGAGACCAGAAGGTGGAGAAAAACCAAGGTTTTTTAGGAAAATTTGGGCACATAGGTCTTAGGTTTGAAAACCCTTTGATTAGTCACTTCAATTTTTTTCCGTTTCTCATTTTGTATTGTGATGATTAAAAATAATTTTGAGGGGCCATTTCAGCCATTAGTTCCCAAAGATTCAATGGACCCACCTGTTCCAAGATGCCTTCACCAGGTGGGAGTCGGAGAAGAAGAAGAAGAAAGGAACTCACGTTCTGGCTCACCTTGCTTTCTGCTTTGCTGATTTCCACCCCATTGTTCATGTTTCACCCTCTGGTTGCACCCGGGCCAGTTCCTTTCCCCTTCCTGACCCTTGTTAGCTGCAAAATGTCATGTTCAGGTTGCAAGTCATTCACTCCCAGACTTGAGTGCAGACTCAATAATTACAAGGGAAATGCTCCAAAGAAATGTGCATTCACTCGGAAATAGCAGCTTACGAAGCCACAAGGGACACCTTACCCACCACTGGTTTCCCACTTTCCACTTGTACAAAGGGATACCTCCAAGCCACATGGTGCTACAGCCCTGTTGGATCAAATCCCATTTTCTAAACCCAAAAGTTATTCCATTTTTATACTTTTCTATATAAAAATACAGCTCCTAAAACATCACATTTAAGTATATGAATAAGCCCTCCCAAAATGTAGAACTCAATACCAAACAAGTACAAGCATAAAAACCATACTTCTGTTTTTCTTGGTGGGGGGAACCCAAATCCCTCCTTTAGTTTGAATCATCAATCCACAACCAAAAGCGAAAGCTTGGGATGCAATTCACTTTTCATTCTACAAACAGCTAATCACCTTATTTACAGGATAATTAGATTTGAATCTACCTGGGTTATGTTAATAAGCTACACAGAATGAATACAGGCACAAGGTAATGATTAAATTACAATTCCACGGGCAAAAAACGATACAGCTTTACCACAGAAAGAAACTAGTTGGTCACTTTGTGAATGTCACTCACCAACGGGGAAGCCACGGACAAAACCGCAGGAGGAAATTTATTGAGTCAACTCCTTGCTGGGCACGATGCTTGCTACTTCATACACATTTTCTCCCCCCTCAACCTTGCAATGCTGATCTGACGATGATATTAGGTCACCCATTATGCAGACAGGAGAAGGGATCAGAGAACATTCAGACTGAACAGTTAACATATGAGCAGAGCTGAAAATTTTTTTTAAAGATTTTATTCATTTACTTGGCAGAGAGAAAGAGAGAGAGCACCAGTGGGGGGATGGCAGAGGGGGAAGCAGGCTCCCCACTGAGCAAGGAGCCGAATGCGGGACTCAATCCCAGGACCCTGGGATCACGACCTGCGCCGAAGGCAGAGGCTTGACCGACCGTGCCACCCGAGCGCCCTATCTGAAGACTTCTGTCCGTGTCGAATGCCCACCTAACAAACCCGTGGCCAGTCTTGTCAAACAGGGATATTAGGGAGCATTCACAACAAGAGAAAAATGTTCACACACACAGCACCGGCCTTCTGTTTGGTAAGAACTTCCGCTGAGATGTGAAATTCCCATACACTAGATTTAAGTTTTGAAAACTAGGACCCCTGACCTAATTTAGGGGAGGTTTTTAATGTGAGAGCTGAGCAATGTACAGGCTCAGGTGTGAAAACAGAAGCAGATCCCTCTCTCGCGCTCACCCTGGTCTTGGTGGGGCCACCACTGGGGAGGCCAGTGAAAGCAAGCCTCAGAGAGAGAAAGGAGCAAATCAGAAGCGTTCTCTCCAGTTTCAGGCAGAGAACCCTCCAGAGTGCCCTAAATAAGAACTCAACTCTGAACCTATTACTAAATATGCCTTTGGAATGGGCCCATTCTGCCTCTCCAAGGACATATGCCAGTTGCTTATTTTAAGGCTTATGAAAAAATCTGCCATGCAAATAGGAAACAGGTTATGGGGACATGAGGGGGTAAAAAAAAAAAAAAATAGCCAAAAGTGACATCTAGCTTCCTGCACATGGGAGATGTAAGCTGCATGGGCTGGGGGTGGTTTGAGCTATGACTCTGGTTTTCATTTCTGTTTGTCTGGAAGGGTCTGGGGGCGAACAAGGCACTCGACGAATATGTCTGGTTCGAACCAGAATAGTCTCCAAGATACTTCCCAGAAGTGAGGTAGGAGGCTGACAAGTCAGAAATCGGTGTCATTCCATCAGGGAAACTTTCTGCCGATGTATCTGGACCTTCCAGGAAGGGAAGAAAATCCACAGGCGAGGCTACATTCTCTACGTAGTTGGGACACACGCTGTCAATCACTGTCCATTACGAGTTACTAATACGCACGCTATGCCACACGCACCGAGGACCTTTCCGTGCAAAGACGCAAAATACTTTTCATTAGATTCTTCTAAAAGAAGCAGCGCGTCCAGAGACAGCAGCAGCCAGACATTTTATTGGTTCTAGCAGATTCCGCCACGACCAAAACCAGTTATCGGCGCGTGTGGATCTGAGCACTCAAATTAGAGCAAAACTGAGGTCAATATTTACTTCGGAGGGAACATCTCAATATCCATGCAAATATTAGCTCAGTTTGGAAAACACGGCCTCTATTCTGAATGCTTCTGTCCAAATACTAGTACAGATGCAGACAAAGGCAGATGTTGCTACCCCCAGGGAAAACCGACTTCTACGAAGTGAATCAGGATCACATTTGCAGAGAGAGCTAATCCAAGCACGTGAAAGAGCTCTATTTTCTTCATGCTGAATAGTTTCCCAATTATTTGGAAATTAGTTGACTTGCTTTTCACATTTAGGATTTTAAAACCTTCTGACTCATTATAGACTTTTCCCCCCTTAACAAGAACAGATTTTCATCTCCTAGTCTGCCATCATCAATATTAAATTGAAAAATTGTTCATTTACCACAAGTTGCCACATTGTTGATTAAATTGTACATATGCCAGCATTTACATGGCTCTCAGTTAGAGATAATTGTAACTTTAGTAACATGTAGAAGGCTGGATGAAAGTACAAGGATGTTTACCGCAGCAGTATTTGTAAGAGTGAAAAATTACAGGCAACCCAAATGTCAGCAATGATAAAATAAATTACCGCATGATACCATTGTTTCATTTTGTAAAATACGTGTGCACTTGTGTACGAAATACCGCTCAGTACAGCTGTGCATGTCACGCACTGCACAACTCCAGGCAGGATGTCCACATCAGTCTACATCAGGGCCCAGCAAACTGTTTCTGTAAAGGATCAGGTAGTAAATATTTTAGGCTCTGAGAGTCCTCACGTCTCTGCCGCAACTACTTAACTCTGAGACTGTAGCAAAAACCAGTCAAGGACAGACACATCTGAATGCGGGTGGCCGCGTTCCAACAACATTTGATATTTGCAGACTGAATCTGGAATCTCATAATTTTCACACATGATGCAATATTATTTTTTTGACTTCTTAGACCCTTTAAAAATCTGAAAACTGCTTTTCGCTCACAGACCACCCAAAAACAGGGGCAGGATGAAAATCCCCTTTGACCGCGAGCCACTGATCGCTGACCCTGATCTATAGGAATGTCACCCACTGGAGCTGTGCCCTCTACAAGCCACCGTCCCTCACAGGTACCTAGCACAAATGCATGAGGGCTGCAAATTTCTCAGCCAACTGCTAACAGCTGTAACAGGTGTTACCTGTAGGACCTCCTGGGGTTGGGGGTGGCGGGCAGGTGCTGAGGAAGTCTTTTCATGCTGCGCCTTATTTGCCGGGTATACACATTTTTCTCAGCACATATGCAGAGCCACTTCTTTGCAAAGACTGTAAAAACAAGGCACGGAGCCCACTGGGAGGGGCGCGCGCTTGGGTGGAAGTGACTGGCTCTGTGGCGGAGAGGGAGCTTCGACGGGGAAGCACTCACAGTGGGGTAGAGAGAAGAAGGCTTCATGTGTTGTCCCCAGCGGCGGTTACACAGGGAGCTCTTCACAGCGGTTCCTGAAACCGCGCCACTTAGGTCTTTTGGACTTTGCCAACTGTGTAGCGTCTTTGACGACAGAAAGAGCCCCAGAGGAGGACTCCGTGACACACTGACCTTCCTATTTCTGCGTACTCATCAGACTCCCCTGAAGCTAAGTCAGGAGGCCAAGTGTGACCACCAGCGACGAAAATAAAATATGGTCTCATAAAACATCACACCTAAAACACGACTGTTTCGTCCACTTGGCTGCCACAAAGGCGCGCCGGAAAAGACGGATGGAAACATGCTCGGCTCCAAACTGTGCAGAAAGGTCCGACCCGACAGCAGCGTGGGAAACGCCTGCTGAAAACCTGTTCCATAAGACCGTGTCCTTGTCATTCGTACGACCGCCATCAGAGCCTGCGCGCTGGGGTTTGCAAGCACAACAGGGGACACGCTGATGGGCGAGATCCGCTCCGGTTTACGTTCAACTTTGGAAGTGGGTTCTTTTTAAATGAGAAAGACAGGCTTCCTAAGGCGATCAGATGAGGGCCAGGGTGTCCTAAGTCCCTGAAGAGAAGCACAGAAACACAGGCCAGCGGCAAGGGGGAGAGCCGGCCAGCCGGCTGGGCAAAGCCTCTTCCCCCAGGGCCACTCCTCTCCAGACGGGGAGAGGTCCCCAAGGACGACCACATCAGTGACCGCTTCAAGCTTCTCCGGGCTGGCGCCAGGGAGCATGGGCTCTATCCCCGGCAGACGGTGGCTCGCCCCCACAGGGCCAGCTCTGGGGCTGACGGGGAGTCACTGCTACATGCAAGCCTCTCTGGTATTTTGCGAATGTGATCTCTTCAGAAGGGCCACCGGCATCCGTGAGAGGAGGCGGAGGACCGACTGCCCGTCCCAAACAAGTCCCCTCCCCAGCTGTCCTCGGTCCTGCCCTGTGTCCTTGGAATGTAGTCGTGCATCTCGTTCTCTACCTTCGTTTCCCCAAGCCACTCCAGACCCACTGGTACTTATATCTTGGGTTACAACTGTTTATATAATTTACCTTCTCTCTTTCCAAAAAGGACATAAAGTGCTCTGCTGCTGGCGGCTGCTTGCTTATCCCGTTCCGGGCTTCTCGGGGGTAGGGTTAGGATCAATGGGGCTGCTAACTCTGTTTTTCTCTCTGTGCATCTCCTTTCTTGCACCTTCGGTTAGAGTCTCCCTCTGCCCCTCCGTCCTGCTTCCAATTCTGCCCCTGCTCTCCGGGTGCACCTGTACGCCCATCTCTAGTTCTCTATGCCTGCGTTTAGCGCTCAGGGCTCTTCCCTAGTGAACCTGCCTCCTCTCTCCCCCCTCGCTCCCTCCCCTCTTCTTCCTCCTCCTGAGCTCCCATGCCCCACTCAAGACCGAATACTTACAGAAACGAGCACAAAAACTGGCTGAGAATGTCCCAAGGTAGATGTTTCGTTACAGGCTTTCGGAAGGAGGGATGTGTTAACTCCACCAAACACAGTGTGTGGAACGTGAGTGAGATAGTTCAGAAGAAGTGGAAGGAAAGTATGAAAAGCGAGGCATCCCTGGGGGACCTGCGGCTTTGCAGCTTTTGCACATCTTTCTGGGATATTTTCTGGTTTTCTTACATGGAGAGACCCTAGACTTTCAATATTCCTAAGCATGTTTGCCACTGGATAGGAGAGAATAAAATTCTGCTTACTTATTACCAGGACATCTCTGTGTCCAGTGAACCGCAAGCTTGACGTGTGGGAGCAAGAAAAGGGGATCCAAAGTGAGGGCAGAAATGTGCAGTCAAAATCGGGTTTAAACATCCCTTCAGCTTCTGGGGATGCACAGAACGTGGGTTTCGGGTGCACCCGGCAGTACAGAACTCTGCCTTGTATGTGCAAGGGACCACGGGGCTGGAGGAAAAGATGGGTCTGCATTAGACGCCCAGCACAGCCACTCTGCCTGGGGACCGACACTTGGGTCTCCCCACTCGCCTCTAAGTTCCAGTTGGTTCTGCTTTAATCCGAAGCTTCTGTAAGAACTTAGGTCGCCATAATGGGTCTGTTTCACGACACGAGCCTTAACATGGGCCGTGGTTTTGGAAGCAGCCTTCCCCCGTGTCTGGCTCCCCGAAGGTACGGGGCGGCTGGGCTTGCTGGAGCTCTGCAGAGGTGCACGTGCTAACTGGTCTTCTCTGGGATGAGCTGAAGAAGAGGACCCCTTTGCAACTGGCTTTTACCACCAGCTGGAGGCTTCCACCCTGGTCGCTGGTCTCTGTCTCCGTACAAGTGGCTTCTCGTGGGGCTGGAGACGTGCACTGGGAGAGGGGATGGTTTTCGATCCAGCACACGCGCTAAAGGCCAGTGCACGGACTGAGCAACACCAGCCCACGATCCAAACAGCATCTGACCAACTCTGTGGGGAGCCAAGACACACACAAGCGTTTCGACAGGACACAGTTGGGTCACGTGGGACAGGAGGCTGCAGGGGACATCGTGCAAAGCAACGCGGTGATGCAAAATAGGGAAGCCGAGGGGGCACGCGTTCATGCCCGTAGACGTCATCGTCCGGCTTGCCCTTCCCGTGACGTGTCCCTCCTACACTCTGAGTGCACGATGGTGGAGGGCGTGGAGCGAGAGGAGAGGTGATTCCTACAGGGAGGTCATGGGATAACACGGAACAGCCAGCTTCCCCGAGCCGTGCCGCTGTGCCAGGCGCTGTGCCAGGCTCTTCCCCGACCCTGCCCCCAGCAGCCTGCCCACCCGACGAGGGGCGGGTCTGTCCGGTCTCTTCACGAGGACAGGGCCCACGACCTCAGACCTGCTTTATTTCCACGGAACCAGTAGCCCGCATTTTAAAACTGGGAACTTCCCATAAAAATCTAGATTTAGAGTTTGTCGTGGAAAATGTCAAGTTCGGGCCACAGGGCGTTCACCCGGCACTTGGGAACAAGTCCTTGCGGCTCCCCGAGTGGGTGGTCCCGCCCCAGGCCCACATGGTCCCAGCCTCCTGGCCTCTGGGGGCCGCAAGCAGGGCTATAGGTTAGGGAAGACCATGCACAGTTTGCAAATAAGGCAGAAAGATTACCGTGTGCCCTTTCAGAGTTACGCCATTCAACAAGGCCCCCTAAATGTCACGGGATCTGCCAGGGAAAAGGGACTTCACTCGACTTCCTGTGGATTAGGGCCCAGACTCTGTAATGCAGATGTTCCCTTGTAGAAGGTGGGAGGCTGCTATCACTTCTGTCCAGAGAGAGTGAGCAGCTGGGGTCGTGCGCGAAAGACCCCTTAGAGCTTGTGCTGAAAAATCCACGGGGCCTTCCCCTGCACCAGTCTCTGCCAGCCTTTCCCAGCCTCCTCTTATCTATTAAACATGTGTGCATGTGTGTGTGCCTGCGTGTGTGTGCACATGTGCAATTGTGTGCGTGCCGGTGTGTGCATACATGTGTATGCCCTTGTGCATGTATGTATGCACCTGTGTGTCCACGTGTGCATGTGTGTACATGCCTGTGTGTACACGTGCACAGCTACGTGTACATATTTACATACGTGCATGCCTGTGGGTGTGCTTGTGTCCACATGAGCATTGTGTGTGCACGTGCATTTGTGTGTGCACATGTAAATGTGTATTTCTGCACATGTGTGCATATGTGCATGAATGTGTAGGTACGCATGCGTACATGCGTGTACACGCACGCACGTGCACACGTGTGTGCTGTGAGTTTCTCGTAAGCACCTTCTGTCTGGCTGTATCATGCAGTGATTCCCTCCTCAATAAATTAAATAAGCCCCTGACCCTTGCTTACGGACCCCACTATGTTTTTAACCTTTTGAGAAATGTTAACTTGAAAACGTTCAGCTTTCCGCGAATCTTAATTTTGAGCAAATTACTCTCGGACACACCTTTGCTGCCATGGAAGGAACCCAGGAAAGCTCGGCCCTGCAGAACCGCTCTTCAAAGCCTGAGTCCAGAAGTCACGGAAGGCAGGCGCCCGCACCCCTATGTGTCCCTAAGTCGGGGGAAGGGGGATTCCAAGTGCCGGAGCCGAGGGGGGAGAGCTGCGCCCCCTGGGGACCTGGGGACGCTCGCAGGGCCACACGTGCACAATACCCTGACACACAGGTGTCACCCGGCCCGTAAGGCAGCACACCTGCCCTTTCCATTCGCTCCAAACCGGTGGCTCAACCCATCCCATCTGTGCCCTCCTGAGCCTTTCATCTCCAATAGATTCAGACTAATTCACAGCAGCCACACAGGCTGATGGGCTAGGCCTTCCCTGTCACATCCTGGGGGCTCCACACTGACATCCTTAAAAGAATTTAGAAATAAATCTAATAGAGGCCCTTTCTCGCCCAAGAACTGTTTATTTGAATTCCATCAAGAGAGGACACAAGTATCATCTGAGAACAGTCTGCGATTCAAAAGCACTTAGCCCGGCCGCGCACCCCCATGCCGAACAAAACCATTCCATTGTAATAAAATAAAACTACCCTGAACGTTGGCACAGCCTGGGATAAAGTCTTGATGGTTTAAGCAGCAGTGAGATGAACGCCGTTTATATTAAAAAAAAAAAAATCCACAGCAGCCGAGTGACACGAGAGACTCACGTGGGGACGCGCCCGCATCCCGATGGAAGGAGCCGGCCCCAGCAGCCAGGAGGGGATTCCAGGAGAGGCTTAAATGGGGTCTCAGGGCCATTCATCAATTCTCGCGGAGACCTGCCACATGGGGAGGGGGCGGGAGCTTGGTCTTGGGAAGGGGCACGGGCCGGCTGTCAGACAAGCACAGGCTGTGCGGCAGGAAAGCCACTCTGATTTCTAGCTCGGGCAAGAGCAGGGACGGTAGAGCTTTGCCTCTGTCTTAGGAGCTGGGTTAAAAAGGAGACGTGCGTGTATGGGAAGGCCTGGCTGGGAACACACGCTGCAGGCCTTACAAAAGGGTGAGGACCACTGGGGACCCCCGCAGAAGGACCGGCCCCCGGGGAGCAGAAACCAGCAGGAGCTGATGCAAAAACCCATGTTCCCCCTCCCCCCCCGCCCCCGGGACACCGGAGGAAGCGCACCTGCTGGCCTGGGTCTTCCTTCGTGCTGAGACTCGGGGCGGCATGCGTGCATTTCATGTTAAAATGGGGAACCTGGCGTTTTAAGTAACCGGTTGGGCCGTTCTTTCATAAAATGAAGAATCCTTTCACACAGCTTAATGTTTCCCCTGGACAACAATGGATTTTTTTCTTTGGTGTAACTGAGCTTGCTGAAGCAGTCCTTACACATCCCCGCTCAGGCAAGGAACACTCGGGAGCCTTGTGGGTTCTGCCTTTGGGGTGATGATCTTGCCCCAAGGGCCGATAGAAAACAAGGATTCAACAACATGAGGGCTGGGTGCAGAATCAGGGGCCTTCCTCAGGGAAGAAAGATCTCCTCTACACCCAGCATATTTTAGTACATAAAGGACCACCGTGGCGGCGGCCGGGTTTGGGGGGGGATGGCAGGCAGGGAGGAGAGCATCACAGAATCTTCCATATCCTTTCCTAGTGACAACACCCCCATGAACTACTGCAGCCCCCCCGCCATGCAGCCCACCCATCAGCAGCACCCGTCCCTCCAGCAAGAGAGATTAGTTTAGAGCTGCAATGGTTTCCAAATTCTTTACGGCTTGAGCTGAAGCCCCCAACCACCACCTCCTCCCCGTGCACGCTGGAACCACGGGGGCTTCCATGGGGGCTTCCAAAGAGTGGCATCTTCCAAAGACGATGGGTGGGACTCCATGGTGGGGGGAGGGGCGGGAGGCCCCAAGGACGGGCTGCTCCTGTCCAGCCCTCCCCAATCGCTCTCTCTGGGGGAGCCAGCACCCCCTTGTGAGGAGTCTCTAGCAGCCCTGACCGGTGGTCAACCAGGGAGGGGCCAAAGCCCAGCGGCCAGTCTTGGGAGGGAACCACCTTGGAACATTCTCCAGCCCAGCCGAGTCCAAACTCCTGCCTTCCAGCCTGAGCCAGGACCCCAGATATCATACAGCCAGATGGGGAGCCTCAGCGCCTGAGCCCCCCATCAGGAGGGTGGGGTTAAATTTCCCCTCCCACGACTGGGGTTTGAAAGGCCTCCAACAGAGTCATGTGACACCAGGGGCAGCGGCCTGCCCTCAAGCGGGCAGAGGTAGACAGAAATGACCTCCATCTCCGCTGTGAAAAGCTGATGTGGTGCACACATTTGTCCAAGTAACACTAACTGTGCACTTAAAGGGCGTGCACTCGGTTGTAGGCAAATTACGCCCCAAGAAAACGGATTTAGAATGATTTTAGAGGTATGCATTCACCTGCGGTAAACAACTTCTTTGGATTTATGGAAGTACAGCCCGCGTGCACAAGGAAAAGCCATTTTGGAGACTCCTGCAGAATCTTCCAGAAGACCCAGGCATGAACTAAGCCTTCTTCCTCTAGCCCCTGAGATGGAGGCGCACTCCGTCCACCCAAGATGTCACACAGTGAACACATCGGGGCCAGCCCCCCATCCCACCCGCACCCACAGACCGTGCCCGGTGCATCTCTCCCATTCGTCGGCTCCTGACCCGTGCACTTTATAATGAAGCTGCTATTGAAAGTACGGTGTTCCAATGAGTTCTGTGAGTTCTGGAGAGTTAGGGTACCCAAAAGGGGGTCCTGGGAACCCCGGATTTGTACACAAGTCAGACAGAAGGGCAGGCGTCTGAAACGAGGGCGGTCTTGGGCTGACCCTGGGCGGCCAGTGTTGGAATGAAAGCACTCGGACTTCCGCCCGTGGGGCGTGATGCCCGCCCAGGTCGTTACTGCTGAGACTGAGCTGGACTCCAGGACGCCCAGCTGGTGTCAGAAACAAAGCCGGCATCCCCAACTCTGTAAAGACTTGCAGACGGCAGAGGGAGCGGTCCGGCTGCCACAAGGCGGCTGGCATCCCCCAAATCCTGGCCCGACGAGACACAGCCGCTGCCCTGGGAATGGGCTAGTGGCCTGGGGCCAAAGACAACCAGTTAATCGTGGAACTGGCCCACGATTAGTGAGCCCATAAGCAGACCCAATGAGAGCAAAGTCGGAAACTTTCTGGAAACCCTCAGGCCCGAGAAGCCTCTCTTGCTCTTGTGAGGACGTAGCCGGGCCGATGGGAAGCGAGCCTGGACTACGAATGGTCACTCTGCTTCCCTGGGGATACGTCCTCCGTGAAACAGGTCCGAGCTGAGACGCGGAAAGAGACTGGGTCCTGGCGGTGTCCTCTCTGCACCCAACCTGTCCCCGCAGCCCAAGAAGGCAAGGTGCCCGGCGTGCAGTGAGCAAAGTCACGAACGCCCTTCTCTGCTGCCCAGTCTGAGCAAGCATCCAAATGCGTCTTGAAAAAGACCCACCCGAATTCTCCCGACAAACAAGGCAACGCGGGAAGCCCCAAACACGGGTTCTAACCACCATCCACCAGCTCACACCCGTTGTTCTCAGGAGCCGACTGTTGAATCTTCAGGAATTTCGCGTGTCGGTTGTTAAACTCTCAGCAGCTCGAAATTAGCCATGTGGGTGTGAGAAGCAATTATCAACACGAGCGGCGAATCTCTGGTTCCAGCTCTTGGACCACAGATCCTCAGAGGCCGTCGGAGGGCTCGCGGCCCGCCTATGAGTGCCCCACTAACACCCGGGGCCCTCCACACAGGGGTGCCTTCCGTTTCCAGCCTCCACAGGCCAGGCCCCGCAAGCGCAGGGCCGGCCCAGGCTGGGAATGCGGCTTCTCCATCCGCATCCGTGGGCGTCTACATTTCAGCAAAGAGCTGCCTTCCTTCATTTACAGTCTGGACTCAGACGATAGATCCGGGCTCCTGGAGGTTAGCAAACCCTTCAGGGCTGCCTCTGCCCTCCTCCTGTGAGCTCCTTCCAGCAACTTCCAGCAAAGACCACCACTTTCTAAATGGGTGACTTCTCAGTGGCAACAGCGCCTACACATACAGTTTAAATCCCCCCGCAGCTGTAAGCCCTGTTTTCATACCTCTCCTCTCTTCCCTCCCCGAGCAAAAGCAGGAGATCAGAGGCCCAGAATTCCTAATCCAGTTGGTACAGGAAGTGGAAAGAAGGAAGACATTTACAGCACGAGGCACGGGAACATTCTGATCAAAGGGCCATCTTGGTGTCCGGCTTGAGCATCAGGGTCCACGGTGAGGTACCCCCATCTCAGGATGGGGGCCCCCCGACCGTGCTATTATCTCCTTAGGATTAGCTGTTCAAAAAGACTTTTTATCTGACTTCGGAGAGACTTAGAAACTGATCCCCCTCTCAGAATGAAAGCTTTAAAGGTCAAATCTGCTCCCCCAACCCCACCAGGGAAAGAAAACAAATACAGGGATGTCGTTTGGAAGCCCGCTGCCGGTGCCGGTGCCAGTGCCGCGGGCCCACCAAGGAGCCACACCCGCCACACCCGCGGAGCAGAAGCCGGCAGGTGGCGCCAGATGCCCCGTTTCCAAACGCCCCTAGGTCTGCGGGGACTGATCTCAAAGGGAAGTCTCTGGGTTAAATGCTGAGTGGGAGGCTGGCTGTGCATGTTTGGAGGGGTGAGGTCATTTCCATCACGGCAATGAAGTCTTTAATACAAGGTGTGCTTTGTGCGAGATTCGAGGGAGCTCCAGCCACCTAAGCAGCGGCCGTGGTGTAGACCGTCCTTCACACGTGCAGGTGAGGACAGAGAGTGTCAGAAAGCACAGCCACGGGCAGCCCTCCCATCACCATGAGGCAGCCAGCCCTCCTGGGGAAACCTAAATGCCTTCTCCGGCAAAGACCGCCAAGCACGCCAGCCTTGACAGCCCCTTCACTGACCTGGGTGCACGCCAGGGATCCCGGTGCTGCACGGGAGGCTGGAGACGCCGACATCTAGCTGAGGCGCTCAGAGGGTTACACCGCCTGGAATTCTCCTCATCAGACCCAGGCAGCGAAGACCGCGGCCACTTCGATTGTCACGATCCCACCGTTTCCCTGAATTGGTTTTCTAATGTTGTTTACAAATGAGATCTTACAGGGTCGTTGTGTACGCGTGTGCGCCAGGAGCACTAACTTATTTAGTGGAAGGGTCCAGTGCGTATCAGAATCTAGGTTGCTCGGCTGGGCATTTCTTTTTCTGCTGATCTCCCATCTCTGTATTCTACATAATAACAGACACTATAGGTGATGAAACCATAGATCAAAGTTAGAACAAATGTTCAAAAGACAATATGGAGCATCTAGCGGGCATGGCTCAGAAGAGAGGCATTGGCGTCTTGCCAGCTCTGGGGCCTGGCTCTGCATTTCAGTGGGGGACAAACATCAGAATGAGGGGGGCAGGCTTGTGGGCAAACAGAAGGGCGAGTGTCTTGTTAGAGGACACAGCGGCCATTGGGCCCCACCAACGAGGGCCCATGGAGATCCCAGCCAACCTTCAAGAGACGCCGGAATTCCAAACTCATGCTAATTCTGTGATTTGAAATGTTGACAATTCAATTAAGAAAACAACAGCAAGATTCTATTGATCAAACACAACTTGTCCGGAGGCCATGTCCAGCCTGCCAGTTGCCATTTTGTTAACTCTGGCCTGGGGACTTCCAAATTAATCAGCGAGTCCGTATTCGCTCACTCGTTCATTCATTATTCAGGAGAGCTTTGAGGGCTTTCTCGGGCTACGCTCTCAGTATGAAGAGACCCAAAACACAGCCCCCCGGGCCTCAGATGGCCCACCACGGATCTCCAGAAGGTACACCAGTAAGTAAAAGCACGAGCAAGTCAACTTACATGGGGTCCATGATGTCGTGTGTGAATTCTCACAACCAAAGGGCAGGCAAGTGCGGAGAGCTCACTCCATCCCAGTTATAGCTATCGGCTGATTTAAACTCAGCCGTTAGCGTCCCTATCACTAAATCCTACCCTTTAGAAGGGACTTCCAGTGTTTTAGTGATGCTAGCAAAGTCCAGAGGAAGAGCAGTCACATCGCTTTAGCCTCTTACTAAGTAAGAGGTCTCCACTGAGAGGGTTGTTTCGAGGTTTGGTAGAGATACTGGCTGGGATTATGTGCTTGGCTGGCATTTCTCATGACTATCTCCACGGCAATCACTCTGGTCCTTTGATGAGCACATTAGTTAGGATTTTTTCAGCAGTGAATGAGTAAAACCTAGATAAGATCAGCTTAAAGGAAAAAAAGGCTTTATTGGCTCATGTAACTGAACCTCACAGTTTCAGGCATGGCTGTATCAAGCCTCAAATGATGCTGCTATGCTTGTCTTCTCCCTGTCTCTGTGTTGGCTGCACTCCCACACTCTGGGGGGGAGGAGGGGGAGTCCCAGTAGCTCCCAACACACATCATTCTTAATGCTGTTCATCCCCTTAAAGTGTGACCTTATCTTTTTGGTGGTTTCCACCAAAAGTCATGAGCCTGCCTCTCTTTGACTAGAACGGGATCGGGTACCACTCGCAGACCCAGTCACTGAGCCGGGAGGATGGACTGCAGGGACTGTCTCAGAGGGGGGCTCAGCCCACACTCACTGGGCGGACTCACACAGACAACGGGGTGGTCCCCGAAGGAAACAAGATGCGGTAGGAGATGTGGGAATGGAAGCTGAGTGTGCCATCACGGTTGATGCCCACCACAGTGACCGGAATCCCCTCCCTGGCCCCAGGATGAGGCATAGCTTGGCAAAGAAACGACCTCCTTCCATCCCCCTCAGGAAAGGAACACAAACTCTGCCATTATTCCGGGGCTGACATGGAACGAAGAATGTCCGCCACGGCAAAGACACAAACACATCTGGAGGGCCATGCTAGGGCGGCATGAAGTACACTGAGGTTTCTGTGCCCTTTCCCAAACCCCAGGCATGCCTTATGCATGTGTCAGAGCCGTGAATCCCGCTGATGAAGAGCTGACGCTCCGAGGCGCTTGCTAGCAGAGGGAGACATCCGCTCCTATTTGCTCGGCTGAGAAACATCCTTAAATGCTCAGGACAAATAAGGTCACAGATAAGGTCCCCATTCGTCTGCCTCCCACTGTCAGCCTGAAAACAGCAGGCACGGCAATTCAAGAACAGCAGCCTAATGGTACCTGTTAGCCAAACACATGTACATGTGCGTGCACACCCACCCACACGTGTGCACGCATGTGCATGCAGGTGCACATGTGTATACACGCACACAGGCATGCGCACACGGGCACGCCATTGCACACGTGCACACATACGCATACATGTGCAGCCGCAGGCGCACAAGTGAACACATGCATGCACACAGGCATGCACATGCGCACATGTACACACATGAACACATGGGCACGCAGGTGCACAGAGACATGCACACACAGACATGCACATGTGCATGCCCACACACAAAGGCATGCGCACACACAGGCACACACAGGTGCGCAATGCACACAGTGGCATGCATGCACATACACGCACGTGCACGCATGTACACACAGGCATGCACGCACATGCAGGTACATGCACACGGTGATCCCCTCCAGCTTCATCTTGCAGTCCCCCGAAGAGCTGCTAGGCAGTGATAACAACCTGTTTCAGGAAGCAGACTCCTGGGTGTCTGTAGATTGGCACCCAGGTAACTGCTACTCTTCCAAGCACGCCGGGAGAAGTTCTTCTAATGTCTTCACATCAACCATGCACTGAAAATACATATGTGGGGCTGCCCGCATCTATCCTCCGCCCTGGAGTGACGAGGGCAAGCTGGGATCTAGATTGCAGCCCGAGGTCAGGGTCTGTCAGCTGTGCCCCAGGAACGGAGACCATCGGTAGCCACAAAGTTTAACCAACCAGACTCAAAATGAAGAGCACCTCTATCAAGACGACTTTACAATCTGCACCAGGAAATTCCCACTCGGGAAGATAAGACGGTGAAATAATAAATAACCTCACTGTTTGCTTCAGGAAACTTCCTGAAAACTGACTTATGTAAACAAGACATTGCTCATCTGGGCAAAGAGCTCCTTTTCAGAACAACAAATGGCTCACCTGCATGCAAAGCTCCCTCACCAGACAACAGTGCACATTTTCCTCAAGTCCCTCACTTCCAACATGCACCGACACCCGCATGGCAAGACTCACCTTCAAGCAGCGGGGGCTCAGACCCCACGATTCTGAACATCCCTTCCTGACCTCCCTTTTCTAGGAGAGTACTGAGATTCTCCACAGGTGTCTTCCTTACTGCAGTGGGCAATCTAATTAGCTTTGCTTAATGAGGTGGTTACACTAGAGACCTCTGGGAGATGGATGGCTGCCACCTCCGAGCCCTTCTTGACAGTCCCTGCTCTCTTCTGCTCCGCAGGGGGACTGACCCCTGCAGGCTGCATCCCCAGGCTCCCAGGTCAGCTGGAAAGCCCCCAGCAGAAGGCTGAGGAGGGAAGGGAGAGGGACCACGGCTTCTACCCCCATACACTATGTCGTGGGGGGGGGGGGGGCTTCTTAGAAGTCAGCTGTATCTTTGTTTTTGGCAGCCCCGGCTGCAAACACTCAACCAGGAAACCAGACTGTGGGAGCATCATCTCCTCCCCTCGTCCCTTCACCCGGAGATGACACAGCTCCCGCTGCAGGGAATCTCTGCCTCCCTCCCCTTCCATGTTGACTGTCAGCCTCTCCTCACATCTTGTACTGAAGCCCCCTTGGGGGAGTATTTGACATGCTTTCTGCCTTCCAGGTTAGACCCTAGGGGATAGAGAAAGCAGTTGGCTAAAGACATAAATGTCATAAAGTCAATGTCCTTCAAGAAGACAAGACCTGGGCCCTGGCTTGCCTGGGCCAGAGCTTGAGGAAGAGACTCCAGGTGCCCTGCAAGTTGACACTGGTGGAAAAGGTGATCGCCTCATGGCCAGATGGGGGATTCGGATAGAGATACAGATCTAAGCAAATGTCATGGAAACAGGAGCAGTAAGCAACTAAAAACTTCACACAGATGCAGAAATCTTCAGTGGACTAAATCTTCATGGACTGAAAAGGGCCAAAGGAGGAAATGGTGTTAGGAAAATGAGATAATAGAAATCACTGGAACAAGAAGAAGGAGAAGGAGAAGGAGAAGGAGAAGGAGAAGACGAAGACGAAGACGAAGACGAAGACGAAGACGAAGACGAAGACGAAGACGAAGACGAAGACGAAGACGAAGAAGAAGAAATTACTGGAACTGACATGCTACAAGAAAAAGTAGAGTGAGAAGCAGAGCACCCAGACTGTAGGATGGTACAGAAGAGGCTGGGATCCCAAGAGGAAGAGAGGGTGAAAAATAGAAAGAGGAATATCTGGGGGGCGCCTGGGTGGCGCAGTTGGTTGGGCAGCTGCCTTCGGCTCAGGTCATGATCCCGGAGACCCGGGATCGAGTCCCATATCGGGCTCCCAGTTCCATGGGGAGTCCGCTTCTCCCTCTGACCTTCTTCTCCCCTCTCATGCTTCCTCTCTCTCCCTCAAATAAATAAATAAAATCTTTAAAAAAAAAAGAAAGAGGAATATCTGTAAAGGGATAGGAATGTCAATTTTCCAAAAATAATGAAAGACATCAAACCACAGACCAAGAAGCTCCGAAAATCCCAAAGGGGATAAATAAAAGAGAAAAAGCACGTATTGACACGTCATCTCTGAACAGTGGAAAAAGAAAAATAAAGAGAAAATGTTCAGGGTAGCCAAAGAAAATGACACATTACACACAGAAAAACAAAGATGAAGATTTTGGTGGGACAATAAAAGCAACATCTTTAAATAGATAGAAATATTTTCAGAAATAAAAATAAAAATATCCCCAGAAAAGTAAAAGCTAGGGAGGAATGCATTTCCATGAGACCTCTGAGACAAGAGAGGGCAAAGGCAAATCTTCAGACAGAATGAACATTTTGGGCAGGGACAGGAATCTACACAAAGAAATGAAATGAAGACTCCCGTTAATGGTTAAAATAAAAGTAGATAGAGAATCCAGTTTTTTCTTATGTTCAATTGCTCTAAAAGATAGTTAGTTGACTGTATAAAGCAAAAATAATAACAATATAGTGTGGGTTTCTCCCATGTCTAAAAATTAAAAAAAAATGACACTAATAAAACTAACAGTAAGAGAGAGAAATTGGAAATTTACTGTTGGGAGGTTTTCACGCTGCATGTTAAGTGGTGTAATGTTGCTTGGAAATTAGATTGTGATAAAGTAGAGGTCCGTACTGAAAACCTTAGGGCAGCTACTGCCATGATTTTTTTAAAGTGTAAATAATAACCCAATAGTCGAGATAAAATAAAATCGTAAACAACGTTCCATTAAATAAAAATTAGGCAAAGGCGGGGCACAAAAAAAACCAGACAGAATAACATATAACTAAAAAGATGGCAGATTTAACCCAAATGTATGTATAACTGCATAATTTTATGACACATAAATTGTCTAAACACACTAATTAAAAACCATAAATTATTGTGGTAGATGTAAAAGCAACACTCAGTCACATGGGGAAAATATACCATGCAAAGAGTAACAAAAGCTAAATTAAGATGAGGGAGAAAAAAAAAAAGACTTCCAAATAAGTCTTGAGGGGAAGAAAAGAATTATGTGTTTACAAAGGGGTCAATTCGCCTACAATATATAACAACCTGAACTGTATGCACTTAACAAAAGAACTTCAAAAATACATAAAGCAAAAACTCATAGAACTAAAGGGAGAAACAGAAAAACCCATGATTATATTTGGAGAGGTCAACACTCCTCTCTTAATTACGGAAGGAACAGAAGATCAGTAAGAATATAGAATATTTGGACAACACTATCAACCAAGTAACCTAACTGATAGCTACAGGGGACTCCACCCAACAAAAGCAATGTCATAGTCCTTTCAAGAACTTAAGGGGCATTTAGCAAGACATACCTTACTCTGGAACATAAAAAATACTCAAACGTATAAATGAATTGACATGTATGTTCACTGACCAAATTGAGATTAAACTAGAACTAAGTATCAGAAAGGTATCTGGAAAATCTTCAAATATTTCAAAAGTAAACAACAAATATCTAAACAACACGTGGGTCAAAAAGGAAGTCAGGAGAGATATTAAGAGAAATAGTTGTAAATCACACGAAAATAAACATATACCATAAAAGTTTGAGGGACCCAGCAAAAACAGTGCCCGGAGAAAAATTTATAGCATTAGGTTCTTTTATCAGAAAAAGAAGAAATGTCTCAAAAAATGATCTAAGCTTCCCTGGAAAGAAAATAGATTTTTAAAAAAGGAAAAAATTAAAACCAAAGCTACAAAACAAAATCATAAAGATTAGAGTAGAAATTAAAATGAAAAAAGAGAGAAAAATAAATGAAAAGTGAAAGCTGGTTCTTTGAAAAGATATATTCATGAACCTCTTCCCAAACTGACCAAGAACAAAGAGAGAAAAGAAATATACCATTACTCGCAGGAATGAATTAGGGGACATCACTACAGATCTCACAATCATGATAAAGTGGATAAAGCGATACGATGAACGTTATTTCCATAAATCTGACAATTTAGATACAACGGAACAACACATCAAAAAAACACAAACTACCAAAACTCACTCCATATAAAATAAATAATGTGAACAGTCCTAAACCCATTAAATGAAATTTGCAATGTAAAAGCTTCTTAAAAAAAACCATCCAGACCCAGGTGGTTTCATCAGATGATTTCAACTGAGTATGTAAAGTGCTAACATTGAATTTATACAGTCTCCCCCAGAACACAGAGCAGGAGGGAACACTGCATACCTCATTCTGTGACACCAGCATGACTTGGGACACCAAAACTAATCAAAAGCAATATGTAAAAAATAATAATTATATATTATAAATATATACACTCACATATATATGTATGTATGTATATATGCATGTATACACGTATATGTGTGTACATATAGTTATATATATTATATAATACATATTATACATATATAGATTATATACATATAAAGTATAGTATGTATAGTGTATATAGTATAGTATATTATGTAACATACATGCGTTTATATAACCATATATACATAACATAAAAGAGCTTAGACACACAAACCCTCAACAAAATATTAGAAAACCCAACAGAGCAATAAAAAAAAATTTTACCGCAATTAAGTTGGGTTAGTGCAAGGAACACAGGTGATTCAACATCTGAAAATCAACATCATCTATGATATCAACAGGCTAATTAAGAAAAACCACGTGAACGTGGCAGGATTGGACAAAGTTCAATATCCATTTATGATAAAACTTCAACACATGAGGAATAGAGCAGAACTTCTGCATCTTCATAAAAAGCACCTACAAGAAACCCACAGTGTCATAGTTAATGGGATAAGACTGGCTACCAGGCGAGGATGGGAGCTATCCCCCTTCTTACTCAGCATCATCCTAGGGCTTCTGGCCAGTGCAAAGGGAATGGGGGGAAAGGCCTACAGATCGAAAAGGAAACCCTAAAACTATATTTGCAAATAGCACGACTGACCGTGTAAAATATCCTCCATGAGTCCACAAAAAGAAAAGAAACTACTTAGGATTCAAGGTCAGTGTACAAAAATCAATCATGTTCCTACATAATTGCAATAAAGACTATATTCAAATCTTAAAAAGAATATTCACAACAGCACTCTTTGGTGCAAATCTAAAAGTTATGTGCAGCACCTGTATGCTAAAAATGATAACACAGTGATGATAAATATCAAAGAAAACCTAAATAAACTGAAGTACCATGTTCATGGATCAGGGGTCTCAGTTCTCATTATTACAAAGGTATATTTTCTGCTGATTCGGTACAATCTCAATCAAAATCCCAGCAGGAAATTTTTGTTTGTTTAAGAAATGGACAAGTTATTATTTCCAAAATATCTATTGCAAGTCAAAGAAACTAGAACAGCCAAAACGTTTGGAGGATTCACATTACCTGATTTCATGATTCATTATAAAGAACAGTCATCAAGACAGGGTGGTATTGGTGAAGAAATAGACACACAGATCAGGAAACAAAACTGAGAGCCCAGAATAAGTCTTCCACTTATGGTCCAATGGTCTTCACAAAAAGAGAAAGCCAACTTAGGAAATAATGACCTTTACAACACACTGTGCTGGAAGAAGTGAACATTCATATGCAAATAAACTGAGACTTGACCCATACATCACATCACACACCAAAACTGACCCCAGGTGGATCACAGCCCTCCATATAAAGCCCAAAACTATTACATTTCTAGAAGAACACGCTTTGTGACTCCTTGCTTGGCAAATATTTCTAAGATACAAGAACAAAAGCAACTCCGTAAAAGACAAAAAGAAACTGGACTTCATCAAAATATTTCTTTGCTTTTTTGCTTTGCTCTGCCAAACACCTGTTAAAATGAAATGACAAGCTGCAGACCAAAAAAAAAAAAAAAAAACCTATTTGCAAATCACATACACGATAAGAGAGGTATACCCAAGCCATACAAAATAATCTTCAAAATGGAATAAGACAGCCCATATTAGTTACCCGTTTTAAAACAGCAAAGGATTTGAAAAGATACTTTACCAAAGAAGACACACAGATGGCAAATAAGCCACTAAAAACTGTTCAACATCATTACTAATTAGGGAAATGCAAATGAAAACCACCATGAGATATCATTACACACGTATTAGAAGAGCTAAAATAACATTACGGCGTGAAAATACCAAGTGTTGGCAAGGGTGTGGAACTGCTGAAACCTTATCCATCACTGGTATCAATGCCAAATGGTCCAACGGCTTTTGCAAAGCAGATTGGCAATTTATCATACTAAACATGCACTTGGCACGTAACCCAGCCCAGGTATTTGCCTGCAAAGAAACGGAAGCAGACGTTCACACCAAAACTTGTGCACAAATACTTAGAGTGGATCAACACATAACAGCCAGAACTATTAGCAAAGCTGGTGTCTTTCATCGGGCGTAATGGAAAAACACACTCTGGTTTGCCATACTCTACCACCCTCCTCAGTAATGGAAAGAAGTGAACTCCCCCTACAGCCCACGATCTGGGAGAATATCACAGGCATAATGCTAAGTGAAGGATGCCTGACCTAAATGGCTGTGTGGTGTCGGATACCCTTTATAGAACATTCTGGAAAAACCACAACTATAAATCCATGGCTGCAGGGGATAAGGGCAGAAAGAGGGGCCAGGTGTGGAGGGGAAATGAAAATTTGGGGGGGGATGATGGAAACGTTCTACATCTTGATTGTTACAACACTGAATCGTAGAAAGGTGAATAGTACCCTATGCAAATTTTTACCTCAATTAACCGGACACATACAATTTTCCAAAAATACCTTCTCGTGAGATTCTGATGCGCATGCTGGGGGGGGGGGGGCTTTCCAAACTGCCAGCGCCCAGTCTGACCCCAGTCTGACACCCCTGGTCCGTGGTGTGACGTGTGCAGCGGGATGCGGGACAGCTGACCTGCACGTGGAGCCCAGCCTGAGAGCGCCTGTTCTAAAGACAAAGGTCTTCCAAGAGCCTTTCTCCTGAAATTCCTAAGAGAAACCTTCTAAAACAATGTACCCACTCGCACATTTAAAAATTGATACCTATTGTTTCTCATCACTTTCAACAGTTGCTAAGGATAAAGTTTCTAGCGTATTGTAAACCTTGACATTTAAAATTAAACTGTTATATCACTCTCTTAAATATATCCACTGGAATATAAATAACAGAATGACTTGACACCCACTGACATCCATTTATAAAATCCATGAAAAAGTCTCCATTAACGATCAGAAACGTGCCCTTGTTCCTCTTTGTCCTGAACTCCCTATTTCCGTTCCAGTTCCCTCCAAGAATCGTACCCTAAGTTACCAGGGCATCACCTTGAAAATAATGTCTCCATTCTCCCCCTAAACCTTCTTACAACAAAAATATATATGGGTGCGCACAGAACATAAACTTTTTTGCTGCTTCTTCCTGTAAGATTTGCAGTACTCAGAAATGTCTTCAGGTTGGCGTTGCTACAATTATGGCTGTCACAGAAGCAAAACAACATAAATGCCTCCCATTTTCATAAATAATTTTTTTTTTTAACGAAAAGCAATTCTCGTCTTGTAAATGCGCCTCCCTTAATGAGTTACGGGGTGGGAGTCCCGCTGCCTTGATCAAAGGAACCGTCTGACTGCACTCGTGGGCCGGTGGAGGTCTGAATGCCCGCGGGAGGTGACTCACACAGTAAGGCAGTATATGGAGGGGGGACCTCGCCGTCGTGAAATCAAAGGAGAGAGACAAATGCAGACAGAAAGACAAGATGAGCAGCGTAACTCTGTATGTAGAAGATCAGGTTAAGGAGCGAATAGTACACTTTATCAGGCCGTTGTGTGTCAACCATACTCAAAAACTTTTACGTTGAAGAGCGACTGCACACAGAAGTTAAGGATCTGCACACTCATAAGCTCTCAGACACCCCCAGTAAATTCATCTCTGGAGGGCTCTGCCTCCACCCCTCCACGCACACATCCTGCCTACGGGACACCGCTCCCAAAAAACAAGGTCAGAACAACGCAGTCCGTAAAACCACGCGGTTCCCTGAGATGCAAGGTAACGGTCCCAGGACCCATTGAACCGTCCTCCAGGGCGCAGGGAGATCACATAAATGAGGGGATATCTTTGCACTTCGAGGAACGTGGGCACCGCTGTCCACATTTCCCCACCTCTGACGGCCACGGAGCTCAGCCCCATGACACACAGTTCCAGCCGGCGACCGCGGTGACAGGAGTGCGCCCCCCCCCCGCCCGACCTATCGCCACATGGAAATATCACCTTAGTTTAGCCATCAACAGGAGCAGGAAAATGCACATCTTCATGAAAGTCTCCCAATTTCAAGACACTGACAAGACTTCCGTGACGACAGCCACATTCCACCACCGACGCCCGTCCACTGAAAGTCCCACCCGACATAAATAAAGCACATAAGGAAAGAGATGGCCAGCCTTTGGCTTCTCTATCTGTTCAAGACATAATGCCCTCTTTCTTTGTTTTATATCCCCGAGTTTCACGAGGCCTGCTTCTCAATTTAACTTGTAAAGGAATAGTAATCCTGTCCTCTCCCGATCAAAAATCTCTTTACCGCATCCAAAACAATTCCAGGAAAGTACTGTAGAAGAGTAAAAAGGAGATACCTGACCCAAACACACCCTATAACCCTTTTTCTTTTTCCAAAATGAAAACATTGGGCTATCTGTAATTCAGGACACCTTGGAAATCGTTTCTCTGTGTTGTCTGCAAGTTACACTTCTTTGAACCACCTGACCCCCTAAGGTGAAGCCGGAAGCCCAGAAATCAAGCAGAAGGCTCACCTGGCGGAGACGGGGGACGAGCTGAGTTGCACCTCACCTGCGTGCTCGTCAAAGCCCCGCTCCCCTCCTCGTGCTGACACGGCTCCCCTGAAAATGTAACTGATGTGATCCAAGCAGCTCTCTCCCTTCCAACAGAATTCCCAGGGTTTTCAGGGACCTCACATTTCAAAATATTGAATGCTTGTAAAACAAGCAATTGCGTGTTTTGATGCTTGCTTTTAACAGCACATAATGCAAATATTTAACCACAACAGTAATTTCCATTGTGCATAGTTTTTACATCTAATTAGAGACTCTGAAAAATTACAACCACTGGAAACAAAAGCTTACATTACATTGAAACACTGGAAGGATAGTGTAACTTCTCTGAGAGGGTACCACTGTATCCTGAGAGCTGTCACCGGAGCAGGAATAAAAAATTCCCTTCAAGGTTAAATATTAGAGAACTTGGGACTATTTTCATAGTAGGTTTAGAATTACAACAACCCAGAGAGTGGAATATTGTTCTTATGGTGAACGTCCAGCATCCATGACCCCTTTTGGGTAACAGTATTTAAAATGATATATATCATGTTGTCCCCTTTCTCACACCAGATGATCCGTGTGGATTCTCACTCGAGGCTCCAAAGGGGGAGCTCACTGCCTCAGCCTGAGCCTATCAGCCTGCACCTATCCCATCCCACCGGGCACAGCCCGTGATTCAGGGAGACTCATGGAACAAGGCGGCCTACCCAGAGCAGGTCCAGAACTTTGACGGAACTGTTAACAGAAATGGTTTCTTTTCAGTGGATTTCAAGTATACTGAAGATGTAATTCTGAGCTAGGAAGGAGCCTACATGAGGAGCACTGTCCCTAAGAATAGAAGCAATACAGTTAAAAAGAAGCAGAGAGACTCTAGGTCCTGCTGGTATCACCTAAGCACCTGGATCAAGCCTTACCTGATGCCAGCATGCCTACAAAATTCCAGTTACGTTGAACCATTATTTCCTTCTCCTTTCTGGCAGAGATCGTGAGTATTTACCAAACATGTATGTGCTATCGTATGCTTTCTAGTCCTCCCTGCAGTCAGATGGAGGACGTGTTTCTAAGTGCTGGTCCATGGGATGTGGGCATAAGCCGTGAAGCTGGCTCCAAATCTGGACTTTAAATGCATCCCAGGGACGCCTGGGTGGCTCAGTCAGTTAAGCGTCTGCCTTCAGCTTGAGTCCTGATCCCAGTGTCCCGGAACCGAGTCCTTCATCGGGCTCCTGGCTCAGCCGGGAGCCTGCTTTTCCCTCTGCCTGCCACTTCCCCTGCTTGTGCTCTCACTCCTTTCTCTCTGACAAATAAATCAATAAAATTTTTAAAAAATAAATTAATAGAATAAATAAATAAATGCAACCCACATGACACCCTGGCCCTCTCTCCCCCTTCCTGTGATGACCCCAGGGGCCTTGTGCTCCCAATGGCACAACAAGGTGGACGTAGGTCAGCTAGGGTCTCGGTGGATAAGAAACAAACCTTTCTCAAGTGAAGCTCCTGAGAGATGGGCACTTACTTATTCCTGCACCAGAGCTGCTCTAGGCTCCCTAAGGTCCCCTTGGGCCATCTGTGGTTTTCTTTTCGAGCCTGCAACCAAAATATGCCTTATTATTTATTGCTACAAAGTGTTTCTTTAAATAAATAAAACTGGGACGGAATGTGTCCAGTCAATACATAGCTTCCTGGAGTCGGTCTTACACCGAGCTTCATATTCCGGGGGGCGGGGGGGAGAGCGGGGTGGGGGGCTCTCCCAGCCGAGGACCTGCTTTGATTTCATCCTTTACGGCGTCTGTTAAATGCTGCCTGAGGACAGAGATCTAGAGGCTTTCGAGGTGAGAATATGGAACAACCATTCCTCCTGTGGAGGGCCTCCCGCTCCAAGAAACCCCAGGAATACTTTCAAAACCCTAGAAGGCAGAGGGATCGCCCAGAAAAAACAAAATCAAATCGGCCATGAGGGAGCACTTCTTTACCAACACTGCGGCTGGGAATGCCAGAGACGCCCAGGAAGGGTCCTCCCGGGAGGAGACAAAGAACAGAGGGGAGACGCCCGGACAGGACTCCTACAAGGTCAACAGTGTCGCGCCCTGATCCTAACAAGAGGAGAATCTGTCCGGACACAAAAGGCGGGAATGTGTATCACCGATCCCAGACCTCCTTGGTGCCAGAAGGCACCAAGGGAGGTGCCTTCCTGAGCCGAAGAGGCCAGAGCCCTCGTAAGCAGATGGGCAGGCATGTCTCGGTGCCCAGGTTCCAGGGCTGGCCCAGGTGCAGGTGTTTGCTTCTGGGGGATAGCCTGGGGGAGCGGCAGCACGCAGCCCCTGGGACCCCGGGAGCCCGAGGGTGGGCGCTGGGCCAGAACAGGATTAGGACAATTTCCCATACTGAACTGCAACCCCTTGAGGGCTGAGTTGATCCCACACTCATTTCTGTGCCTTCGGAACCTATCTCGCCGTTAAATAAACAAGGGCGCTCCATGCCCAGGACGGGCGATGCTCCTTGCAGGTTATAAAACATCAGAACTAGGTAGATCACAGGCTGGACTGGAACCTTTAATGCTGTGTGCAAGCAGCAAGGGTCCCCCGATCCCATCAGTCTCAGAACCACGAATTCTAAACTAGGACACCACGCAGGGGCTGTGATTCCTGAACGGCACGTCCCAGAGGAGACCCCCTCTTCCCCGCCGACTAAACAGCCTCCTCCCCACCCCATTCTTAGACACATCTTCTTTGTCCCTCCTGGCCCGATGCCCCGGTGTCTCCATGTCCCCGTCACCTGCCGACTGAGAGCTTCACTTGCCTATTGGGAACAATTCCAGATCTTCTCCTCTGGCCACAGACGTCGTCACCTCACCCACTCCCACCCCTCAGCCTCCAAGAGGCAAAGACCCTCAGGGCGCTGGACCACACTTGGGGGGAAAACAGATCGAGCTTCGGGACCTTAGGAGTCACCTCCTCAAAGAGGAGTGACTTTGTCCATGACTCACTGAGAACAGTTTCCAGGGACACGGAGACACTCGGCAAAGGTCGTGGAGTGCCATGGTCGCTGACACCTGCCGTCACCAAGGGCATCAGCGTTCCAGGGAACCAGAGCTCCCACACATTGCTCGGACATGTGCAAAAAGGTCCAGCCCTTCTGGGAAAGAGCATGGCAGCAAATGTCTACCCATATTCCTTGGACCGGTAATTAAATAACTGTGAGTCTATCTAAGAACGTAACTCAAAGCAAACATTATGCACAAAGGTAATTACTTCCTTATAGTAGCAGAAAACTATTAATTACAGAAATGCCCCACAAGAGCTAAAACCTTTAAGCTAGGATGCCTACGTGAAAAATACATTCATAGTAGGTTTTAAAACATGAGGAAATAGATAAACACATGAACTCCAAAAGTCCAGAACCCAAATCATGTGGACCATCTAAGGTGGGAACATGACGATTTAAACAATCCATAGGAAACAATAAGAATGAGACACACTGAAATGGGAGACAGTCGTCCTTGGGTAGGGAGATTGTTTATTTTTACCTCTCCCTCCTTTCGAAATTAATCTGAAGTGGGTTACAAAACAGCAGTGCCGTGGGACAGAAGAAGCAGGCACGGAGGCAGACAGGAAGAGAAGAACACCGGCAGAAAAGAAGATAAGGCCAAGGATAAGGCTGAGTAAGAGGCATCTCTTAAGTTCCTACACTTACAAGAACAAATTTGGCTCAGAGAGTCCTAGGCATTAAAGCAAAGAGAGACACTTAGAAATTCACTTACAAAATTCATCGTGTTCACAGGATAAAGTGCAAAGCACTTCTCAGGATAAACACGGCTCCCGCCCCCTCCCCCCGACTAGTACTGAGACTTAAGAAGTAGTTCCTAGAAAAGGCATTTAGGAAAAGGATTCTGTTCTAATTAACAAAAATCCTTAAAATCTTCCCCCACTCGGCCGCCCCACATTAAGCTGATCTTCCCAGGAACCCCGAGCCTTCTCCCACGGGCGGCTCCCAGCTCCTCTCTGCAGCATTTCCCCGGCTGGCGTCTGCGGGGAGCCCTGGGGTCCGCCTGCTGCAGGCATCCTACCTCCCCTTGTGTTAGATGGCTCCCACCTTGGGACGCGTTCGGACAGCAGTGCTGGGCACCTGCCCCTCTTGGACAACAAGGAGCAACCCGTTCGCTTTCCCAGCCAGCCTGGGATACAAACTGACTCGGAGCCCTGGGACCAGATCCTACAGACTGTGCTCAAGGCTGAGCGCCACCCCCCATCTGCCACCATCTAGCACCAGATCCACCAAACCCAGGTGGTCCTCGTGTGTTCTTCATCATGTTCACGGTGTTGGGGGTGGGGGGTGCTGAGACAGTGCCAACCTCAGTCCCCAGCCTCAGGGAGCCAGAAACGCACATTTTTACATGCACATGACATCTTTATGTCATGGGACTTCATTTCTATTCCGAGTCCTCATTTCGGCCAGCAGCCAAAGGCTCTGGCAACACTGCCCCCACCCCCCGCACCGCCCAGTGATTCCAGGGACCACGTCTAAATTCTGGAAGGGCTCATTTCTCATTTCCACTAGAGACTTTGCCATGTGGCATCTGGTCTCCTGCGGTCCGTCCATGAGGACCATGGCTACACCTCCGCTGGGGGTCTTAACCTCAGGGCCCCCTGGGGTCGCCTGCGCCAACGCCCCCCACCCCCCACCAGCCACCTTTGCACCACACGCGGCCAATCGCGGAAACATTCTGTGGCTCCCAGCAGCTCTCGGGAGCGCCCTGCCTGGTCTCCGTGCATTGACGTTTCCTCTGCATCCCCCTGGAGATTCAGGGCAGGTGGTCCGCCTCGGGGACCCTCCAGTACATCTGGGAAAATCTCACGTTGTCTCCTTTGCAGTGGAGCAAAGTGACTCAGAGGGTCTCAGAAGCACAGCAGCCTCTAAGCTCAGTCTGAGCTCGCCCCCGCCCCCGTGCAAAATATCGTCTGGGGTGAGAAAGGGCCTGGAAATGGGGCAGGTGGGGGAATTAGAGATGGAAACAACATCTCTCGCTGCCGCCACGTCCTAGGAGAGTGTGTCCAATGCTCTTAATGGCAGCGTCATCCACCAGGATGGCTCTCCCGGCGAGGAACATCAACAAACACAAGGACACCAGTGAAGGCTGACTGCCACCCTCTTCACTTGGTGAAGGAGCTCAGCAATACTCCCATCAACATAAAAACTTACTGTTTCTCATGTGCACAGAAGAACATAATGTCGTTAAAAGCTAAAAACTCTGTAACTGCCTATCTGTGCAAATGCAGAGAGACTTTTAGGGACTTTTAGGGACTGTTTCTGATGGCAGCTGGAAAAACGAAGGTGGAGGAAAATAAAGAAGGAGACATTCCTTCACCCATTTGCCCAACACGGGTTTGAATTTATATGTGCATTTTTTCGATAAATACAGTCTTGTACTGAAAATGTATTTCCTCATGGTTTCCTCAATATTTTCCTTCCTTTAGCTGACAATCGTGAGAACATAACAAGTAATACATACGACATGCGTGGTATGTGCTAACCAACCGCGGACGTTATCGGTCAACATTGGGCTATCAGCAGTGACGTTTCGAGGAGTCAAAGTCACAAGTGGACTTTCTACTGTGCAGGGCGAGGGGTCGGTGCCCCAACCCCCCCGTGGAACGCCAAGCACACGCTAGGCTCCGAGCCAAAACCCAAATGGAAGGCTCTCTGCATTCAATGTAAGTGTGGCCCCATGTAGGAACAGATTCATTTTTCGCGATGACATATAACCACAGGCAAAATGGAGGTGGGCTAACGGCATGTGCTCATCAGAATTCAGACGCTGCCACTTTCTGGGTATGAGATCTCAGACAAGTTACTTACTCTCCAAGCCTCACTCTCTGCATCTGTAAGATGGGCTTAGTAACAAACTCTACCCAGTTTAGGGTCATCTGAAAATTCCCCCCAAAAATCATCTTCATAAATCACCCAGCACAATGTCTGGCATACGATAATTACTCAAGAAATCAGCTATTGTTAACATTGACCAAAGTATTTCCTACAGCACTTTGAACCACCAAGAGAAAAAAGAGCAGCAAATCATTTTACCATTGGGCAAAGGTTCTCTTAGCGGTATTCCACGGTCTTGAGCATACTTGAAAACTGATTGAGCCCTTGCTATGTCCAAAGAAGCCTACTATGTACTGGAGAGAAATCGAAGCCAGATAGAAAAATACACTGTGGCCCCTAGAGGAACTTAGAACCTAGAACAGGAGATGTATAATTTTAATATAGTTTTAGGATGTCACCCCATAACAGGCTGGAAAATAGACACACACAAGACAGCCACGTCTAAATCCCTCGAACCTCCAAACGTCACCTTAGTGGGGGGAGAAAGGGAGAGGGATCTTTGCAGATGTGATTGAGTGAGAAGGGAAACAGTGTGGTCCTTCAGTGCGAGAGGGTCCTTCTAAAGGGCGGCGGTGGGGCAGTGGGTACCGAAGTGAGGATAGAGCAGAGAGGCCAGAAGCCGTCAGCCTGCATGATGGTAGGGATGCCTCCGGGAGGCAAGCTCTGCGGGCAGCCAGCCATGAGAAGCAGGAAGAGGTAAGACACACGATTCTCCCCCCGGAACCTTCTGCTGACACCTTGATTTCGGCCCAGTGAGACTGATTTTGGACTTCTGGTCTCCAGAACCGTGTACATTTCTATTGTCTTAAGCCACCATGTCTGTGATAATTTGTGGATGGATGGGTAGATAGGGGGTGGGTGGATGGATGGATAGATGGGTAGATGGGGGTGGGTGGATGGGTGGGTGGACGGATAGAAGGATGGATGGATATATGGATGGATAGATGGGCAGATAGGGGGTGGATAGATAGAAGGATGGATGGGTAGAAGGATGGATGGATGGGTAAAAGGAAGGATGGATATATGGATGGATAGATGGGCAGATAGGGGGTGGATGGATGGATAGACAGATGAACAAAACGATGAACAGATGGATGGATGACTGGCCAAATAAACGGATGAGTAGATAAATGGACAGATGAGACAGAAACAGAGGTAATATAAGCTTCTGCAACAGGGTATTTTTGGAGTTTGCTTTTGTTTTTCATTTTTTCTCAGTTTTCAGAATGGAACTAAATTAAACAGATCTTCATCCTTGGAACTCTACCTTTCAATACATAGAAGAATCTTTTATGAAATTGTATGTTATTTAGCTTTATTCAGAGAAAATGAAAGTTAACGATCCCCCTGTTCCCTAGCCCTTTAATGGTGACACTGTTGAAATGTAAGCAATAAAATCTCCTTGTCTCTGTCTCTCTGTCTCTCACACACACCAACGAGCTCCCTCCTAGGTATTTGTTCCCCTCCCCCAAAAGCCTGGACAAGGCGTCACCGTAATGCAAGCTCCTCCTAGTCCAGAGCTGTACCGGACTTCTCCTGGACGTACACCCTCCACAGAGCCGGAGTTCTGCCACCTGACGCTTCTCGTCTGACCTCACACGGAAGCTGCAGCCACAGAAACCCACTCTGCAGAAAGATACACTAAAAAAAGCCATGACTTAGGACCCTCGCCATCCTCCGCCGGCTGCAGGCAGAGCACTTTCCAGCACAGCCATGAGACAAGGTCCTCCCGGGTGCAGCAGCTCCTCTCCTGGGACCCCTGGGGAGCCCCGGGGCTCAGAGTGCCCACTCCTCACTGGCATTTGCAGAACTAACTCTGCAGGACACAAGCGAAGGTCACGACAAGCAGCCTCAGGGTGGCAACCTTCTTGACCTTGTGCATGAAACTGTCTGCTCTCTGCCCACGTCCAGTGTCGAACCCATCTGTCTGCCAGCACCCCCCCTTCCCTTACTCCTGCCCCTCCCTCCAAATGAAGGGCGACGCATAAAAACCCACCCACTGGCTGGACCACATCTGTCTGACATCAAGTTCCCAACAAGGGAGGCGCCTGGGGGGCTCAGTTCGTGAAGCGTCTGCCTTCAGTACAAGTCAAGATCCTGGGGTCCTGGGATTGAGCCCCCATGTTGGGCTCCCCACTGAGTGGGGTCTGCTTCTCCCTCTGCCCCTCCCCCTTAATCATGCGCTCTCGCGCGCACTCTCTCTCCTCTCTCCAATAAAATCTTTAAAAAAAAAATTTTTTTTTAGATTAAAACAATTAAAGTTCCCAACAAGACTGGACCCTACACGGAAGACACAAGCGCTCTGGCAACTCGACATGAAGGCCATTCTCCGGAAAAGGATGGGACCGTAGGACTGTGTTGCTGGGAACTTTCTGATTTCATAATATCGTCTCTGGGTCCCTGCGGATAGAAGTACAAGCAATGAAGATTTCTTTTTATTTGTTTTTCAAAAGATCTATATAAGAGTGGGTTTGCTCTATGACCAATCACTTCCTGCACATGAAATGTAAACATATGTGAGGTTCAAGGAAATCAGCCTGGATTTCCTACTTGGAATCATTCAGGGTTTCCTATTTGGAACGAAGGCAAACACAGTAAAAACAAAAAGATGCTGAAGCAGACGTTTAATATTTGGAAGGCACCTCGATTTTTCCATCAGCCCCAGAACAACTGGGCACTTTGGATTATTGTTGCATGTGTGTGTGTGTGCGTTGGCTTCTAATGAAAATCCTTTTAAATATAGTCCATATTTGATGTCAGGCTGGTTTAAAACTTTTGGGGGGGTCAGAGAATCTTAGAGGGGAAAAGTGATGCAAACACAGGGGAAACAACGAACCATCCCTGCATTTAGAAATCACTGCACGACGGCATTAGAAGGGGTCAAACTTTTTCTTGTTCTCCGGCGTAGCGTGGAGGACCCTGGAACAGACCCTGGCTCAGCCCCACGCTCGCCCTGTCCGAAAATCCACACACAACTGATCCACTTCTCGACAGAGTGGCTGAGTTAAGGTCTCTCTACGTTCAACACGCAAAATCTGTCACGTGCCGGGCTGGTAGCATCACGTATGAACTGGGACCTCCACGTCACAGGGGCCCCTCGTTTTGAAGACATTTTCAGGGTTTCCACTCGAAAAAGTTCAAAGGCATCACGAGTAATAGTTTTCTTCAACACTGCTCAGCCTAATAAAGAAATCAGGAACAGAACTATGTACCTACCCAGAGACACGGCAGTTGGGTCACAGTTACCAAGCTATTCTGTGGCTTTTTAAATAAAACCTTGTTATTGCAACACAAGAACAGAGAAGCCTGTTCCTATTAGAAAATCAGGTGACAACCAATAAAAAGCACGCCTTCCAGCCAATATGCAAGTGTGCCGGGCTGCTGCTGCGAGGATTAGCGTGTTTTTGTTTTTTTTTAACCTCATGTCTGCCCGGGTTGGATCCGCTGAATTCATCAACCTATTCTTTGGTTTCTTGTGCACATCATAAATTCCGGGGGGCTCTGGTCCTCGGGACTGCTCTAGCTCTTAATTAGGAGCTGGGAACCCACTAGCACAGGCTCCCTTAGACCCCAGAAGCAAGCTCCCTCTCCCTCAACCCACAGGGGCACCAACCCCAGCCAAGGAATGGTTTTCTCTAGCCTCAGATCCCAGGCTTCGTAACCTCCGTGATTCTGGAAGAGCTCACAGAAGAAAATTCCTGTGATTAAAAGAGCCTGTGCACCATCAGTGGCTTTGAAGTTTCTGAGAGAGATCTCAGCTCCAAAATCTCATCAGAGAAGTCTTTTTTACAGGGATTTGGGGGCACACACTGGAGGCTGGTAAGAATCCCCACTTTCCTCCTCACAGATTTTCCTGTAGGTAGGAGACGCTGGCAGGGAACCGCGCACAAAGAGTGCCGATCAATAGGGAGAAAGAATTGCTGGTACTTTCTACCGTCTCCTGCGTGAATCCCTAATTTCTCTTCAAGGAATTAGCGTCCTGAGCTTCCAGCGCCGCTGTGCCAGGGATAGGCTGGGGGTGCCGACGGAGGAGGGGGTAGGCACACGGGGAATGCCTCTGCTCACAGTTTGAGGTCAGGGCCCTGCTGGCACAACTCAGGGGACAAGTTCGGGTTTGAGGTCCGCGTGGAACCCGTGCGGGAGCAGGCGCGGGCCAGCAGCCCGGGGACGGCGGGCGGGGAGAGCCTGCGCTGTCTCAGGGGAACTCCGGTCACGCTCGGAGCTAAGCCTCGGGCCCTGTCGGCAGCAGCCTCCCAGGCACTAAATACATTCCCATACACAGGAGTGCTCCGGAATTATCTCCTCCCAGGTCGGCGCCAGCCCGGAAAGCCAAGTGCACCTTCCAAGGCCTTTCCAGGCCCTTCCAAGCCCCCTCCCCCGACCCGTAGCCCAGCCCTCCCAGAGCCCACAGCTCCTTCCCGCGGCCCCCTCCCCGAATTCAGGGCTATTTTTCCTCGCGTCCCTTGGCAGTCTCTCTCAGGGCCTCCCAGCCAAGTCCTCCCGGAGGCACCTGCTGCAAAGGGGCCGCCCGCGCGCGTGCACACGCGCACACAGCACCCACGCCCTCCGTCCCAGCCACCCCAGCCACGCACACTCCCACACCCTCACTCCCGGCAAAGTTAGTCCCGGGCCGGAGGTGGCGGCGGCGTCCCTCACCTTTGGAGAACAGGGCGGCCAGGCTGATGAGCACGGGGGACCAGTGGTGCCACGGCGTCCCCATCTCAGACGGGCACATCCCGGAGACCCGAGCCAGGCTCCTCTGCTCCCGGCGCCGTCGGGGCGCAGACCAGCGGGTCGCCAGGCCGGGGCCGAGCGGGCTGCAAGAGGCGAGCGCGCCTAGGGGCGCGAGCAGCCGCGGGGCCCTGCGCCCTCCGCCCGCCAGCCCATGGCCGGCCGGGCGACGACCGCGCGCGGCTCCGGACTCGCTCCCCCGAGGCCGGCGCGCGCCGCAAACCCCACCCCTCGCCCCCGCCGGGCGCCTCGCTCGAGTCCGCGCGGAGTCGGCCCTCCTGGTGAGCGGGCGAGGGGCGCCTCGGGAGCGCGGGAGCCGGCTAGCGCGCGCGGGCGGCGGGGCGGCGGGGCTGCGGCGTCCCGGGCGCGGGCGGCGGCGGCGGCGCGGGGGCCCCCGGCGGGCAGGCCGGGCGCGCGGGGCGGCGCGGGGCGCGCGGGCGCACGGTCCCCATGCCGCCCGCGCCCGAAGTTTGGCGGTGCCGCCCCCGCGCGCCCGGCTCCGGCCCCCGCCCGCGGCCCCGGCGCGCAGAGCGCACGGCCGGCTGGGGAGACGCGGCCCCGGCGCGCTGAGGAGCGCCCACCGGCTCGGGGACCCGCGCGGTGGCCCCGCTTGGCCGAGACTGCATCCGGCGCGGAGCCGAGCGCCGCCGTGCCCTGCGCGGCTGGGGGGCTTTGCCTTCCGAATTTGTCTTTTTTTGAAAAGCCCCACCCTTTCGGAGTGACAGCGGTGAGCCCCAATCCGCGAAGTCAAGCCCACCTCCCCCGGCCCGCCCGCCCCGCCCCCCCGCCCCGCGGGCGCGGCTGGGAGGGGCTGCCGGGAGGCCGCTGGAAACCCGGCCCGAGCCGCCCGACCTAGCTGCCCACCCCCCCCCAACAGGTGGCGAGACGGCCATTTGCCTTTCCTTCCCCCGCCCAAACCTCCGGCGTGTGGACACTGAGGTCTCCGCGGAGCGTCCCTCAGCCCGCACTGGGCTTCCCCGACCAGCTCTGAGCAGGAGGGCCTCCGACGCGCCCTCTCAGCCCCCAGCCCCATCCCAGCATGGCCACCAAGTCAGGGACCCTGAAAGAATTCCATCTTGCTTGCCCCCCACTGGCCCATCCGGAATAGGGAAGGGCCCTGCGGAGGGCCAACGTGGCCTTGAGAAGAAAACAGACAAGGTTCTTGGTTTCTACCTTCCTGAATCCCTGATTAAGACAACCCAGAGCTGAGATCACTAAGCATCATCCTGTAATTTTAATCCAAGGACTCTTGGGCTCCATACGAGGCTTTGAATTAACCAGATCAAAATCAGAGCGAAAGCATTCTGAGTTTTTACAAAATACTGTTAAACAACAACCGCCAAATCATATGAGGTGAATTCACCCAGGAGATAAAAATGGGTCATTATCATCTGCCTAAAAGAGCAACAGATGTTTTACTCCAGATGCTCCTGGTTGCAAAAATATACCAGAGCTTTAAAAGTTTTTAGCTTTCAAAGTTTCCAGGAAGATCACACAAGCAAGTGTGGTTCTACAAAAGACCGTCTCTCTGGCTCTCACTCTCTTTGAGATGTGCAAGTCTCCTTTCTTCTGCGTTTACTCTTTTAACATATGTCCTTCTTCCCGTTTTTCTTTTGTTTATTTCTTAAACGTGGGCCTCTTCTCTTTGGGTCTCCTATAAAATTACAGAGAGCTAATGCAGCAAAGAGCAAAAGAGATGCTCTATGTCAGCGCTTGTGGACCTTGAGAAAATATTAACATCACTCTGGAAGCTTTGTGAGAGCCCCGGTTTCCTCCTCCCTCCCCAGAGCCGACCCCCCCCCCCCCATGAGGCTGGTCTGGATGGTACTTAACCCTTCATTGACAGGCTCCTGGTGAAGTTCATGTGGCTTGTCCTAGGACCCCCGCCTCCTTCATTATGTCCTTCACCTCCAAATTGGGGGAAACTGAGGTTTAGCCCCCTGCACACCTTCACCTGGCCTCCCCCTGGTTGAGCCAAATCTGTATTAAACGCCAACTCCAGGCTGCCAGAGTGGGTCTTAATGTGAAACAGACTCTAGGTCTCTGTTCTTTATGGAAAACAATCACTTTATATTCCTAAATCAAATTAAGATTTTTTTTCCCCAGAATTGCCATCATCATCGGATGCCTCTTTTTTGGGGAGGGGCTGGAGGAGGAGGTCATTGCAAAAGATTTCTCTATCTGTGTCCTTAGGGTGAAATCTGGCCTGGGGTTATGAACTATTTCCCGATTATGCGTGGTCAGCTAGGCAAAGTTGTTGTTTTTTTTTCCTGTTCTTTGGTGTGGGAGCTTTAGGGGAAGCTACAACTCCAAAAACCTGATCAGTGGCTAAAATAAGATGCAAGAATGGCTTCTCCAGTATGCTGTTCCAGCTAATACATCTAATCTTCTTTGGGTAATTAGCACAACTAATCGTGGGGGAAGCCGAGCCTTCCAAGCCCCAGAGAAGGCCTGCCAGGTCCCAGGCTGCCGTGATGCCCCTGGGACAGCATCCCACCCGAAGCTCCTAGCTTGTTTCTCTCCAATTAATTGTAAGAAGTCTGCTTTCCTGCAAGAATATGTGTTTCATCCGCAGGGCCATAAATCAATGTATAAGCTAACTTCGTCAGTAATTAAATAGTACTAATTGTTGTGCAGTGTGGGGTCGCTGTCTTTCAAGAAAATAAGACACTCTCTGCAGCAGGTGGCAGGAAGTTCTGGCTTTGTCGGGGGGTGGGGGGTGGCTGGTAATGGTGGAAAGGAGCCTGCAGGACTTCAGCATGGAAGGGAATTATGCCATCGGAGGTGGAGAAGGTGGGTTTAGGTGCTAAAAGATGGGGCAGTGTTTGGATCTTCTCCAGTCCCTCCGATGGCATCAGAGAGAAAGGCTCAAACTGCCACAAGCCTTTGACAGTTGAAAGTGCCCTTGCTTTTAAAATAGAGGAAATAGGGGCACCCTGGTGGCTCAGTTGGTTAAGTGACTGCCTTCAGCTCATGATCCTGGAGTCCCAGGATTGAGTCCTGCATCAGGTTCCCTGCTCAGTGGGGAGCCTGTTTCTCCCTCTGAACCTCCCCCTTGTCATGCTGTCTCTTTCTTTTTTTCTCTCTCTCTCTCAAATAAATAAATAAAAATTAAAAAAAAAATAAAGTAGAGGAAACATCTTTCTGCTGAGACAGACGCTATCTCTCTAGAATGTATTAACATTGCTGTATTTTTGCTTTGATTATCCGTGTTTTTACTGTCCCACTTTCCGTTACTTTGGTGGTATGTTTCCTTTGAAATTAAGTTCTGTAAGTTTCTGAGGAATGAGTTGACTCAAAGCGGATCAGCACCTCGCTAATGGGACAGGTCTCTCTGGCCATCTTCTCTCCGTGACAAAACTCATGGAGATGGTGAGAACTGGCTCAAGTGTGGGCAACGTTGCATGCGAGCTTGCAGATCCTCCCTCCCCAGGTGCACAAGAGGCTTTTTGGAACTCCTTTTCCCCCCCTTAAACTCCCCCAATTCGTGGAAATAGAAAGGCCAGAAATGCCTTGTCCCTTTCAAGAGTGGGGACAGCATTCTGATCCAGAGTTCAGCGGAACCGTCAGGAACACCTCTGCCCTTGCTGGGGAGGCTGAGCGAGGGCGTCGCTCCAGCAAGACTGTCCCCTGTGGACTCCAGGAAGTGTCCTTGAGGACGCCCCTACTACTGCTCCCTGGGACCTGCCATTCTATCCTGGACGCAGGCGTGACTGCGCTTCTCAGTCCCCTGGAAGGTGATGGATGGAAGATGAGCAGAGGGGATGAGGGTCCCTTCCAAGATGAGGCCACGAAGGGCCCACCTGTGGTTCTGTGGTCTATAGGTCCCCCACCAGGGGGCTCAAGGAGACCACGAGTTTGAGAAGCTGCTGCTGCTCCAAGGAGGGGAGTCCCCACCCTGCCGACCCACACGAGACTCCCAGGGGGAGACACAGAGGGTTACCGTGCCAGGTCACCGCACTTGTGGGGTGTTCTAGGTAACCGTCCTCATATCTAGACCACTCTTCTACCCCCACCACTCTGTCCTTTCCTCCTCATGTCCTTGGCTCCAAAAGCAAACGTTGAGAACCCAGGCTATCAGCCTCCCGGATAAGCCATGGCATCTCCGGGTGACCCCTCAGTGGACCTAAAGGAAGGGATCAGTGGTATCACACCCCTTTGCCTGACTTTACTGACTTATGGATCGGCACCAAAAGTTCAACAGACCCTAAGTGGTCCTCTTTGAAGTCGTAAGCCGTACTCTGGGATGGATGCTGCATTCCCACCTCTAGCCTGCTCGGCCTCTGGGTGAGGAATCCAGGGGGCTCGGGGAGAAGCTGCAGAAAGTTCTCCCGAGCTCTGCTCTCCCTGGAGCCTGGGGCGGGCAGCTTGCTGTTTGCTAGATCCCATCCCCTCTACCACAGCCGGACTGGATCCCCTGGCCACACAGAGGGAAGTGTGGTCCTCACGGGCTCGGTCCTCAGTGGGGAAGGATTTCTACAGATCCCCAGCTGTACGTAATGTACATCTATGATGCGCTGTCATTGGCGGGGCCCTGGAGATCTAGCGCCGGGACTGCCACCACGGAGCTTGTATTCCTGCCAGGACAAGCAGATGACGGAGCAAATAACGTGATACTTTTAGAAAGACCCTCGAAGAAATTCGGTCGGGATCATGTTTACCTTGAGAGAGGGAAGGCTTTGGGGGGAAGGTGGCCTTGGAAGCAGGACCTTCCTGAAGAGAAGGACCCTCTGGGCCGATCTTGGCCATAAACGAGTAGGTCGAGGGGACAGCTCGGCGAAGGCGGGGAGGGGTGTCAAAGCTGCAGGGTCGGAAAGAAGCCTGTGGCTGAAGCCGAGGGAGTCCGGGCAGGAGGAGGGGAGGGGGCAGTGGGAGGAGGTGAGGTCAAGGGGACTGGCGGGGAGACGCAGGTGCAGGGCCGGCCGGCTGGAGTGGGTACGAGGGAATCGGAAGCCCTAGTAGGACGGCATGTGCTGAGAGCTGATTCATATTTTTTGCACTCTTGAAGGTCCTATAGTGCTCGAGAGGCGGGGCGCGGTGAGCTCTCCTCCCCCTGCAGGGGGCCCTCTATCCCGCCTTCGTGGGGCCACGCGGGGGCCAGGGAGGCCTCTGAGCTACCAGTCCCCTGAACCCCCCCCCCCCGCCCAGGCACCCCCGGGGGCTGGCTCTTCCTGGCCCTCTGTGCGCTGACCCTGCACCCACCTTCTCTCCGTTCCGCCCACAAGCACCGCTGCTCATCACTCCCCTACCAGCACTGGGGTGTAGGGTGTATGTGCGGGCCCTGCCCGGGGCTATGCTGTTCTGCGGGCCGGGAGCCCGGGATGGTGGGGTTGATGGACCCCGGAGTCCAGGCCCGATCGAGAAATCTCCTGGCCCCGTCTCTGCAATAACTGGGACCCAGCACCTTGCAGGAGCTGCCCCTTCCTTTTCTGAGACTGGGCCGCCAAGCCCGGGTCGGGGGTCGGTCTGAAGGTCTCCATCCGCGGAAAGCCCCAAACCGCGCCTCAGTCCTCGAGAGCGCCCACCACAAAGGAGAGAAGACTGGAGCTTCCTGGGCCCCACACGCCATCCCGGAAGACTGACACGTCGGAAGGACCCATTTGCTTTTCTAAACAAGCACCCAGATGGTTTGGTTTCTAGAGCCCCTTAAAACAGGTGTTTCTGGTGGCCGGCGAGGGCTGGGCTCTGACCTCACGGATGCCTCTGCCGGGGACCGAGGGAGCAGGTGCCAAGGCCCGGAGTCAGACTCGGGCATGAGCATCTCAGGGTTATCCCCGAGAAAATGCCCTCCACCCCGTCCAGAAAGAGCGCTTCCGAGGGTCACACCGGGGAGCTGATCGCGCCCTGGGTCGGAGCTGATCGCGCCCTGGGTCGGAGAAGCCACGGAGGGAAAGGCTTTGCCGGCGATTTGTCGAGTTTGCCAACATCAAAGAGGGTGGTTGTAAATCATAGGAACACGAACGGGCTTCAAAGCTGGAAGCTGAGGACATTCTCCACGGCCTAATTTGCAAGTGCTTTAAGGATGCTTTGGGGAATAAACAAATGGAAATAACAGGGCTAGGAATACTTCTGGCTGGGGAGAACTCTGTTTTCCCTCCTAATAAAAGTCCTCCCCGCCCACCGTGAAAACCACATACAGGCCAGTTTCTTCCCGGAAGCGAACGTCCCACAACCACGAAGATTCATCCGCCCGGGGTTCTAAGGCCCCGGAGGGAAGGTCTCCGGCTCCCCCTCACCTCCCCCTGCGTGTGTTGGCCCGAGAGGGCCCCCACCTCCACGTCCTCCCAAAAGTCTTTTGAAAAGATTACTTCTAACAATTCTTCAATGCTAGTTTTTTTTGTTTTATCAAAAGGTCTTTGCTTGATCAGCCGTAACCCACTGTGATTTAATAGGATCAGTTCTTTGTAAACCGAGTTCTAACTCACCACGGGAGGGAAATCTGTCTCCACAAGCGTGACCTGCGACGGTTAGTGAACTCTGAGTCTAAACGTCAGTGCACCGGAGGTTGGTTGGAGGATGGTTGAACACATCATTTTGTTTATTTTTTAATGTATTCATCAGATAGAGAGAGGGAGCAGGAGCAGGGGGAGTGGGAGCGGCAGAGGGAGAAGCAGACTGTGTGCCAAGCAGGGAGCCGGATGTGGGGCTTGATCCCAGGACCCCGGGATTATGACCTGAGCTGAAGGCAGACGCTTAACCCGCTGAGCCACCCAGGTGCCCCCAAAAGATCATTTTAAATTGTTGCTTCAAAATAGTAAAAATAGGGAGCCCTGGATCCATGTTTTCGTTAGGATGTTAATGGATTGAAAAGGCTGCAAAGCGGGCCCCTGGAGACAGGACTTTCCGGAATGTTCCCTCTTGCACAGCCAGGGAGAACACTGGGTGCCCAACTGTGGTCCTGGGGCATCAAGGCGGCATTCGTGGGCCTGCAGTGCCCCCTAGTGGTGAGGTGGCAGCTCAAGACACCCGTTTCCCAAAGAATAATCAGTGATTGACGCGTCCTGCTGTCACCAACGGACATAGTTGTCACGTTTGAATTAGTCAAGATATATTTTTAGATGAGCTTATGCACCCATATTGATGATCCAAGTGAATATTTCCCAATGGGGCGCTGCCGAGAGCCTCCTCCACATCTCTGCGTCCTCTGTCCTCTTACTCTGAGGGAGCAAAGGTTCTCTCTAGGAAAAGCACAACCCTGGTTCCTTTGGGGGGGGGTCGTTGAGGGGCTGCCTGAGAGAGAGAGAGTCCCAGGGTCCTGCTTACATGTCATTTAAAGACCAGTGAGTTTGGAAGAAGTATGGACTCATACCAGCGCCTCTGACCGCAGCAGCGCCCATTTAAAAAGGTCTTGGGAGGGGCGGCGGGGACATCCAGCTGTCCCAATCCCCCAGTTCAATCCCTTGGGCTGCATTTGAGAAAATGACGGCCAGAAAGGGGGGAGTCATAGACTCAACTATTGTGGCCTTTTAAAGACCCCGGTGTGCTGACTAAATTACATAGAAAATCCGAGCGTAAGACCAGGAGTGTGTCCACGTGTAGCAATGACTCGGTTCCAGGCTTCAAATAAACGAAAACTCCAGTCACTGGGGCTTCTTTTTCTTGCCTTTTTCTTTTATTGTGGCATTTCTGTACTGAGACCGCTTTGGAAATTAATTTGTAGAAAACCTGTCATGAGAAATCTGCATTTAAAGCACACATATTTATCAAATATTTCAGAAATTTTTCCCCCAACATTGGCCTTCAGAAAATGACAGTTTGGCTGAAATTATCATGCTAGCAAACTAGAGTTTGTCGCACATGCATCCGCCTGGAGCCGATGCTTATGAGAAACTGTCAGATTCTCCAGCTGTGTCCCTTGTTACCACATCTGGCCCTGCTGTGTTTCCCCTGCAAGACGGTGCACCCTTCCCTGGGAGTACCCTGCCACTAGTCTAGAGTGGCACCTGAGCTAGACCAACCACAGCCCTGCCCCAGGACCTTTGCACCTGACGTGAGAGGGGAAAGCCATATGTTTTTGGATGTCTGGAATGTATATTGCGAAGCTTAGATGTTACTGGCCGAGGGGCCCTTGACATGGTCTGGAGCTCCGGAAGAGGCTATGCCAGGAGAACTAGACTGCCGTCCTCGTTCTTCATCCCGCTCATTTCTCACGTTCCAAGAAATACCTTAGTGTCCACGTGAACTCCAGTGTTTCACGCTAGTCAGGGTCCAGGTGGTCTCTCACTCCCAAAGGGTCATCTTTCTTTCATCTGTCCTCTAACTTGCTCCACTAGCCGGGCTCCTGCTTCCAGCCTGGCTGGAGAAATACTGGAGAAACTTCAATGAGCTCTGGTCACTCAGGGTCAACACCTTCCATGGCTCCCACATCACTCAATGAGAGTCTCAGGTCCCCGCGATGCTCGGCAAGGGTGTTGAGAGCTGCCCGCCTGACCCCTGCTCCTCTCCTGTTTCAGCCGGCGGCACTGCCTCCTCCAACGCACCAGCATCGCTCCTGACCCAGGGCCTTTGCACAGACTGTTCCCTCCGCCCGGAGCACCCCTCCATCAGACACCTATGTTACTCATTCTGATCTCTGCTAGATATCACACCAAGGCAGATTCCTTCCCTGGACATAATAGCTTTCTACCCCCATCCTGTGTTGAGTGTCATGTTGCTTGTCAACACGGAAATGCTATGTACTAAATAATAAAATAAAATACCGTGTATGAGATACTAAATACCATTTTGGTTTAATGTCATCCTCCCCCACCTGGAGTGTGCATGAACTCCCTGAGAACAATAGCTCTGTCTGCTTTGTTCACTGCTGTATTCTCATGGCCCAGAACAATGCAGGATAATGCAGGCATTCTAGAACATTTTTCTTCCCCAACTGGGGTTGGCTAGCAGGAAACTCGCCACACTGATAATTTCCCAGTTCCCCTGTCCACCCAGTGCTATCCTGAGGCAGCACGGTAGAATGGGTTACAGGGAAGCCTCTATTTGGATTTGGACTGACAGCTGTGTGACCTTGGCCAAGTTGCTTAACCTCTCTGAGCCTCCATTGCCTTATCTTCAAAATTGTAGAGGACGCTTTCACCTAAGGTGTTGGGCTGTCCTAGGGTTCATTCAGGATACCCACGTGGTACCTAACATCCTAGCAAGTGGCATGAAGTAGAGAACAATTATCGGTTATTCTTTTCTACAGGAGCAGAAATGCATTCTTACAATGTTGTCTTTTTCCTTGTCCAGTTTCACTATTTGACTAGCCACATAATTTATGGTGCTTCTGCCGGGTCAAAGCCAGATACAGCTTTTCTTAGCATGATACTAAATGATCTCCCTGGGGATCGGACTCAAAAGCGAAAGTCGTGTCGGTATTATGTTTGCATGAGACCTCTCGGAACATCACTAACCCAGAAGTCAGAGAAACAAGTCCTACAAATCAACGTTACTCATGCCAGAGTTTAAAATAGCTTGCTTTTTTTTTTTTTTTTTTTGGTTGTTGTTCTGAAAGCTTTTCTTTTCTGCATAACAATTCCAAGGCTTGGGGGGAAACAACGAACTAACAAAAAACCTACAAGACACCTTATATAACTGCAAATTCTCCTTGATGAGGTATCTGCAGGGGTAAAAGCTCTGTTTGTTGATTTTCGTGCCAAGTGCTGACTAGGGCATAAACCAGTCGTGCCAGATTTTCAGGTTCCATTTGTGAGCTGTTGAATCTCCAAGTTCAAGGTGAGTGTCAGACTTGCTGTTTAAAAATGGTGTTGCTGGGGGTTTATATAACGTGTGCGAGGTGGTGGGAGGTCGACACTCACCTGGGTTGGGGAGCCGGGGCCCCTCCGGAGTCCAGCCCCAGCCCGTGCCGACCAGCCCCTTACCAGGTGGCGGAAAGTGCAGGTGCCCCCCGGTCACCTTCCAAGACCAGTGAGGGTGCGCCCCTTGCCCTTCCTCCTCCAGGGTGCTGTCATCTGCCACTCGCTGCCTTCAGGCTGGGCAGGAAAGCCGAGACCACAGGAACGAGTTCAAATAAGTAATAAATAATCCATTGCTAATTCCGATAATTTAATTTATCCCAGTAATGCCAACCTCTCCCCACCACAGACCCAATCAATGTCCTTTCACGAGCTAACTGTGGCACATTGTAGTTCCCAAAGATGGTCGCAACGGTGCCTCCCAGCCATGAGCCCTTCGTGATGCCATCTCAACGCTGTCCCATCTGGGGGTGTGTCTCTGTCCCTTTCCCAAGAATCTAAACTCTCAAGGGACTGACGGAAAGGTGATGCCCTATGCCTTCCAAGGTAGGTCAGAGAAGGTAGGTCACCTTGTTCATGGAGCCCTGGGGTGCAAGGAAGAAGTCTGACTACCCCTGGGTAGGGGCCACAGAGCTCCAGAGAGGGGCCATGTTCCAGAGAACGGTCCTGATCTCAAGACCTCAGCAGAGCCCCCCCAAACGTGTTGGGTACAGGAGCGTTCAGATAATGCCAGTCCCCACCCAACTGGTCACCCCTGCTTTCAGGCTCCCCAATGGAGTTCCCAGTTAGTGTGGAGAGAAAACCCCACCTGCTGTGACCTAACATTTTAAAAAGGTTGTTCTTTTAAACCACTAAGTTTGGATGGTTTGGTAAGCAACAGTAGTTACCAGAACACTTGCTAGGAGCAAAGTGGCCCCTTGTGCATTGCAGCTCACCTCCATAAGTACTAATTAGACACCTACGTTCTGCCAGGTCCTGGGCTGGGCTGTCAGGATTCAGAAACCACAAATGTCTCCTGTCCTGTATTCGTTTCGACCCATTAACTTGCAAGTTAAAGAAACCAACTCACCCTGGCTCCTGGGTCATTCACAGACTCAAGTAACTGACCATTTCCAAGCAGATCCTTCAGGAATGGCTGGATCCAGGCGTTCAAATGGCCCTAGCCTCTCTCCATCTTCCCAACTGGCTTTCCTCAGTGTTCACATCTCTGCTGACTGCTTTTTTCTAATTGTTCGAACAATAGTTCCCACCCTGACTGGCATTGTCTCAAATAAGGCCACAGGCCCTCTGCTAATCCCTGTCACTAGAGTTTGGGGATGGTCTAGCTGAATCAGATCTGAGTTGCACAGAGGTGTTGAACCCACCCAACCACATGTACTGAGGGCGGGGAGAGCTATTTCACTGAGGAAAACCAGCGACGTTACCAAAAGAGAAGGACCTCTGGGCATCCAAACACAGCAAAGCCCCGTGCACGGGCTCTATTGAAGGGAAGAATGAGCAGCTGCACGCCTGGGAACAATCAAGAGTGTCCAAGAAGATCAACACTGAAAGATTCTGGAGCTTCCTCCTCACTTTGCAGATGAAGACATCAAGACACAAATGCTGCCATGAGTCAAGATTGCATGTTGAAACCGTAGCAAAGTCAAGACTCCCCCAGGCCCTGCTCGTTCTGCCGCTAAGCCACAGCCCGTCCACCACAACCTTGACTCCTCCCAACTGAAGGGATTTAGGCTCACAAGTATTGATTCCAACATCGGAAGAATAGGAGAATAGACTAAGTTCTGTTTCCTCCTCCTGACTTCTAAACCACCAAACTCACATGCTTAAAGCTCCAGTCTTGCAAAGCACAAGAGGTAAAGGGCAGGGTACCTGATTCCCCCAGGGGGCTGAAATCTCTGTCTCTTACAACAGATGTGACCACTGGCGTGGGACATTTGAGGTACAAGCATCTGTTTGCCCAGATTGGTGTGCATGGTGAGCAAGGGCAGAACTGACCAGGAAGGCTTTCTGAGCAAGCCTCTGATGGTAGAGTTGGGAAGCTGGTAGCAGGGACGGTCGTGGGTGTGTCTTCCAACACCTTGCTGCAACTGCCCAGACACAGGTTTGGGCTTATGGTCCAGGGAAGATCTCGGCAGCTCTTCCCTCGGCAGCAGTGAGTGAATGTGTAACTCAGGGGCTGATAACTTCCCTGAGAATCTGAAACCTGCAACTGGGACACGGAGGTCCTTATTTTCCCTTGTGGAAAAGCTGAAAGGATGTGAGGTCCAGAGCCTTCAGTAACCAGGTCCTCTACCAGGTCCTGGAGGACCTCTCTACCTGGTTACTGAAAGAATGAAGCCAACATTTAGAGAGCGAACGAGAGAACCCTGAGTGAGTCTGAAAGCCTGGTTCCTGCTGGTCTCAACACCACAACTGTGCCTACGGTTTGAGCAGCTCATGTGAACCTGGGAGTCGCCATTTTGCTTGCACGTTTGGAGATGGATTTCCATTGGATGGTGTCTCTAAACCTTCCCGAGAGATGACTCCCAGGCAGGGAGGTGGTAACAAGTAAGAGGAAAGGTCAAAGCCAATACATTGAAGCATCAAAGTCCATGGCTGTATTTTTCTCAGGAACCCATGAAGCCTGGAGTTACAAGGATGGGTGAAGGGAAACAGGATATGCCATGTTTCTGTCTTACAAGAATTATTCAATAAATGCTAGCTCTTTTGATTATGCTTATCCATCTGTGAGGGTATTAATTTGCATCAATACTCAACTTCCCTCGAGGAGCAACGGCATTCCATTGGCTTTGAAAGCTATGGTCCCCACTACAAGTATTAAAGTTTGATTCTTCATTTTGTCATTAATCTCTGTGTGTGTCTAATGTTCAATCATCTGATGAGTAGAAAGTTCCTTCATTAATTGGTCATAGGGTACAAATAATCATTCATCCTTAATTGTTAGGATCTCAGTTTCTGTTGAAAACATCTTTGTCTGCCAATCCTAAATAGATTTTCCATTGTTCAGCCGGCTGTGAGGTCTCTTCTGCCCATCAATCTGTGGAAACTATTTCTAATATGTTGCGAGTGGCCTGCTAATTGCAAATCTCAAAGATATGTTGACTTTCTCATCTGTCGTACTTCTCTGTAATATTTGACCCCATTCACTTCATTCCTCTTGATCCTGTGGTCCAATTGGTTTGTGACCATAGTTTTTAGTTTTTTCTCCCTTTGTGACTTGTCCTCAGTATTAATCTGTGGGTTTCTATTTCTCTTCCTGCCTCTTACTGTATCCTCTAGGAATATAGTCCTTCCTCATTTCCACGTGTTCTCCTTGGCACCTTGGCACCACTGCTGGCACGTCAACCAGCAATGATGTCTACCCAAGAACTCACTCCTGAGACCCACACTGAATTCCCAGCTGCCTGTTGGGCATCTTCTTTGGACAATTAAAATTTAATTTTTCTGTAAGGTCACTACATATATACACCCTCTATCCTTTTTCTCCATCCCATCTCATATCTGTTAATGGCCTTAACCATTCCCCATCTGTTCACGGACTTGGAAGTCTCCCCCAGTGTTAGAGTCAATCATGGAACTCCACAGAGCCTTCACGCTGAACACGAAGTGTTCTCTCTTCTTCTCTCCTGCATGCCACTGCTAAGGCTGGGGTCCATGCTATTTCTCCCTGAAGGGTAACACAGGACTCTCTTGATAATGTTCCCTGCTACCTCCCTGGGCCTCACAGTGTCCAGGGTGATGTTATTCAAATATGACCTGATGATGTTCTTCTCCTGCTGAAAAGCATTTGTGGCTTTCTGAGACCTTCTGGACAAGTCCTAACCCCTCCCACTCTACCTCCTCCCCCACCTGTATCCCATGCATTCCGGGTTTCAAATGCTGCAAACACAGCTGTAGGGGTCCTATCACGCTCTTTTCAATCTCACACTTTTGCATATGCTCTTCCATGTTTTTGGAAAGAGAACATCTTCCTTCGTGCTCCTGGTGAGACTTAGTTGCCATCTGACCCGTCCTTGTCTGACCTCCCCATCACATCCTCCCCTCAAACGCCGGATGCCCACGGTCACGGCCTCAAATGACTGGAAGGGGGCAAAAGTTACAGTGAGCGACTGCCCCGGCTGGACCTCCGCAGGCATCACACCTCCCCCTGGCTCTCACCTTCTTGCAACACCTGCTTTGAACGAATCCTCAAGGCGCCCCATGGAAAGGACCAGGGGGCTGGGACCTGAGGCCTCCTCCCAACAAGGAGGCACATGAGCCGTTTTCGGAGTGGCTCCTCCAAGCCCTAGAGGAGACTTCAGATAGCACAGCGCCACCCAATGTCCTCCTGAGAGATCCTGAGTCCAAACCACCCAGGTTCTGAATTCCTGACCCACAGAGACAACGAGAAAGCGTTCCTTTCAGCTAGTAAGTCTGGGACTCGCTATGGCACTAGATAACTAATATAGCCATCATCTGCCATGCGGCAAAATGATTTGCTAATTGTCTTACGGGTGTTCATCTATGCCCATTTGTACCCCATTCCCCTCCCCCACACGCTCACTCCTGTTTTATGGCTGGACATTTTGTGCACATTTTGTCACAGTTGTCACCATTATAGTGATTCCAGAAATGACACGACCTTCTTTAACAACCACTCAACCCCTGCTGTTGGAGATTACAATTCGTAATTGTTTGCAATTATAAACAAGGCGGTGAATATTATAGTAGATTAAATTTTAGGGCACAGATATTTTCCTTAGGATAAATACTATGAGTTTATTGCTACATAAATGAGGATGTACGTCCTAAGTCTTCGGATAGATATTTCTCTCTCGTATGCCAGAAATGTACGAGACACAAATTTTCTCATATTCTAACCAAGTGGGTAACTTCGGCCCCTAGGGGCGGGGTGAGGGGGGACAGTTGACACTGTGTGTAGACATTTCTCCCTGTCACTAGCAGAGGGAGAGGGCAGCTGGCTTCTGGAGGGTAGAAGGCTGGTATGCAAGACATTCATTGCCCACAAAGAATTCTCCAGAAGTATCAACAGTGCCCCAGGGGTGTTCGTATTTTTAAAGTGATCTGCCATTTTAGAGTTGAAAAGTTGTATCTCATTGTCTTAAAATGTTTCTGCTTTTATTTCTTGTTGTTGGCACCAGAAGCATCAAGCTTGCTACTTTCTGGTCCTTGGTGTCCCTTGCCTACTTGTTACTTTGATCTCGTGTGAGCCTTCTAGGGTGACTGGGAAGCATCCTTCAGAGGACGCGAATGCTTGGTCGTTCGTGACGAATACCCACCGCCCTTCTTACCTGTATTTATAGTCTGTGGGGGTGTTTTTCTAGTCAAAACTGAAAACCAACCACATCTACTTTCCTGGTTCCATCTTCTTACACTCTCATCGACCTGGACTTCACTGTGCTCTGGGGGGCGGGGTCAGGATGGGATTCTCTTCTCCTGCATCAACAGCCAACTGTCCCAACATTAGAGATAGTATCGCCTGGTTCTCCCCATGAATAGAAGTGTCTCCCGCATGCGGGAACTTCTTAAGAACGGAGAGCCGTGCTTGTGAGGTCGTAGGTGTTAGGAGGCAGTGCGTCCCCATTTCCACTGTGCACCAGCCACCCTAGTCACGAGGAATCACAGTGACGGATGTATGCTGAGTGTGTCTTATCTGCAATTGTTTAATACTTGGCAACCAGTCAAACATCAAGCGTTTTGCTGTTCGGAGTCTGCTACCCTGAGATGTAGAAGGTTACCCATTAAGAGGAAGTGCCTTGATCCCAGCCACGCACCCGCTGGGGCGCTGCTGGGGCTCATCACAATGGGGCCTTTCTGTGTGTCGCCGAGACCTAGAGCCATTTCTCGTGCCATGGCAGAAATCAAGCTTTTCCTTCTAGATCCCTCTTGCAGAATTCTCAGAGCCGTATTTAATCTTAGTCTCCCAAGAAGTAACCGCCCTCCCCCAAACTTACAAGTGTCATCCGAGAGCACTGTCGGATCTTGTTACGTGATTAAGGTTCCATATCGACCGGACACACGGCTGGTAAATGGTGCAATAAAAAAGCTTTCATTAAAATAAGGAGGGAGCTCAGAAGGGAAGCTGGGTCCTATGGCCACTTTTATTTTATTTATTATGCATTTATGTTTCCGAGTGCATTTATTTATTCCTCGTTCTCCGGCAAATAGGACCAGGCGCTGATGTTTGCTTCAGAGAAAAGTGGCTTTCCACCCTGGGAGCTCTTAATCCACGTGGAGAGCGGCTTTGTGGAAATGGTGGTTTATGAGGGCGGTGAGCACTTGCAGGCTAGCTCAGGGAGCCTCGTGAATAAACCAGGCCACTTTCTCCCTCACTGGCCTGTCTCAGGGCCCAGCAGGTTCTCCTGCTACTCCATCAGCGGGGACAAGGCTCCCCTGGGAACCCTCAGTCCCGAACATACTCGGTTCCTCCTCCTCACTTCCGCTTTTTCTCCGCCGTTCCTCAACACCCTGTTCCCTCCCGTGCACAAGTATCAGCAAAGGTCCAAAGATTGCTTTTGCTTCTCTCTATGGTGGGGGCTCCTGGCAGTTCTGTGGGTACAACAGGAGATTCTCTCTTGGCCACTGCTGGCTGGACTGCGGGGAGGGGACCGTCATAAGCCAGACAGGTCAGAGAGCTCTCCCTGGGGTCAGGACCTGAATCACAAGGTGGACGCGTGTCTTCTACCCGCCGCAAGAACCGAGCAGCAGAGGAAGCCCCGCTGCAGAGAAGGAACAGATTTGGATGTCGTGGTAATCAGGGGTGAATCCAAAGGCAAGGCAGCTTCTTTGGGCTGGCCAGGGAAGAAACCGGGTATGCTGAGAAAGAAACCAACTTCTCCCAGACCCGGGCAGACACTGCGCTAGGGAAGAAAGAAACGGGTCCCAGGAAAAGCCCAAGGGTCCAAGACTAAGGAATCTCCATGAAATAACTAGTTCCTTGACACGTTTACCTGTACATACTGTGTTTCTTTCTCAATCCGGACACCCGTGGTAAAGGTACTTCTGTGTGCTGTCCTCAACCGCCTCGGAAACGGGCTGACACCAATGTCTTGCGCCGGAGAAGCAGGTGGGGAAGAGGAGAGGCTCTCCACTCTCCTCGAAGATGTCTTCAAGTCTTTCTGTGACCGTTGCAGAAATGACAAGAGAGAAAAGACTACCTCCGGTCTGGGATTTCGTCATGGCTCCCGTTCACCTAGCTGAGGAAGAGCAGCTGTGGCGAATCACATGCCCAGCACACGAATCCAAAGAGAAGTAAGACAATTCCTCGCCCACACCCCGGGCCTCTACCTAGAGCTTGACACAAAGACAATGGAGAATGCTGGAATCTTCTGGAACAGTGACTCAAACATTGAGAGCAGATGACATAATCAGAAGTGACAAGCATCTTAAACACCTTTCTCAAAGTTCACCATGTGAACATTTACGTGTTTTGCCCACTCCCTTCCGCAGGAATGAAAATTTTCAGAGTCCTTGCGGACCGCACAGTGGTATGGATCGTGCTGACCTCAGCCCTGGTCCTCGGATGGGCACATGGTCCTGGGGTATGGACAGAGCATTATGCCCCTCTGCACAGTCATTGGCTGAAGGATGGGCACATGACATGGTCATAGTGGACCAAAGCTCCTCCTGGGTCTTTTGCTGGAGCCCCCAGAAGAGCCTCAAGAGATTAGTAGGTGGATTTGAGCTGTCTGTGTCTCAGCCCCACTGGGGACATGCTTTCCACGAATGCAAACAGCTCAGAAGAATGGAGAGCCCAGGGATGAAAGGCGATCAGGCCATCGTTTCAGCACCTGAATCCAGCCATGCCTGAAGCTGACACTTCCCATCCCTTCTTTGGTGACATGAGGCAAATCCCCCCCCCTTATTTTTTGCATAAGTAAGTTTGAGTTGAGATGCTGTAATTTACAACCAAGACCACCAAATTGTCCAAGGATATTAAAAACAAAACCGACCACATGATCGCCAGGTGATGCTATACCTTTCTTTAGGGGCAGCTCTGAAACAGATCACTCCTGCTGTATTTTTTCATTCGTTAACAAAATAAAATTTCACCTGGTACTTAAGGTTTGTTAGTCACTATGGTAGATTCAGGGGAGATTATCAGTGGTTAAAATAACAGGATTGGCAATGGGCACTGCCAATTGGACTTCTTTCTTAACCCCTAAATCCCCACGCTATTGGGATAATTTGATCAGGTGATATTTGTTTGTTTGTTTTTAAAGATTTTATTTAATTAACAGAGAGAGAGAGAGAAATCACAAGTAGGCAGAGAGGCAGGCAGAAAGAGGGGGGAAGCAGGCTCCCCACTGAGCAGAGAGCCCAATGTGGGGCTCGATCCCAGGACCCTGAGATCATGACCTGAGCTAAAGGCAGCGGCTTTAACCCACTGAGCCACCCAGGCGCCCCCATCAGGTCATATTTTTAACCCCCATACCACAGTATCCTATGCATGGTCTTTGCCCCATAAATGTTAACTAGCTCCTAAAACCAGTTCCTAAAAAAAGGGTTACAACGTGTTCCCTGTACTCAAACAGCTTACTGTCAGGAAAGGTTTTTTTGGCTTTTTGTGGTTTTGTGTGTGTGGGTGTTGTTTTTTTTGTATGAAACAATTATATGGCTATCTTTCATTGACTTTAAAAAAAAAACCACATATGGATTTCAAAGCATCTATAAGATCATTTATCTTAACAAAAGCTATTACCATAAATGAAAAGGAATCTAGAAAAAAAAGTAAATATTAAGCTGACTGGTAATGAGCTATCTGCTGTATTTCATTCGGGGAGGGCTAATTGACTTCTGGCAGTGCTAATAAAGGGGGGGATATGACATGGTCTCGGGACCATCAAACTCCCACAGAATTAAATAATTCCATGAATAATTCACTCTCAGATCTGTCTTATAGGAATAAAAACGGTAAACAAAGGTCTGTTTCCCCAATGACATCAGGCATACACAGAAAACACACAAGATATCAAATTAAATAAGCACCATTAATAAATAATTTGAATTGCTTTGCCTAATGTGTCGGATAAACAACATTTGCATCCCCAAATCTTAGGGGCCCTCCGCTGAGTAAGAAAAGAAGGAAATTCAGATTCCTGGGGGCATTGTTTATATTTTAATAATGTATGGCCATAACACTACATTTTCTTTCTTTATTTAATTAATATCTAAGAACAAAACATTTGGGAGAATGAAATTTTCAAAAGTAATTTATCTTTAATTGCATCCTTTCCATCCACGCCCCTTATTTCCAAGCAGAGAACTGATTTCAAGCCTTTCTAGGCACGGCTGTGGTCTCTCTCCCTCCCCGCTGTCCTCCACCCCGCCTCCCTGCCTTCCCATCCACTCTCAATCTCCTCCCCTGTTCTCTCCCATCCGTGAGGCTTGACCCTTGAAGTTTACTTTTCCCAACACCCCTGGCCTCCTGGTTTCTGACTGGGTCAGCCAGCAGGGGCCTCAGGTGGCAGGAAAGGTGTCCCCACTGCACTTGTTCTCACCAGGTGGCCTCAGGACTGTCCCCTCCCTCCGTGTCCCCAGCTCTAGGATGCTATGGGTTCCTCTGGGGTTCCTCGCTACCCTCTGATGGGCGTTTCTGTTTCTCCAGCCATTTTAACGAGTGCCCCAAGTTACATCCCCCTTTCAAGTACGTGGTGTGGATACTTTTCCTGACTAGACTCTGACTCCTGTATAGTCAGGACGTCACCTGTCCTGTTCCCTTGTACCTCCTAATGCCTCGTAAGCCTCCTTCTTCTGCCCTGTCCTTCCAGAAGGGCACTGATCTCCCACCCCCATCAGTGACCCTTAGCATGTACCTGCATCACCAGGTGAATGGTTGTGTCCTTTGGACCCTGACTCTCCTGTGCTCACACAGGAAACTTCTCCCTGCCGAAGCTCAAACCAGCGAATTCCCCACCCATCCTGTGTCTCTTAAATGTTGACCTTTAAGACGATCCATCAGTTTTACGGAAAACGGGTCTAGGGCCTTTCTCCTCTACCATAATTTCCACCACTGCTCGGGATGGACTTCCACCTCATGTGATGTTCTGTCCCCTTTCCCCCTTTATATTCTCACACCACAGGAGTTACGAAGGGGAAATTTCATCCAGCTCCACTATTCGCTGAGTGTGCGATCTTGAGCAAGTTACTTAGCACCTCCGAGCCTCACTTCCTCATTTCCTCATTCCTGCACCAAATTGTGCCTGAGGTCCTATGCTGGGCAAGAGAAAAAGCATCAACCAATATTACACGACTGTATCTTCATGCGGTCAATAAGCTAGCAGAGGAGAGAAGTCACGAGAATTAATCATACTTAGAATGCTAACCCTAACCCTGCAATTGCACTACTCGGTGTTTACCCCAAAGAAGCAGATGCAGTACAAAGAAGGGCCACATGTACCCCAATGTTCATAGCCGCAATGGCCACAATAGCCAAACTGTGGAAAGAACCAAAATGCCCTTCAACAGATGAATGGATAAGGAAGATGTGGTACATCTATACAATGGAATATTATGCCTCCATCAGAAA